>CM074719.1:485140732-486340732 GCA_037306005.1 Rhinophrynus dorsalis
TTTTTTTTTTTTTTTATGGCTCCTTTATTCCTCACTCTCCCATTTTACTGTTTTACTATTTAATTACATTGACTCCTGCCTCTGGAATTTTCTTCAAATATCTATACAGCACTACATCTCTTAACAGCCTAAAAAAGTCATACTTTTAAATTCACTACTACAATTATTTATTCCAGGACATTTTTATATAGCGAATGCCCCAGCCTATATTCCCTCACACTTTTAAGCTTTTGACATTCACTTTTAAAACTCTATATAAAAGTCATTTTATTCAATTTAATTTGGCTAGTTATTCTCGTATAGGATCTTGTATAATGTTGATAATAATATAAGTACATTCTTACCTGGTCTTTCTTTAATGTTATTTGCCCAATCTCTCTATTTCCTACAAAGGATCGAGTCACTTTGTATACTCTTTCACCAGCTCGGACACGGATAATGAAGTTAGCTGGGAAGTAGCCAGCTTTCTCCCCAACCTTACCCTAAAATTTTGAAAAACAGAGTTAAGTTATCCAAGGTTATACAGGAGAACAAGTGCTGAATGACAATGTGTTAAAATTGCAGCTCGGTGTGTACTTGTGGAAAATATTAAGAATTAAATAAATTTTTTTAAAAGTGGAAATACCACCCTATATAAAGTCATCCCCCAATTATTAGGCATATGGCGACTAGCTTCTTAATATGACTAGCTTCTTGATAGTGCTATTATCTCACACGCGTAGCCGGTTCTGAAGTAATCCTTATTCTTTTGAGACTGACATCCAGGCTTCTTGCTTTAGAGCCATCTGCACGCCTTCACCGTCAGTCCCTTCCGGTGCCTTAAGGCACCATGCAATGCCTCCTAGAGAAGACTGGGATGGACAGAGCAGGCGTGCAGATGGCTCTAAGGCAAGATGTCTACGTGCAAGCCTGGCTTCCGGTCTCCGAAGAATAAGGATTACTTCAGAACCGGGTACTTGTGTGAGATAATAGCACTATTAAGAATCTAGTCACCATATGCCTAATTATTGGAGGGCGACTTTATATAGAGTGGTAGTTCCACTTGGTGAACACAAACTTTGGGAGTTTATGAAAGTGCTTTTTTGCTAAACCAATAAGATAAATGACAAAATATATCACACATTTTTCTGGTATAAACAATAGTATGATCTGCATTTTTCAGATATAAATCAGCTCAGAAGTAGAAGAGTTGGATTTTGCATGAACCCCTTAAGGACATAGACTATTTTCTCCTGAAGGATCAAGTCAGATCTCAAGTTTCTTGCTATGTTTTTTGCAATATTAGGTTTCAACGGTTTATTGATTAGCACACATATGCAGGCTACATTATTTTGGGCTTAGAATATGCTTTCTTTCAGTATCATATGTAAACATTATTTCTTTAATTGATAAATACATTTAAATATGCCAACAAAAAAACACAATTTTTTTTTCAGGATTCCTCATATTTGTACTTAGTTGATACAGTTTTTGTATAAATACATTTGCCTTCTGTTTAGCAAAACATATTATGTGTGTAGGCTTTGTGTATATTCTGGCAGTTAAGTTACATTTACAAGGTGCAGCTTATATTTTCTAAAAATACTCTACATTTATTTTTATTATATTAATTCTATTGTTATATGTGTCTTTTACACACACAGATTACATTTAGTTCAATCCCATTCATGTTCTTACCATTGCACACAATGAATGGTATCAATAGTAAGAAGGGACCCAGGTGTATGCACATGCGCACTGTCAATACTGACCAAACTCACCATTCCCTTCCTCATGACAATCCTCTGTATTTCAATTAGTTAATTCAATAAAATGACAGTGAACTGAGAAAATCAGGGGCTGATTCTGTTCCAATAAAACCCTCATTAATGGCAAGACAAATACCACACGGAAATCATATCTTAATCTCATCTGTATTATACTGTATGATTCTACTCACAGGCTAATCTACAGCCAAAGGTTACATAAATGCATTTTGATTTCTGTTATTCATAGCAGATACTAATCTGCATTGTGTGTTTATTTGGAAGCAAAATTCAGAACCCCAACCACTATATTCATAGCAAAAGTTGCAATTTCACCTCAAACTACTGTATATAAGCCCAAGTATGCCTAACATACCTTGCTTGTTTTTGGAATTTTGTTGAGCTACAGCAAAGGACTCAGGATGGAAAGAGAAAGAGGTGCATATATTGGAGAGGGATATAGTGATACTGAGATGAGAAGAGAGATGCTTTGCCAAGCATACTACACTTTTGCACATATCATACACATTATAGTCGCCATCACACAGACACACACCACATTTTTATTTCACAGTGGATCATACATTGTGGCTGACTGAGTATAAGGGATTGACTGAGAGGGTGTGTGACCAAGTTCTTATGGGAGCTACTGAGTGTGATTGCTGGTATGTGCGAGAGTTAGAAGAGAGGCAGGTAGAAAGTTGGAAGGAAGAGGAGTGAAGTCTGAAGGTATAGGTAGAGAAGGAGTAAGACAGCAGAAGGAAGGAGAAGGAGAGGAGAAAGAGGAAGGAGATGTACCAACTACAATGGATAACAACTTCCACCTCAAAAAAGAATAGTGAGTAGTGTTGAGCGAGCATGCTCGGCCGATGCTCGGATCGGCTCGAGCATCGCTCTGCTCGGCACATGGCGGTACTCGTACGAGTACCGCATGTGCTCGCCCGCCATGTTCGGGTCTCCTCCCCGCACGTTTTGCGGCTGCTGCGCAGCCAATAAACGTGCAGGGAGGCTCTGACATCAGTGTAATGCCAGCAGCCATGTTGGCTGCTGGCATTACACTGATTGGCTGTATAGCACCTGACCATCGAGTTCGGCTCAGTCTGAGCCAGGGAGAGCTGAGGATAGGAAGGGAAAGGCAGTGTAGGGAGGAAAAAAAAAAAATTGTGAAAAAAAAGAACCAAAAGTCCTTTTTAGGACTACTGTGTGTGGGGGCAGCAGGTTATTTTGTGTGGGGGGAAAAAAACAAAAAAAAAAAAAAAAAAAAAAAATATTCTGTTTAGTGTGAAAAGTTGCAGATTAGAGCACATTCTGTTTAGTGTGCACAGTTGCAGATTAGAGCACATTCTGTTTAGTGTGCAAAGTTGCAGATTAGAGCACATTCTGTTTAGTGTGCAAAGTTGCAGATTAGAGCACATTCTGTTTAGTGTGCAAAGTTGCAGATTAGAGCACATTCTGTTAAGTCTTCAAACTAAAATATCAAAGTCACATATTCCATTCAGTGTGCGTCGCCGCAGTTTAGCAGCACATTCTGTGTACTGTGCAGAGTTGCAGAATAGGAAGAAATACTGTTAAGTCTTCAAACTAAAATATCAAAGTCACATATTCCATTCAGTGTGCGTCGCCGCAGTTTAGCAGCACATTCTGTGTACTGTGCAGAGTTGCAGAATAGGAAGAAATACTGTTAAGTCTTCAAACTAAAATATCAAAGTCACATATTCCATTCAGTGTGCTTCGCCGCAGTTTAGCAGCCTATTCTGTGTACTGTGCACAGTTGCAGAATAGGAAGAAATACTGTTAAGTTTTCAAACTAAAATATCAAAGTCACATATTCCATTCAGTGTGTTTCACCGCCGTTTAGCAGCCTATTCTGTGTACTGTGCAGAGTTGCAGAATAATAAGAAATACTGTTAAGTTTTCAAACTAAAATATCAAAGTCACATATTCCATTCAGTGTGTTTCACCGCCGTTTAGCAGCCTATTCTGTGTACTGTGCAGAGTTGCAGAATAATAAGAAATACTGTTAAGTTTTCAAACTCAAATATTAAAGTCACATATTCCATTCAGTGTGTTTCACCGCCGTTTAGCAGCCTATTCTGTGTACTCTGTACAGTTGCAGAATAATAAGAAATACTGTTAAGTTTTCAAACTCAAATATTAAAGTCACATATTCCATTCAGTGTGTTTCACCGCCATTTAGCAGCCTATTCTGTGTACTCTGTACAGTTGCAGAATAATAAGAAATACTGTTAAGTTTTCAAACTCAAATATTAAAGTCACATATTCCATTCAGTGTGTTTCACCGCCGTTTAGCAGCCTATTCTGTGTACTCTGTACAGTTGCAGAATAATAAGAAATACTGTTAAGTTTTCAAACTCAAATATTAAAGTCACATATTCCATTCAGTGTGTTTCACCGCCGTTTAGCAGCCTATTCTGTGTACTCTGCAGAGTTGCAGAATAATAAGAAATACTGTTAAGTTTTCAAACTCAAATATTAAAGTCACATATTCTGTGTAAGATGAAGAAGGCGGGTAAAAAGGGACGGGGAAGTGGACGTGATCCTGAAAGTTCAGGGCGCGGGTCAGGACGCGGAGAAACTGTGCCTGGTGCCAGAGCACAAGAAAGAAAGACATCCACCATACCTAGCTTCATGTGTAATTTTACAGGGCGTCGCAGGACATCACTCTCGAGGTCCGACCACTGCGAACAGGTGGTCGGTTGGATGTCAGCTGATACTGCTTCCAGTCGGTTAAGCACCACCCTGTCTTCCACCAAGTCCACTCTCAGTAGCCAAGAGTCTGGTCAACATAATCCTCACCCTGATCATCCTTCCTCCCACCATACACGGTCTGGTCAAAGAAGTGATCCCACACTGGGATATAGTGAGGAGCTCGTCTCATCACCAATCCTTCATTTGACCCTCTCTCCAAGCACGCTTGCAGAGGAACATGACATTTTGTGCCCTGATTCACAACCTCTAGAGGCTACCCAATCACAAGAAGATGACAGATGTGAACAGCATTTAAGGTCAAAGGAAGTAGTGGATGATGATGATGATGATGAGACACAGTTGCCATTAAATCAACCACTATTTCCGTCTCAAGACCTTGTTGAGGAGAATGTTATACAGTTGTCAATGACTGAGTATGTGGTGGGATCAAGACTTGAGGAGGATGATCAGAGTGAGGAAGTGGAGGAGGACTTGGTGGACGATGAGGTGACTGACCCCACCTGGGAAGGTGTAGAGCCGAGCGATGACAGCAGTCCTGAGGGTGAGCCATCTGCAGCACCGCAACAGGCTGGAAGAGGCAGTGGTGTGGCTACAGAAAGAAGGCGGACCGCACCAAACCGGCCCGCAAATGTTCCACGGAGCACCCCCTTGCGTAAATCTCCCTTGCCAAGGGGTAGGTGTTCCGCGGTATGGCGTTTTTTTAAGGAAAGTGCGGACGACAAAAGAATTGTAGTTTGCAACCTGTGCCACACCAGAATGAGCCGAGGCATGAACACTAGAAACCTCACCACCACCAGCATGATCCGACACATGGCATCCAAGCACCGTAGTAAGTGGGAGGAACGCCTGGATCGCCCATCTGTGTCTGCAGGCCACACCACTGCCTCCTCTTCCCCTGTTTTCGGTGCCGGCCAATCGCCTGTCGAAGGCGCAGGCCCGCATACCTCCCGCCCTGCACCTGTAGCATCTGAAGCACCATCAGCGACCACATCCACTTCCCTGTCCCAGCACAGCGTCCAAATGTCGTTACCCCAGGCATTTGAGCGCAAGAGAAAGTACCCAGCCACCCACCCACAGGCCATAGCACTAACCTCACACCTTTCCAAATTACTGGCCATCGAAATGCTGCCATTTAGGCTTGTGGACACTGAGTCCTTCCGCAGCCTGATGGCAGCAGCTGTCCCTCGGTACGCGGTCCCCAGCCGCCACTACTTTTCCCGGTGTGCCATCCCCGCATTACACCACCATGTGTCCCGTAACATCACCCGTGCCCTGACCAACGCAGTTACTGGGAAGGTCCACTTAACGACTGACACATGGACAAGTGCTTGTGGCCAGGGACGCTACATTTCCCTGACGGCACACTGGGTGAATGTCGTGGAGGCTGGGAGCGACTCGGACCCTGGGATGGCACGGGTGCTACCCACGCCGAGGATTGCGGGCCCTACCTCCATCAGGGTTTCCACCAGCACCTACGTTATTGGCTCCTCCTCCTCCGTTTCCACCTCCGAATTCTCTACACACAGCGCCACTCCCCCATCAGCCAGTAGCTGGAAGCAGTGTAGCACTGCAGTGGGGAAGCGTCAACAGGCCGTGCTGAAGCTGATCTGCCTTGGGGACAAACAGCACACGGCCTCAGAGCTGTTGCAGGGGATTAGTCACCAGACCGAGCAGTGGCTCTCGCCACTCAACCTGCAAGCAGGCATGGTTGTGTGTGATAATGGGCGTAACTTGGTGGCGGCTTTGGAGCTCGGCAAGCTCACACACGTACCATGCCTAGCGCATGTATTTAATTTAGTGGTGCAGCGATTTCTAAAAACCTACCCCAATGTGCATGATCTCTTGACCAAGGTGCGCCGCGTGTGTGCACATTTCCGTAAGTCATCAACAGCTTCAGCCGGCCTGTTGAAGCTGCAGCAGCGCTTACAATTGCCAGCTCACCGGCTGCTGTGTGACGTGAGCACGCGCTGGAACTCCACCTTCCACATGTTGGCCCGGCTTTGTGAGCAGCAGAGGGCAGTAGTGGAGTACCAGCTGTTACACGGTCGTCGCCTCTCCGTTCAACTTCCTGTAATCAGAAGTGAGGAGTGGGAATGGATGTCAGACCTCTGCGAGGTTTTACGCAATTTTGAGGAATCGACACAGATGGTGAGCGGCGATAACGCTATTATCAGTGTAACCATCCCACTTCTGTGTCTACTGAAACGCTCGCTGCTCACAATTAAAACCGACGCTTTGCATGTGGAAGAGGTGGAAATGGGGGAGGAAGAGCTTACACAAGGTGATAGCCAGAGCACCCTCACTTCGTCTTCTCAGCGACAATTGGAGGAGGCGGAGGAGGAGGAGGAGGAGGAAGACACGGTTGCCTCCGCTACAGAGGGTAGCCATGGAACTTTAGTTCCATCTCTTCAGCGTGGGTGGGCAGAAGAGGAGGAAGAGGATGAGGATATTGAGAGTCATCCTCCTGGTGAGGACAGCGAAATCTTGACTGTTGGTACTCTGGCACACATGGCTGACTTTATGTTAGGCTGCCTTTCCCGTGACCCACGCGTTGTACGCATTTTAGACAACACGGATTACTGGGTGTTCACCCTTCTGGACCCCCGCTACAAAGAGAATTTCTCATCTCTCATTCCTCCGGTGGAGAGGACAAGCAAAATGGTGCAATACCAGAAGGTTCTTGTCGAAAAATTGCTCCAAAATTTTCCATCTGACAACGCTGGCGGCAGAGTACGTGCTACCTTGGCCAACCGAGAAGGGGAGAAAAGGGGAGCACACAGCAGTTCCGAGAAAGGCAGGGCAACACTCTCCAAGGCGTGGGACACCTTCATGACACCCCGCCAGCACCCTCACCCTGATGCGCAGCCTAGTGTCACAAGGAGGGAAAAGTTTTGGAAGATGGTGAAGGAGTACGTAGCAGACCGTGTCAGCGTCCTCAATGATCCCTCTGTGCCTTACAACTACTGGGTGTCCAAGCTGGACACGTGGTATGAACTGGCACTCTACGCCTTGGAGGTGCTGGCCTGCCCTGCCGCCAGCGTTCTGTCTGAGCGGGTATTTAGTGCTGCTGGTGGCATCATAACAGATAAGCGTATCCGCCTTTCCACCGACAATGCTGATAGGTTGACACTTATAAAAATGAACAAGGCCTGGATTTCCCCTGACTTCTCCACTCCACTGGAGGAAAGCCCCGGGGGAACATAAACTCACTTTATATATGTTATTTACAATGATGGGAATACTCTGTATTCCCATTCACCCCTTCCACCCAAAAAACGGGTATATGGTTGACTCTTAATCTTCTCATCCTCCTCCTCCTCTTCCATATGCCCTGGGATATAATTTTTATATAGGGCCAGCTCACCAGCGGGCCCTGTGATATAATTTTTATATAGGGTCAGCTCACCAGCGGGCCCTGTTTGACAATTTTTATATAGGTCAGCTCACCAGCGGGCCTTCTCATATAATGTTTTATTGGGTCAGCTCTCTAGCGGGCCCTCTCATATAATGTTTTATAGCGTCAGCTCACTAGCGGGCCTTCGCATATAATGTTTAGGATGGTCAGCTCTGCAGCAGACCCTCACCCATAATGTTTTAGATGGTCAGCTCAGCGCACGTTTCCATCTTAATCATGGCCTCAGTTCTGAAAATCAAGGAAATTTTTGGGAGAATTTGCCTCTGCGCACGTTTCCCTCTTAATCATGGCCTCAGTTCTGAAAATCAAGGAAATTTTTGGGAGAATTTGCCTCTGCGCACGTTTCCCTCTTAATCATGGCCTCAGTTCTGAAAATCAAGGAAATTTTTGGGAGAATTTGCCTCTGCGCACGTTTCCCTCTTAATCATGGCCTCAGTTCTGAAAATCAAGGAAATTTTTGGGAGAATTTGCCACTGCGCACGTTTCCCTCTTAATCATGGCCTCAGTTCTGAAAATCAAGGACATTTTTGGGAGAATTTGCAGATGATATACAAGTAAATATACAGCAAATATTGTTTGGTAACAATTTTTCGCCTAAAGTCGTTTTTATTTTCCTTTTTGTGTGTTTTATGGTCAGTCTGTAAAAATGGCGTACTACGGGCGAAAGATCGTTCCTAGCAGCGATGTTGGAGTCCAAGGTGCATCCAGACATCCTCCCTATGCTGTCCCTGAACCATTTCTGTAGTGTTTCCATCTTTTTCTGCCCTTTTCCTATGGACCAGGCACCCTCCCCTCATCAGAGCAGGGGGTGCCTGGTGTAATGCTCGAGTCCTCCCATTGACTTCAATGGGGCTCGGGTGCTCGGCCGAGCACTCGAGCCTCAGGGGGTGCTCGGTCAGAGCACCCGAACACCCGAGCATTGGGGTGCTCGCTCATCACTAATAGTGAGATAAAGCACACTTATCAACTTCAATGGGAATTCCCATGAAAAGCGTAGTTTGTTTCACTTTTTCCACCACACACATACTTACCCACCAGCCTGGTCCCACTACACCACACATACTGTCCCCAGCAACGTTATCCCTCAGGAGCCATAGATCCACACATCCTTACCCCTCCCAATCTTATCACAATAGTCAAAGAACCACATATATTTACCTCTCTGCCTTGTCCCTCTGCACTGGTAGCTGTGGGCTGGTATGGAATGATGGAAGTTGTAGTCTAGTAGTAGTTTAGGGTCCCACTGTGCCCATCACTGCCAAAGAACTACACATACTAACCCCACCAGCTTTGTCCCACTATGCTGGTTGCCATAGAATCACACATACTGGCCCCTAGCATTGTCTTTCAGTAGCCACACATATTAAACCCCACAGCTTTGTCCCACTGCACTGATATCCAGGGAACCACACACAGTAACCTTACAGCCTTGTCCCATTGCACTGGGAAACACAGAAACACACGCACTTATAATCTCTGAGTCCCAACCTTGCTCTAGTATACTGATAGCTAAAGAAATACACATATTGAGTCTAAACCTTGACAATACATCTCAGGAATAGGCAGAAAGGGGCAAGGGTCACACGGAAAACTTTTTAGGGATAGTGAAAATGTTATAGTTTTATGGGATTTTTATGCATGGGAATTTCTGCTCTATAGACTCCTGTTAAGCCATATGATTGATTACCTAACATTTGTTACTGTCCAATTAATAAATCATCCTTTTGGCTAGTGTTGCACATCACAGTCCCAGTTAAACACATATGGTTAAGTTAAGTCAAGCACAGTATGTCATCCTGATATACTATGTCATGAATAATAGACGTCTGTAGATATAACATGTATCCACCCAGAAAAAAAATAAGTTTTAGCTATTCTTGCTGCCTACCATATTATATATATGTACAATGGATGGATGGATCTAAGTTGTTATATTTATTTGATTTATTATTAGGATTATTTCATTTTATTTTATTCATTTTGTCTAATTGTTGGAGGTTTTGTTGAGTGCCTCATTTAGAACCATCTTTTTTGTCCTTTTTTATTTTTTTATACATATTTAAATGGATATGATGGCAGCCCATGTATGGTATACAAAGATTAATCCCTTGATACTTTCTGTGTGCTTTAACCTCTTTTTTTATTTTTCTACAATTCAAAGTGCCAGGAAAAACTTTTAATTTGTAATAAATGAATGCCACTTCATATCATCCATGTTTACATTTCACACTTTGATAATCTGTCATTTTCCTTTGCAGCACCTATACCTGCACTACAGCAGCATGAAGCTGTGGGGGTGTCTTTCCACCACATTCAGCCACAACCATCAAGGCAGCAGCTAGATGCATTTGGATGCCACAACCCCTACTCAATATTGGATGCTACCAGAACCACCTTCACACAGATGGCCATCACACACAGAGGTACAGCACATTTGGTCCCTCAACCTCACCTTCTAATCAAAGCTGGATGCAACTACTACATCACTTCACCAGCCCTCTGCCTCATTCCACATGGCCATTGTACTACCCACACTTTGGGTGAGACAAAGCAACAAACATGATTAATACAACTAAGCCAGACACCCCCAGTGTAGCAAGTATTGAGTAGATTAAAAATGTTGGGGGGCACACATGATGCCCTTCCAGCTATGCCCTCCTGCTTTGCCTCCCCCAGCAACATCCACATCCAATTCCTCAGCAACATCAGCACTAGAGGCACCAGCAACATCAGAAGCATCAGCAATAGTATCCCCAGCGTCATTTTCTGCAGCTCTACAGTCCTTTGGGCAAAGTGTATGCTGCTGAAAGAGCCACGAAGACCAAATAAACTATGCCTGTTTACCCTACAGGAAGAACACTGATCACATACTTTTTACCACCAGGCTGGTACAGCCACACTAATTGACACTGAAATCCAACAAACAACAACTACTAGAATACAAAAAACGGGGACTGGCCTGAGTGACATTCCGGGACATGCTGGGACAATGATCAGTTACCTAAGAAATCATAATTGCATCCAAAGACTCCTTGCTGACAGGAAAGAACAGGCTAGAAACCCACCATCAACCCTCTACTCCTCCACAATTACACCAGCAGAACACCTGCACACATAAGGATAACCAGACAGACAGTAAAGTCTTCCACTTCTGCCTCCCTCTAAAACACTAATGGCATAGCTGCTATGCTTGTGTAAAATATAACTGCACTTTATTGTACTACTGTATCTACAAATGTTTTGCATTCAATAAGGGTGTCTAATGCACTGCAAAGTAATGTGTTATAAACCTCTCTGAAACTCAAAGGTTTAAGGTACAATTGTTTTAAGTGTTCAGTACAGGTGTGGGCAAAAATTGCTCTTGTGTCATCAGTCTCAGCAACATACAGGTATAACAAATGCTGTCTGAGTAGCATGTGGTTCAACAATAGCCAGTTTTCATGCATGATGAAGGTTACAAAATAGAGACATTATCAATATATCCATCAGTTATTCATGGGCATGATGTTGGTCAGTGCAGGACATGACTTTATTGGATCTTTATTTTGGTTGTATACCTCTCTGGCACTCAAAGGTTTAAGGTTCATTGCAAGGGATAGGAGTGCATATTTTGTTTTTGTGGACATAACATATAGGTATTAGGTTAACACCTTGGGCACCAGAGGCGTGTTGATTCATATTGCGTTGAACATCCTTCTGGGCATCATGGGGTTAATGGGTACATGTTAGCTATGAGGAACTGTGTGGGAAGGGGATCTTGTTACAGTTTCAGCATTATTTAATTGGTATTTCCAGGGCTAATTTATTTGATTACATTTACGATGCCTCATAGTGCATTTCAGGAGCCATTTTTAAATGTGAGGATTCTACACAAGGGTTTTGTGGGAGTAGATATACCGCAGGAAAATGTATCAACCTAACACATGACAACACTCATAGCACACATGTTTATAAATGACCTGGAAATAAATATAGAAAGCAAAATATCAACAATTACAGATAACACTAAATTATGCAGGGTAATAAATTCAGAACACAATGTTTTTTCTCTTCAGAGGGAATTACATAAACAGCAGATTGGGCAAACAAATGGAATATAAAGTATAAAATCATGGATTTGCAAAGAAAAAATCCCAATGCTACTTATGAACTTAATGGAATCATTTTAGGAGACTCATTGCTAGAGAAAGACCTGGGAATCCTGGTCTTGTATAAAAAGGGGTATTGAAGCAAGAGTGGATAACATCATTTTGCCACTGTACAAATCATTTGTAAGACCTCATCTCAAATATGCAGACAGTACAGCAAAGAGCAACAAAATGGAAGACGACATATGAGGAACTTCTAGACAAACTTGGTTTATTTACTCTAGAGAAAAGATGATTAACAGGAGATCTTATCACAATATACATGCATATGAGAGTTCAGTATAAGTATTTCTATGGGGAGCTTTTCATTCCAAGGCATGATCAAATAACTGGGGTCCACTCCTTGAGATTAGTGGAAAGGAGGCTTCAACTTCAGCAGAGGAAGGGGTTTTTTTACAGTATGACTTCCTTGCAGAGGGATATGGTCATGGCAGATACAATGGATACATTTAAGAGAAGATTAGATACAAAAGGGAATATACAGGGTTTTACTGTGAATTAGTAGACAAACAGGAAGTTCAGATAAAGACTACTTTATTTGGCAGCAGGAAACTTATATCATTCTCATTTCTCTGACTTGAGGCAAAGGTTGGACTTGATGGTCTTTTTTCTACCTAATTTATTATGTTACTATGTTACCGATTAGATTATGCTATTCTATTGATTTTTATGGGTGTAATTCAGTTCAACAAAGGTTTATTTATTTATTTATTTACCTGGAAGATTACATTAAGATTACAGATAATAGAATGCCAGACAGGGACTGTAAAATCAGAATTTTTAATTTTTTTCATAATATACCTCACAGTAATCAAGCCTTAGATTGGTTCCCTTCATTAGCATGAGACTCTGGTTGGCTGAAACAGATAATTTGAGCCTCTTGGGTATGAATTAGGAATGTTGTCACTGCTGGCAGCTCTCAAAGGGCTAGATTCTATTACAGGTGCTAAATGTTAACACCCGGTTTATCAAACATTTTCCTATTGAAGTCTATGGGTAAAATTGGAGATAAAAGCAGTGATAAAATTAGCACCTATAATAGAATCTAGCCCAAAATCCCTTTAAATCAAAGCAGCCACAAAAACTGAAATAGTATATATATGGCTTAATGAGCATGAAGGGTTAAAGTTACAAAAACATGGATGGATGGCTTTTAAAATTTGGGATGTAAAGCTGTTCATTTTTTACACCCACTTTAATATGTTGGGTGGTCTATTCTTATACAGTCACTGTGATATGTGATACTTACCCTCCACCATTCTTCATTGGAGTCATCAATAACTGTGATTCTCTCACCAGCTCTGCAATTAAAATGTAATATATGTCAAGAAGCAGATGAAAAACAAAGAAAAGGGGTTTCAGGGTAAATGCATTTCGGGATATTCCAGGACAAATAAAAAAAATGTATGACAGTCACACACTGAGAATAAACAGAACTTATGTGGACAATTCTCTGGTTTATCACCACTCCAGAAGATCCAATCAAATGTCTTGCTTTCTTGTGCCACTGCAGAGACATTACAGATTACTTGCTCTCTATGCCTCAGGAACCCAGCTATACGTCACTGAAGAGGCAAATTCTCTTGCAGAGAAGATTTGTCTACAAATTTGGTGCTAGAATGTCCTTGTGGATGGAATCAAACTGATATGCACATGGAAATTCTCTATAATGGCACTAGAGTTAAAAATGAAGCTCCCAAGTGGTGACTATCCAGAGACTTTTGTTTTTGTTCATAATTGATGAGTTTCTCCACTTTTTTTTTTAAATCAGAGAGGTGTCTCCCTAATGTTATGGGGTACTCCAAATACAGATCCCTTGTTCTCAGTGTGTAGGGAAACCAACTGCAAGACAGTTGAAAAGTACATCTTGAGTTAGTTGGGTCTTTTTCAGATGAGATTTGCTTGGTCCTGGTGTACATAGGTAGACTGATATTTATATGGAAATGTATCCTCTGCAATTGTAATCAATAACTAAAATGTAAAGATCATGAGTGGTGATTGTCTCTAAAACAAGCAATATTGAGTTTTTCACTAGTATGATTGTATTTACATTATCTGTAAAAATGGTACTGCTGACAGCAATTGTATCAGGTTAATTCAGAATGAATCAAGGTAATGGAAAAATATGCATACATTTATATTCATACCTGGGAACTCTCTGGGTTTCACCCAGTGATAATGGTATTTACTGTTAAGTACTGAGTCTGAGATTCACCAGTTCTGACAGTTGCCTTTTACATTCACTAGTTCTGAGAGTTTTCCTTTACATAGTTCTTCTTTACATTTGCTAGCTCTGAGAGTTCCTATGTAAATTCACGTACTTACTGACAACAACACATACTTGCAAAGAACACCTCCAAATACTCTGCTTTTGTTTGGTCATCCCACTTAGGCCCAGCTTGCTGCCTTCTGCACAGACGTATCTACTACATCACACTTCTTTCAGAAAAGCTGCAACCAACAAGCCAATTCATGCTCTAAGCCTCCACCTTTATTACAAGAATCTATCCTTATTTGAGGTCCTCTTTCCCAATTGTTCCAACTCCAATCAGTTTTAAATGCTTTCTCAGAATATGTTCCCTCACTCATATGTCTACTACCTCACTATGTAATTAATGCAATTAAATCCTAAATCTAACTAACTATTCAAGAATTCTATCAACAGTTTATTTTTGTCCTTGTCTCATGATACCTCTCCAATAATTCTCTTCATACTGTCTGATTTCTGTCACTAATCTCCTATCATCATACTCTCATCTAGCCTCGAGACTTTTAATAGGTCACTGAAAATGCAGTTCTTCAGGCAGGTAAAACAATTTTGAAGCTGCATTAGGGGACTCTAGGAGGATTGTGAAGGGAGAAAGGAGATTTTTCCAAAATACCCCAAAATCTTAGGCAGGTGATCAGAGTTCCAAAATACCCCAAAATCACAGACAGGTGATCTGAGTTCCTTCATGAGCTGACTGAGCCTTTTTGACTGATATATACTTTAGAGAATGACATTAGAGAGACAGACAAGTACAACCGACAATGTGTCCTACGTCAGCCAGAAGAGGGAACAGCATATTATTGACTAAGGTCTATCTTCATTCTGTATTGAAAGAAATTAAGACTGCAGTGACATTGGAGAGGTAGAAGGCATCTTCTAAAATCTTCTTGACACTAACTACAGGCAAAGGGAGCAGGAGCAGTTACACTTTCAGGGAGTGGTTTTTATGTATTTATTTATTTATTTTTGTAGTCAGAGACAGATAGGGATAGTTAATAAAAGAAACTAAAAAAAATAAAAAATATTTTCACTGGAAAGTGACAGAGACAGGGACACTGACATGAGATGTGACTGAGGCTGACAGTGACAGTTACAAGAGACTTATATCAGGGCTCAAAATTTCCACTCTCCACTAGCCAATGGCGAGTGAAAATTTAGCCCTGGCGAGTAGAAATTCAGCTCTGGTGGGTATGTTTTGGCTTGCAGTGGCGAGTAACTTTTCAGTTCTGGCTAGTAGCAAAGGACTTAAAATTACAAGCCCTGCTTATATAATATAGTATTTAGTAAATGGCAAAACATCACACACACACAAATGCTGCTGTGTACTTTACTGTTAAAATCAACACTACTTTGACAATGTCCAGAAAATGTAAGGGGGCAGAGGTAGGGGGAAAGGAGTCAGAGCAATGAGGAGTCATGTTAGTAAAGTGGTAGTCCTGAGGACCCTGCTTTTTAAAATGGTTATTTCTCCCATCCTCAGTATTATTAATAAACCATGTCAAAACACTGAAGATGACAACGAGCAGCATTCTAGTGTTAATGACATAGTGGAGGGAGGTGTAGCAATTCACCAACTGCTGCATCTCACAATAAGAGTAACAAGTACAAAATCTCTTCTGGGAGTAGTAGCAAAGGTTCAAACAATTGATTTAAAAGGGATATGTAAAAAGAAAGTGTTTGAGACTTCAAAAGGCCTAGAGAAATACAAAAGTAGTGGAGAAGAAGCTGCGGGCAATGCTGATTACGATATAATTATTGATGATGATGTTGACCTAGAATATATCCATCCAGCATCCTATTCTTCTTCTGATACATATGAGGTTGAGAGTGAGAGAGATAATGATATGACCAGAAAATTAGCTGAAAAGTAGACTATGCCTATTTATAAACTGTTTATGAAATCAGTTGCACAGTCTGACTCTGGACAAATAAAAATGCCTAAAAATACATACTCATCATCAGTCATCATCACCACTTCCAAGTCCAACCCCCACCAAGCCACACACAAGATTGTTGAATAATCAGCAACACAGGTCATCAACATCCACAACCCTAGCTATGAATGCTTCTACTACTATTGGAAGTGCCGCACCTTTGACACTTGTTAGTAGTACAATTACAACATTTAGCTCCAGTAGTAGTAGTAGTAGTCCCTCAGAAGGACGAAAGACTGAGTTGACCTTGCCAGGACTAGAACCTGCGACCTTGAGGTTTGAACAGATCACACAGCTGGTGCATTAAACTTTTGAGCTCCAAAGGGGTATGCAACGCCTTGCGAAGCAAGGTGTTTCGTAAGAGCTCATATACTCAAAGGGTTAACCAACTAAGTTATCATAATTGCAATATGGAGATACTTCACTCACAATCCAGAAAGCTAAATATCTTGCTATCTGTTGTCTGCGTAATAAGCATTTGAGCAGGGGGAAACAGGATCACACATATGCCCCTTCCATCCCTTTTACTGATGTAACACTGCTCATCTCAGAGCAGTAAGACTGTCCGGATGGATCGCAGAGAGGGACAATCGTCAGTGAGTATAAGGAAAAACCTGTCAAGTGAGGCAGGTTTTTCGTAAGAAGACTGCCCCTTTCTGTGAGCTGTCTGGTCCCAGGACCAGATTCAACATCTGAGGGGAGGTGGCTTACGCTAGTTAAAAGGGGCAGGAGGGGGATACTTTATTATTCAATTACTGTTAAACTACAACTCTGATAGTATTGAAATAACACTCTCCATGGCCCGAATACTATGAAGATTAATTTGAGCTGCTGTTTTTATTAAATATTAATATCCCTTTAAATTATCCACTTGACTTGCAGCAGTACATTTTGCCCAGAAGTTCTTCTAGGAGGCTGTTTTTTTAATATACTCCTGAGTATGGTTGCCTTCTCTTCTGCTTTGAGTAAGTAACTACTTATGAATGCCTTGTTTGTGTTAGTCATTCTCACCATTATGAGTATCTGAGTTATAGGCTTTATGTGAACAATCTCAGTCCCTCTGCATTAGGATGATTTATTTATAGCTAATATTTTGCTGCAATGCCCATTTTTTTAACAATTTAACCAGCTGGTCACTTTACATTCTCTTTTAATAGCCAACAGATTTAACCTCATACATTTGCTGGAATCCAGCAAATTATGAACTAAGGGCTTAAAAATTGTAGGTTGATTTTGCTGCTTTTATAATTTAAGAAAGAGATCATGGGAGAAAAATAAGCTTTTGGCTACCTTGCCATATAGCTAACCCAGCTCTGTCCGACACACTATTTTTAAGAAATGTGGTATATTTACTTTATCACACTATAAGGTAAGTAAGGGTAATATCCTTACTAGACTATACTCACTGAAAATCTAGATCATCCTTTTCAAGAGCCTTGAATCTATACAAGGCCACAAAATAATGGGACTGCATGAAACCTCCTCGTACTCCTGGCTGCGTCTTCTTATTCTAGATCCAGAATTTGAAAAACAAGAGAACATTACTTTATAATAGATTTAATCACATTGCGTCAGTTTGACAAATGTTTTGTAGATCCAAACAGCCTATACAAAGATTTGTAAAACCTCCATTTCACTTAATGCTATAATATTTCAAGGAGTGGTGCTATAAAACATAGCATTACAAAGATGTATATTTGATACATTGCATCTTTTATACATTGTATCACTATACTTTAATGAACCCTTTGGGTGCCAGAGGAGTACGCAACGTATTGCAAAGCAATGCGTTCTGTACCCCTCTGGCAATCAAAGGGTTAGCAGTTCCTGACAGAAGTACTAGGTAAACAGATCTCTGTCAAGGACATAAAACTGTTAAAAAAATAAGTTAAGATGAAAAAAGCATAGGCAATCTGACTTACATTATGGACTTGCAGAATATGTTGTCAAATTACCTTTGCATCCTGTGAATTTTTGTCCCCTTTCTTGTCACCATCAGTGGAATCTAGGATTAAACAGGACAACAGCTGAGTAAATGACAGCTCTAACACTTTACATTTCAGCAAAAAAGCTCTTTTCAGAAACGATTAAACCACTGGACTTGCAATTATTATAACTCATTTATAATTGGTGCTCATTATCTTCCTCAAGAGAATAAAAGGCTGGATTTGCCTCTCTCTGGATTCATAACATTGACCTTCACGTCAGGGAGAATATTACAGAGAGAGGTCATTTATAGCTGATCTGCTTTAGAAAATGTGTTAACAGATGCTAGAGGTGCTACAGTTAGAAAGCGTGTAAGTATGGAGTACGCTACTCTGAAGGACAGAGCGATAATTCTGTATATATCATGAAAGTCCATGTGTTGTTTAACCCTTTGAGTACCTGGGGTAAAGCATTGAAGAGCTCTGCAATTCATTGTTCACCCCTCTGGCACTAAATATGTTAAGGAAAAAATGGGAAGCCCCCTCACCTCCCTCCGGCTTCCCCTCCTCTTGCTTGGGTGGCTCAGGTTCCTCATCCATCATAGGCTGGAAAATAGAGAAAAAAGGAGGATACAGTCACAAATTACAGTTATGTACTCAAGGACAAATTTAATCGGGACATGTCCCTTTTATCCACAAACTGCCCAGTATGTTAAATACATAATTATTGTCACTGCTCAGATTATTGTGAACAGCAGTGTTGCTGACGCACACTTGAACTTGTGAACAAACCCATACTGTGTTAAGAGACTGTTAAAAGTGAGAAGTACAAAGGAAAATGGCTTTGCAATAATTCAATCAAAGGCTGAGGTTGGACACATGGGCACCAGCTATTTATATAATGTTGATGCCAACTTAAGCTACTGACTCTAAAATATACTCCTCTCCCTGCTTTCAGCTTGCAGGGAGAATGCTGTGCACAGGATATGTGCAATACTATTGTGATGGTATTGTCGGTATTGGTATTGGTACTTCCATGTGAAAAATGCCTAAACTACAAGTCATCCAACCTGCAAGTTAAGAGTGCACAGGAAAAATTCCTTCCTTCAGCTTTTTTGAAAAAAATACATGACATTTTTCATATTTTATGTTCTCAGAGCAACCTGAATTTTTGTGTTGGTGCTCTCTTGTATCCAATAGATTGATTGAGTGCAGATGAGGAACCAGATGAGGAACACGTTTCCTCAAAAATTAACCACTTGCAAGTCAGAGATGTCTCCAATACATTTGCAAAGCAATGCAGTGAAGATATCTTTGTCATCCAAGAGTTTAAAGTGGACCTGTCACCTTGATTCATAAATATCATGGTAACCAAAAAACTAGTAGATATGTAGTTTAAGATATATTCATAGTTTTCTTCTGTGTAGTCAGCTACCTTATTATGGTACCATAAGCTATGTTATGCCATATGCTATAAGCTGCCATATGTTTGCACATTTGGAACAATTGTTCCTGGGTTCATACCTCTGTGGCAGATATGAAAAGTAGCCTCTTTGAAAGCTTAAGTTAGAGATCTGGAGAGGCAGGCTGAAAAATTGAGGGAGATGTCTAATGTTGAGAGGGGGTTGTTGCTCACTGAGAAGAAGGTATCTAGCATAGGAAGAACTGGGGGTTGTGATTGCTCAAAGAAGGAGCCGGTAGCTAGATTAGTGACAGGAGTAGCAGGAAGTAGAATAGAAATAGCAAGGACATTCCTGTGTTTACTCACCCTAACAGATTTGCTATATTGATAATGTTGGGAATGCACATATTTAGAATGGCATAAAATGTATGCTTGAAAATGCCTGTACTCTGCCTGGTAAGATGGGTAAGAGGGGGGGGTCTGGAATGATTGCAATGCTTGAACAGTATGCTGTTATAGGAACTACTGAACCAGACTGGATTACACACACGATGGACAGTCAATCTAGATTTCTATTCACTTTTAGGAGGTATGGGGTAAATATAAGAAGTGGATGGCATGCCTGTATGTAAAGCAAACCTTAACACCTAGTGTAAGGGGAGGTATTCATGTATGGGCCGGTGAAAATGTAGAGAACCTGGGGTGGATATACACACTGTGGCATACATAATAAAAACATTTATGGTCATTTGCTACAAGCCACCTAATACTGAGTATTTGACTTAGCCCAAATGCTACTGCAAATGGAAAAGAATTCTAAGTAAGGAACTATAACCATAATGGGACATTTTAACTATCCTGTAATTGATGGATAAATTAGATTTCCAAAGTATGCTTAATGCTGACTTCATGTCCCAACCAGTTGAGGAGATAAGTAGACATGAGACCTTGCTGGACCTGGGGTCTCAAAATTCTGAAATAGTAAACAATATAAAGGAAAGGAAGCTCTTGGGCACCAGTGATCATAATATGGTATCATCTGATATTTGTTAGAGAAACCTGTTAACAAGTGTTCAAGTAAACCATTCAACTTTCATAAGACTAATTTTATAATTCTAAAAACAGTACATTTAACGGGATGTAATTTTCAAGGATAAAAATGAACAGGAGAGATGGAATTTGCTCAAAATGTTCTAGGATAAATATACACATCAATAATCAACATAAGGGAATAAATCCAAGAGTATCAAATTAAGTCCAATCTGACTTAACAAAGAAGATAGTAAAATGAGGAATAAAAAACAGGTTTTATATTATTTGTCACAATATAAAAATAAGACAATAAAATCTGCACACAAGCAATTATCTAAAACTGAAAATGAGAAACATTATAGAAGACAGCAAGGAAAATCCTAAACATTTCTACAAGTATATAAATAGCAAAATGATTACGGGTGATACTTGTTCCCTTAAAACTAAGACAGCAGAATTAATTTGTGACGATAAGGCAACGGATGATGCCTAGAACACGTTATTTTCTTCTGTATACACAAACAAAGCAACAATGGCAGGGTTTTGGAAATCAGGCGAACCATAGAATCTGAACAACAAAAGAATCCATGGAATGAACCTAAAAAGAACACATGACGAATAATCATACAGTCTACACTGTATGATTATTGGTCATGTGCTCTTTTAGGTCCATTCCGTGGTTTCTTTTGTTGTTCAGTTATATTTTTATGGATCATGAGCATCTTATATTTTATTATTTATAGGTAGACCCTTTTTTGGTTTATATGAGTAGTGCTCCTATTTGTTATTATTTTGCTTAGAATCATAGACTTTCCTTCATCATGTATTTAGCTTATTGAGGACAAATTTCAAAAGACACTGGAAAAGGTTAAAGGAAATAAAGCCCATAGACCTGATGGAATACTCCAAAGAGTACTTAACTAGCTTGTTTCAGTAATGTCAAGACCCCTATGCTTAATATTTATGGATTCATTCTCATCAGACATAGTGCCCTGTGACAGGAAGGAAGCATATGTTGAGCCATTATTCAAAAATGGGCCAAGATTTAAACTAGGAAATTATAGACCTGTATGTTGGACTTCCATAAGATGTTAAAATGATTACTAACCAACAGTACTTAGGACTATGCATGAACAACAACATTATTTGTAAATATAGCCTGGCTATACCCCTCTGCCTGCTTTAGTGCTGGCTGATATACATCAGTGAAGCTGCAGCTTGTCATCATAGACAGGAGAGGAGCTAAAGAACTTATCCACCACTGATGGTGTGAGTATATTATTCCAAGATATTGCTACTGTCTCTCTCAAGGATATATATATCAATACAACTACAGAAGTATAAAGATCTTGACATAGTCGAAACCCCAGTGCATTGACTATTGGACAAGTCATATGTTTTAGGAACTCTGTTTACAGTACGTGCATTGTATGTACTACAACTTTCAGATTCCTTTACACAGGTGACTTTTTTAGTATTTTATTTCTGCTTTCATGTCTCTATTGTAACAATCAATTTTTATATTTTATTACATAGAGGGACTTGGGCTTTCCTTTAGATATTTGTCTTTTCCTTTGTGTTTTTTGTCTCTATACACTGATAGAACCAAAGGAAGGCAGCATTTAGTCCACTCTATTGCTTTATAAATTTTTATTTAGGTATTTGTTGATTTAGGGGGAGCCACGTGTTACCAATTCTTTGTCTGTTGTATTATTAGTAAAAGTCACCTTGGTTTTGTGAAGAATAGATCATGTCTAACTAATTTACTTGCATTCTATGAAAGGGTAAGTAACAACTTGGACTAGGGTAATAGTGTAATAAACTTGGATTCTGCAACAGGCTTTGATTCTGTGCTCCACAATAGGTTACTAGGTTACTACATGAATTAAAAGGCTTTGGTCTGAGATGTGAAGTACAATACCACAAAAAATTATATCATGAACACCTAATAGTGGTACCACTAGAATAAAAAGTCCTCAAGACCAATGATCATATGGGGTTAATGGAAGAAATAGTTCCAACATTTCAGCTGTTTGTATTTAATAGTGGACAAATTAAACTTATTGGGACATTATATATATCCTCTATCTCATGAGATGGGAATCAATCATCCCTGAAGAAGTGCCCAGGTGGCACGAAACACGTTGGAGAGGAGTGGGACCACTACATTACCTCACAAGCCTATGTATGGTGTAGTGCTCGACACGGCGGGGAACTCTGTGAAAGCTCTGCTCACTCACACCAGTAGTTGCTATTATACCAGTGCCCCAGTATCAGTACCCAAGAGCTGTGACGGTGGGTTTGCCCAGGGCATATACCCAGTGAAGTACCAGGAGACTGTAGTGGTTTTGCACCGGAGGGCCTCCCACGGGGTGTAATGACAGCGTGGAGAGGTACGTTCTGTTACTAAGAGAATTAATGCTAAGAGTGTGACTTGGACGGGAGAGCTGAGAGAAAGAGCTAGAGATACAGAGTTTCACATTTATATTTGTGCATTTATATCTGCACACAGAGACGGCAGAGGGATTCCTAATTCCTACACTACAAAGGCCACCTATAGCAGTAGGGCAATACTTCAGGTTTGAAGTACCTTTTATTCTTCTAAGTCTTGAGGACTTTTTATTTTAGTGGTACCACTATTAGGGGTTCAAAATATAATTTTTTGTACTATTGTATTACTGTGTATTGTATTTAGTGGTTACATACAGTCTCTTGTAGACCTATGTATCCACATCAATAAATATATATTGTGTATTTTTAATTGTTGCCATATACTCATTGGGGGGAGGAGTGTATTTAGGAGTCTGTTTATCTGCATAGCACTCTCCCTTATTTACATTTTTATGTTTTTTTATTTTTAGATCATACACACTGGTCTAGGGATTGTAGCTGCTATCTATAGATTTACTACTCAGTAGTACTATCTTGGTGTCTTTATGCATTTATCGCAGTTTATTCATATTATATTTTTTTATATTTATTTTTATTGTTGGTTAACCCTTGAGAGTCTTACTAGCTGAGTGCCTTATCGCCATATAGGATTTTTTTCATATGTCCCATGTTTATATTTACATTCAATTTCATAATAAAAGCCACTACAATTAATCTTCATAGTATTTGGGCCATGGAGAGTGTTATTGCAATACTGTCAGAGTTGTAGAGTAATTGAATGATAAAGTATCCCCTCCCACCCCTTTTACCTAGTGTAAGCCGCCTCCCCTCAGATGTGGAATCTGATCCTCAGACCAGACAGCTCACAGCAAGGGACAATCTTCTTACTGTGAGAACAATCAAAACCCTTTCCCCCTTGACAGGTTTTTCAGGGTTTTCCCTTATTCTAATTGAAGATTGTCCCTCTCTGTGTTCCATCTGGACACCACCTTGCTGCTCTGAGCTGAGCAGTATTACATCAGTAAAAGGGGTGGGAGGGGGATACTTTATCGTTCAGTTACTCTTGAACTACAACTCTGACAGTATTGAAATAACACTTTCCATGGCCCAAATTCTATGAAGATTAATTGGAGCTGCTTTTATTATGAAACATTACTATCCCTTTAATTTCAGTCAACATGCACTGAAATGTTACCCTTAATGCAAAAAATATAACTAATTAAGGAGTGCAGTGCAAATAATGCCCTTTGTATTTGTACACACATGTCATACATTTTTCTTGTCATCTTGTCCTTTCTTTCTTTCTTTATTGGCCATGACGACCCCGGTCCTCAAGGTGTCGAAAACAGGATCAGTACGATTAGCCGCAGCTGTGGATCAGAGAAACCAAACAAAAAGTATGAGATTTTTTTATTATTTATTGTTCAAGGGGCTTATCTGGTTCTGTCCTCCTTCCTAGCCTCTAAAATTCCATAACAACCTTACCTGCCTTTGTTTTTACTATGTTATGGTCCTGTCAACAGCACAACAGTAAGAGAAGAGGGGCTGATATATATTCAGAAGAACTAGAGTAATTCTGCACCATAGGTAACATACAAATCTCTAAAATGTCCATTGATTTAAATGAGTCTATTTAACCCTTTGAATGCTAGGAAACCTATTAGCTATAAAGATGGTTAAAACCCCATTTAAATCAATAGGAATGTCATACTGTGATGCAGTTGGTTTCCTGCAGAATCACTCCAGTTCCTCTCACCCCTTTGATTGCCAGAAAGGTATTCACTGCATTGTGTTGCAATGAGTTGGATACCTCTGTGGTACTCAAAGGGTTAATACACCAGCTTCAGGGTTATTTGTCATGTATAAACTGTACAACAGCAAATATTAACCTCTTCATAACCTCCTTTACCTTGAGGAGCAGGAGTGGCAAAATTATTGGTTTTCAAAAACATATTCTAACCTCGTGCATGCTAGAGAGATCTCCAGGGCAAAACATTTCCATTGCATTGAACTCCAGGACGTATACTGCATTCTCATTTGTCCAATTATACTCCATATTTAGGTAATTTATAACCCCACACTAGCTTTCTAATTGTCCTGCCTTCTCTCTTTTCTCTCTACAGTACATTTTACTGGATGATGTGAGATAATTAGATGTAAATAATTGATTTAACGTATGGATGGACCTGAAGCTTCTCCTGCCTCTCTCCCATTGGCTGAACACATCTTGATTTCTACAGTGTTAGGTGCTGTATTCAACAGGTGCAATTCAGGAGCAAACCAACTGCACCATAAGAGACAAATAAAACTGCATGAATTCCAATTGATTTAAAGGTGTTTTAACCCCTTGAATGTTAGAGACGTCTTCAATACAATAAGTCACAATGTGTTAGTGACCTCTCTAAAATTCAAGGGGTTATAAGCCTGATAAAAACCACTGGGACTTTGTATTTGTCCCCAGTGGTGCAGTTGGTCTGCTCCAGAATTTAACCTCTTTATTGGATGTGATATTTACAGCCACATGTAATGCTTTAACCATCTGAATGCTAGAAATAGCTCCAGGCACAGCTTCACAATGAAATTTGGCACCACTCTAGCATTCAGGGTGTTAAACGTCCAGTAATGGGAATTAGTAGAGTTTTTAATTGTCCCCCATTGGCAGATGGTTTGCTCTAGAATTATACCAGATTTATGTATAAATGAAAACTGGAGTAATTATGGTGCAAACCAAATAAAAGTGTTCATTGAGGTAAATGGGGATTTTAACCGGTTGACCTCTATAGCATTGAATGGGTTAAAAGCGCCACTGACATCAATGGGGATTGTGGATTATATTTTTTGTCTTCTATGGTGCAATTTGTTGGCCTCAGCTTTATTTTGAGAATAGAGTTCTTTACCCTTTGAGTCCCAGAAGGGTATGCAATGCATTGCAGAGCAGTGCATTGTGTACCCCTCTAGCATTCAAAGGGTTAATCATACGTAGGAAATTTGTCTTCTGGAATCCCCTTAGGAGACTCCTGTGGTGCGGCTGGGGGACATAAATGACGTGATTTGTGTAAAAAAAAAAAAAAGGGGCTGGGCTTACTGTTGAGTGAGAGTGGGGCTTAATTGGTGTGTCACCAAAAGTAAGCAGGAAGTGGGAGGAACTGGGCCAGGAAGGAGGAGGAGGAGAGGGTGAGAAATGGGAGGAACAGGATAGGAAGGAGCAGAACTGGGCAGAGTTTCTTATGAAACTCCCAAGCACCAGAAATTCAGTGTCTGTCCCCGTATGACCTGGTAATAACATACCTCCCAACATTTCAAATTGCCAAAGAGGGACACTTGTGTTTTAGGGGGTGTTTCTGGGGGTGTTGCTGGTGGGCGGTGCATTACCAGGAATTTTTAGGCTATTTCTTGACCTATTGTCACCTCCATGTGTAAACTAATACATGATTTAGAACAAAACCAAAGTATTTTATTTACACAGACTAATTTATAAACACATATATTGACATTTAAACAAACAATTATGTGCGTTTTATTGCTGTCGAGCAATATTATACACTTATATACGCACCACACAATCTGATCCCCTAAAGGGAGGGACATCAGGGTGGAAAAGAGGGAGAGAGGGATTTGGGTCTAAAAGAGGGACACTTGGGAGGTATGTAATAAGCTGTAAAAACCTGAGTCGCCAGGGCAGATCAGGAGAGTTCCCAGGTATGTTAATGTTTTGTAGCCAGGTAACTCATCTGTTAGGCCACATGCTGCAGGCAACTGCAGGTATCAGTCAGGGGAAAGTACTAATGTGGTTCCACACAAAAATAAGCACAAAGGACCTGTTTTTTTTATTTATGGCCTCCAAATGCCTATGTATTAAGCTATTTATTTCAAATCTTGGGCCTTACATATAAAAAGGGAGAAGTGAAATTCTGCAACATAGGGGACACATAGAAATTCCGATTGATTTAAATGGGGCTTTTTAACCCCTTGAATGCTAGAGAGGTATCCAATTCATTAAGCCTCTCTAGCATTCAAGCAAATAAAAATCCCTATTTACAACATTTGGAATCTTTATTTGGCCCCTTTGGTGAAGTCGGTTTACTTCACTATTGACTGCTCCACTACAATACATAAGGCCCAATGGTCTAAATATATTTAAATGGGGTTTTAAACTTGTTGAATGGTGGTGAGGTCTGTAATACATAGCAGTTAATTTGATCCAGATTTACTCTTCTTTTGTTTTGAGCATATGCCACTGTCTCTTTACTGCTATCAAGGGAATGTACAAATCCACCATTGCAGGCCATTTGTTTAACCCCTTAATGACCACTGACATACCAGGACCGTCACGGCGGTCCAGCACTTAAGGACCAGTGATGGTCCTGGCACACCAGTCCTCAAGGGGTTAAACATAAGCTTGATAATCCAGAGTCTAAGTATGTACCAATGATTTAATGCATAGAGGTGCATGCTGGCCACCAGTGTTAAGCCCTGACCGCTGCTCCTATAACATGCATAAGACAAAGGATGAATTCTAATCCGATAAATGGAATGCCTTAAAATGTTCATACACTCCATCACTGCCCTCTTTGCAAGTGACATAAAGAGGACAATGGCCCCATGCACTTGAATGAAGCTTTTTACCCCTTGAATGCCAGAGAGTCTCCAGTACATTGCTTAGCAATGCATCAGAGGCCTCTCTTGAATTCAGGTGGTATTCAGGCGCAATTTACATTTAACAGGATATTGCATTTGTCCCCTATGGTGCAGTTGGTTTACTCCAAAATAATATGGGCCGTTGTCCTCTTTATGTCACTTGCAAAGAGGGAAGGGCAGCGATGAACTGTATGGACACTTCAAGGCATTCCATTTATTAGAATTCTTCCTTTTTCTTAGGCATGTAGTAGGAGCGGAGGTTGGGACTTTACACTGGTGGACTGCATGCAACTTTCTGAACTATATCATTGTACATACTTAGACTCTGGGTTTTCAGGCTTACAGGGATAGTAATATATATATATATATATATATATATATATATATATATATATATATATATACACACACACACACAGAGAGAGAGAGAGAAAAAAAAATATATATATACTGTAGTGTTTATCCCCCTGAGTAAATCAAGGGTACTCCCACTGCTGAAAGGTGTTTAATTCAAATGTTATTACAGCTCAAACAGCGCTGTTGCTACACTATCCTATGATCAGCTCTAGTCAGCTGACCATAAATCTCTATAGGATGATATAGCAACAGCGCCACTGTACGATTTAAGGTCACCTTGATTCTGCATCCAAAAAATTCAAGTTTGATCTGTAATAACGTTTGAACAAAACACCTTTTAGCAGTGGGAGTTCCCTGTTTTACTCAGGGGGTTAAACTCTACAGTAAGTACAGTATTTTTTTACATTTTATTTATTCCTATCCCTTTATAATTAAACACATCAAATGGGCTACACTGGTGGATTTGTACATTTGCTTGACTACAGTATGTCTGCCAATAACTGAAGAGACAGAGGACCATATGCTCAAAGCAAAAGATGAGTAATTGTGGAGCAAATTAACTGCAATGCATTACAGACCTCACTACCATTCAAGGGGTTTAAATCCCCATTTAAATCAATGGTAATTTTTATTTGTTTCCTATGGTCACTTGGTTTTTCCACCAAAAAGGCTCCCATTCATTTATGACTGCAGACCATTGTGGCAAATGTATTTTATGAATATGTGAATCAGTTGGTATACTCAGTGAAGTCACAGGATTTTCTGCACTAAAGCCAGAGTAATAGTGAAATGCCACTTAATAGCATATATTTATTTCTTTTCAATAAGGGATAATGTAGTCATATTCTCACCACATTAAGGTAAGACCTGGATCTACTAAGGGGCAACCTCTGGCACTCAAAGGGTTAAGTGTATACTATGTGCCATGTGCCTTCTCTCTTTTAAAACCACTGTTTAATCCAGCGCATGCACAATAAGTTCCCATAGGCTAGCAGAACATTTTGCAAGGCAGATAAATAAAAAAATTGCAAAAAAGGAGTTAAGTCACCCTTAAATACATCTTTAGCAAAAATTGTTTCTTTAAAAAAAAAAAAAATTATGCAGCACTGTTAATTGTGCATTTTGTATAAAACAGCTCAATATCTACCTTTCTCTCTGTATCTGTAACCACTAGCAAATTGTGATACCATTAATTTATATATAAAGTACATTAATCAGATGTTCATGTAAAAAGTTTGGATGTCTCTGCTTGGAGAAGAGGGATATAAGGAAAATGTTTTGTACACCCATGAGGAGCTTTATGATGTGCTAATGCCACCTAATGGTCAAAGGATAAAAACAGATTCTGATCTCTAGCTATTGTGGAATTGGAATTCTTCTTATCTCTCTCTTATAGGGGTGAATTCTGGTAATTCAGGAACAATCAAAAGAGACCTTTGTAGGTCACGGACACAATCAGCCATCAGTGTGGATGAAAGGGTTATGCCATCAATAATTTATGTTTCCTATTTACAGTTTGCACTATGGTATAGTAGAGAAGACAGAAGATATTTATAGATAACATATAGTTTCATAGAAAATCAATGGACATATAGATTTACTCTGTTTTGTAACCACTGACTTATTAATCTTTTGGATACTAGAGAAGTCACAAAGTATTGCTGTCTAGTATTCAAAGTAATAAAAAGGATTACTTTTTACCTGGCTAAACTAGACAAAATCAGGATGAGAGGGCATGATGATCAAGAGACAAAGTGATCAATTACCCACTATATCTATATATATATCTATATAATATATAGAATAAGCCTCATTGCATAATTTATGGTAACTCACACACAGAACATAATTTATGTCTCCTCAGAAAACAAACACACATTGAACAGAATGCCTCATTACATCATTTATTTCTCATTAGGAGACACAACTCCTATTGGGTGATTCAGTGGGGACTTTACTGCTACCATTGGGTGATTCAATGGGGGCATGTTTATCATACAGGGAGTTGGCCCGCCCCCTCCAGCCCGCCCACCACTATCCAACTGACAAAAAAAATATAGCTGCTGCTCGCTCCTGAAGTATGAGATATCAATATCTTCTCCCGATCCACACACACTCTCACTCAGGATCATGACCCCACAAACATACTGTTTCACCTCCCACAGATAATTGTAACCCTCCATACACTCTGTTTCAGTACGAGGGTGTAATGTTTCCATAAAATACAAACTCAGGGATAGACCTAATAGCAACTCTTTTATTTAACTCTTTTCATCTCTTCAGTCAACCTCACTAACTGTCTGTTTTCAAATGTCACTCCTCCACTTCCTGCTTCCTTTCTCCTTAAAGGGAGAGAGATGCTTTGCTGTATGTCACAGAGGGCAAGCCTAAAACACCACTATCTATTTGTTCCCTCAGCATATTGCCACGCTGCCTCAACTGAAGAGCCACCATGTGTTATATTGCTATGTTACCATAACTTAACACTTTGAGTGCCAGAGGGGTACGCAATGCATTGCAAAGCAATGCATTGCGTACTCCTCTGGCACTCAAAGGGTTAAGTAAGGAGGAGTTAGTTCTCCCATTGGGTGATTCAATGAGGGAGTGATTTAAATCATGCAGGGAGTTGGCCTGCCCACACTATCCAGCCCGCCCACCACTATCCAAGTAACTGAAAAAACAAAATGGCTGCCACTCGCTCCTACACCACAGACACAAACACATCAGACAAAACACATACACACACACTCAATCACACACACTCAATCACACAATCACACTCTCACTCACTCTCACACACACTCAATCATACACACTCAATCATACACACTCACAATAATTCACACACTCTCACTCACACATTCACTCACACTCAATCATACACACTCAATCACACACAATCACACACACACACTCTCACACACTCTCACTCAATCACACACTCAATCAAATGCACTCACATTCTCACTCACACTCTCTCATTCACACTCTCTCATTCACACTCTCACACACTCTCACTCATACTCTCACACACTCACTCTCACTCACACACTAAATCACACACACACTCACACTCACATACTCTCACTCACGCACTCAATCACACACTCACACTCTCTCACTCACTCTTATACACCCTCTCACTCACTCTCACTCTCACACTCACTCACACACTCTCACTCAATCACACACACTCACTAACATACTCACATGCAATCACTCACACGCAATCACTCACTCTCGCACTCACACACACTCACTCACACTCACTCACACCCCAGGAGCCAGCATGATCCACCTTCCACCATAGTGTCACTCACACTCACTCACACCCCGGGAGCCAGCACGATCCACCTTCTACCATAGTATGTGCAATTACCACATGCATTTCAACTACATGAATGAATGCCACTCACTTACACACACTCACTCACACTCACTCACACCCCGGAAGCCAGAACGATCCACCTTCCACCATAGTATGTGCAATTACCACATGCATTTCAACTATATGAATGAATGCCACAGTGGAGGCATAAGTACAAACACAAACACAAACACATTACAATGACACATAAGTCAATCCCTTATGACTCACTTCTGTATGTGTGTGTCTCTGTGTGTGCCTGTGTGTTCCTCACAGTGTGTGTTGCATGTCTGTATCACACTCTATGTGTCTGCATGTTGTGCATTGCATGTATGTGTGTATGACTGTGTCGCTCTTTATGCATCTCAATGCATGCGTATGCATTTGCATGTGTGTCTTGCATTCATGTGTGTGCATTAATTCCCTATATATCCTGACAGGCATCGCCATCCCTCATTGCTAGTATATATATATATATATATATATATATATATATATATATATATATATATATATAAATATATATATATATATATATATATATATATATACATACATTCGTGTGAAAAGAAAGTACACCCTGTTTGAATTCTATGGTTTTACATATCAGGACATAATATCAATCATCTCTTCCTTAGCAGGTCTAAATATTAGGTAAATACAACCTCAGATGAACAAAAACACATGACATTTTACACTGTGTCATGATTTATTTAACAAAAATAAAGCCAAAATAGAGAAGCCATGTGTGAAAAACTAAGTATACCTTATGATTCAATTGAATGTAGAACCACCTTTAGCAGCAATAACTTGAAGTAATAGCTTTCTGTATGACCTTATCAGTTTCGCACATCGTTGTGGAGGAATTTTGGCCCACTCTTCTTTACAACGTTGCTTCAGTTCATTGACGTTTGCGGGCATTTGTTTATGCACAGCTCTCTTAAGGTCCTGCCACAGCATTTCAATTGGGTTGAGGCCTGGACTTTGAACAAGAAAACAATCAAGGTGTTGCAATGGCCCAGTCAGCCATTCTGTTGTAGATTTGCTGGTGTTCTTGGGATCATTGTCCTGTTGCATGACCCATTTTCGGCCAAGCTTTAGCCATCGGACAGATGGCCTCACATTTGACTCTAGAATACTTTGGTCAACTCAATGACTGCAAGGTTCCCAGGTCTTGTGGCTGCAAAACAAGCCCAAATCATCACCCCTCCACCACCATGCTTGACAGTTGGTATGAGGGTTTTGTGCTGATATGCTGTGTTTGGTTTTCACCAAACGTGGCTCTGTGCATTATGGCCACACTTTGGCCTTGTCTGTCCAAAGGACATTGTTCCAGAAATCCTGTGGTTTGTTCAGATGCAACTTTGCAAACTTAAGCCATGATGCCATGTTCGTTTTCAAGAGAAGAGGATTTCTCCTGTCAACCCTTCCAAACAAATGATACTTCTTTAGTCTTTTTCTGATTGTACTGTCATGAACTTTAACATGCTAACTGAGGCCTATAGAGTCTGAGATGTAACTCTTGGGTTTTTTGCAATTCCTCTGAGCATTGCACGGTCTGATCTTGGGAAGAATTTGCTGGGACATCCACTCCTGGGAAGACTGTTTTCCACGTTTGAATAACCTTTCTCACTGTAGAATGATGGACTTTACATTGTTTGGAAATGGCCTTATAACCCTTCCCAGATTGATGAGCAGCAACAATTGCTTCTCTAAGATAATTTCTGACGTCTTTCCTCCTTGGCATTATGTGAACAAACACCTGAATGCTCCAGACCAGCAAACTGTTAAAACTTTGGCTTTTATAGAGGTGATCACACTTGCCGATGATCAATTAGTCAAGAGCATTTGATTAGCAGCACCAGTCTGCTACTTAGCATCTTAATTCCTATGGAAGCAGTAAGGGTGTACTTTGTTTTTCACACATGGATTTTCCATTTTGGCTTTATTTTTGTTAAATAAATCATGACACAGTGTAATATGTCATGTGTTGCTGATCATCTGAGGTTGTATTTACCTAATTTTTAGACCTGCTAAGGAACAGATGATTGTTATTATGTCCTGATAAGTAAAACCATAGAATTCAAAGAGGGTGTACTTTCTTTCTCACACTACTGTACATAGATACGCACACAAACACACATATATACCCTGACCAATGCACCCTTGAGGGAGAGGAGTAGCATACACGGTATGTGTGTATGTACTACCTACAAACATTTTTATATACTCATTCTCTCTATATGTATGGCAATACATACACGTGGCAATGTGGTGGAGAGTAATCAAATGCAGGGTATCAGAGAGCATCTGCAGACATTCCATCCTAATACACTTAGCTGGTGGCAGGGATGATTCATTATTTTGATTAAATCTCTTGTCATCACATGTCCTTAGCGGAGTGGACAAAGGCCATAGTAACAGCAGTACTAAATTTCTTGAGGGAATGCTTTTCATTGCCAGTCTAAGAATCAAGTTGTTTGGTTGCAGCTGTGCCTGTTTCTTAATATGAGAGCAGATGTCTCAATTGCTACAATACCAGTTCTTCCCCTATTTCACATTTCCTTGTGCACACTGTGTACATCGAAGTTGCTAAAATGGAACAATTTCATCCTGCTCTCAAGGGAAAAAAACAATACTCCAACATGCCCATGATTTTAGATGAGGTACAGGAGGAAAAGCTAAGTTCACCAAATTTTTCTTTCTAGATGCAACTGAATTTATATGGGGGCATGTTGTAGAGTTGCCATACTGCAGCACTGGGGCTGATGTGGAAGCATCCTTGTACGACCACCTGTCTTATATCACTGTTGTTGATTATCCCAACTTCAGTCCTGTGCCTTTTGTTGCCACTGTGTACCAAAAATTAGGTAATTTCATCTACCCATCTTATCTTCTTCTTGGGTGTTTAGTATTGAGTGGAATCCATGACAAAAATGGTGGGTGTATGCTGCATATTGTTCCACAATGCACTGCATATCCCTCTGGCACTCAAAACGTTGATGTACAATACATAGATATAATGTAATGATAAATATTGATACAGAAGGGTAAGACCATTCTCAAACAGGACAATGTATGTTTCTAAGACACTTATTTAGCCTTTTAACCCCTAACATTTAATTATTTCAACTACAAGTTCAGCAAAACTGCGGTGTCACAGCCTTTTTGTGGTTTTATCACAAGTACTGGACACTGCAATATCTCTCCCTCTCCCCTGACTATTCTTGCACAGGTACCAGCACTTTTGCTAGTATATATATATATATATATATATATATATATATATATATATATATATAGATATATAATCAAACTTTAATTTCACAAACTGTTGGTTGAGGATTCGGTCCTCATAGGACCTTTCACAATACAATATCTATATTTAATTAATATAGAAGCTAGAATGATCCCTAAATTTTCTACTTATCTGGGAGTAATCTTCATTCAAAACATCCCACATTTTTTTTTAATAATATTTCTCAAATATCTACTGTTTGAATTGTAATTCACCATTATAGCAAGTTGATGCGGTTACTCATCATTTTCATTCTTATTTTTAGATTTTAATCATTCTCTTCTCTCCATATTATTAATTTTCAATAAAGCAGTGTCAAAGACAACTGTCAAATCCAATAAAATTGTTAGTATCTACTGATTTGTGATAATTTCTAGAGATAATCTGACCATTCTGAATGTAAATCACATCTAAAACTGCATTTCAGATAAACTATAATTTAAAGTGAATTTTAAACTGAATGTATTGTGACTAATATAACTGAAAATATTTTGTAAATTGGGAACTTTTCCCCTGCAAATAAAAAAAAATATATAGATATATATGTGTGTGACAAAGTACCATGTTTGCATCAAATTGGTTTTAGTTCCATATGTGCAACAGTTCCCAGAAATCCATATGTTTAATTTGCATAGCTTGGTGCAAAACTGGTACCCGTGGAACAACCTAAATTTGGAGGAAATAACTTTTCATCAAACCAAAAATATTTGTGTGTTAAAATAAATGTTATAGATTCAATGATAAAATCAACTTGTTTATTTGCTTTTGATTTTTCAGGACTATTTATCCATCTTCATAATTATTATATACTCCTTCCTCCAACAGTTATAACATATTTTGCTGTTTTATTATTTATTCAGTTAATCATCCGTATTCATCTATTCATTTACTAATCAGTTTTTACAAATACGAAATCATAAAATGTTTCTTATATATATACATACTTTAATGGACTGAATTATATACTAATGGACTTCACTATTTCTTTAGATTCTTATATATAGTCTTGGTTTATCAGAAATTCATTGTATAGTGAGTTATAGTGGAAATCATTTCGATATTGTTCTTAGACAGGACTTTAGAGGTATGTTGTATATATATTATTTACTTGTTTGGTGCTTGATCTTGCAACACGTCTCTCTTCATCTAATGTTATTGGGTGTGATCAGGCTGTGAGGTTTCTGTATGGAGATGTGGAACAGGATCAACCATATTATGTGCTTTTATTTTTATGAGGTTTTTGTAATAAATATTAATATATATTTTATAAATGTGGGTTGTTTCCTTCTCTTGAATTTAGTGGTGATAAGGTATTTCACTTAGGTATCCAAAAGTATGCCAGTGGAATGTAAAGCTTGCCAAAGTGTTGAGGGTTGACATGCTGCCCTTTTTATTTGTTGAAAACAAATATTTCAAACAATTAATGCCATGTGTTGTGCTCTACTGGCAGATTTCCAAGCTGCAGTTTTTTCTCTAGAAAACCTTTGCCAAAGTTATCCAAACATTTGCTTGATGTAGTTGGCAAAGGACTGCAGGAATTCTATGGCATAAAAACACATCTGAACACAGATATGGGGAAAAGTAGACAGACTACCCACTATATGACAATCACACCTCACTGAGGACTCGATCCAATTGCCCCCGGTAAAAACAAAAAAAAACAAACAAACAGCTGACAGTAGTTTTTCAATCAAAGTAAGCTATCCAGATACCTCTGCTGTGAAAAACTACTGCATGAAAAAACACGAGGGCGCTAAATTTTGCGCCCATTGGAAGCAATTAAAAACATTGTGAATTCATGATTCAATTCCATGCGTTGGGCAGTAACATGAGTTAAGGGATCCAACTTTATCACCAAAAATCTGCCCCTACAAAAGTTGGCGCAGAGTCCCCTAACGCTTGTTTAAAACGACCAACGCTAGAATTCAAGTGCAAAAAAAGCTAAGTGACCAGTGGATGTATTGATATGGGGCCCTAAGCCCCATGTGTGTGATGTACCAAAAATATTATTTCACTATAAATAAAAAGAATATTTAAAGGGATAGTAATACTTGAAAATAAGTTTATTTTATATTGTAGCCCTTAAAAACATGAAAAATGATATGTCTTATCTCCCAAACCTTTATGGTTTGGGAGATATTCAGAAGTAAAGTTTCCCCTGGAGTGACGTCATTGCTCCACCCTTCAGATTTGGAATCCGGTCCCGGGACCGGCTGTGCCTCTCCAGAAGTGCTGAGATCACCATCTTTAAAAAGAATTTCTTAATTGGAATGGTCTACAAAGTGTGCTTTCAAGCCAGGCACACTTTGTAGATATTTCCAATTAAGTAGTTCTTTTCAAAGATCGTGATCTCGGCACTGCTAAAGAGCTACCGGTTGCTCTGTGGACCGAATACCAAATCTGTCCACTAGATGGCAGACTTGGCTGAAACAGCCAGGAAAAAATAATTTTACTGTATGTTACATGTGAATATCTCCCAAACCATAAAGGTTTGGGAGATAAGACTTATATCATTTTTCATGTTATTTTAAGGGCTACAATATAAAATAAACTTATTTTCAAGTATTACTATCCCTTGAAGTTTAAATACGAAATGGCCCCAAAGATATGCTAAAAGTGTATGCTTCCACTGCTGGCGGTGGCAGCAGGAGAGCAAAACAAAGATCCTCCTCCTTAGATATCTCTCGGGCTGTTGCCCTAATAATTCTGAGGAAAATTTGAACAAAAACTGGCTTTTATATGGCCACCAGTCTCTGTTCAAAATGGTTCCCAGACTTCCACTGACAGGAGAGTAGAGCAAAGATCCTTCCCCCTTAGATATCTCTCAGGCTGTTGCCTGAGCCATTCTGAGGAAAATTTGAACAGAAACTGGCTTTTATATGGCCAGTCTCTGTTCAAAATGGTTCCCAGCCTTCCATTGGCTGGGATGTGAAGATAAGCACCTCCCAGCCCATCAGCATATAGTGGAAGAGATGACAAAACTGATAGCCTAGGAACCATTTTGAACAGAGATTGGTCATACAAAAGACAGGTTCTGTACCAATTTCTCTCAGAATGTCTCGGGCAATGGCTCAAGAGGTATCTAGAGGGGAAATCTTTGCTCTGTTCTCCTTCCGCCATCGGCGGTGGCAGCAGCACACACTTTTACCATATCTTGGAGGACAGTTCATATTTAAACTTCAATATTCTTTTTATCTATAGTGGAATAATATAGCATTTCAATTGGGTTGAGGCCTGGACTTTGAACAAGAAAACAATCAAGGTGTTGCAATGGCCCAGTCAGCCATTCTGTTGTAGATTTGCTGGTGTTCTTGGGATCATTGTCCTGTTGCATGACCCATTTTCGGCCAAGCTTTAGCCATCGGACAGATGGCCTCACATTTGACTCTAGAATACTTTGGTCAACTCAATGACTGCAAGGTTCCCAGGTCTTGTGGCTGCAAAACAAGCCCAAATCATCACCCCTCCACCACCATGCTTGACAGTTGGTATGAGGGTTTTGTGCTGATATGCTGTGTTTGGTTTTCACCAAACGTGGCTCTGTGCATTATGGCCACACTTTGGCCTTGTCTGTCCAAAGGACATTGTTCCAGAAATCCTGTGGTTTGTTCAGATGCAACTTTGCAAACTTAAGCCATGATGCCATGTTCGTTTTCAAGAGAAGAGGATTTCTCCTGTCAACCCTTCCAAACAAATGATACTTCTTTAGTCTTTTTCTGATTGTACTGTCATGAACTTTAACATGCTAACTGAGGCCTATAGAGTCTGAGATGTAACTCTTGGGTTTTTTGCAATTCCTCTGAGCATTGCACGGTCTGATCTTGGGAAGAATTTGCTGGGACATCCACTCCTGGGAAGACTGTTTTCCACGTTTGAATAACCTTTCTCACTGTAGAATGATGGACTTTACATTGTTTGGAAATGGCCTTATAACCCTTCCCAGATTGATGAGCAGCAACAATTGCTTCTCTAAGATAATTTCTGACGTCTTTCCTCCTTGGCATTATGTGAACAAACACCTGAATGCTCCAGACCAGCAAACTGTTAAAACTTTGGCTTTTATAGAGGTGATCACACTTGCCGATGATCAATTAGTCAAGAGCATTTGATTAGCAGCACCAGTCTGCTACTTAGCATCTTAATTCCTATGGAAGCAGTAAGGGTGTACTTTGTTTTTCACACATGGATTTTCCATTTTGGCTTTATTTTTGTTAAATAAATCATGACACAGTGTAATATGTCATGTGTTGCTGATCATCTGAGGTTGTATTTACCTAATTTTTAGACCTGCTAAGGAACAGATGATTGTTATTATGTCCTGATAAGTAAAACCATAGAATTCAAAGAGGGTGTACTTTCTTTCTCACACTACTGTACATAGATACGCACACAAACACACATATATACCCTGACCAATGCACCCTTGAGGGAGAGGAGTAGCATACACGGTATGTGTGTATGTACTACCTACAAACATTTTTATATACTCATTCTCTCTATATGTATGGCAATACATACACGTGGCAATGTGGTGGAGAGTAATCAAATGCAGGGTATCAGAGAGCATCTGCAGACATTCCATCCTAATACACTTAGCTGGTGGCAGGGATGATTCATTATTTTGATTAAATCTCTTGTCATCACATGTCCTTAGCGGAGTGGACAAAGGCCATAGTAACAGCAGTACTAAATTTCTTGAGGGAATGCTTTTCATTGCCAGTCTAAGAATCAAGTTGTTTGGTTGCAGCTGTGCCTGTTTCTTAATATGAGAGCAGATGTCTCAATTGCTACAATACCAGTTCTTCCCCTATTTCACATTTCCTTGTGCACACTGTGTACATCGAAGTTGCTAAAATGGAACAATTTCATCCTGCTCTCAAGGGAAAAAAACAATACTCCAACATGCCCATGATTTTAGATGAGGTACAGGAGGAAAAGCTAAGTTCACCAAATTTTTCTTTCTAGATGCAACTGAATTTATATGGGGGCATGTTGTAGAGTTGCCATACTGCAGCACTGGGGCTGATGTGGAAGCATCCTTGTACGACCACCTGTCTTATATCACTGTTGTTGATTATCCCAACTTCAGTCCTGTGCCTTTTGTTGCCACTGTGTACCAAAAATTAGGTAATTTCATCTACCCATCTTATCTTCTTCTTGGGTGTTTAGTATTGAGTGGAATCCATGACAAAAATGGTGGGTGTATGCTGCATATTGTTCCACAATGCACTGCATATCCCTCTGGCACTCAAAACGTTGATGTACAATACATAGATATAATGTAATGATAAATATTGATACAGAAGGGTAAGACCATTCTCAAACAGGACAATGTATGTTTCTAAGACACTTATTTAGCCTTTTAACCCCTAACATTTAATTATTTCAACTACAAGTTCAGCAAAACTGCGGTGTCACAGCCTTTTTGTGGTTTTATCACAAGTACTGGACACTGCAATATCTCTCCCTCTCCCCTGACTATTCTTGCACAGGTACCAGCACTTTTGCTAGTATATATATATATATATATATATATATATATATATATATATATAGATATATAATCAAACTTTAATTTCACAAACTGTTGGTTGAGGATTCGGTCCTCATAGGACCTTTCACAATACAATATCTATATTTAATTAATATAGAAGCTAGAATGATCCCTACATTTTCTACTTATCTGGGAGTAATCTTCATTCAAAACATCCCACATTTTTTTTTAATAATATTTCTCAAATATCTACTGTTTGAATTGTAATTCACCATTATAGCAAGTTGATGCGGTTACTCATCATTTTCATTCTTATTTTTAGATTTTAATCATTCTCTTCTCTCCATATTATTAATTTTCAATAAAGCAGTGTCAAAGACAACTGTCAAATCCAATAAAATTGTTAGTATCTACTGATTTGTGATAATTTCTAGAGATAATCTGACCATTCTGAATGTAAATCACATCTAAAACTGCATTTCAGATAAACTATAATTTAAAGTGAATTTTAAACTGAATGTATTGTGACTAATATAACTGAAAATATTTTGTAAATTGGGAACTTTTCCCCTGCAAATAAAAAAAAATATATAGATATATATGTGTGTGACAAAGTACCATGTTTGCATCAAATTGGTTTTAGTTCCATATGTGCAACAGTTCCCAGAAATCCATATGTTTAATTTGCATAGCTTGGTGCAAAACTGGTACCCGTGGAACAACCTAAATTTGGAGGAAATAACTTTTCATCAAACCAAAAATATTTGTGTGTTAAAATAAATGTTATAGATTCAATGATAAAATCAACTTGTTTATTTGCTTTTGATTTTTCAGGACTATTTATCCATCTTCATAATTATTATATACTCCTTCCTCCAACAGTTATAACATATTTTGCTGTTTTATTATTTATTCAGTTAATCATCCGTATTCATCTATTCATTTACTAATCAGTTTTTACAAATACGAAATCATAAAATGTTTCTTATATATATACATACTTTAATGGACTGAATTATATACTAATGGACTTCACTATTTCTTTAGATTCTTATATATAGTCTTGGTTTATCAGAAATTCATTGTATAGTGAGTTATAGTGGAAATCATTTCGATATTGTTCTTAGACAGGACTTTAGAGGTATGTTGTATATATATTATTTACTTGTTTGGTGCTTGATCTTGCAACACGTCTCTCTTCATCTAATGTTATTGGGTGTGATCAGGCTGTGAGGTTTCTGTATGGAGATGTGGAACAGGATCAACCATATTATGTGCTTTTATTTTTATGAGGTTTTTGTAATAAATATTAATATATATTTTATAAATGTGGGTTGTTTCCTTCTCTTGAATTTAGTGGTGATAAGGTATTTCACTTAGGTATCCAAAAGTATGCCAGTGGAATGTAAAGCTTGCCAAAGTGTTGAGGGTTGACATGCTGCCCTTTTTATTTGTTGAAAACAAATATTTCAAACAATTAATGCCATGTGTTGTGCTCTACTGGCAGATTTCCAAGCTGCAGTTTTTTCTCTAGAAAACCTTTGCCAAAGTTATCCAAACATTTGCTTGATGTAGTTGGCAAAGGACTGCAGGAATTCTATGGCATAAAAACACATCTGAACACAGATATGGGGAAAAGTAGACAGACTACCCACTATATGACAATCACACCTCACTGAGGACTCGATCCAATTGCCCCCGGTAAAAACAAAAAAAAACAAACAAACAGCTGACAGTAGTTTTTCAATCAAAGTAAGCTATCCAGATACCTCTGCTGTGAAAAACTACTGCATGAAAAAACACGAGGGCGCTAAATTTTGCGCCCATTGGAAGCAATTAAAAACATTGTGAATTCATGATTCAATTCCATGCGTTGGGCAGTAACATGAGTTAAGGGATCCAACTTTATCACCAAAAATCTGCCCCTACAAAAGTTGGCGCAGAGTCCCCTAACGCTTGTTTAAAACGACCAACGCTAGAATTCAAGTGCAAAAAAAGCTAAGTGACCAGTGGATGTATTGATATGGGGCCCTAAGCCCCATGTGTGTGATGTACCAAAAATATTATTTCACTATAAATAAAAAGAATATTTAAAGGGATAGTAATACTTGAAAATAAGTTTATTTTATATTGTAGCCCTTAAAAACATGAAAAATGATATGTCTTATCTCCCAAACCTTTATGGTTTGGGAGATATTCAGAAGTAAAGTTTCCCCTGGAGTGACGTCATTGCTCCACCCTTCAGATTTGGAATCCGGTCCCGGGACCGGCTGTGCCTCTCCAGAAGTGCTGAGATCACCATCTTTAAAAAGAATTTCTTAATTGGAATGGTCTACAAAGTGTGCTTTCAAGCCAGGCACACTTTGTAGATATTTCCAATTAAGTAGTTCTTTTCAAAGATCGTGATCTCGGCACTGCTAAAGAGCTACCGGTTGCTCTGTGGACCGAATACCAAATCTGTCCACTAGATGGCAGACTTGGCTGAAACAGCCAGGAAAAAATAATTTTACTGTATGTTACATGTGAATATCTCCCAAACCATAAAGGTTTGGGAGATAAGACTTATATCATTTTTCATGTTATTTTAAGGGCTACAATATAAAATAAACTTATTTTCAAGTATTACTATCCCTTGAAGTTTAAATACGAAATGGCCCCAAAGATATGCTAAAAGTGTATGCTTCCACTGCTGGCGGTGGCAGCAGGAGAGCAAAACAAAGATCCTCCTCCTTAGATATCTCTCGGGCTGTTGCCCTAATAATTCTGAGGAAAATTTGAACAAAAACTGGCTTTTATATGGCCACCAGTCTCTGTTCAAAATGGTTCCCAGACTTCCACTGACAGGAGAGTAGAGCAAAGATCCTTCCCCCTTAGATATCTCTCAGGCTGTTGCCTGAGCCATTCTGAGGAAAATTTGAACAGAAACTGGCTTTTATATGGCCAGTCTCTGTTCAAAATGGTTCCCAGCCTTCCATTGGCTGGGATGTGAAGATAAGCACCTCCCAGCCCATCAGCATATAGTGGAAGAGATGACAAAACTGATAGCCTAGGAACCATTTTGAACAGAGATTGGTCATACAAAAGACAGGTTCTGTACCAATTTCTCTCAGAATGTCTCGGGCAATGGCTCAAGAGGTATCTAGAGGGGAAATCTTTGCTCTGTTCTCCTTCCGCCATCAGCGGTGGCAGCAGCACACACTTTTACCATATCTTGGAGGACAGTTCATATTTAAACTTCAATATTCTTTTTATCTATAGTGGAATAATATTTCGGAGAATATAAGACAGAAGAAAAGAAGATGCAATATAGAGGATTAAAGAAGAAGACTGACAGTGGCTGATAGGTAAGTGTTATACAGCTCTGCAGTATCGGTGTTAGAGCTAGTATTGTTTCACTTTCTTGTTAGGGGTAGTGTAGGGTTAATATTTGGGAAGGTGACTGTGTGTTAGCTCACACTCGGTGTCTGACAGTGTGTCAAACACAGAGCGTTACCCTTTTTACTTTGCTGTTCCATTTTCTCAAGCTATTTAGCGTGATTTCTGGAAACAAAAAATGAACACTGGGACAAAAGTCTGGTTCTGTGGCCTACTGTTCATTGTGGTTCCTGTTGGTAGGGCAATTGGATGCCTACGGTAACAGAGTGTGTGTACCATCCGGTATCCATTTGTGCCCTACCAACAGAATGTACTAGGTCTCCTGCAGTGCTATTACCACCCCCAGCAGTGCTGCCCATGCCAATAAAACCAGCAGCAGGATGCATTTCATTCCCATGCCACTTTATGGTACAGAGTGACAATTCCACAAAGCAGCTAATGATTTAAGCAGACTGGAACAGGTGACTTGAACCTTGGTCATTGAAAGTTGTATTTGTGTCCACTGAAAATGGCTCTAATTTTATAGCTGCCTTCAGATTAGGAAAAATTATGTATATGCTCTGCTTTGTGCATCTCCTCAATATAGTTGTTACTCATTTCATCTGATTCTGAATTAGCAAGACTATTGCAAACAAAATCTGAGCACATTTTAGCAGATACTATAGTGAACTCAATGTCTTCAATGCCTTGCAAGACTTTAACCATCTGGCACATATCAAGCTTAAAACTGAGGTTCCAACCCAGTGGAGTTCCACACTGTACATGCTGGAGTGCCTGAATGAACAGTACTGTCAAGGTTTGGCTGAGATGCTCTAACTCTGCTGCTTGATTCTATTGTCTGAGCTTATCCAGTTCTCTGTTGTCCATTACTACTGCCTTCCCTTTGATCAAGCAGGCTGAATCAGCTGACCTCTCTCTGTTTGCTCATCTGACTGCTATCAGCCAACCCTCCCAGGGTATTAAAAGCAGCTTGGCTCACTACCTGATTGCCCTTCTGTCTGATTCTGGCTACAAGCACGTATCCTGAGTCCCTTCTGGTTCCTGACTCCTGGCCTTGTTCCTGACATTGCTGATCTCCGTATTCCTGACCCCGGCTTGGCTGAGTACCTGTCTTGGTTCATGACCCCGGCTTGTCAGGATTTTGTTTTGTTACCTTTTGTTATTTTAATAAAGGTGTTTTGTACTTTACACTTTTGTGTCTGTCTGGTTCCTGGGTCCCTAACAAGTACAAAGCCATTAATGAGTACACAGTGTTTCTCCATAAGGCATTGGATGGGGCTTCTTTGTTCCAAGGTCAATGACAATTAGTGTTTGATTTTTGTGAGCTGCTTTTGAAGCCATTTGCGGAGGCTACCTTGCTGGTGGGTTTTACTAATGCAGTGAGATCCTTCCAATAATTTATTTACTGGAGAAAAGATTAGAGGGCATGGTTACTGATTATAATAAGGAAAAACAACATTTACATGGGCAAGTTGGTGAGTAACATGTTATCTTTGTTCCAGCATGATCCCCACATAGTCTCTATTGAAACCAAAAAAAATACATTCTTTTGTACTTTGCTGGACCCTTAACTTAAAGCCACAATTGGTTCATTTGTGGCAAAGAATGAGCAACAGCACTTGGAGGATTGCTTGAAGGGATACACAAAAATCCTTGTCCAAGGACTGGAAGATTGCATTGGGGAGGAAGTGACTAGAGTCGATTGTAGGGGCACTAGCAAAAATATTGAAAATGACAGCCAAAATGTTTTACCCTAGACAATAATTCAAAAGTTGACAGCACACATAATGACACTGATATTGATACCAAAACAGAAAGTATTCATTGTGCCTCAGCAGAGGAAGTCAAGCATTTTTGGCTCTGGTGGTGGTGGTGGTGGCAGTGATGGTGGTTTGTGAGATGACAGGGGAGGTAGTGGAGGCACGACGAGTGACAGACTTGGAAATGGGTGCATCTCTATTTGACTTTTTCCTTGAATATGGCAACATAGTAGACATCAACATATGCAGAGTATTATAAGACATCTAAGAACTATGCATCATTCTTAAACATCATTTACTTCAAGGGCAGACAAAGACAGTGTGTCTGGCCTGTACTTGTGTGTCCAGCTGTCGAAAATCTTAGTTTCCAATACCCACAGCAAGTGTGCAGTCAGATCATATTTTTAGTGCATCAGATTTCTTTTTGAATGAGAGTAAGTAGAACATTTCTATCCAGCAGTAGCAGCAGCAATGTGGGAGAAGCTATATTCATTAAAAATTAATTAACATGTAGTTCCACAGGAGGACTTTGTAGCAGGAACACAGGCAAACATTTCTCAGGGAATTGCATGGCACATACAGTGGTGGCAACGGTAACTAACAGAACTCAGTAGGAGTAAGAACTCTCACTCTTCAAAGTATATAATAAATCATCATTACCCACTCTCCAAGCAGTTATATAACAGTTGTCACTGTCATTCTTACACTTTCTCATTTTCTTGCTGTGGCCAAAAAAAATTTTCCATTGGATATGTGGAAAATTGCAATGTAGATGCATCATTTTTAGTGATGAGCGAGCACCCCGATGCTCGGGTGCTCGGGTGCTCTGACCGAGCACCCCCTGAGGCTCGAGTGCTCGGCCGAGCACCCGAGCCCCATTGAAAAGCATGGGAGCACTCGAGCATTAAACCAGGCACCCCCTGCTCTGATGAGCGGAGGGTGCCTGGTCAATGTCCCCCTTCATCTCCGCTATGCCCCTCTTCCACAATGTCCCCCTTCATCTCCTATGCCATAGAGGAGATGAAGGGGGACATTGTGGAAGAGGGGCATAGCGGAGATGAAGGGGGACATTGTGGAAGAGGGGCATAGAGTCTATGCCCCTCTTCCACAATGTCCCCCTTCATCTCCGCAATGCCCCCTTCATCTCCGCAATGCCCCCGTACCTCCAGTCCCTGGTGGTCCAGCGGAGCGTCTTCAGATCTGTGCCTCTTCCGGCACAGATCCCCTTCACCCGAACATGTCGGGCGAGCACATGGCGGTACTCGACGAGTACCGCCATGTGCCGAGCAGAGCGATGCTCGAGCCGATCCGAGCATCGGCCGAGCACGCTCGCTCATCACTAATCATTTTCCTTCAAGGAGAAAATTCTACTTTTCTCCCATCCCTACCTAGTGCATAAACTAATTATCATAAAGTGTCATACTGTGCCACCAGCAAATAAAGATTAATTTTTAAATAATGTCCTATATTACAAACAAATAGATATTTCAACATATAAGCAGTTTTTAATTCTCTTAAAAATTGACAAAATTTATCTTAATGTGAAGGGTGTACTTTAATCATGAGAGACGGGGCTTTAGCCCCCTCAGCCAGTCCTGAGCAATGTGCCTGGTGAGTAGTGAGATGAGGAATCTCACTGATATAGTGTTGAATTAATTGAGTGCAGTTTTGGGGACCAGTTCTTAAAAAAAGACATAACTGAACTGGAAAAAGTGCAGAGACATCCAACAAAACTAATAAAGGGATTGGAGGATCTGAGTTATAAAGAGAGACTAGCCAAACGGGGATTGTTTACAATAGAGAAGAAACATCTAAGGGGTTATATGATTACCATTTACAAATGTAATCAAGGTCAATACAAAAGAATTATCTAATGAATTTATTTACGCAAAGAGATGGGAGGTCATCCATTAACACTTAAGGAAAAGTGGCTTTAACTAAAACAAAGGCATGGATTCTTTACAATAAGGGCAGTAAAGCAATGGTATTCTTTCTAGATTTTGTTCTTGCAAATACTGTAACTGCTTTCAAAAAGCAAGGGAGACCTGCGTAGCACAGAACAATATTGAGAATTATGACAGATGGCTTCAGTGCAGATAGCTGTTGATCCAGGGAACTATCTGACTGCCAGGGAGGAATTTTTTTACCCACTTGAGGCTTAATTGGAAATGACTTAGTTGGAAATGGCTTCAAGGGATCAACAGGGGTGATTTGACATGGGGTGGACTTGATGGACGTATGTCTTTTTTCAGTCTCATCAACCATGTTACTAGTGGCGCGATGCAGGAAACGTGCGCAATCGCTATTTCCCATGTGAAAACCACTAGTGAATAGGTTTGCACATGATTTTGTTGAATTGTGCATGAAAATTCAAGATTAGCAAACAGCTGCGTATATTTATATTTTGTGGGTGTGGCTAAGATTAATGAATCTGTGTGAGTGGAATAGCAAATGCACCTAATGCAAGAACTGCTATTGCGAATGAATTTATACTTCTGTGTACTGTTGTCGTAAAATGGAATTTTTTATGCGCAATTCAAGAAGCATTTGGTATTTAGCTTCCTGATTAGAACATGCGCAAAACCTATCTGAGCACAAAAATGCCTTTATCCGATGCAAACGTTTCTTGCATCACGCCATAGGTTACTACGGGTCTCCCAAATATCATAAATGAGACGGTGGACCCCATTAGGGAAAGTTATACACCATATAATACAGCATATAAGCAATTTTAACTGTTTTATGGAATTATGTTTGCTGGAAGTGAAAGCCGTTACTTATTTAAAGTAAAAAAAGTAAGCTTCCTCTCACTTTAAATCAACAGAATTTTTATTTGTCCTATATGTTGGACAAGTATGTTGGAGTTGGTTTGCCTAAGAATTTTGTTTTCCTTTTGTTTATATGGCCCATTATGTTAAACATGACCAATGTTTATCACCATCATAAACACATATTAAGATAACCTGTCCCCTTATAATATGCTTCCTTAATAGAAAAGTGCATTAAAACTGCTTACATGTTGTGCTAGCTATTTTCTTGTAAAATAATTTGTTTTTGAGAAATTAATCTTTCTATTTGTTGGTGGCACAGTATGATAATTAGCTAGTTTTGTACTGGGGCACTGTTACCACAAATTGTTCTATGTATGAATTTAGACAGAACCCACACTTGGAGCCTTTATAATAGCACAGGAGTTATAAGTCTGACCTCAAACATACCTAATTAGCATACTATGCAGAGAATCAGCCACACTTCCATCAAAATGAAAAACTTAATTTCTTAAAAATCTATTAATTCTACAGAAAAAGTGCAGATTTTAATCATCTGTAAACTTTGTTTTGGAGGCCCATTGAGGTTTTGGCACTAGGTAAGCCCTTTATCTATATGTTTTTTATATTGCATGTCTTCTGTTTTTAATTGCACCACACTGGGACCCACAAGCATATCAAAGAAAGTATCCAAAGGGTCCCCCTCCAACGCATTTCCTATAACATCTCATCAGGGAATTTTAAATTTATATAGGGTTTTTTTAATTGTATTAAAGTAGGATTTGCCGTAAGTGAGATACCTTGGAGCAAGCTTACCCATGACTTGGCCAATTTGTGAATACTAAAATCTCCCTCCTTTTCTAAGAAATATCATATATGCACATTACACGGCAAATATTTACTAAATATGCACATTACAGGACACATATTTAAGTTTATATAGATGAGTGCAGGTTTGACTTTTTGTCTGTCTGTTTTCACTTTGGGTCTATGCCTGAGGTTTGGGGGACTGGAGAACCCTCTCATTCTCTGCTGATGTCTATGTACTCTTTATATTCACATTAAAATTATATTACTATATGGATATGTTATGGTGAGTTGGCGCTTTGAGTTTTCTTTCTTGCTTATATATATATATATATATATATATATATATATATATATATATTATATGGGTGTACAAAGATACACCCACTGCTGGGATATTTTTTTATTCAAAAACAGTATCCACATAATACAATGATCCCCTCACTCATCTCTGTGATTAGATCATCAACTACCTATAGAACCCCCTCTCCGTATACCACATGACCTTTCTACTTATCGATCAAACTCTATGGTATCCTTATTTTACCAATCCTTACACTGCAATATTACATCTTGCGAGGATACATCTTGCGGAGAGTAAAAGAATACCTACCCTGGGGTATATACCGGGGAGAGCGACTCAATCTTAGAGGCAGAGTAAAAGCCTCATAAATATGTGAGTACCGTACCATTTTAAAAGAGCACATTGGTGAAGGTGGAGGTTGATGTTCAGATACTAAAAATACTACACTCAGAGGAATCTTCTGTGCCAGCTGTTTTCTTTTCTTCTTTTTGCTATAGATAGTAATTTGTGGGACGTCCAGACCTACAGAGCTTGAGTAGCGGAGAAACGTCAGAGTTGTTTTTGAAAAGGACTAATTTTATTCTAGTATATAGTGTATGACAATATTGTTCTATGTATGGTTTGTGTACAGTCTATGTTTATCTAATCTGTGTTTGGGTGGACATTCAGACTACCAGAGATAATTATAGGCGCCCTTTCTAGGAGAGGCATAAGAGCCAATCTATTACTGAGCTTGTGGTTCTCTCCTCTTTTATAGAGTGGCAACTACCACAAACTTGGAGAATATAGATTTTCTCTACTAATGTTACTGATGTCTTCATCATACTGCACTGTAGGGGAAAATAAAAAATTCCCAATGTAAATCAATAGTACAGTGTTTCTCAACACTAGTCCTAGGGGCACACCAACAATCCTGATTTTCAGGTTATCCTGATTAATCACTGATGGGTAATTAGTAACTCTGTCATTGTGATTGATCCACCTGTGTTTAATTAAAGAGATGGTAATATGTAACATGTAAAACAAGGATACCCCTACTGCTGAGAGGTGTTTTATTCGGAAGTTATTACAGTTCAAAGTTTAATTTTTTAGGTGCAGTATCACAGTGGGTTGTAATGTTACAGTGGCGCTGTTGCTACACCATCCTATGGAGATTTATGGTCAACTGACCAAAGCTGTCCATAGGATGCTGTAGTAACAGCGCCACTGTACAATTTCAGGCCACTGACATATTGCACCTAAAAAAATTCCAGTTTAAGCAGTAGTAACTTTTGAATAAAAACCTCTCAGCAGTAGGGGTACCCTTGTTTTACTCAGGGGGATAAAAACTACAATATATATATTTTGACATATTAATTATTATTATCCCTTTAAGGATTTCTTGAAAACATGACCCGGAGAATATTTTTGGTCTCCTATGGTGCAGTCCTTTGGTAACAGAATTGCTCCACTTTACCTTAACATTGTGATGATGATGATTATGTTTTAAACCATGAGCTAACGTTCAAAACTGACCACTAAACTCATTACATAACAAGATGTGGTACTCACAGAAAGGCAACAGTTCTTTTACACAAGCATACTGCTGGTTACTGTACAGAGGGGAGCTGTATGCTCGGCGAAAACCTGGAGGCTGAAAGAAATGTTAAAATTGATTTGATTTGTAATTTAAATAGCACTTTTTGATAAAGAAATTACAGTTTAAATATTTTGCAAGCATGCTTTAACCCTGTGAGTGCCAGAGGGGTACGCAACGCAATGCGTTTAGGGTTGCCACCTTTTCTTCAAAAAAATACCGGCCAAGGCATTCCCTCCATAGACTTAACATTGGAAGGAAGCCAATTTTTTACCGGCCTGCCGGTAAAATACCGGCTGGGTGGCAACCCTAAATGCGTTGCATACCCCTTTGGCACTCAACAGGTTAACACAGTGGTGGCTAAGTGAGGCTCTCCAGGTGCTACCTGACTACAACTTAAGTCAATACCCATAATCCAAAGGCTGGTGGGGAATGACTGGAATTATAGACTGGCAACAGCTGCAGGGCCTCACGTTGCCCATCTCTGCTTTAATGTCACCTTTGCTAATTTTTAACATATGATCCAAAATTCTTTTCTGTTTGATTCCTTCGAACTACCTCATTTTATTTTCTTTAATATTGTTCCAGTATTCCAGGAAAACATTGTTTGATCAGCATTATGCAAGTAAAAATGAATGTAAAAGACAAAGTAAATTGAAGAAAGTCTTTCAAATAACTTACTATCTTCCCAAAACATTTCTGGAACTCAACATAGGACTGACAGTGATGGTGAATGTTGGTTTTGCAGTTCTTGCATCGCAGTCCAAACTTGTTGTTCACTATAAATAAATAACAAATACAAACAAGTGGTTACAGAGCCAGTCCATACTCAATTACTATAATTCCTACTGTTGTAGGGGCTGAAATGTATTATTCCATGGTCAGCAAGAAAGTTAATTGGTTACTTATAAAACAAAAAGAAACATATATATTGCTGAGGACACTATTCAAGCATTTCATATTTTGGATTAATCACACTGACAATTTGCCTTAATAATTTGATAGACTATTAGTTTTCAGTACTGCCGTTTTCCTTTTTTTCTTCATTTTATTGGTATTATATTCTTTATTTGTAATAAAATGTTTGTTTTTGTTTTTCTAATGCACGATTTACGTGGGCAATTTTCATTCATAATAGAGATTACATTTTTTTATACCACTTTCGCTATGTTTATGTCTATTATATGATCCGATATTTATCATTGTCATACTACACTTAAAGGTAATTACCTGCGCTGTCCTCCCCAAACCCTTGTTAAACAATGATCATATGCAGAAAACAAAAATAGAGTAATTCTGGGGTAAACCATCTGAATGACAAGTACAAACCAGCGTTTTCATGGATTCCCTTTGTGTCAGAGACCTCTGTAGCATTCAAGGTCATTTAAATTATTATGAATATTGTGAAGTTCATTTATCCCACCGTGCAGTTGATTTGGCTCAGTATTGCCCCCTTCTATGTGTGTAAGGTTATGAGTATGCTAGGAAAGACTGGCAGTCTTGCTACATTTGTGGAGCAAATTACAGACATTCAGGGAGCACTGCATGAAATGAAACCAGCTGGATATTAAATATGGAAAGGAGCAGATACAGATAAGGACAGATTTAGCATTTCAGATTTGACAGATATTGATACATACCTCCTCATAAATCCTGACCTGTTAACCCTGTGAGTGCTAGAGTGCTGTGGTATGATTGTTGTACATAATATTAAGACTATTTAATAGTCAGAAAGCAGCTGCAAATTATGTGTGATGCCATTAGGGCAAAGGAGTTATTATTGGCTTGGCTCCTTTAAAATATATGACCATGAGTATCTTTATTTCCAGATTTGCCATGTCAGTCCTAAATATTACTTATGTTTCTCTGAATTATGTTTTCTTTTTTGTTCATTGTTAAATTGCGTAACCTCTAGTGATGAGCGAGCGTGCTCGGCCGATGCTCGGATCGGCTCGAGCATCGCTCTGCTCGGCACATGGCGGTACTCGTCGAGTACCGCCATGTGCTCTCCCGCCATGTTCGGGTGGCGGGGATCTGTGCCGGAAGAGGCACAGATCCGAGGAAGCTCCGCTGGACCACCAGGGACTGGAGGTACGGGGGCATTGCGGAGATGAAGGGGGCATTGCGGAGATGAAGGGGGACATTGTGGAAGAGGGGCATAGACTCTATGCCCCTCTTCCACAATGTCCCCCTTCATCTCCGCTATGCCCGTCTTCCACAATGTGCCCCTTCATCTCCGCTATGCCCCTCTTCCACAATGTGCCCCTTCATCTCCGCTATGCCCCTCTTCCACAATGTCCCCCTTCATCTCCTCTATGGCATAAAGGAGATGAAGGGGGACATTGTGGAAGAGGGGCATAGCGGAGATGAAGGGGCACATTGTGGAAGAGGGGCATAGTGGAGATGAAGGGGCACATTGTGGAAGAGGGGCATAGCGGAGCTGAAGGGGGACATTGCGGAGCTGAAGGGGGCATTCTGAGATGAAGGGGGCATAGCGGAGATGAAGGGGGCATTGACCAGGCACCCTCCCCTCATCAGAGCAGGGGGTGCCTGGTGTTGCCCCATTCATTTCAATGGGGCTCGGGTGCTCGGCCGAGCACTCGAGCCTCAGGGAGTGCTCGGTCAGAGCACCCGAGCACCCGAGCATCGGGGTGCTCGCTCAACACTAGTAACCTCTCTAGCATTCAAGGAGTTTTTATACCCAAAAAATAAATTGGGCTTAGTTTCTGTTAGTGTCAGTGTATTTTTAACACAAAGGGCAACATGTTCAAAAAGTCATCTTAATGAAAAAAATTGTCGGATCCTGAGTTGGTGGTGAAAGAAGGACAATATTTTCAGAAGTAAATCTGTCACATTTGAAGATGTGTCACAAAAACTTAAAAATTATGGTAAGAAAATCTTGATGAACATTGTCCTTAAAAATTGTTAAAAGTGTATTTGATTTTGTCCTTGAAATGAAAATGTTCAAGAAACAAATACTTTTGTCTTTAAAAGGACAAATTGTCAAACAGAGATTTTTTTTGTCGGTTAACACCATACTACTGCTTCTCACGCCTGCTAAATACTTTAATTTGTCTTCTCCGAGTTTAGACCAATTTTATTTTGTCTGAAAATACCTTACAATTTTACAGTAAATTAAACCACACCCACTTTTAAGACTGCTTTTTCCCTTTAACAGAGATGGCGGAATCGAATGCATAAACGATGGTAATATGTCTGAGAATTGATGGACCATGGTGTAAGGACTTTTTTATTCTGATTACAGACAATTTCAGTTACTACTACTTTTTGAACATCTTGCCCATAATATTTTAGTGCAGTATATGCACATATTTGATAATGGAAGGTTTTAGGTTTTCTTCATGCTAAAGGACAAGCTATTGTCACACTGACAAATTCACAGATACACATGTATCTGTTCCCATACCTAAATAGCAATGTGTTATTATGCATGACTTCATGACTTATCATGATGCATACAACAAGGGTATACCCACTGCTCTGGATTATACTTTATTATTACAGCTTGTCTGGTGACCAGAGGGGGCATTTATATGATAGCTGTCTACAGGGGATCATGTAGTCAGACTAAATCTCTCCATAGAAAGCAATAGCAACAGTGTCACATGGTAACCACTTATAAAATTGCTGATTGGTTAGAAAAGCCTCATAGTACATATCCTTTCATAAAAAAGCACTGCAGTTCTTTTAGGATATAGGATATTCAATGTGATGTTTTATTAACAGGTGGGGGCAGTGATTTCCACATACACCCTCATAACCAGGAAGTTGGGGAGAGTACATTTATTTCTCAGCTTTCTAAAAAAAAGCCAATTTAATATTGTACATGTTCTTTCAAGCAAATGCCTGCATAATAAAGAGTGTTCCAATATGTTCTGTCATAAAATAGTAATTTACATTTCAGCATTTCTGTTCTTTTAGTGTGTAAGAGATGTCTCTAGCATGCACAGGGTTAAGTTATTAATTTCTACAGAAGATAACAACATACTGCTGTTGTAGCCAGCCCTGAACTTGTTATTGAAAACAGGAAATGGATTTTCTTTTTAATATAATGCATATGTATATATGCATACACCTTGAGGAAAATAGTGCCTGGCGGCATTTTGCTGGAGCAGAGTTCTGATTGACAAGTTCAACCTCTACGGAGGCAACATAACAGTAGCATGCATAGGAATAGGTGAGTAATTGGCTTGCCGAAGTTCACAGTGTGGGGAGCCAAGGGAAAAACACCTGAACCTATATTAAGGCAAAATTTCACTGGAATATTCATTTGCTGGGCATTTGGAAAAACAGAGTATTTAATCAAATAATCTAAATAAATATCTAAAAACTTAAAATAACCAATGCATGTTTCTTAAGCAGATTGGCTTATTGATGGATTAAAAAATTCATTCAGTTGAAGTTAGTTAATTTAAGGCATATTTTTTCAAAGTGTTTAAGCTTTCATTTCATTCAAAAAATTGAAATGGAAATCGACTGTACCAATAGGAATAAGTTGTTCTCACTTTGTTTAACAGAAGGTTTTACCTGACGAAGTGTCCTTCATACAGTAATATAGGTAAAAGGTGATACCAGTATTGACTAAGTGGCTCTAGGTTGCAGACAACTTAAGATGCATCTTCAGGCCTATTTAGAATAAAAGCTGAACACAAAACACACGATAGGTTATACACTCAAGCAAATTGTTTTTTACATGTAAATTCCACTGGAAGTGAATGACTTTATCACAATTCTCTTGTGTAATTCAATGCCTAGGCTCCAGTAGAGGCATGTCTTTGTAGCTGGCTATGTGAAGCTTTATCTCCCTTTTGTTGCTCCAGTAAAGAATTTGTGACTGCAGCCAAAGATGGTTATGTCTATGGAATGCAGGGGTTAACACTCCGAGCACTAGAGGTGGTTTTCATCTCATCTCTTGCAATGCATTACACACCCCTATGGCACCCAAACGTTCCAAAATATATTTATTGTGTGGGATAATGGGACATAAATTCCTTGTCATGGTTCAGGTCACAGTTCAGGGTGATAAAGAGATAGCAGTGTTTAGATATTAAGTCAAGGTTGGTTGTTCAACATACTTTTTATAATGAAGTGTACCTTCCTAACTGTCCATAACATTTTCATATTTGTTTTATCTTTTCCCCCCTCCTGCCCCTTTTCCATCCATCACAATGCCTTCTCTCGGATCTAAAATCTGATTGCTTGGATGGATAGGCCGCAGTGAGGGACAATCTTCTGTCTATCAGTATAAGGAAAACCCTGCACCCCTTGATGAAGATGGGCAGGTTTCTTTTTATGCTGACATTCAATTGTCCATCATCGCGATCCATCCAGACCGGCTTGCTGCTCTGAGGGGAGGCATGATGATATATGGAAAAGGGGCAGGAGGGGGCACTTCAAAATAAAATAAAACTGAAAATGACAACGTTATGCATAGTTAGAAAGGTACACTTCATTATATAAACATATATTAAAGAATTAACTTTCCTTAATATCTGAACATTCGTCATCAATTTATTCACCCTGATCTTTCTGTGTCTCTGTCTCTTTTTCCATCAGTACAGACACCCTGAGATTTAATTTGAGATTTAATGCTGTGACCTGACCAGTTTGCAAAAATTCTCACACAGTGGTGTGTCTCTTTTGTTGTTCACACTGGACCTATGAAAATTCACCAATTTTGTTAGCGTTTGTCCCATTTCATTTATATATCATATAATCTTGTGATGGGACATTTCACACACATGATGAGGTAGACAACATTCTATGATCAGCAGAATTTGCTCTCTATGTTGTGGTTTTGGTGGGAATGTGATATGGGCAGCTTATCTGTGATACATATGTGTGCAGAGGTGCCACATGTCTTTTGTAGAAAGGGAGAATACCATTTTCTGTTGCATTCTTAAGGGAGCTTTTTACCACTGGACCTATTTATAGGAGTGGAGTGTAGGTCTGGGAAATATTATTTTTTTTATCTTCTATCAGTAACTAATATTGTTTGCAGCGCTTGAGATTTTGCTCAGTACTTCAAGATGGGGGTTGTAGGTGACTGCTAAAGACAACTAACTCTGTTGTCTTCCTGTGGTTGTTTGTATTCCAGATTTCTTCTGGGTACACTGGGTGGACAAAAGCCAAAGTGACAGCAGTACTTGGTTTCCTGGGGATGGTTTCAAATTGCTGATGAAAACATCAAGTTGTTTGGTTGCAGTTGTGACTGTTGTTTAATATGAGAGCAGATGTTTCAATTGTTGTGATACTTCCCAGTTCTTTCTCTATTTCACAATGTTTCCTTGCACACACTGTGCACATTGCAGTTGCTAATGAAAGGCACAGTTCCTTCCTGTTCTCAAGGGAAAAAATGGCATTCCATCACACCCATTGTAGGTCAGGAGGAGATTGGAAGATGCATAACTGGCCAACCTCGTCTCTCTAGATGCACCTGAAGTGGTCTGAGAACTTGTTGTGGTGTTGTTGCTGCTTCAATAACACTATGGCTATCGGCAAGTAGACGTCAGTATCAATGCTGATGATCCCAGTCCCATGCATCAACCTAATCCTCCTGCTACTTAGAAGACTCCTCAACAGCAATTACAGCTGTATTATGAATGTTTATCTATCAGTAAGCACACAAAACAAATATTTTCAGGCTTTTCTCTTTGAAATCCTGCTGCTATGCTTGCTATTATTATTCTTAAAGAGAAAATTATAAAAGAAAAAAATAAGCTTACAACTTACACTTAAAGGGATAGTATTACTTCAAAATTACTATCCCTCATATTGTAGCCCTTTATAAACTGAGTTAAATGACACCAGCGGCATCTCTCAGACCTTTATGGTTTAAGAGATAGCCACTTTCAAAGTTTCCTCTCCCCTGCTGTCAGCGTTCTGCTGCCAGCAGGAGAATCCGGTCCCGGGACAGGCGGAGGCTCTTAAACAGAGCCAATATCTCGTTATGGAAGGAAAAATTATTCATTTTAACAGTCTTCTAAGTGTTCTTGGTTACCAAGCACACGTAGAAGACTCTTTCAATTAATCATTTTTCTTTCCATAACGAGATATCGGCTCTGCTGAAGAGCCTCCTCTTGATTCAGAGACCGGATTCTCCTGCTGGCAGCAGAACGCTGACAGCAGGGGAGAGGGAACTTTGAAAGCAGCTATCTCTTAAACCATAAAGGTTTAAGAGATGCTGCTGGTGTCATTTAACTCCTTTTATTAAGGGCTACAATATGAGGGACAGTAATTTTGAAGTAATACTATCCCTTTAATGTGACAGATATGTATGGCGGTAGTAGAATAGTGTGGTGTGATTGTTGTAATGCACACAAGTTTTAGACAGGTGTGAAAAAATGCTGTAAGGTAAGAATTCTTACAAAAATAGACATGTTAATGATTTATTTTTATCAATTAGCAAAATGCATAGTGAGTGAACAGAAGAAAAATCTAAATAAAATCAATATTAAGCGTGACCACCTTAGCCTTCAAAACAGCATCAGTTCTTCTAGGTACACTTGCACAAAGTCAGGGATTTTGTAGGTTTCAAACAGTTATAGCAAACAGGTGCTAATGATCATAAATTAAATATGTAGGTTGAAATACAATCAATATCTGAAACAGAAACAGCTGTGTACAAGGATAAAACTGGGTGAGGAACAGCCAAACTCTGCTAACAAGGTGAGGTTGCTGACAGCAGTTTAAGGTCAAAAGTCATACACCATGGCAAGACTAAGCACAGCAACAAGACACAAGGTAGTTTTAATGCATCAGCAAGGTCACTCCCAGGCAGAAATTTCAAGGCAGACAGGGGTTACCAGATGTTCTGTCCAAGCTCTTTTGAAGAAGCACAAAGAAATGGGCAACAATGAGGACCGTAGATGCAGTGGTCGGCCAGGGAAACTTAGTGAAGCAGATTAAAGACACATCATGCTTACTTCCCCTCGCAGTCGGAAGATGTCCAACAGTGCCATCAGCTCTGAATTGGTAGAAAATAGTGGGACCCTGGTACACCCATCTACTGTCCAGAGAAGTCTGGTCAGAAGTAGTGTTCTTGGAATACATGCAGCCAAAAAGCCATACCTCCAATGTGGAAACAAGACTAAGCACAAGCAACTCAACTATGCACAAAAACACAGAAACTGGGGTGCACAAAAATGGGAGCAGGTGCTGTGGACTGATGAATTATAATCTGAAATATTTGGCTGTAGCAGAAGGCAGTTAGTTTGCCAAATGGTTGGAGAACAGTCCAAGAATGAATGCCTGCATGCAACAGTGAATCATGGTACAGGTTCCTTGAAAGTTTGAGGTTGTATTTCTGCAAATGGAGTTGCAGATGGTATCCTCAATGCTGAGAAGTACAGTCAGATACTTATCCATCATGCAATACCATGAGGGAGGTATCTGATTGACCCCAAATTTATTCTGCAGCAGGACAATGACCCCCAAATCATTAAGAATTATCTACAGTGTAAAGAAGAACAAGGAGTCCTGGAAGTGATGGTATGGCCCCACAGAACCATTATCTCAACATCACTGAGTCTGTCTGGGATTACATGAACAGAGAGAAGCAAATGAGGCTGCCTAAATCCACAGAAGAGCTGTGGTTAGTTCTCCAAGATGTTTGGACAACTTACCTGCCGAGTTCCTTAAAAATTGTGTGCAAGTGTACCTAAAAGAATTGATGCTGTTTTGAAGGCAAAGGGTGGTCACACCAAATATTAATTTGATTTAGATTTTTCTTCTGTTCATTCATTATGCATTTTGTTAATTTATAAAAATAAACTATTAACATGTCTATTTTTGAAAGCATTCTTACTTCACAGCATTTTTTCCACACCTGCCTAAAACTTTTGCATATTACTGTATATATCATCATGATTCATAGGACTGAAAGCTAGACCAATTATTTGCATTATTATCTTTTGAGTCCAGTGCAAGCTTGCATTATTCTCAAACATTAATCAGTGGCCATATCAGTGGTCCCAACAGTGGTAGATGGTAGCAACCCTACAAATTCCTCGTTCTCATCCTCTTCAGTGTGGTTGCTCATAGTACATTTGTTGTGGGTTTCACCATACTCAGACAGTATTAGATGTTGGCTCATGTTTACATATGTAAGTCTCCCAACACTGCTGCTTTACAGCCATGTCCTGTGGTCATTTACAATATATCCAGCTGCACTGAAACCCTGGTCAAACTGCACACTTGCTGGTCAGCATCTAAAGGTTTCTATGGCAGTTAAGTGTCAGTTCTGATGCAACATGCTGTTTGTTTACCAGTAGTCAATTGGGTCATTGTTTATGCCTAGAACATAGCTATCCTGCAAGTATGCTGAAACCATCTCACATGCAGTGGGACTACTCCTAGGAGCTACACAGTGTGTGTATTAGTTACCAAGCCATACTTTTGTAGCAAGTCCCACTGTGTTCAGAAATATATTTTTGCATGTTCTTGTTGATGTAGCTGCTGATGCTTCTGGTATAAACCTTTGTTGACGTGTTCTTCACTAGGCTTTCTACTAATATTTAGTCCGAACTTTCTCTCAATCATCCTCCACAAGGGAACTCTCCACTCGATCTATTAACATATCAGAAAGATGCTGCTAATCATAACTGCTTGTCATAAGTTGATCATGCTTTGACAGGAATTCAGAATTTTATGTTAAAGCAAGGGTCTTATTTGAGGATCTTGCTCAAAAGCATGCTCTCATGTCCTTCACTGGATGGTGCATTTCTGTGTTGTTAATACTATAATATTCATCAGTCACATTCCTCAGGTGCTCCCTCCAAAACCTTCCAGTGTTGCATTGTATACTCGATAATGACCTTATTCTGCTCATACATATGTTATAGCATGTGAATGTGGAATTCCACCTGGTTGAGACCTCTATTTTCAGGTGCGATGGGGCACGTTGTTGCTCTCTTATATGGAATATAATGTGTTGAGTGCACTGTAGGAGCAGCTAAAATGGGCACCGATTTTGCTGGCGATATTCAGCATCTCTCTGAGGGTTTAAAATTCTGAGAGGAATCTAGTTACAACTGTATTTAGCACATGGGCAAACTAGGGCACATGCATCATATCACCTTGTAACGGTTTGTTCAACACTCAGACACAGTGGTTTAGGATAAAACACAGTTTATTGAAAACATAAATAATAAGATAACCTTCACAGGCCCTGTAGTACTTAGCAGAATAATACAGACACAAGACAGGTTATTAGTGCATATTTATCACAGTGCCCGTGATTGCTCTCCTTTTGTGTCTATTACCAGTAGGGGGCTCTCCATTGGCTGGCTGCTTTCAGCCCGCCCTGCATTGCCTATTTAAACCTAGCCTGGGCACCCTTTGGTTGTCTCTATGCTGCTTGAGTCTACACATCGTTCCTGAGCATCCTGGGCCTCTGCTGTGTTCCTGCTACCTGTATTCGTCCTGTTCCAGTGTTACCTGTCTAGTAGTTCCTGCTTCCGTCTGATCTGGTTGGAGTCACCGCTTCCTGGTGCCAGTCGCCGCCACCGTTCCTGATTCCGGTTGATCGTCTGTATGCTGGTTCCTGCTTCCACCTGCTGGTTCCTGTCCAGTTCGCCTGCAGTTATCTGACGTTCCTGAGTCGCCTTGGCGACATTTCTGTCTTTGCCGGTTATTCAGTACGCGGGTACTGGTTTGCTTCACAGCCACCCTGCTGTTTTGTACTATCTATTAGCGTTCCACGTACAGGGTACTGGTTCACTCCACAAGCCACCCGGCTGTATTGCAGGATCGTTTAGCGTTCCACGTACTGGGTACTGGTTCGCTCCACAAGCCACCCGGCTGTATTGCAGGATTGTTTAGTGTTCCACGTACAGGGTACTGGTTCGCTCCGCTAGCCACTCGGCAGTATTGCAGGATTGTTTAGCGTTCCACGTACAGGGTACTGGTTCGCTCCTCTAGCCACTCGGCTGTATTGCAGGATTGTTTAGGGTTCCACGTACTGGGTACTGGTTTTCTCCTCAAGCCATCCGGCTGTATTGCAGGATTGATTAGCGTTCCACGTACAGGGTACTGGTTCGCTCCTCTAGCCACTCGGCTGTATTTCAGAATCATTTAGCGCTCCACGTACAGGGTACTGGTTCGCTCCACAACTACCTGGTTGTTACTTCAGATTATTGCGTTCCAAGTGTGTGGGCACTGGTTCGCTCCACAGCCACCCAGCTGGTTCTACGTTTGTGTATCGCACTTTCAGTACAAGGTACTGGTTCGCTCCTCCATCACCAGGCTGTCATTACCATACCGAGTTGCGTTCCAAGTGGAGGGCACTGGTTTGCTCCACAGCCATCCGCTAGTCTCTATCGCTTGTGCTTACTGTCTTCTCAGTACGCTGGTCCGGGTGTTAGCCTGTTATTTGTTGGCGTGCCACTTTTGCTGAATTTGCCTCTTTGTCATCCCTGTGACTGTTGCTGCCACCTTCCAGTCACTGAGGCTTAGTGGTTGCCATTCTCTCCTTACCAGGCTGCCTTGCCCGGTATATTGGTAAGGCCGGTAGAACCTATCCTATTTCCTTGGGTTGCCTTACCCGGTATTGGCAAGGCCGGTAGAGTCTGTATTTGTCTCCTGTCTATTGGCTGTCTTGCCCGGTATATTGGCAAGGCCGGTAGAGCCTCTTCTCCCGAGTTCCTACTTCCTGGCTGCCTTGCCCGGTATATTGGCAAGGCCGGTAGAGCCTACATTGTTATTGTTATTATTGCTTTCCTGTCAATAAAGATATATGTGTGTACGTGTAAATACCCTACGGGGTTGCCCTTAACTTTTCAATAAAGTTGTGTTTTTACTTAACTCTGCGTCTGAGAGTCTTAACAAACCATGACAATATGCCTACACAGATCCAGTATAACTAGAAAGTTCAGAGTGGTCTTATACTGACACAGGTTAGGCAGGAAAGGGTGAATACCCAAAGCGACAGTTCAGCATGGGTTAAAGTTCTCCAATAGGTGTAATCAGTCTCTGTGCAGAGAAGTCTGTGGTGAGTTCTCTCTGTAACAACCAGTATGGTAGAATAGCACACATAGGAGACTACAGTGCAATAATGGAGACCAGAGCACTTGTAATCCGCCAGAGCAGTAACTGAGACTAAGACACACTGCTGTAGCAGTCACGGAGGCAACACAGATGCTCTGCAAGAGCTTAACGGAGGAATCAGTAAGTGGCACACTACCTTAGCAGTAACGGAGGCAACACTGAGACTCTGCAAGAGCTTAACTGAAAGGTCAGCGAATGGCAAACTGCCGTAGCAGTAACGGAGGCAACACTGAGACTCTGCAAGAGCTTAACGGAAAGTACAGCCAATGGCACACTGCCGTAGCAGTAACGGAGGCAACACTGAGACTCTGCAAGAGTTAATGGAGGGCTCAGCCAATGGCACACTGCCATAGCAGTAACGGAGGCAACACGGAGGCTCTGCAAGAGTTAACGGAGGGCTCAGCCAATGGCACACTGCCGTAGCAGTAACGGATGCAGCACAGAGGCTCTGCAAGTGTTAACGGAGGACTCAGCCAATGCCACACTACTGTAGCAGTAAGGGAGGCAGCACGGAGGCTCTGCAAGAGTTAACGGAGGACACAGCAACTGTCTCACTGCTGTAGCAGAATGGATACTAGACCCCTGACACAGTGGAAGTCAGAATGTCGCCCAAGCGACACAGCGAACACTGGAACAGGAAAAAACCGTGTCAGATCACGGAGCAGGAACGTCAGCCAGGCCGGGTCGAATCATGGAGCAGGAACGTCAGACAAGCCGGGTCAGATCACGGAGCAGAAACGTCAGCCAGGCCGGGTCGAATCACGGAACAGGAATGTCAGACAAGCCGGGTCAGATCACGGAGCAGGAACGTCAGTCAAGCCGGGTCGAATCACAAGAGCAGGAGACAAGAAGCAGAGTAGTCAAACAAGCCAAGTCGGTACACTGGAATCCACGAAGCTCAAGAAGGCACTGGTACAGGAACACCACGAAATGGCACCGGATAGGTGCCAGAGCCCAATATATAAAGGCCATACTGGGCGGGCCAAACGTAGATCAACCAATGGGAACATAGTATAGCAAAAACTGACAGAAAGCAACACAGGGAGCACGGGCACCATGATACACCTATTCTAAAGGCAGCTATTATGTTGGAGCCATTATCAGCAGACACAAAAAAGCTTTTAAGGAGCGGGTACAATCCATTCTTCTATCACCTTCTCTACATCCATGGCTTTGTAGGATTGTCTCTCAAAACTCTGCATGTCCAAAGTGGCATGCGGATGGTATGTGTTATCCTGCTACTGTCTCTTAATAATCTTGCCAGAATTAAAGGCAAGATCACTGGCTGTGCCTGTGATCTGATGCTGTATTCTATTGATGCCCACTGGTGGGAAGGTAACCCAGTAAGCAGTGACAGTCATATAGTCTGTACTCTGCCCACTTGTCCACTTATCTGCTCTCAGTTGAATTTACTTGCTGTATGAGGTTTCCAGCATTTTGTCCACTAAAATAACCACCTGTTTGTACAACTATGGCACAACCTTCCTTGAAAAATAATTGCAGCTTTGGATATGCCAGTTGGGTGCAACACACGAAATCAGATGTCTTTAAAACCTCTGTTTTCTACAAAAGAATACAGCAGCATATCAACTGCCAACATCTTCGCAACTTTGTAGTTCCACAGTACTTCCTAAGAACTCAGAAAGTGTGGGTTGGCAGTACATGGCACAAAACTGTGTAGCTTTATTGCTTTTACAATATGACTTGTCGAGGTGATGGGGGTTTCAGCAAGATCATGTGAAGTCTATGAGTCTTGTCATCTCTTCTGCAGCAGGAGCCATGGGTATTATCTCAAAGTAAGGAAATATTGGAACACTTTCTAACATATCCACAACACTTTTATAATGTGCCCCAGAGCCCAGGGAACTTTTATGAGTGCTTCTACTGCTGCTAGTCATGGCTTTTCTGACATATTGATGGAGTTTCTAGCAATCAGACCTGTGGCTGTACTTCAGGTGGGATTTCAGTGAGAAAATGCCTAGGTGTGAGCCTGCTTTCCCCCACTCACATGCCTCATACTCAAACAACAGATAGCAGCATGTTTAGCTTTGGATTGTGAGAGAATATATATATCCATACTATAGACTTTATAGACCGAGGGTTTCCTGAGGGGCTACTTCTACTACTGGGGCTAGATGTTCCTGCAATTGTACTAGTAGGTGACAAACAGTAGCAGATGAACTCCACATGGGTAGGGATGTGGATGTTGATGACCTGTATTGCAGATTTCTTAGTATTTGTGTGGCTGGCTGGGGGTTGGACTTAGAAGTGATGACAATGCTGATGAAGACTGAAAGGATGATTATGTATTTTTTGCATCTTTCCTTGACCAGAGTCACACTTTCCAACAGATCTATTAAGTCATCCTTAGCATCGCCTGCCGCCTCTTCTCCATAATTTATATATTCCTCTATGCTTTTTTTTCAGCACATTCTCCGCTACTTTGATGACTGTTGTTTTTGCTCTCATTGTTAGGCACAGATGTTGGTTAAGCTAAAACACCTTCCTCCGTTATGCCATCATGAAACTCTTTTTAATTGATTTATTAATATTACTAGTGGCGGTGGAACTTTTCTATGTGACTTTGACAAAAGACTCTCCTCAGGAGGAGATGGAGCATCATCATGTCTGGCGCACATGGCTGCAGTCAGTTTTTGGACTACTACTTTATTAACATCTCTGCACTTCTACTACTCCTTTTGCCCCATACTTGATCCTAGTATGTTTGCTAGACATTATTAAACAGCGCAGTATACAACAGAACTAACTGTGTGTGTGTTAATTTGTGTTCTCTCTTTTTTATAGTAGTTTTTTGTTTTTTATAGTTTTTTATTTATTTTTTTTAATTAACTGTCCCTATCAGTGGCAAAAAAACACACATATCATGCAATTTCTTCTTTCCCTAATACTTCACTAACACAGAGAGGAACCTGGATCACAGCTGCCTGTGTTTTCTCACTCACACAAAATAATGGGATAGTGGGATATTTGAGGTAAATCTCATTTGCTCCCTGCTCATACCCTCAAACTCCCCCAGAGTCCCCCAGACCCCACTTACACAGAGAACAAATGTCCTGCCCACAAAATGTCCTTTCTCCTGCATAAAATAGCAAACTCCTGTTCCTCTGTTCCTCCACAGCTACAGTTCTTACACAAGCACTTATCCTATCCCATATGGACTACTGTAACTTTCTTCTCTCAGGTCTTCCTGCCTCACAACTCCATGCACATCAATCAGTACAGAATGCTGCAGCACCTAGGTTTGTCCTGGCTTTATCTTCCAATCACTCAAATGGCTGCCTATCACTCACTAGATATCTTATAAAATTCTACTTTTCTTATTCAAGATCCTTCTCTCCTCTACCCCTTCCTACATTTCCACACTGATATCTCACTATACCCCATCTTGCCACTTAGGATCAGTCAGTGACTTTCTTCTCTCAGCCCCTTTTGTGTCCACAGCTCTTGTTTTCTCTCTCTCTCTCTCATATCAAACCCTTTTACCTCATTGCTCCTTATCTGTTGAAGGCTCTACCTTCCAGCCTGCACAACTGCACTTCACTTGCGGCCTTCAAGTCTCTCTTAAAATTACGCCTCCTTAACAAAGGCTTTATTTAGCTACAAGGCAATCATGTCATACTTCCATGGTGCTTATAATATACTTATTTATGTTCCCCTATCCCGACCAGAAATTGAGCACTGTCTTCCATACTTAATCCTTATATTCTTTGCATGTCTCCCTTTACCACTTTAGATTGTAAGCTTTTGAGCAAGGATACCAATTCCAGTGTTCCAATTTAAAGTGATAGCAAGGTTCACAAAAAAACAGCTCCTGTAGTATTTGGGCCATAGAGAGTGTTATTTCAATACTGTCAGAGTTGTAGTTCAAGAGTAATTGAATGATAAAGTATCCCTCTCCTGCCTCTTTTACCTGGTGTAAGCCTCCTACCCTCAGATGTGGAACCTGGTCTCTTGACGCAGCAAGGGACAATCTTATTACTGTGAGTATAAGGAAAACCCTGCTCCCCTTGACAGGCTTTTCAGGTTTTTACCTTATGCTCACTGAAGATTGTCCCTTGCTGTGATCCATCTGGACAGTCTTGCTGTTCTGAGGTAAGCAGTATTAAATCAGTAAAAGGGACAGGAAGAGGATACTTTATCATTCAATTACTATTGAAGTGCAACTCAGACGGTATTGAAATAACTCTCTCCACAGCCCAAATACTATGAAGATTAATCGGAGCTGCTTTTATTGTGAAACATTACAATCCCTTTAAGCACCTGTCAGCCTGCATTTTCCAGATCGTTAAATTGTAAAGCACTGCACTATATGGATAAACATATTCATTCATTCAAAAGTTATAGTGTATTGAACATATTTAAAGAGATAGTAATGTCACACTTTAAACGTTCTGTTATTGCTTGTACTTTGTAATAACATTCTGTACCATCAGCAATGTTGTGATCAGTGTAGTTTTTGTGTAATTTTATTTTAAAGTTTCCCCCTTCTGTCTCACATCAAACTCATCCTCAGAATGACTTACCTGAGGAAGATATTTCATGTAAGTCTGAAACATTGATCCAGCAAAAACCAATAAAATAAATAACATTTTGTCACTACTTTCAAAAGTCCATCAATTTCTTCTACAAGTATATCTGTGTGTGAAACCAGGGATTTGAACGGGGGAGTATGAGTAGTTCCCCATATATTATTATTATTATTATTATTATTATTATTATTATTATTAGCTGTTATTTCTTAAGGGGATAGTCACATATGTAAACAAATATATAGTGTAGGGTTTATCCTCCTGAGTAAAATATGAGTACTCCCACTACTGAGAGGTGTTTTATAGAAACTTTATTGCAGCTCAAATATGAACTTTTTAGGTGCAATATCTCAATGGCCTGAAATTTTACACTCATCTTAAAAAAAAAAAGTTTGATCTGCAATAACTTTTTAATAAAGAAGCACTCAGCAGTAGGAGCACCCTTTTTTTTACTCAAGAGGGCAAACCTGCTCTACAAAGGACACTTACCTAGTCCTCCACTTATATGAATACATGCCAACTATTTATTAGCAATTAAAATAAAACCTCTACTTAACTTCACCATACATATAAGTTAATATTTTGAGAAATAAATTCTCCCAAAGTGTTTTCATCTCCTTTGCAACCAGAAAAAGCTACAGAGGGTGATTTATTGATGAATCATCTGCTTACATATTCTGCCAAGTTTCTGCCATAGAAAATCAACATAACTTACGGACAATCATTCTGGCACACACATCACAGAACTTTGGTTTCTTCAGGTAATGATCCTTGAACTTGTGGGGTTTGTCATTGACCGGCCGTGGGGGCTCTGGTGGAGGTTCCTCTTTCTTATCATCTTCATCTTCCTCCTCCTCCGACTCATAGATGTAGTAAATAATAGGACCTGAATTTGGCAGTTCCCCATTTTGCTGACTTTCAGGTGCTACTGGTACATTGTCCTCTTTCTTTTTTTTCTTGAACATCTCCTTTAACTTCAGTACCTATCAGAAAGATGTAAAATGGCATATATATCATTTGCTTTGGTATGTATCTATGTGAGGATATGCAATAGTAAGTAATGTGCCTGTGCATCTGTATTCATTCAATACAGAATAAAGACCAGCACAGAAGACTTCCAACACAGGCTCTTGGAGCAAATGTAAATGATGTGTACCTAGTTATTCTTCTCCCCATTAATAGCCTGTTCCTGAGCTCAGAGGAATGGCACAAAAGCCCACATACTCACACAATACCCGCCACCTGGAGATCATGATGCAAAGTGCACATTAAAGGCCTTTGTGCATGGACATTAAGCATCTCTTTGTGTGGAAAAAGCTTCAGTGATGCATTCATACATGCCCATCACTGCATTAATCCCTTGAGTGTTTCTCAATGCATTGGAGACCTTTTTACCATACAGGGCATTGATAAGTTATGAAGTTATTCAGCATGTGTTTAACCTTGGATGCTACAGGTGCCGCTACCACATTGTTTGATATGTTGAAAGTTATTTACTATGCTATTATTGCCATCATCAAGGTCAAACATTGACATTTTCATTGCTTTGATTGCATAAGAGAAGAACAGAGTGATGATTCAGTATCAAAGTACAGTCATAGAGGTAGTTATCACTAATAACAGCTTCTTTCACTTCATAACATTACTGTATAATAGGCTTAACCTATTGTACAGTAGTCATCTTTAATATCCATTTTCTAGATGTATTCTGAAGTTCTCCAGAACTTAAAGGATTATTAACACCTCCTAACAATAAGCTTTTACTTACCTTTCATGACAATAAAATCTTAATGGCTCCTATGAATGTTTTCCTTGTGCTTTCAGTCAAGGCTGATCTTCAATGAATCTTGGATTTTATCTCCACTGAAATGGGCATGACAGCTTCTAGTAGGAACACCGGACCTCAAACTCTGCTCCCTGCACTTGATAATTCTACGTGGCTCAGGCACTCTGTCTGCTTCAGTTTGAAAAAATAAAACTACAAGCAACTGTTGTGCCCTCCTCTGTGAACAGGACATCAAGGATGCAGTGAAGATGTAAATATTGTAAGGAGCCATTAGGATTTTCTGGCATGTGTGACTTATTAGCAGGACATTTTAGTTTTCCTTAACATATAACATTTAGTGCAACCTCACATGTAAATTATAAAATGGTACTTTTAACTGCTACTAGCACCTTACCTTTCTCAATACAATCTTCAGGTACTAAGAATAATTAGAGACATTCTAGAGTAAACCAACCGCCCCAGGGACATGTGAACATTCCCATTGATTTAAATTAGGCTTTTAAACCCTTGGTTACTAGAGAGGTCTCCAGTGCATTGTAAAGCACTGAGGGGATTAAAAGCCTCATTTAAATTAATGGGAAATGTGGACATTTCCCCTCTGATGCACTTGGGTTGCTTCAATTCCTATCTGTACAACAGTATCATGGTGAAACATGCATGGTGAGTATATCAGTATCATGATGAATATATATGTGGTGAGTACATCAGTATCATGGTGAATGTATATGTGGTGAGTATTTCAGTATCATGGTGAATATATACGTGGTGAGTACATCAGTATCATGGTGAATACATACGTGGTGAGTACATCAGTATCATGGTGAATATATGTGTGGTGAGTACATCAGTATCATGGTGAATACATATGTGGTGAGTACATCAGTATCATGGTGAATATATATGTGGTGAGTACATCAGTATATGGTGAATACATACGAGGTGAGTACATCAGTATCATGGTGAATACATATGTGGTGAGTATATCAGTATCATGGTGAATACATAAGTGGTGAGTACATCAGTATATGGTGAATACATACGAGGTGGGTACATCAGTATCATGGTGAATATATATGTGTTGAGTACATTAGTATCATGGTGAATATATATGTGGTGAGTACATCAGCATCATGGTGAATACATAAATGGTGAGTACATCAGTATCATGGTTAATACATAAGTGGAGAGTACATCAGTATCATGGTGAATATATACTTGGTGAGTACATCAGTATATGGTGAATACATACGAGGTGAGTACATCAGTATCATGGTGAATATATACGTGTTGAGTACATTAGTATCATGGTGACTATATACGTGTTGAGTACATTAGTATCACGGTGAATACATATGTGGTGAGTACATCAGTATCATGGTGACTATATTTGTGGTGAGTACATCAGTATCATGGTGAATACATATTTGGTGAGTATATCAGTATCATGGTGAATACATACGAGGTGAGTACATCAGTATCATGGTGAATACATATGTGGTGAGTACATCAGTATCATGGTGACTATATATGTGGTGAGTACATCAGTATCATGGTGAATACATACGAGGTGAGTACATCAGTATCATGGTGAATACATATGTGGTGAGTACATCAGTATCATGGTGAATACATACGTGGTGAGTATATCAGTATCTTGGTGAATACATAAATGGTGAGTACATCAGTATCATGGTGAATATATATCTGGTGAGTACCTCAGTATCATGGTGAATACATACGAGGTGAGTACATCAGTATATGGTGAATACATGCGAGGTGGGTACATCAGTATCATGGTGAATACATACGTGGTGAGTACATCAGTATCATGGTGAATATATATGTGTTGAGTACATTAGTATCATGGTGAATATATATGTGGTGAGTACATCAGCATCATGGTGAATACATAAATGGTGAGTACATCAGTATCATGGTTAATACATAAGTGGAGAGTACATCAGTATCATGGTGAGTATATACTTGGTGAGTACATCAGTATATGGTGAATACATACGAGGTGAGTACATCAGTATCATGGTGAATATATACGTGTTGAGTACATTAGTATCATGGTGACTATATACGTGTTGAGTACATTAGTATCACGGTGAATACATATGTGGTGAGTACATCAGTATCATGGTGACTATATTTGTGGTGAGTACATCAGTATCATGGTGAATACATATTTGGTGAGTATATCAGTATCATGGTGAATACATACGAGGTGAGTACATCAGTATCATGGTGAATACATATGTGGTGAGTACATCAGTATCATGGTGACTATATATGTGGTGAGTACATCAGTATCATGGTGAATACATACGAGGTGAGTACATCAGTATCATGGTGAATACATATGTGGTGAGTACATCAGTATCATGGTGAATACATACGTGGTGAGTATATCAGTATCTTGGTGAATACATAAATGGTGAGTACATCAGTATCATGGTGAATATATATCTGGTGAGTACCTCAGTATCATGGTGAATACATACGAGGTGAGTACATCAGTATCATGGTGAATACATACATGGTAAGTACATCAGTATCATGGTGAATACATACGTGGTGAGTACATCAGTATCACGGTGAATACATAAATGGTGAGTACATCAGTATCAAGGTTCACAATCACAGCAAGATACATATCGATTAGTCATTCTGCTGAATGCAACAGCAGATTTGTGCTTCACCCTATTCCTATTTGTACAGTGCATGATTGTACCTAAAACATTTTTAATTCCACGCACCCTTCCATACCCAACATGAGTTACACAAATATCTCAAAAATGTAGATATGAATGCTTTCACATTTGGAGAATAAAGATGTAAATAACTTATCAATCCAATCACTATTGGTCCAAAATGCATCTCTAAATATATATGGTACTACAAATATATTCTCCTGTACTAAAAATATCATTTTTGTACCATAGAAAGAAAGCAGAAAGTTGCTGTATTATGAGGGTGATGTATTAATAATAAATAATACAAATAAAAGTGCCCATTGATTTACATGAGGATTTTTTTAAACCTTTGAATGCTAGAGAGCTAGCTGTCCAACACATTGCTAATCCACTAATACACTGGTGACCTCTCTAGCATTCAAGAGGTTAAAAGTTCTATTTAAATGAATAGGTATTTTTATTTGTCCCCTGTGGTGCAGCTGGCTTGCTCCAGAATTGCTCTAGCTCTACTTGGTACATGAGCTTCAATGACTACCTGATTCATGCATAGTAAGCTATGAAATGGAACAAACACTCCTCTCTCATTCTAATGGACAAATGGTAGACTGCACCAATCACTCGTCATGACATAAACAGCAATATCATCTGTTTTGTAGAAAAAGTTATAAAAAAATCTTTTGACCAAGCTTTACCCGATTCATCTCTTTGTCTTCCTGTTTGTGTCCTGCAGGGGTGTCTGATATCCGACTACTGATCAATATTATGTTCCTCTGTTCCACCCACCTTACCCATGTGTCTATGCAAATGATGGTTAAATCATGAGGGGATTTAAAGAAGCTAAAAATACAAAACAAGAAGAACTTTTTATTCCATTGACTGACAGGAGAAGAGAAGGGGGCTGGGTGTATTACATCATTGTTGACTTTGTTCCGGTGACTTAGATACTTGGACGGTTAGATTTAAACTACTGGTGTTTGAACTGAGCAGTTAGCACCTATTTCACTCCACTTAAAGAAAAATAAATGCAGGTATAGAAAAGCAAAAATAAAATCTGGTGGTGCAGAAGCAAAACTGTACAGCAAATGGAGCTGTATGATGTTCAACTTTTCTGGAACAGAGTGCAAAATTCTAAACAACAGTGATTGACATCAATCTGGAAAGTATGTTAAACTGAGCTTTATCTTCTGGTTTTCTGTATCAGAGTAAGATGTGACCACATGTATAGTGTTAAATCACAAAAATTGTTTTCTGCATTTAGGGAGGTTTTTTGATCTCTAATACCTGCAGTTATTAGAAGAAAGCATATAGCAGCTTTAATTTAAAAGAAGCAGCATAACATTGCTACCTAGCATGTAACATAGAGAAGCAGAGTGTATGCCAGGGAGAGAGAAGTGACTGAGAGTTACATATGTCACAGATGAAGCAGAAGATTGCAAGTGAGTTGAACAAGCTGGGCAATGGCAGCATCACTCTATCAGAACTCTTTGGGGAAGGATGAACTACTTACAGAGTTCTTCTTTGCTCCAGCCTCCTTAGAGGGTGAAGGATCTGGGCCTTCTATCTCTGTCATTCTGGAAACATTCAAAGACAGGCAGGGTCATCTTAACAGTATGGAAGCTGTTTAATGCATTCCAACCAAACTGAGGAAATACAGTGACCTTCGTGCATCTCTTTGTAAAGAAAAAGTGCTTTAGAGGACTTGTCAGCTAACAGTAGGAAATAAGACCTAGGGGCTATGAAAAAAATATCTGCAAACAATCATTAGTTAATCTATTCTGTACTAGATAGATTAGTTCCAAACTGAAGTTACAAAGAATTCATGACAGGCCAGAATCTATGGATATGCCTATCTGAGCATAGCTGTATTTATTATTACACAATCATTCTGATACCTCTATGTTTAAAATATAATTGGAGCAACTATTGGCCAAGGTCTCTAACACGGGTCTCTAACATAGGGCACTTACTTACATGTATGTAGTCAGGAATATTTTGAAATACTGCTATCCTAGGTTATCAGAAGACAATACACATTTATAATTAAGTGAATAGTAATGGTGAAATTCAAGTTGTATATTATGTCGCAATATTCAAAGATATACATGTATAAAATATTCTAGAGCAGTGGTTCTCAACCCGTGCCTAGGGATTGGTGCAAATCATTTCTCATGAAAAGTGCAGTTGTTCCACTTTTTACAGCTAACACATTCCATTGAAATCAATGGGAATATTAAATTTACACACAACACACAGCAAATATTATTTCATTTTCCAAAGACATAGTATAAAAGGGGTGTGACGGTGCCTGTGTTGGTGGGGTATAGAGAAAGAATCAGTTGAAGAGGGAATGGCTTTTTTTTTTGGGGGGGGGCTGTTTACTGGGATTGGGGGCAGATAATAAAGAAAATAAATCCTAAATACAATTAAAAAAAAACATAAGACATGGTATAAAAGGGGGTGCCTGTGTTGGTGGGTGGAGTCTGGGGAATAAATCAGTTGAACAGGGAATTTGTTTGGGGGGGTACTTGACTGCTACTGGGGGGACAGTTAATAAAAAATAAACAAAATAAAAAATGTGTATGTAAAGTGATAGAGACAGGAACCCTCTGACATAAGCTGCCACTGGGGTAGACTGATACTTGACGTGATATTGTGTAGAGCATGATTCGTTAGATTTGTTGTTAGACGCCCAAGCCCTGAGGAAACATTGATTTGTAGGCCTTAGGCTTGTTAGAAACAAACCACCAAAAATTGGTGTGGGGGGGGATATTTATTTTTTTAAGGTCTATTGCCAGCAGGTCATGTTGTGTTGGCCAGTGGCCACTGACCATTGTCAAATGTCCTGAGTCCATAATTGCGGAATTTGCAACTGCTGTTCTTGCTGCTGCTGCAGAGTTGTTTAAGCAGCAGGATAATTACACAGCTGAAATGGAATGGGATCAACAACAGCAGTAACATGGGTGATGGATGATGAATAGTGATGAGCGAGCACCCCAATGCTCGGGTGTTCGGGTGCTCTGACCGAGCACCCCCTGAGGCTCGAGTGCTCGGCCGAGCACCCGAGCCCCATTGAAGTCAATGGGAGGACTCGAGCATTACACCAGGCACCCCCTGCTCTGATGAGGGGAGGGTGCCTGGTCCATAGGAAAATGGCAGAAAAGGATGGAAACACCACAGAAATGGTTCAGGGACAGCATAGGGAGGATGTCTGGATGCATCTTGGACTCCAACATCGCTGCTGGGAACGATCTTTCGCCCGTAGTACGCCATTTTTACAGACTGACCATAAAACACACAAAAAGGAAAATAAAAACGACTTTAGGCGAAAAATTGTTACCAAACAATATTTGCTGTATATTTACTTGTATATCATCTGCAAATTCTCCCAAAAATTTCCTTGATTTTCTGAAGTGAGGCCATGATTAAGAGGGAAACGTGCGCAGAGGCAAATTCTCCCAAAAATTTCCTTGATTTTCAGAACTGAGGCCATGATTAAGAGGGAAACGTGCGCAGAGGCAAATTCTCCCAAAAATTTCCTTGATTTTCAGAATTGAGGCCATGATTAAGAGGGAAACGTGCGCAGAGGCAAATTCTCCCAAAAATTTCCTTGATTTTCAGAACTGAGGCCATGATTAAGAGGGAAACGTGCGCAGAGGCAAATTCTCCCAAAAATTTCCTTGATTTTCAGAATTGAGGCCATGATTAAGAGGGAAACGTGCGCAGAGGCAAATTCTCCCAAAAATTTCCTTGATTTTCAGAATTGAGGCCATGATTAAGAGGGAAACGTGCGCAGAGGCAAATTCTCCCAAAAATTTCCTTGATTTTCAGAACTGAGGCCATGATTAAGAGGGAAACGTGCGCAGAGGCAAATTCTCCCAAAAATTTCCTTGATTTTCAGAATTGAGGCCATGATTAAGAGGGAAACGTGCGCAGAGGCAAATTCTCCCAAAAATTTCCTTGATTTTCAGAACTGAGGCCATGATTAAGAGGGAAACGTGCGCAGAGGCAAATTCTCCCAAAAATTTCCTTGATTTTCAGAACTGAGGCCATGATGAAGAGGGAAACGTGCGCAGAGGCAAATTCTCCCAAAAATTTCCTTGATTTTATTGAACTGAGGCCATGATTAAGAGGGAAACGTGCGCTGAGCTGACCATCTAAAACATTATGGGTGAGGGTCTGCTGCAGAGCTGACCATCCTAAACATTATATGCGAAGGCCCGCTAGTGAGCTGACGCTATAAAACATTATATGAGAGGGCCCGCTAGAGAGCTGACCCAATAAAACATTATATGAGAAGGCCCGCTGGTGAGCTGACCTATATAAAAATTGTCAAACAGGGCCCGCTGGTGAGCTGGCCCTATATAAAAATTATATCACAGGGCCCGCTGGTGAGCTGGCCCTATATAAAAATTATATCACAGGGCCCGCTGGTGAGCTGGCCCTATATAAAAATTATATCCCAGGGCATATGGAAGAGGAGGAGGAGGATGAGAAGATTAAGAGTCAACCATATACCCGTTTTTTGGGTGGAAGGGGTGAATGGGAATACAGAGTATTCCCATCATTGTAAATAACATATATAAAGTGAGTTTATGTTCCCCCGGGGCTTTCCTCCAGTGGAGTGGAGAAGTCAGGGGAAATCCAGGCCTTGTTCATTTTTATAAGTGTCAACCTATCAGCATTGTCGGTGGAAAGGCGGATACGCTTATCTGTTATGATGCCACCAGCAGCACTAAATACCCGCTCAGACAGAACGCTGGCGGCAGGGCAGGCCAGCACCTCCAAGGCGTAGAGTGCCAGTTCATACCACGTGTCCAGCTTGGACACCCAGTAGTTGTAAGGCACAGAGGGATCATTGAGGACGCTGACACGGTCTGCTACGTACTCCTTCACCATCTTCCAAAACTTTTCCCTCCTTGTGACACTAGGCTGCGCATCAGGGTGAGGGTGCTGGCGGGGTGTCATGAAGGTGTCCCACGCCTTGGAGAGTGTTGCCCTGCCTTTCTCGGAACTGCTGTGTGCTCCCCTTTTCTCCCCTTCTCTGTTGGCCAAGGTAGCACGTACTCTGCCGCCAGCGTTGTCAGATGGAAAATTTTGGAGCAATTTTTCAACAAGAACCTTCTGGTATTGCACCATTTTGCTTGTCCTCTCCACCGGAGGAATGAGAGATGAGAAATTCTCTTTGTAGCGGGGGTCCAGAAGGGTGAACACCCAGTAATCCGTGTTGTTTAAAATGCGTATAACGCGTGGGTCACGGGAAAGGCAGCCTAACATAAAGTCAGCCATGTGTGCCAGAGTACCAACAGTCAAGATTTCGCTGTCCTCACCAGGAGGATGACTCTCAATATCCTCATCCTCTTCCTCCTCTTCTGCCCACCCACGCTGAAGAGATGGAACTAAAGTTCCATGGCTACCCTCTGTAGCGGAGGCAACCGTGTCTTCCTCCTCCTCCTCCTCCTCCTCCGCCTCCTCCAATTGTCGCTGAGAAGACGAAGTGAGGGTGCTCTGGCTATCACCTTGTGTAAGCTCTTCCTCCCCCATTTCCACCTCTTCCACATGCAAAGCGTCGGTTTTAATTGTGAGCAGCGAGCGTTTCAGTAGACACAGAAGTGGGATGGTTACACTGATAATAGCGTTATCGCCGCTCACCATCTGTGTCGATTCCTCAAAATTGCGTAAAACCTCGCAGAGGTCTGACATCCATTCCCACTCCTCACTTCTGATTACAGGAAGTTGAACGGAGAGGCGACGACCGTGTAACAGCTGGTACTCCACTACTGCCCTCTGCTGCTCACAAAGCCGGGCCAACATGTGGAAGGTGGAGTTCCAGCGCGTGCTCACGTCACACAGCAGCCGGTGAGCTGGCAATTGTAAGCCCTGCTGCAGCTTCAACAGGCCGGCCGAAGCTGTAGATGACTTACGGAAATGTGCACACACGCGGCGCACCTTGGTCAAGAGATCATGCACATTGGGGTAGGTTTTTAGAAATCGCTGCACCACTAAATTAAATACATGCGCTAGGCATGGTACGTGTGTGAGCTTGCCGAGCTCCAAAGCCGCCACCAAGTTACGCCCATTATCACACACAACCATGCCTGGTTGCAGGTTGAGTGGCGAGAGCCACTGCTCGGTCTGGTGACTAATCCCCTGCAACAGCTCTGAGGCCGTGTGCTGTTTGTCCCCAAGGCAGATCAGCTTCAGCACGGCCTGTTGACGCTTCCCCACTGCAGTGCTACACTGCTTCCAGCTACTGGCTGATGGGGGAGTGGCGCTGCGTGTAGAGAATTCGGAGGTGGAAACGGAGGAGGAGGAGCCAATAACGTAGGTGCTGGCGGAAACCCTGATGGAGGTAGGGCCCGCAATCCTCGGCGTGGGTAGCACCCGTGCCATCCCAGGGTCCGAGTCGCTCCCAGCCTCCACGACATTCACCCAGTGTGCCGTCAGGGAAATGTAGCGTCCCTGGCCACAAGCACTTGTCCATGTGTCAGTCGTTAAGTGGACCTTCCCAGTAACTGCGTTGGTCAGGGCACGGGTGATGTTACGGGACACATGGTGGTGTAATGCGGGGATGGCACACCGGGAAAAGTAGTGGCGGCTGGGGACCGCGTACCGAGGGACAGCTGCTGCCATCAGGCTGCGGAAGGACTCAGTGTCCACAAGCCTAAATGGCAGCATTTCGATGGCCAGTAATTTGGAAAGGTGTGAGGTTAGTGCTATGGCCTGTGGGTGGGTGGCTGGGTACTTTCTCTTGCGCTCAAATGCCTGGGGTAACGACATTTGGACGCTGCGCTGGGACAGGGAAGTGGATGTGGTCGCTGATGGTGCTTCAGATGCTACAGGTGCAGGGCGGGAGGTATGCGGGCCTGCGCCTTCGACAGGCGATTGGCCGGCACCGAAAACAGGGGAAGAGGAGGCAGTGGTGTGGCCTGCAGACACAGATGGGCGATCCAGGCGTTCCTCCCACTTACTACGGTGCTTGGATGCCATGTGTCGGATCATGCTGGTGGTGGTGAGGTTTCTAGTGTTCATGCCTCGGCTCATTCTGGTGTGGCACAGGTTGCAAACTACAATTCTTTTGTCGTCCGCACTTTCCTTAAAAAAACGCCATACCGCGGAACACCTACCCTTTGGCAAGGTAGATTTACGCAAGGGGGTGCTCCGTGGAACATTTGCGGGCCGGTTTGGTGCGGTCCGCCTTCTTTCTGTAGCCACACCACTGCCTCTTCCAGCCTGTTGCGGTGCTGCAGATGGCTCACCCTCAGGACTGCTGTCATCGCTCGGCTCTACACCTTCCCAGGTGGGGTCAGTCACCTCATCGTCCACCAAGTCCTCCTCCACTTCCTCACTCTGATCATCCTCCTCAAGTCTTGATCCCACCACATACTCAGTCATTGACAACTGTATAACATTCTCCTCAACAAGGTCTTGAGACGGAAATAGTGGTTGATTTAATGGCAACTGTGTCTCATCATCATCATCATCATCCACTACTTCCTTTGACCTTAAATGCCGTTCACATCTGTCATCTTCTTGTGATTGGGTAGCCTCTAGAGGTTGTGAATCAGGGCACAAGATGTCATGTTCCTCTGCAAGCGTGCTTGGAGAGAGGGTCAAATGAAGGATTGGTGATGAGACGACCTCCTCACTATATCCCAGTGTGGGATCACTTCTTTGACCAGACCGTGTATGGTGGGAGGAAGGATGATCAGAGTGAGGATTATGTTGACCAGACTCTTGGCTACTGAGAGTGGACTTGGTGGAAGACAGGGTGGTGCTTAACCGGCTGGAAGCAGTATCAGCTGTCATCCAACCGACCACCTGTTCGCAGTGGTCGGACCTCGAGAGTGATGTCCTGCGACGCCCTGTAAAATTAGACATGAAGCTAGGTATGGTGGATGTCTTTCTTTCTTGTGCTCTGGCACCAGGCACAGTTTCTCCGCGTCCTGACCCGCGCCCTGAACTATCAGGATCACGTCCACTTCCCCGTCCCTTTTTACCCGCCTTCTTCATCTTACACGGAATATGTGACTTTAATATTTGAGTTTGAAAACTTAACAGTATTTCTTCCTATTCTGCAACTGTGCAGAGTACACAGAATAGGCTGCTAAACTGCGGTGACGCACACTGAATGGAATATGTGACTTTAATATTTGAGTTTGAAAACTTAACAGTATTTCTTCCTAGTCTGCAACTGTGCAGAGTACACAGAATAGGCTGCTAAACGGCGGTGACACACACTGAATGGAATATGTGACTTTAATATTTGAGTTTGAAAACTTAACAGTATTTCTTCCTAGTCTGCAACTGTGCAGAGTACACAGAATAGGCTGCTAAACGGCGGTGACACACACTGAATGGAATATGTGACTTTAATATTTGAGTTTGAAAACTTAACAGTATTTCTTCCTAGTCTGCAACTGTGCAGAGTACACAGAATAGGCTGCTAAACGGCGGTGACACACACTGAATGGAATATGTGACTTTAATATTTGAGTTTGAAAACTTAACAGTATTTCTTCCTAGTCTGCAACTGTGCAGAGTACACAGAATAGGCTGCTAAACGGCGGTGACACACACTGAATGGAATATGTGACTTTAATATTTGAGTTTGAAAACTTAACAGTATTTCTTCCTAGTCTGCAACTGTGCAGAGTACACAGAATAGGCTGCTAAACTGCGGTGACGAACACAGAATGGAATATGTGACTTTAATATTTGAGTTTGAAAACTTAACAGTATTTCTTCCTATTCTGCAACTGTGCAGAGTACACAGAATAGGCTGCTAAACGGCGGTGACACACACTGAATGGAATATGTGACTTTAATATTTGAGTTTGAAAACTTAACAGTATTTCTTCCTAGTCTGCAACTGTGCAGAGTACACAGAATAGGCTGCTAAACGGCGGTGACACACACTGAATGGAATATGTGACTTTAATATTTGAGTTTGAAAACTTAACAGTATTTCTTCCTAGTCTGCAACTGTGCAGAGTACACAGAATAGGCTGCTAAACGGCGGTGACACACACTGAATGGAATATGTGACTTTAATATTTTAGTTTGAAAACTTAACAGTATTTCTTCCTAGTCTGCAACTGTGCAGAGTACACAGAATAGGCTGCTAAACGGCGGTGACACACACTGAATGGAATATGTGACTTTAATATTTGAGTTTGAAAACTTAACAGTATTTCTTCCTAGTCTGCAACTGTGCAGAGTACACAGAATAGGCTGCTAAACTGCGGCGACACACACTGAATGGAATATGTGACTTTAATATTTTAGTTTGAAGACTTAACAGTATTTCTTCCTATTCTGCAACTCTGCACAGTACACAGAATGTGCTGCTAAACTGCGGCGATGCACACTGAATGGAATATGTGACTTTGATATTTTAGTTTGAAGACTTAACAGTATTTCTTCCTATTCTGCAACTCTGCACAGTACACAGAATGTGCTGCTAAACTGCGGCGAAGCACACTGAATGGAATATGTGACTTTGATATTTTAGTTTGAAGACTTAACAGTATTTCTTCCTATTCTGCAACTCTGCACAGTACACAGAATGTGCTGCTAAACTGCGGCGACGCACACTGAATGGAATATGTGACTTTGATATTTTAGTTTGAAGACTTAACAGTATTTCTTCCTATTCTGCAACTCTGCACAGTACACAGAATGTGCTGCTAAACTGCGGAGACGCACACTGAATGGAATATGTGACTTTGATATTTTAGTTTGAAGACTTAACAGAATGTGCTCTAATCTGCAACTTTGCACACTAAACAGAATGTGCTCTAATCTGCAACTTTGCACACTAAACAGAATGTGCTCTAATCTGCAACTTTGCACACTAAACAGAATGTGCTCTAATCTGCAACTGTGCACACTAAACAGAATGTGCTCTAATCTGCAACTTTGCACACTAAACAGAATATATATTTTTTTTTTTTTTTTTTTTTTTCCCCCCACACAAAATAACCTGCTGCCCCCACACACAGTAGTCCTAAAAAGGACTTTTGGTTCTTTTTTTTCACAATTTTGCTTGTTTTCCTCCCTACACTGCCTTTCCCTTCCTATCCTCAGCTCTCCCTGGCTAAGACTGAGCCGAACTCGATGGTCAGGTGCTATACAGCACCCGACCACGGGTTCTGGCCAGCCAATCAGTGTAATGCCAGCAGCCAACATGGCTGCTGGCATTACACCGATGTCAGAGCCTCCCTGCACGTTTATTGGCTGCGCAGCAGCCGCAAAACGTGCGGGGAGGAGACCCGAACATGGCGGGCGAGCACATGCGGTACTCGTACGAGTACCGCCATGTGCCGAGCAGAGCGATGCTCGAGCCGATCCGAGCATCGGCCGAGCATGCTCGCTCAACACTAATGATGAAGGTTCCACTTGCCACGACTAGATCCAGTGATGAGCCCGAGGCAGTAGCAACACAATAAGAAGCCCACAGTATATGTGGAGAAAAGAAGAATTTGGCCAATAATTCTTCTCCACCTGCCCCTCCTCCAAAATCATGGGTGGGTTGTTATTAGAATATACATTTTCCCTTCAGAGCAGGAACATTGCCTCTCATGAACAACTGCAATGTGCACTGTGTGTGATAACACCTGGGGGCACAACTGTATCCAAACACCATGACACCAGAACCCTAGTACTGCTCCTGTCACTATACCCCTTGTCCACACCCCGCTAAGGACAAATTCTGCATAAACATATTAACATGTTTTTATTTGTAGTTAAAAAAAGAAAAGAATGACACAAGGGGGAGAGTCTAATAGTGTAGTATATTGATATGGGATTAGAACAATCAGAATGAGCAAATATATACTTACATATTTGTATGGATAATTAATGTAACAATAGCCAGAAATGATTTTAAAGTATATTATCACTACTATACACAGATAACCAAGTCACAACTGATCAATCTCTCTAAACAGGTCTTCCACAGGGGCAACTCAAAAAAAGCAGAAAAAGCACCAAAGAGAAGGAAAGCACCCATATCAGAAATAAGACTCAACGAGAATAATATCGTAAATATAAAAATGAGGAAATGATTGGTGGGACCATGAAATATGTGGGGGTCTTTTTTAATATTTTACATTTTATGTGAATTTTTTAAATAGTGTGTACATCTTGTACATCTTCATTCTGGTCTGGCTATAGACTATTTGAGGTTCAAGCTATTCAAGGTGATACTGCAAGGAGAATTTGCATCATGCTAGCAGCAATTCTGGAGCAAATCAATTGTACCATAGAAGAGAAATAGAAATTCCTAAACTTTCAATGGGTTTAATGGGGCTTTTAACACCTTCAGTGTTAAAGAGGTCTCCACTACATTGTTTTGCATTACACTGGAGACCTCTCTACTATTCAAGGGGTTACAAATCCCCATTTAAATAAATTGGAGTTTTTTATTTGCCCCTATGGTGCAGTTGGGTTTTCTCCAGAATACATCTGCCTCCACCCCTGGGGGTCTTATATTTAAAAGAAATGGGTGTCATTTAGGATCAGTCTACTTCTAAAAGAGAGGGGAAATAAAAATGAAGATTTCAACTCCATGAATGTTAGAGCTGTCTAAATAGTACATTGGTGACCTCTCTAGCCCCATTTAAATCAATGGAAATCTGGGGATTTTATATTTATCAAGTAGCAAAGCGTTAGCTAAACCACTATTAGAGCTGCTTGCAATATAATAAAGTGTCAAGCAAAATGCACAAAGTCACTCACTGACGCAGACCAAACCAGTGTAGGAAAGCTGGAGGGTTGTTCCATGTTCTCAGAGCAAGTTCATTCAACAGAAAAGTACATTTTATGCACTTAAACCAAAACATCATAACTCAATTGTTATATCATGAATTTTATTACTGTTATTTAAATGAAACACTTTGAAGGAGGATGAATACAATTGAATTATAGAGATGTCAGAAAACAATCTCCCACTTTCCACACAAACCTATGCTTGGTCATAGGAACTCATGAGGCTGTTTTTGTGGAATCCTCTATGCTTTAGTTTTAATTTGTCAAACAGTATCCAGCTCTGGCATCTGGCATCAAAATCAGTGTTTTGGAGACCTTTTGTCACAGTGGCATATTGGGCTGGGCATATAGCCACCACTGCCATGCTGTTTGTTTCGGCACAGAGCTGTTTTGTAACTCTGCCTTTGGACTTGCAGGTATCCTTTTCATGACCTCACAAACATATTTTGGTATCGTGTTCCAGGTTTTATTTAGCTATTCTAGTACCACAGCTAATAGTACCCTGTATTCTGTTCAGGATTGTACCTGTTCACTCCAGAGCATCAGGCACTTTGGGCTTCTGTATAATTTCCTGTGCAGGCTCATACTGCAGGGGGCTCTATAGTCACCTTCAGGCATCTATAATATATGTGCAGGTATGCAGCTTAGCTTAGCATAACCAAGGTTCAGGTACATCACAGAACAACTGAGCCACATTTATGGTATCCACAGGGTTGAAAGGCAATGACCACCCTCATCCCAAACTGTACTGGAGCGGCAGAGAAGCTATGCTCATTTATTGGAGGAATTTCAGGACCTATACTCCATGCTGACATCTGCTGCTAAAGAGCCCACATAACCTAAGCCCCACATTCCATTACCCCAATTTTTTGCTAGAGATCACTCTTATTTTCTAAATTCTTACCAGCTGCTTTTCTCCTTCAAGTTATGGGCATACACCACTGAGTTTATCCAGGTCCACATGATTATTTAATTGTTGAAGGGGAACCTACGACCTGGCCCCACAATCTGCTAGAATCCAGTGACACCGTGCTTAGATAGATATATAGATAGATAGATAGATAGATAGATAGATAGATAGATAGATAGATAGAGAGAGATATCCAATGACAATTATCACTCCTTTAAAACAATTCTGCTAAAGCAAAGGAATGTGTAGGGTAGCTCTCAAGATATTGGCTAAAACAGCCCATTTTCTTTATGTCAATATGATGAAGACATCTCTACTATCCAAGGATTTCATAACTAGAGATGTACAAAAATTCTCGCCTCTAACCAGAATAGTTGAATAATGGCTCTTCCTGCTTGGCAAATAATTTACCACAATACATAGCAAATGTTATTTTATTTCCCAAAGGAATAGTATAAAAGGGGTGTGAGGGTGCCTGTGTTGGTGAGTGTGGGGAAAGAATCATTTGAACAGTTAAATTATTTTTTTGGGGGGTTGTTGACTGGGATTGGTGGTGACAGTTAGTAAACAAATTAAGATTAAAAAAATAAGACATGGTATAAAAGGGGTCTGAGGAGGGTGTCTGTGTTGATGGGTGGAGTCTGTGGAAAGAATCAATTGAACAGGGATTTTTTTTTAATAGAGGGTTGTTGGCTGGTTTTTGGGGGACAGTTAATAAAAAAATAAGAAACTGGCACGTAACGTGACAGAGACAGGGTCCCTACGTAAGCTAACACTGGGGCAGACTGATACTTGATGAGATAGAGTATTTTGTAGAGGATGATTTGCAGGACTTGTTGTTAGAGGCATGAAGAAGGCAGACTGGCAGCAATAGCAGTAGGCATAGGCAGCTGATCTTTGCACCTGGTGGTGGTGGTGGCATTATTGCTGCTAGCCATCGGTTCTGCTTCTTTGTGATCATGTGCCATGAGGATCCTGCCATGGGAACTGGGAAAAGGGGACTCCCAGGTTCAGGGAAATGTGGGCACTCTTGACTGCTAGTCTGGCTGCTCTGCATTATTTCCCCTACCCCTGCCCTAACGCTAATCCCACCAGCTGATTCACCATCACTATTGCTACTAACACCAATCGCATCAGTTTCAGTCCCTGAGTCTAAATCCTCACTAGTAATATGATCACCCTCTCCCTCACTCCTAACACTCTGTACAAACAGTGGGGCCATCTTAGTAGTAGTACTAGTGGTTGGACTGCTTGGGGATGGGAAGTGTGACTTAGGATCCCCTGCTGTCACACTTGGCATCATCTCCCCCTCCACTCGTGAGAACTACAAGACACACTGGCAGCAGGCACAGCACTGGCAGCAGGGGCAGCACTGACAGCAGGCTAAGGTACCTGACCTGTGCTTACACTACTGCTACTCTTCAGCAGAGCCGAAATAGCAAATTTTAAAAAGAACTACTTCATTGAAACAGTCTACAAAGTGTGCTTGCAAACCAGGCACACTTTGTAGACCATTCCAGTGAAGTAATTCTTTTAAAATTTAGCTATTTTGGCTCTGCTGAAGAGCTGCCGGCTGGTCCCTGGACCGGGATCTCCTGCTGTCAGTAGAATGCTGACATCAGGAGAAGGGGAGGGAGGGGGGAAATTTAGCAACATATATCTCTCAAACTATAGGTTTGAGAGATGGGACTTTCTGCATATACTTTATTTTTTTCACATCTACAATATTGAATGAAGTGAAAGACGAGCATTACTAACCCTTTAAGAATGGGTGAAAGAGGAAGAAACTGCACTTTCTAAAAATAAATCAATCAAAATATAGTAACAATAGAAAAAAGTAGTCAAGTCAACATTTCAATCCCTTGAGAGACATTTCTCAAGTGGTGGGAATGGTCTTTCAGGGGATGTAAATGAAGATGACTGCGTTTGTATGTGCTTATAAAATATTGATTGATCTCTTTTTTTGAAAGCCCTAAGAGTGCAGTATTTATATTTTTTTCCGTACTAGAAATGTTCATTAGGAAAAAGTCTTCATTTTAGATATTTTGGAAATGTGCCTGCTATTTGATATGTATATATATATATATATATAGTCTAAAAAGCAAAAGCAATGAAAAACACAGTTTTGGAAAACTGCTAAACATGAAAACATAATTTTTAAATTGCTATAAATGTTGATTTTTCAAGTTATAGCAGACCTTTTTTTTTACGGGGTGTAGTAGTAAGGGGTGTGGCGTGTGGGAGAGAGAAAAGATATCACTTACATTATAATACTGGGCTGAGTTCATTATTGTTGTTTATTTAACTAATTGAGCTCCAGAGTTGTGTCCTATGCATTACACTCAACAAATTAAATAAGGTATGCCTTTTTGAAGATGATACAAAGATCTGCAATAGGGTAGACATCCCAGAGCGAATAAGCCAAATGATTTAGGTAAATTAGTAGAACAGACAAGAGTGTGGCAGCTGCAGTTTAATGTTGATAAATGTAAAATAATGCACTTGGGACATATAAATCCAAAGGAAAAATATACTATTAAGGGTACTTTGCTGTCAGAGAGAACAGAGGAAAGGGATTTGAGAGTAATTATTTTTAATCACTTAAAGGTAGGCAAGCAACATAATAATGTGGTGGGAAATGCAAGCAGGTTGCTGGATTGTATAGCTAGGGGCATTAGTAGAAGAAAAAGGGAAGTGGTCATGCCACTCTACAGATCTCTAGTTAGACCTCACCTAGAGTATTGTGTACAGTACTGGAGACCCCATCTCCAGAAGGATATAGATACTCTAGAGAAAATTCAGGGAAAGGCTACTAAAATGGTGACTGGTTTACAGGAAAATACATATCAGGATAGACTAAAGGATCTGAACGTGTATAGCTTGGAGGAGAGAAGAGAGAGAGGGGATATGATAGAAACATTCAAATACATGAAGGGATTCAGCAAAGTGCAAGAGGGAAGTACATTTCAAAGGAATAAAAATGTTAGGCCATAATCTAAAACTAGAGGGACACAGGTTTAGATGTAATTTAAGAAAGTTTTACTTCAGTGAAAGGGTAGTAGATAAGTTGAAAAGCCTACCAGCAGAAGTGGTAGAAGTTAATACAGTGACAGAATTTAAAGGGATAGTAGTACTTTAATATTACTAATCTCCATAGTGTAGCTATTTAAAAAAGAATTAAATTGCCCCCACTGTTATCTCTCAAATCTTTATGGTTTGAGAGATAACCGAACGCAAAGTTCCCCCCTCCCTCCCCCTTCCCTGAAGCCAGCGTTGTACTCACTGCAGGGGAAGTCTGTCGTATGATAGGCTTGTGGCTCTGCAGCTGAGCCAAGAACGAGTTAGTAAAAAATAATTATTTCACTGAAACGGTCATCTACATGTGTTTGGTTTTAAGTACACATAGAATACCGTTTCAGTGAAATAATTTTTTTTACTAACATGATCTCGGCTCTGCTGCAGAGCCACCTGATGAAAATAAAACCAGATATCAGTACAACACTGACTTCAGGGAAGGGGGGGAGGAAGGGGGAACTTTGCTTACGGTTATCTCTCAAACCATAAAGGTTTGAGAGATGACACTGGGGGCAATTGAATTCTTCTTGAAATAGCTACACTATGGGGATTAGTAATATTAAAGTATTACTATCCCTTTAAAGTGGATGTGTCACCTATTTATAACATAGCCTAAATAGTTTTATTTGTTGCAAATTTAACTTAGAAAGTCTGTTCGCCAGCTACTTCCGGATAGACTGCGGTTACCTGCTCTGTAACTGCAGTCCGTCGCTCTGCCTCTGATCTTCTCCCTCCTCCGATGACGGAGGCTTCTGTCTGTAAGCTGGAGCGGTCTCATTGGCAGAGATCAATATCTAGCCAGTGAGACTGCTCCAGCTTACAGACAGAAGCCTTCGTCATCGGAGGAGGGAGGAGAGCAGAGGCAGAGTAGTCTATGTGGAAATAGCTGGGGGACAGACTTTCTAAGTTAAATTTACAACAAATAATACTTAAAAAAAAAAAAAAATTAATAAAATCGGCATACCATAACTCCATTTTTCTTTTCATACTATGTGAGGGAAGCATCTGGGGCTTGCACATATGAAAGTCTTAATCATGGTGGAGTATGTGCAATGATATACATGAAAATTGTCATACACTCTCATACATACCTCGAAATGCAGCTTCATAATAATTGCTTATTTGTGAATGCACCCTAGAATATATTTTAGTAGGCATAAAGTCACATTGGCAATTATGGTCATTTGTGCTAATCTAAATATATGCATAACAAATGTGTCAATCAGAAATTAGCACAAACCCAGTAACATAGTTGATGAGGCTTAAAAAAGACATGCATCCTTCCAGTTCAGCCCATGCCAAATCCCCCGTTCTGATACAGAAAAAGAAAAAAAAAATTGAAGTCATTTACAATTAAGCCCCAAGTTAGTTAAAAAAATCCTCCAAATAGCAGCCAGATAGTTCCCTGGATCCAACTTCCCTGGATCTATCTGCATTGTAGCCATCTGTAATACTTTTCAATATTGTTCTGTGCTAGAAAGTTATCTATTGCTTTTTTTAAAGCAGTCACTGTATCTGAAAGAACAAAATACCAGGTCAAAGAATTCCATATATTTGCCTCCCTTACTGTAAAAAATCCCTGCCTTTGTTTTAGTCAAAATTGCCTTTCCTCTAGTCTTAATGGATGACCTTAGCTCAGCTATTTGTGTAAATAATTCTTTGGACGGTTCTTTGTATTGACCTTGAATATATTTGTAAATGATAATCATATCACCCCTTAGATGTCACTTCTCTAATGTAAACAAACCCAGTTTGGATAGTCTCTCTTTATAACTCAGATCATACAATTGCTTTATCAGTTTTGTTGCACATCTCTGCACTTTTTTCCAGTTCAGTAATGTATATTTTTAAGAACTGGTGCCCAACACTGTACTCCATAGTCTAGATGAGGCCTTACCAATGATTTATATAGAGGTAGAATTATATTAGCATACTGTGTATCTATACTGCTTTTTATGCAGGATAGTACCCTATTTGCTCTTGCAGCAGCTGAGTTGGTCTGCACATGCTGTGAAGTTTATCATTTGTCAGGGAATACTATAGAAATATCATCGCCTACATGGCAACCCTCAAAAGAGCGACCCTCAAAAGGGCGTTATTAGAATGTCACCCGCATCAAAAGGGCAACATAAGAATGTCACCCGCTTAAGGTGCAGCGACATCAGAATGTTGCCTGCTTAAAGGTCTCCATGTGGGCACTCTGTCAGCAGAGAGATACGGTATTTGACTGATTGGATGAAGAATGCATTGAGAGGTGCCTACTTATCTTCAGGAACTCACACAGCCCTAAATTCAAATAAGGCTATGTGAGTTCCTGTATGTAAGTAGGCACTTCGCAATGCATTCTTAAGTATAGTGAAGGAGGGAAAGAATAGTGGTTGTCCCTTGGTAGCAGTCGAGAAATTAAAATCAATCACCTCCAAGCTCATCTGGCATAACATAACACTTTGAGTGACAGAGAGGCTATAGAAGTACTTCTTTAGCCTCTCTGGCACTCAGAGGGTTATATTATTACTGATAGATTTCCCAAATATATGCTTTATAATTCATATCTGCAGGTTTCTCTAGCTCTTTTCGCAATGCGTTGTTCGTCCAGTCAGTGTACCCACATGGCGACCTTTAAGAGGGCAACATTCTGATGTCGCTGCATCTTAAGGGGGCGACATTCTGATGTCGCCCTTTTGATGAGGGTGACATTCTAATGTTGCATTTTTGAGGATCTCCATGTAGGCGATGACATTTCTATAGTGAAACCTGATAAATGATAGACTTCGTAGCAGTGTGCAGACTCAACCCAAATGCATAACCTTACAATTATCTACATTAAATGTAATCTGCCACTTTTCTGCCCATTCATTCAGTTTATCTAAATCCTTCTGCAGAGAAAAAACATCCAGCACTGTATGTATTTTAGACTTGTGCACGGCAAACATTTTCGGTAAAATTCAATTTCGGACAAATTTTTTTTCCCATTCGAAGGATCTGAATTTCGGACCGGACCTCTTCCACTCAGACAAAATTCGGCAATAGTCAAGCCGATTTTTTTTAAAAAAATTAAATATTCAATAAAAATTTAAATTAAACAAATAAAAATAAAAAATACATTAAACTAAATTAATAATAATATTAAATAACTAATGAGACAGGAAGGGGTATTTTATAAACCTCTACATACTTATATATGTATATGTCACATCAAATTAAAGCCCTTTTCACTTTAAAAAATGGTATATAATACGTGTTTGTGCAATAAATGAGAAAGATAGGAATTATGGTTGAACAATGAACACAGACACACATAGCAAAAATGCCAAAATTGCTTGTGTCCTTATGTGGTTAATATCTGCACTTTGCATGAACTGTAAAGCGCCTGTTTTACCAGATCTACTTTTAGCAGCATGTAGCAACATTGTAATAGTTTCAGGAGGGAAAGCGCCCTGCCGTCTATTTTTAGTAGCATGTAGCAACTGTAATAGTTTCAGGCGGGAAAGAGACGTCCGAAATTTCAGACTAGGTCCGTTTTGGATTCTGATTTTTTTTTGCGGGAGGACCTTGGCTTTTGGAAGGTCCGAATGATGCCGAATACGACTTATTCATCTGAATTCTGAAATTATCCGAACCAAATTGCACAAGTGTAATGTATTTCCTTACACAGCTTAGTGGCATTAGCAAAGATTGAGACACTACTTACAATTATCACTTTTAGATAATTAAAAGGGACATATCACCCCTATACAAGTTGCTCTTAAATGTTAGGTTATATAGCGATTATTTTCAGTATTTCGTTAATTTTGTTTTTTAAAACGCTATTTGGGCGAAAAAAAAGGAATAAATATTGCCCTGACCCTACTTTTAGTCACCAGCTCTGTACCCGCTCTGTACCCGCAGTCTGTAACTCTGCCTCTGCTCCCTTCCCTCTATCCAGCCTCCTCCGATGATGGAGTCTTTCTTCCTGTAAGCTGGAGTGATCTCACTGGCAGAGATCAATATCCATAAGAACCCTTGGGTGCATATCATCAGGTTGAGGTGCTTTATTCACCATAACATTTTCCAGTCTATTTTGGACTTTGTCCTCAGCAAGAGATGTACATGATGGCGGAAATTATGTGGTTTTGACTAACTGACCATAGTGTGTTTTAATTGAAAAACTAAAATTTAAATAAGTTTCCACACCACAGATATTTAGTAACTAAGTTTAATTCTATATTTTAAACTGAGCATCTGCTCATGATAATTTCAACATTTAAAGGGATAGTAATACTTAAGTATTACTAATCCCTATAGTAAAGCCCTACTAAAAAAAACGTATTGCCCCCAGTGTCATCTCTCAAACTTTTATGGTTTGAGAGATGAACGCTTCTAAAGTTGCCCTCTCCCTCCCCCTTCCCCGAAGTCATAGATCATCAGGCGGCTCTGCAGCAGAGGCGCGATCGCGTCAACTAAAAAAAAAACTTTCACTAATACGGTCTTTTACGTGTGCTTGCAAACGGGGAAGTGGGAGGGAGAGGGCAACTTTAGAAGTGTTCATCTCTCAAACCATAAAGGTTTGAGAGATGACACTGGGGGCAATAGTTTTTTTTTTTTTTTAGTAGGGCTTTACTATAGGGATTAGTAATACTTAAGTATTACTATCCCTTTAAAACTATTTTTACAGTATAAAAAGGATCTTCAAAATGTCTCACATTTTATATATAATATAAAAATAATGTTTTAAGATTTAAACATTTTTAAAAATAAAAATATATTTTGCCTAAGAATATGTATTTACCTGAAACATTTTAGATAGAATGGAAAAATATATATTTTAATATATTCATTTTTTGCTACATTTTATACATATCTAGCTCTAATACAACTGTGGTGACTACAATGGAAGCAATACATTTAAAGTTCAACAAAGCATCATCTGATTAAACATATATCATGGTATGGATTTATGGTAATTTGGCCAACATGGTAAAGGAAAAGTAAGAAAAATCCATGATTCGGTTTTGTAGATTGACTGAATTATTTTTATTCTGGTAGGATTGTTTCCTCCAGATATGAATCCACAGCTGAATCTATAGTCAAAAGTAAACAGATTTTACCAGTGTCATTAATTTCACTGTTTTTTGTTATTTTTTTTCTTCTATTAAAGTTTTTATTGAAAAGACAGGAGAATGTTAACCAAACATGATACAAAGCAACATATTACATAATGGACCTATAAAGGTACAATAACGTAGCATGATATCACAGAGATACAAAATAGCAAACAGAAACTCAGCATACATGAACCACGTATCAATAAGGCATTGTTAGTAGTTATACAAAAATAAATAGAGCTATGTGATATCATGTGGGCTCATTGTCAAGCAGTGAGGGCTGTACCTGTAATGATACAGAGACAAAAACAAAGACTATATTTGATAGGAAAGTGGAGAACAAAGGAAAGAGGGAAAAAAAGAGAGGTCAGAGAAGATAGATCCCTAAGAAGGAAATATACAAGAGAAAGAAACCAGATGGAAAAGGGAGCCGGGAAGGGGGGGATGAGGGAAGGTGAGGGGGGGTTAGGTGGGCTGAGGTGGTCGGCCAAGTGGGTCCAAGCTAAGTTCCCAAGTTACCCAAATCAAGTCATACAACTCCAACCGAAATATAGATAGGTAATGAAGTTTTTCCATTTGAAGGTTGAAACTAACCAAGTGAATCAGATCCAGAGACAATGGAATACTAGAGGACTTCCAAAGCTTAGCTAAAAGCACCTTTGCTGCAACTAAAATATGACCCAAAAGTATCTTCTGGTGGAACAATAAATGATCAGGAAAAGTGTGAAACATGACCAAGTCAGGGGCTGCAGTCAAACGTAGCAAGTGGATCTAGCCACCATGTCAAAAACTATCTCCCAATAAGGACGCAGCTTAGGGCATGGCCACCATACATGCTCCATGGTTCCGATACCAGAACAATTCCTCCAACACTGGTTGGAGATAGATGGATAAATACGAGCTAAGCGTGCCTCTACTAAATACCATCTGTACAATATTTTCCTAGAAATCTCAACATGATTTGAGCAATGGGAGATCAGAGAAAGGTTGGATATAGCTTTGCCCCACTGCGTGGAAGGAATTGGATTGGTTTAATTCCTTCTCCCATGCCAACATGAAAGGCAATTCAGGAGGGAAGACCAACTGTAATCAGAGAATCATATCATAGAGATAAAGTTTTAGTGGATTTTAATGGGTGGAGACATGCTCTCGTGATCCCATGGAGAAGAACCCGTTTCTGTGATAAAGAATTGGAGGACGTGGTCAATACATGTCTCAATTGAAGAAACCAAAAAAAATCCCTATTAGGCAAGCCAAAGCAGTGCATTAACTCTTCATATGACAAAAGAACACCATCCAGAGGTACGTCTCCTAAGGAGGTTATACCCACCCAACGCCAGGCTAAAAAATTAGAATGCGGGATTAGATATTCCAAGGCATGCAGGGGAGTAGCCTGAGTCAACCGGGCCAATTACGGGATCCAAGAAGTGTAAACTTCCCAGATAAGGAAAGATAGCTGTGTACTGGGAAAAAATAACTCTCGGGCGGGAGGAAGGGGGAAGCCACAGCAAATCGCAACCACAATGGGGATGGAGTTGGGACTTGTCCAGATCAACCCAAGCCACCACACCAGAGGGGACATGGTAAAGAACATTTTTCGCCATTCTGGCCTCTCTGTAGTAATGCAAAAGAGAGGAAATCCCCAGACCTCCACAAAGCGGAGGCAAGAGAAGCCATTTATTGGAGATCCTCGAAACCCAATATTCATGAATAAACCTATAAAGGTCAGACTGTGTCTCCCGCAAAAGAGACAAAGGGACAGGAAAAGGCAATGTGCGATCTAGGTACAGTAACTTCAGAAGAACAGTCATCTTACAGAAGCAATGCATCCCACCCAGAACAGCATCAATGTTGACCAACCGCCCAGATCTTAATAGAGCGACAAAGTTTCAACCAGTTCACTAAGACTAATTCCTCCGGGTTTCTTGTAAGCTGAACACCCAAGAGATATCATCTTTCCTCCACTCAAAGGGGTAAGCAGCCTGCAAGCCTCCGAGTGTAATCCTGTCAATGTTCAAAGGAAGAGCCTGGGTTTTAGTCTGATTTACCTTATGGTATGAGACTGCACTATATTGTTGTAAAGTGTCCATAAGGTATGGAAGGGAACGTGCTGGATCCGTCAGGGATATTAAAATTTCGTCTGCAAACGATCCAAGCTTGACCTCTCGTGACCCCGAAAAAGAATAACCACAAATACGGTCCCAAGTCCTAATCAGCTCAGCAAGAGGCTCAAGAGCCAGTACATAGAGAATCAGGGAGAGAGGACAACCCTGACAAGAACCATTAGAAATATCGAAATCCTCACAAGCGCCGCTTCCAAGTAACACTAGTGAAGGTGGTCGACCGCCTTCTCTGCTTCGATCGCCAATAGAAGGCACGGGGTCTTGGAAGAATAGGCAGCCTGAATCAGGTTAGCCATCTTCCTAGTGTTTTCAGAGGCCTGACACCCCCCCACAAACCGACCTGGTCATACCGTAAAAAAGAAGGCAAAAAATCACAGAGCCTATTCGCCAAAAGCTTTGCATACAACTTTACATCCGTGTTCAAGAGCGAAATCGGACAAAGGTTGGGGCAATGAGTAGGGGGCTTGCAGGGGTTCGGGAGGGCCAAGATATGAGCCAAAAACATAGATGATGGAAAGGAACCCTCTTCCCTACAACACAGAAATAGATCGACCAGACGGGGAGACAACAGACTGGCAAACGTTTTATAGTACAGATTAGAAAAGCCATCAGGACCGGGAGCTTTGTGGAGAGGTAAAGATTTAATAGTGGAGTGAATCTCCTCCAACGTGAATGGGGAAGGTAGATGGGCACATTGAGGAGGTGTCAGGCGGGGCAGGTTGATTTTATCCAAAAAGGTATCAATGTCCTGCCGCTTCGGCTGCGAGGTGGACTGATCCTTTTGTAGTATCATAGTATCGAGCAAAGGCCTTCGGAATGTGAGCAGGATTGAAAATCTTCTCACCAGTGACAGAGAACAAAAAAGGGATAGCCTTCTTGGCCTCCCATTTTCGAAGCCGCCTTGCTAACAGAGCACCAGCCCTACCCCCATGTGTGTAGTAAGATTGGTTCAATTTTTTAAGCATCAATTGGGTATGCATGAGCTGGATTTGAGAGATTTCCTGTTTCAGCTCCGCTATCTGTCTACTTCTTTGTCTTGAGTTAGTTCCCTTATTCAACTTCTCAAGAGAAGCCAATTCCCCCATCAACTGCACCAGTCTGGACTCCTTCCTCCGCTTTTCCCTAGAGGCATGTGCTGTAAAAAGGCCCCGCAAGACTGCCTTGTGAGCTTTCCACAAGATGACCGGGGATGTACCTGGTACCCTGTTAAGTTCCACGTAGTCAAGTATACCCTTCTGTAACTGGGATTTAGTAGCAAGATGAGACAACAACTGATCGTTAATCCTCCAATGGCCTGAACCCGCACATTGAAAACCTTCAGAGAGCTCTAGAAGTGTCGGTGCATGGTCGGACCACGGGATAGTACCAATCTCACAGCTCCTCATCCTCTGTAACAAAGCCTTATCCACACAGAAGTAATTAATCCTCGAATAAGATTAATGAACAGATGACTAAAAGGTGTAGTCCCTCCCGAATGGGTTCAAGACCCTCCACACATCATTCAATCTTCATTCCTTTAGCGTTTGCTGAAGGATGACACCTTGTGATAGCAAAGTCCGTCTGTACGATCCTGAAGGATGAGAGGAGGTATCTATAGAAGGGTCCGAGAACACATTAATATCTCCACACAATACCAAGGAGCCCTGCAGCACAGGGCCAAGTTTGACGAGGGTGTTACACAAGAACTGAGCCGAATTAGAGTTTGGGGCATAGATATTCAAAAGGAAGTACATCAAATTATTTATAGATAGAATTAAAAGAAGGAACCTACTCTGGGGATTTTTCTTAACTTGATGTAAAGTGACTGATAGTGTATGGTGCAGCCATATTGAAACATCAGCCCTCTTAGTACATGCAGTGGAATGATAAGCCATAGGAAATTGTTTAGTCAAGACAGAAGGAATTTTGTTAGTAGCAAAATGAGTTTCTTGAATACAAAGAACTTGAGCTTTAGAACTAGACACTTCCTGAAATAATAACCGACTTTTATGAGGGGTGTTAGGCCCTTTACATTCATAGACAAGATCCTAAGACCCATATTTGCAGGAGAGACGATAAGCAGGGCATAGCAGTAGAGCTGTGAAAAATAATGAGCAACCTACATTGGAGACTGCATGAAGATCAAAGGCCAGTACCTCACTATCCACAAAGAAGCCCAAGAAGAAAGTGACAACCACCGGTAACGGCAAAAACCACAATCGACCCACCCAGGAGACGAGGAGAAGGGTGAACAGGACATGGAGAAGAAAAGGGGAAGTATAGCGACAGAAACAGAAATAAAGTGAGAAGGAAGACAGAAAGGAAAAAAAAAGTTGGAAATCGCTCCAAAGAGCGAACAACTAACAGTGCAGACAGCACACCAGAACCAACATACCTGAGGAATATAAGCACTGGACTCATACCCAGATGAGTTGGGGGTTGCAACTAGAAAAAGCTCTGAGCCTAGGCAAAGCGAGAACTCTAAAGAGCATGGGCTGGGGAGAATTACAATTAGGGACATTATACTTAAGTGGGTCAAAGCACAGTATACTGTTGGAATAGCCAAAATTTAGTCCAATGTACCCTGGAGCTGACATAAAGGGGATGATAATAAGGGGAGGAGTGCCACATCACTATGTATAGCAGAACAGAGACAGGGGAAAGAAAAATCACCTGGTTGTGGGGGAGCGAAGGCCCAATAACATTGTGGTCAGTAATAAAGTCTGAGATAACAGAAGCCCAGGGGAGAATCAAGGAAACATACATAAATCATAAAGCAAAACATTCCATATTATACACCCAAGGAGCACCCCCAGCTTTGCGGAGACCACAAAATGGGGAAGCCGCAGATAACAACTGATCAACACGGCACCCGGCTCCAAACCACATCACACACCTAAATCACAAGAACTGGGCAGGAAGTGTGCCCAAAACAGCCCCAGCCCCTACTTGTATTTTAACAGCAACTCACCCTAGACACAAACTCAAGCACTCGCAGACTCATAATCACAGAATCAATCATATATATATATATATATATATATATATATATATATATATATACTGTTGTATTGTTTTCTTTTTTATGGGTTTTTTTTTTTATTATTATTATTACTTGTTTACCTATTGTCCGTGGAGATGCCATACACTGCACATTCAACAGTCAAGCAAGAAGAGATAACACAAAATAAGGTTGACAAAGTCAATCCAACCCCCTATCCACATCAGAACCGGGAACCACTTGAAACCACAGCAGCAACTAGGTCTTAAAACAAGCAAATATTAAGGGTACAGTAGTTAGATATAGGCACTACTTCCTCACATCTCCCAATAGCTGGTACCCCTAGGCATCAACCCCAGCCCCCGGTCGCCCAGCTACCCCCCCAACAAATAGTAGGTAAGGATGACCCGCGGCCACAGGCTAGCAGCCAGGCCCAAGCTCCAACCCCCCCCCTCCCCGATCACCAGGCCGGTAGTAACTAAAACCCCTAAAATACAAGCCTGCAAATACAAAGGTAGTAAAGGTACAAATGTAACAACAGATGGGTGCAAAGGATGTGGCACCCCCAACTTGTCATGAAAGGTATGTTGCACCAGCCTGCCTAATAGACCCAACAGGCCGCCACACCACCAGGATCGAAGGTACTTGAGGAAAGCTGGAGATACCAGGTAGGTGTTTTCATCCTTGAACCAGAAGTCAGGGTAAGCGTCCAAGCACTACTGAATCGGACACCACTTCCCACCCGTAATAAGGTGTATACAGGCAACCATGGCAAAGTTATTATTAAGGCAGGAAACACAATATCCAAAGTACAAACAAGAACCAAGGCAGAGTAGAAGGCCCAAGGGCCCGTAAAACAAGCTAAGCAATCTCAAAGTTTCAGCAAACCTGGAAATGCTGAGCAACTTCGTCAGCCAGCAGATGAACCAGCGGCAGGAGAGGATGACCGTAGCCCAGACATTGGGGGCACCGCTGCAGGTGCCAATCAATCCCTGGACACCCTTGGTCTAGTCGATGGCTGAGGGTCAGGAACATCCGTGACCCGAATATCACAGGATCCCAGAATCCACACACCCTGCTCAGGAGATGTGATGGTAACCGGTGCACCATTCTGAGTTACGATAACTTTGTCGGGGAAGCCCCATTTATATCTCAGATCCTCCTATCTCAGGGCAGCAGTGATAAAGCGAAATCTTCGTCATTGTTGCAGGGTAGCGGACGATATATCCGCAAATATCTGAAATCTCGAAGCCGGCCCACTTGGAGAACCTCTCCCTTCACATGAAAAAAATGCAGCCGCATTATAAAGTCACGCGGCAAGTCCGCCGGTAGGCTCCTGGGCCTCGGCAGCCTATGAACTTGGTTGAGCAGCAGATCTTCTTCAGTAAAGTTCAGCAGTAAGCTAGAGAGAAAGTTCATTACCCGGTCTCGTAGATCAGTGGGCTGAACATCCTCAGACACCCCACGGTTTTGTATATTATTGCACCTGGAGCGGTCTTCAAGATCATTTACTTTATCACGAAGATACTGCACCTCTTTTGGAAGGTCCGAGTGGTGATCCGAGAGTGCATTATGAGAGCTAATCACCTCGTCCACTTTGGTCTCTACACGGGACGTTTGCTCCCCCAATTCTTTGATTTCTTTTTGAAATTCGTTGGCAATTGATTTTACGTCACCTTTTATCTGCATCCGCAGCGTCTTCAGCATAGCTTTAATCTCACCCATCAGCGGGTCAGGTTGGTGCAAAGACATAGAAGCAGCTTCATCCAGCTCCAATAGATTGTCGTCATACACACGGGCACCATCTTGGGAGTGAGTCCCTGATGTTTTTTGGCCCTTCCTTTTCGCCTTAGGGGTCAGATATTTGAGCATTTGCTCCTGATTTCGTTTACCCCTAGGGTTAGACATGCCCAAAGAGTAAATTCCAACCAAAGATCAAAGGAATCCCAAGGCTGTAGGGTGTTTTCTCCCCAACACACGCAGAAGTTCCCTCAAAGTGCTGTCAGTCTCTTTGTGTGCTAGGACACGCCCCCTTTTTTGTTATTTTTAAAATTTTGGATACTAGAGATGTCTTCAACACATTGTTTTATACTGCTATAATTTAACTGTAAAATTGGAATATTGTACAAGCTCTCTGGTTAGCCTTTTATGTCAAACTCTTAGCACAATCTGCTGATGGAGCACTAGCTGTAGTGCTTCACAACAGAAGGTTGTGTAATTTATTTATTTTTAACAATTTATACTTTAAAAAAAAGAAACAAATAATCAACATGAGTCCAAGAGGCAAATACAATTTATAATGGATTCTAAGAGTGAGCTAGAGTCTGTGACTACAACTCCTTATAGTAAATGAATGGAAAAAGAAAAGAGAAATGTAGTTCAGTTCAAGCTTTTGCAGTCAGGAGATGCTATTGCTAATACAGCCTGTGACAACCTGTGGTACAAGCAATATGAAAATCTGAAAAAGATTAAGCAGATTATCTATTAACTGCACACACTGCTCACTTGGGTCTTTGGAAAAGCACTATTTTAGTTCTCTGTGTAACTGAAGACTCAGAGATATTAAAAGCTGCTTTGATGACTGATAACAGCTGCACTGACTGTGTCTGAGCATAGTGTACAGACATTAACCCATAACAGATTACAGAGGTCAGCAGTATATTGGTAAATAATGCACTGAATGCATTTCCAGGTGTGAAGAGTTGAACTCAGAGGCTATTTCACTCCTAACTTCAATATAAATCTTGGAAAATAACTAAAGACATGAACCATTTGGTTACACTGTCTACGCTTTTCATTTTCCCTTGAATACAAGAGTGTCCTTCAGGAAATGTCTTGTTGACCTCTCTTCTCCAGATCCCAAAGGGTTAAAGGGAATAATTGACCACCAAATTATCTTAGACTTATGGAGCAGTGAACTTTTATTATGGAATTGTATATGTTGTAGGACTTTTCCTGCTCAATTCAAATACTATAATGGCTCAAACCGTTTTTGTTTTGTCTTGTTTTATCAAGCTATTAGTAACAGTGCCACCAGTTTTCCTTATGAATTCCTTATTCTATTGTATCCAAAGGAAGAGTCAAGGCATGGACTACTATTCTCTATTGAAAGGGATTTTTAACACCTCCACTTTGGCATGAGAGTTTCAGCTGTATTAACATTTGAATAAAGCATCCAACAGCATTAAATGTACTCTTGTTTTTCTCAACATAAAAGGGACCTACAATATATATTTTTCGTAATTAGCATGCACTGCTCTTTTAATTAATTTTAAACATTTTATATTCTCTTTATTATTGCTTTTGTTTGGCGAAATTACAGTTTTAGTTTCTGCATGATATATATAGGTGTATTCTACAATGCAGTGCACACAAGGCCACTGGTAGGTGAGAAATATTTAACTCTGCGAGTGTGTTGGATACCCCTATAGCACGCAAAAGGATTACGGGAAATTGTCTTTAAACTTTATGGACAGAGGGTGGTGCAACATATCTGGAAGGGTAAATTGCTAAATAGCACATTTATCTATTTAACCTATTATACAGGGCTGTAGAAATTGCTGGTAATTTACAAATAAATAAGAATAAGTAAGAACTTCTACTTAGAGGAAGAAGAAATGTATATTTTGTATGCAGAATGATGTAGATAGCTACAGGACAACTAACATCTCCTAATGACCCCCCCAACACCAATTCCCCTTACTATGGCCAAAAAAATACTATGTCCCTTGTGAATTTTGCCTTTGTGCTTTGTTCAAGAGATAAAATTGCCAATCAATCTTGGATGTCATGTCCATGGAGACAGACATGACAGTTGCTAGCTGAAACACAGAACCCCAGACACTTATTACTGCAATTTTCAATTAAAACAGAAATTCTACAGTTTATGTTAATTAAGTCTAATTTTTTGTTGTAATTTGCATTTAAGGCTACATTCAAACAGGCAACATCTGCTCAGCTCCAACGTCTGCAAGATGATGCCCATATAAAATATAACATGGTAACATGGTGCATATATTAGGCTGTTCAGATAAGTGACCACTGCTTAGCATGAACTCAGCATTAGGGAAGGGTGAAATATTTGGTGATTTGTTATGTGGATTGATCTGGAGGAACTGGACAAATTCTTAGTGAATATGAATCCATCCAGAACAAATTGCACTGGTGAGGTGGGAGGTGAGACAAGGTGAGGGAAGAAGACAGAGCTGGAGCAGGGGACCGGGCCGCATGGGAGAGCAATAGGGGATGCAAGTGCAGGTGAGTGAGTTGGCCAAGTCTGGGACATGAAGAGGAGACTGGAGCACTGGACAGGGCAGGGACTGGTGCAGGGGCATGGGACAGGAATTTGGGCCAGAGAATGGATTTGGGAGAGTAGGAAAAAAGGCCATAGAGTAAATGGAGGAGGGTACAACCAAGAATGGGGATGGAAGTACAGAAGGTAGAAAGATGGAGAGCGTACAGAGAAAATGAGTGAAATGCCAGGGAGACCTGCCCAGAGAAATTCCCTGCTTTGATCCGATGAGTATCCTGGACAGGAACAGAACTGGCAGTGGCGTAACAATAGGGGTCGAAGCGGTCGCACCTGCGACCGGGCCCGTCACTCCAGGGGCCCGGCCACCGCCTGCAACCCCCTCGCCCACAGCAGTCACTTACCTGATCTCCCACTCGGCTCGCCGCTGTAATAATACAGAGCGCTGGGAGATGACATCATCTCACAGCCTCTGCATTACTACAGCGGCACGCGGGAGCTCTGGTTGCAGAGATCTGTGCCGAAAGAGGCACAGATCTGTAAAGACACTCCGCTAGACCACCAGGGACTGGAGGTAGGGAAAATGTGATGAAGGGGGCATTGTGGAGATGGAAGGGGGCATTGTGGAAGGGGCATTGTGGAGATGAAGGGGGCAATGTGGAGATGAAGGGGGCATTGTGGAAGGGGCAATGTGGATGAGGGGGCCAATGTGGGCGGGGGGGCAACGTGGGTGGGGGGGGCCATGGCAATTCTTGCACCAGGGCCCGGTGGCTTCTAGTTACGCCTCTGAGAACTGGATTGCCATCTAAAGGAAACTGAACTTGCATTTTTATCTCTTTATATTATACTAGTTGAACAGCGCGTTAGACGGGCCGCAGTGCCACTGCCACCCGGTCACGGGGCAGTCACGCGCAGTAGAGACTTCCCGCGCCATGGCTGATACAGAGCTGGACACTCCTTCGGAGCACCCAGCTCCATATCAGCCGCGGCGCGGGCAGTCTCTACTGTGCATGACTGCCGCACGCGCAGCAGTGTGTACTGCGCATGTCGCAGCGTTACACACAATTTAGCGAATTATTATATAGGACTAGTTGAAGAGCCCATTACACGGGCCACAGTGCCGGCCGGTCACTGTGCAGTCATGCTCAGTGGAGACTGCACGCGCCATGCTCCGTATCAGCCTCGGATCGGGCAATCTCTACTGTGCATGACTGCACCGTGCGCAGCCGTCTCTACTTCGCGCGATGGCTTGTGACAAACTTTAGCAAATTATTATATAGGATACATCTCTTTTCATTTGACTGGTTAACCAATTGTCAAGTGAATGGGAAGAAAATGTGAGTATTCACAAAGTTTTGATCAGAGTTTACATATCAGCTTGCTCATGTGAAAATATTCTAAAACACCAAACCCCTTGCCAGTTCTTCTGAAGAGACAAACTTTTGGAACCAGTCCTTACATCTAATACCAGCCTGTCATGCTTCAGTTTGAATATGACATAACTGTTTCTCTGCAATCTTGTTTAATATTTGACTTTCCATTAGTCTCTCCTTGTTTTTGAAAGGTTATTTCATATCCATATCCACGCGTCTGAGCTATACAGGTAGTATTTCACAGCAAAAATTAGGATGTGGCCTACAACACGTATTTATCATTCTGTTATTAGTGCTATTTGTTCATCTTTATTTTCAAATAGTTTAATGATTCATTAATATTTATCAAATAGACTGAGAATATTCCATTAAAAATAGCAAACTAAAGAAAAATTCCTTGTTATATTGAGAATGCTACAAACTTTACAATTTGTACAAATCAAGCCTTTGAGTGCCAGAGGGGTACACAACGCATTGCAAAGCAATGCGTTGCATACCCGTCTGGCACTCAAAGGGTTAAACACAAAGTGGGAGATTCAGCAAGCAGAAAATATCATAATATGTTAGGAAGATTTCCCTGCTCATTAGACATTCAACAATTTTTTAAAGACTGTTTTCAAAGTATTTTTCAAATACTTCTTGTTTTGAAAGGGTATTTCATATCCATATCCACCTCTCTGAGCTTTGCAGGTAGTATTCCATTGCAAGAATTAGGATGTGGCCTACAACACACAGTTATCATTCTATTATTAGTGCTAATTGTTCATTTTTATTTTCAGATATCATTTTAATGATTCATTCATATTTATCAAACAGGCTTAGAATATTCCATAAAAAATAGTGAACTAAAGAAAAAGTCCTTGTTATATTGAGATTACTACAAACTTTACAGTTGGTTCAAAGTAAACACAAAGTGGATGATTCAGCAAGGAGAATATGCTAGGAAGATTTCTTTGCTCATTAGATATTCAACTATTTTTCAAAGCCTGGATGGTTGTCTCACCATCTCTCATTTATCAATGAATGTTGGCTAGGTAGATCCACAGATTCCATCTGCCAGCTTCAGGCACATGGACCCCAATGGTGGCAAACACACACCTATATATGCAAATGCTTTATACATTTGTGTATCACCGAAATGATTTCAGTGTCACCAAATTTTCATCATATTTCCCTGTCTTGCATATGCAATGCAGAGATTTATGGTCGATCATTTATACCCATAGGTATTCATCAATGAGATAAGTAAAGAGCCCTCTCATTAATCCCCGCAAAAACAGAATATTTCTTTATTGCAAATAATTATTTGAAAATATATCATGGCAAGCTTCACAAATTGCTAAAATTGTGAGTCACTTGGAAAAGATTGTACCATTTGCAAAATTGATAAAAAAAATATTATTTTAATTCCAAGCCTGTAATACAGTATGCAAGGAGTTAGACAAATTAAGAGCTGATTATTCTTTAAATTAAATGTATTTTTAAAAAATGTTTGCAGTCGACTTTGACCTCCATTGACACACCCGCCCCTCTGGACACAGTGATAGACATGAGAATGTTGGACAGATCTATATAGAGGTTGAAGAGGAGTCAATGGTGGTGTTTCTGGAACAATGCATGGCCAGGACTACAGTGTTCCTCAGGTATTCAGTCCAGAAAGAGTTTTTCAGTATACAGTCATGTTCTAACCTTTATTTTAACCCAGTGAAACCCAGAGACATCTCTAGCACTCTAGGTCTTATTGGCTTCTGGTTCTTTTAACACATATTAAAAAGTGTGAGGCAAATCTGAAGCAAACAAACCACATTAAATTGGACAAATAAAAATTCCCCAGATTCCCATTGATTTAAACCTGGACCTTTACCTCATAAATGCTAGTGATGCATTGGTGACCTCTGTAGCACACAAGGGATCAAAAGCCCCATTGAAATCAAAAAGAATTGTATTTCTTTGTTTCCTATGGCAAAGTCGGTTTGGGCCAGAATTGCTCCAGCTAGTAAATCATCATTTCCCTTATATGCCATCTCTCACTGATTTTCAGCATTAACCCTTTGGGTGCCAGAGGGGTATGCAACAATTGCTTTGCAATGTGTTGTGTACCCCTCTGGGACTCAAAGTGTTAAACAGCAAATCACTTTTCCATCAACTAAAAAGCAAAATAAGATTGTCAATACAGTACAGCTGTGAATAAGTTGTATACTGTGTTTAGGCTTTGCATTGTAATACTTACTAAACCATAAACCATTTTAATTCATAGGTATTTAAAGTGAAGTATAACAGGGCAATCCTCAGAATGTGTGTTTTGCATCAAAGTCTTCTTTTTCTATATGGGCATAGAAGAGTTTCTAAATCTTTCTGGAGCAAATGTGCTTTTTATTTAAGAGGTAATTATTTTTCTTACCAATCCTAGCAACTATAAAATGCACACAGATACATGGTTTTAATGCTCCTGCAACATAAACAAAATTTACAGTTGCATATAAAGATATGTCTTAGGGAAATAAAGTGTTCCATAGCAATGAACTACAGTAACACACACATTGTACCTGTAAAACAAACAACTTATATTCATACAAAGGCAGTCTAACATGTAACAATCAATTTATGGCAACAAACAAACTTACCTGGGATGCAGCTCCTCTAGAACTTCTTGTATCAAGGGGATAATTGTAACGTCCAAGATCAGAGAGGAGCCTTCCTTCACTTCTATCTGATAATGAAGCAGACTGTTTCTTGGATAAGAGGGAATGACAAGACTGGAGGTGACAGAACAGCTGAGATGCTAAGGCTGACACAGGGAAATTGGAGACTGTACAAGCTAGCCACAGCATGGAGGCTGTAGGCCCAACTAGTAATTATAAGGGTGGAAGATATATGATAACTAGGGGCATGCATAAAACACAGGCAATATGTCATTGTTTTGGGATGCTTAAAATGTATGAATACAACATAAATCACCACCCAAATGCTGTGTCATTTACCCATATTATAACCAATATATAAAGTTTGCAAAATATATTATAGAAATAAAAACTAAAGATAGCCTACATTCATTGCATTCCACCAGTAGAATTCAAGAAGCTCTAAACATTCTAAATAATGCTCTGGACATTCCAGACTTTTATTTCCTGAGATGAAATTCTTTACACTTTGTTGGACCACACATTCACAATTAAAGATCTATAACTATAGGACTAAGTTAGTTTATATAACAGAAAGATTAACCTAGACAGGTGGCCTTCATACAGCAATCCTGAATAACTTTTTATACATTTTTGTATTGTATTTGCAGTTGCCTACATATGCTGAGCTCCACTTTAGTTTGTCTTTCCTAAACACAACATAGAATAAGCTTTGCTAGTCTGTATGAGATAGGGTCCTCCCATGATCATTTCAAACATTTTCAGATAGTAAAATGTCACTATTCAGCTAAAGACTACTAGAGGGTACCAGTGTAAGAAAGATGTATAGATATACTTGATTGTTAAATGAAAGATGAATTCCTGGGTATAAGTCCTTCTGGAAAACAAATTAAAAGACTATTATTGCTAGGGTATATTTACTCTTTAACATTTATTGTTCAAACATCTTCTATGCTAGCAGATGAATCAATAGGATTAAAATCGTTTCCAAATTTCCATACAGTGGAATTACATAACTTAACTTAGTATGATTTCTATATTCATACCTCCCAACATTTCAAAGAGCCCAAAAAGGGACACTTTTGTTTTAGGTGGTGTTCCTGGGAGTGTGGTTGGTAATCATGGTTCGAAATGAGGGGACCACAATAAAATCAGAGACAATTATTTTAAAGACTAAGCTCGTGGCACCAGATGATGATGACTCAAGTCCCAGAATCCTTTCTCCATTTTAAATGACAGCTTGTGTCAGTAGTAGTCAGTACTTATTAGTGGCATTAGTTACAAGTAAAAATACTATTTTGAGATTGTACATGTTATCAGAGATGGGAGGAAAAAGGGACTTTAAATGGTATTTTACACTTAAAGGGACAATGATAATATACTGTATGTGCGTGTGTGGCTTTTCACGAAAACCAATTATTTTTTGCGATTTATTAAAAACTTTTCCCCTTTTCTCGACTGTAAAAATTTCTCCTTTTTCACCACTGCCAATATATTTCTCATCTATGTTTCCTTTGAATGTAACATTTCCCACCACAATATTACTTCTGAGAGCTGAAGTGGAGAAATAAATAAAGTCACAGCTGTGAGTCCTGCAACAATATATGCCTTGAAAAGGTTGTTTGCAGGCTGAGTGCCTTTGTCCTTTGACCACAGCACTAATTTCCTGCTTCTGTAACATTGGCACAGTCATCTTTGAAAAATAACTGATGCTTGGGATATTCCAGCAGGGTGCCACACATGAAATCAGTTCTTTAAAGCCTCTGTTTTCAACAAAAGAAAAGGGCAACATCTCAACCGCCAATATTTTGGCAAGTTTACCATTCCATAGGTGTACTTTTGCAATATGTTTGTGCAGGTTTTGACATCTTTTTAAGGACTTAGTAAGTGTGGGATGGCAGTACATAGAAGAACTCTGTAACTTTATTGTTTTAATGCTGCCACTTTAATGGGTGGTGGGGGTGTTGGTGGTATATGTAGGTACTCTATGACATTTGTCATCTCCTACAGCAAACCCAGAGTCATCACATTCCTCTGCAGCAGGAGCCATAGCTGTTATTTGGAATTAACTAACTGTTATTTGGAATTAACAGTGTACCACTGTTGGCAGTGGTACACTCCCTGACACATCAATAACATCACTGCTACTCTTTTCTTCCCCAGAGGCCTGAGTACTTTTTGGAGTGCTTTTGCTAGCTGTGGCACCTGTGATATGTTCATGGTATGTCTCCCAGTCAGGGCCATGGTTGTGCTTAAGGTAGTATCTCATTGAGGAGGTGCCTACGTGTGAGCCTGCTTTCCCCCTGCTCACCTGCTATTTGCACAGATAGATAGCAACATGGTTAGGTTTTAGATCATGAGTGAAGTATCTTCATGCTGTGAACTTCATGGACTGTAGGGTTCCTCAGGGGCTGCTACTATTAATGGGCTAGATGTTGATGCAATTCTACCGCTGCTGCTACTACTAGGTGTCCAGCAGCAGCAGCAGAGACATTCATCATAGCTAAGGTTGTGGATGTTGATAACTTGTGTTTTTGTTGTTGATGCTGCTCGTTACTCAACACAAGTGTGTGGCTGAGTGGAGCTTGGACTTGGAGGCAGTGATGATGCTGCTGATGATAAGAGAATGTATTTTTAGGCATTTTTGCTTGTCCAAGGTTAGACTTTCCAATTGTTTTCTCAAACAGTTTATAGACAGCGCTCCTTTTCAGTGGTGGAACATTGAGCATTTGCCTTTCTGCTAACTTTCTGGCAATGCCATCATCTCTCTCACTCTCAACTTCATCTGTATTTGAACAAGAGGAGGATGCTGGGGGGTATATTTTAGCTCTATATCATCAGTCATCATTAGGTCATCTTCAGCATCGCCCACTGCGTCTTGCCCACTACCCTTACATTCCTCTGATATTTTAGTAGTAGTAGTAGTTTGCTGCTACATTGAGGACAGGTGTTTTGGTGCTTGTCTGTATCATTGTCAGATGCAGCAGCTGGTTCAGCTGTTACACCTTCGTCCATTATGCCGTCATTAGTGATGAGCGAGCACCCCAATGCTCGGGTGTTCGGGTGCTCTGACCGAGCACCCCCTGAGGCTCGAGTGCTCGGCCGAGCACCCGAGCCCCATTGAAGTCAATGGGAGGACTCGAGCATTACACCAGGCACCCCCTGCTCTGATGAGGGGAGGGTGCCTGGTCCATAGGAAAAGGGCAGAAAAGGATGGAAACACCACAGAAATGGTTCAGGGACAGCATAGGGAGGATGTCTGGATGCATCTTGGACTCCAACATCGCTGCTGGGAACGATCTTTCGCCCGTACTACGCCATTTTTACAGACTGACCGTAAAACACACAAAAAGGAAAAAAAAAACGACTTTAGGCGAAAAATTGTTACCAAACAATATTTGCTGTATATTTACTTGTATATCATCTGCAAATTCTCCCAAAAATTTCCTTGATTTTCTGAAGTGAGGCCATGATTAAGAGGGAAACGTGCGCAGAGGCAAATTATCCCAAAAATTTCCTTGATTTTCTGAACTGAGGCCATGATTAAGAGGGAAACGTGCGCAGAGGCAAATTCTCCCAAAAATTTCCTTGATTTTCTGAACTGAGGCCATGATTAAGAGGGAAACGTGCGCAGAGGCAAATTCTCCCAAAAATTTCCTTGATTTTCTGAACTGAGGCCATGATTAAGAGGGAAACGTGCGCAGAGGCAAATTCTCCCAAAAATTTCCTTGATTTTATTGAACTGAGGCCATGATTAAGAGGGAAACGTGCGCTGAGCTGACCATCTAAAACATTATGGGTGAGGGTCTGCTGCAGAGCTGACCATCCTAAACATTATATGCGAAGGCCCGCTAGTGAGCTGACGCTATAAAACATTATATGCGAAGGCCCGCTAGTGAGCTGACGCTATAAAACATTATATGCGAAGGCCCGCTAGTGAGCTGACGCTATAAAACATTATATGAGAGGGCCCGTTAGAGAGCTGACCCAATAAAACATTATATGAGAAGGCCCGCTGGTGAGCTGACCTATATAAAAATTGTCAAACAGGGCCCGCTGGTGAGCTGGCCCTATATAAAAATTATATCCCAGGGCATATGGAAGAGGAGGAGGAGGATGAGAAGATTAAGAGTCAACCATATACCCGTTTTTTGGGTGGAAGGGGTGAATGGGAATACAGAGTATTCCCATCATTGTAAATAACATATATAAAGTGAGTTTATGTTCCCCCGGGGCTTTCCTCCAGTGGAGTGGAGAAGTCAGGGGAAATCCAGGCCTTGTTCATTTTTATAAGTGTCAACCTATCAGCATTGTCGGTGGAAAGGCGGATACGCTTATCTGTTATGATGCCACCAGCGGCACTAAATACCCGCTCAGACAGAACGCTGGCGGCAGGGCAGGCCAGCACCTCCAAGGCGTAGAGTGCCAGTTCATACCACGTGTCCAGCTTGGACACCCAGTAGTTGTAAGGAACAGAGGGATCATTGAGGACGCTGACACGGTCTGCTACGTACTCCTTCACCATCTTCCAAAACTTTTCCCTCCTTGTGACACTAGGCTGCGCATCAGGGTGAGGGTGCTGGCGGGGTGTCATGAAGGTGTCCCACGCCTTGGAGAGTGTTGCCCTGCCTTTCTCGGAACTGCTGTGTGCTCCCCTTTTCTCCCCTTCTCGGTTGGCCAAGGTAGCACGTACTCTGCCGCCAGCGTTGTCAGATGGAAAATTTTGGAGCAATTTTTCAACAAGAACCTTCTGGTATTGCACCATTTTGCTTGTCCTCTCCACCGGAGGAATGAGAGATGAGAAATTCTCTTTGTAGCGGGGGTCCAGAAGGGTGAACACCCAGTAATCCGTGTTGTCTAAAATGCGTACAACGCGTGGGTCACGGGAAAGGCAGCCTAACATAAAGTCAGCCATGTGTGCCAGAGTACCAACAGTCAAAATTTCGCTGTCCTCACCAGGAGGATGACTCTCAATATCCTCATCCTCTTCCTCCTCTTCTGCCCACCCACGCTGAAGAGATGGAACTAAAGTTCCATGGCTACCCTCTGTAGCGGAGGCAACCGTGTCTTCCTCCTCCTCCTCCTCCTCCTCCTCCGCCTCCTCCAATTGTCGCTGAGAAGACGAAGTGAGGGTGCTCTGGCTATCACCTTGTGTAAGCTCTTCCTCCCCCATTTCCACCTCTTCCACATGCAAAGCGTCGGTTTTAATTGTGAGCAGCGAGCGTTTCAGTAGACACAGAAGTGGGATGGTTACACTGATAATAGCGTTATCGCCGCTCACCATCTGTGTCGATTCCTCAAAATTGCGTAAAACCTCGCAGAGGTCTGACATCCATTCCCACTCCTCACTTCTGATTACAGGAAGTTGAACGGAGAGGCGACGACCGTGTAACAGCTGGTACTCCACTACTGCCCTCTGCTGCTCACAAAGCCGGGCCAACATGTGGAAGGTGGAGTTCCAGCGCGTGCTCACGTCACACAGCAGCCGGTGAGCTGGCAATTGTAAGCGCTGCTGCAGCTTCAACAGGCCGGCCGAAGCTGTAGATGACTTACGGAAATGTGCACACACGCGGCGCACCTTGGTCAAGAGATCATGCACATTGGGGTAGGTTTTTAGAAATCGCTGCACCACTAAATTAAATACATGCGCTAGGCATGGTACGTGTGTGAGCTTGCCGAGCTCCAAAGCCGCCACCAAGTTACGCCCATTATCACACACAACCATGCCTGGTTGCAGGTTGAGTGGCGAGAGCCACTGCTCGGTCTGGTGACTAATCCCCTGCAACAGCTCTGAGGCCGTGTGCTGTTTGTCCCCAAGGCAGATCAGCTTCAGCACGGCCTGTTGACGCTTCCCCACTGCAGTGCTACACTGCTTCCAGCTACTGGCTGATGGGGGAGTGGCGCTGCGTGTAGAGAATTCGGAGGTGGAAACGGAGGAGGAGGAGCCAATAACGTAGGTGCTGGCGGAAACCCTGATGGAGGTAGGGCCCGCAATCCTCGGCGTGGGTAGCACCCGTGCCATCCCAGGGTCCGAGTCGCTCCCAGCCTCCACGACATTCACCCAGTGTGCCGTCAGGGAAATGTAGCGTCCCTGGCCACAAGCACTTGTCCATGTGTCAGTCGTTAAGTGGACCTTCCCAGTAACTGCGTTGGTCAGGGCACGGGTGATGTTACGGGACACATGGTGGTGTAAGGCGGGGACGGCACACCGGGAAAAGTAGTGGCGGCTGGGGACCGCGTACCGAGGGACAGCTGCTGCCATCAGGCTGCGGAAGGACTCAGTGTCCACAAGCCTAAATGGCAGCATTTCGATGGCCAGTAATTTGGAAAGGTGTGAGGTTAGTGCTATGGCCTGTGGGTGGGTGGCTGGGTATTTTCGCTTGCGCTCAAATGCCTGGGGTAACGACATTTGGACGCTGTGCTGGGACAGGGAAGTGGATGTGGTCGCTGATGGTGCTTCAGATGCTACAGGTGCAGGGCGGGAGGTATGCGGGCCTGCGCCTTCGACAGGCGATTGGCCGGCACCGAAAACAGGGGAAGAGGAGGCAGTGGTGTGGCCTGCAGACACAGATGGGCGATCCAGGCGTTCCTCCCACTTATTACGGTGCTTGGATGCCATGTGTCGGATCATGCTGGTGGTGGTGAGGTTTCTAGTGTTCATGCCTCGGCTCATTCTGGTGTGGCACAGGTTGCAAACTACAATTCTTTTGTGGTCCGCACTTTCCTTAAAAAAACGCCATACCGCGGAACACCTACCCTTTGGCAAGGGAGATTTACGCAAGGGGGTGCTCCGTGGAACATTTGCGGGCCGGTTTGGTGCGGTCCGCCTTCTTTCTGTAGCCACACCACTGCCTCTTCCAGCCTGTTGCGGTGCTGCAGATGGCTCACCCTCAGGACTGCTGTCATCGCTCGGCTCTACACCTTCCCAGGTGGGGTCAGTCACCTCATCGTCCACCAAGTCCTCCTCCACTTCCTCACTCTGATCATCCTCCTCATGTCTTGATCCCACCACATACTCAGTCATTGACAACTGTATAACATTCTCCTCAACAAGGTCTTGAGACGGAAATAGTGGTTGATTTAATGGCAACTGTGTCTCATCATCATCATCATCATCCACTACTTCCTTTGACCTTAAATGCCGTTCACATCTGTCATCTTCTTGTAATTGGGTACCCTCTAGAGGTTGTGAATCAGGGCACAAGATGTCATGTTCCTCTGCAAGCGTGCTTGGAGAGAGGGTCAAATGAAGGATTGGTGATGAGACGAGCTCCTCACTATATCCCAGTGTGGGATCACTTCTTTGACCAGACCGTGTATGGTGGGAGGAAGGATGATCAGAGTGAGGATTATGTTGACCAGACTCTTGGCTACTGAGAGTGGACTTGGTGGAAGACAGGGTGGTGCTTAACCGACTGGAAGCAGTATCAGCTGACATCCAACCGACCACCTGTTCGCAGTGGTCGGACCTCGAGAGTGATGTCCTGCGACGCCCTGTAAAATTAGACATGAAGCTAGGTATGGTGGATGTCTTTCTTTCTTGTGCTCTGGCACCAGGCACAGTTTCTCCGCGTCCTGACCCGCGCCCTGAACTATCAGGATCACGTCCACTTCCCCGTCCCTTTTTACCCGCCTTCTTCATCTTACACGGAATATGTGACTTTAATATTTGAGTTTGAAAACTTAACAGTATTTCTTCCTATTCTGCAACTGTGCAGAGTACACAGAATAGGCTGCTAAACTGCGGTGACACACACTGAATGGAATATGTGACTTTAATATTTGAGTTTGAAAACTTAACAGTATTTCTTCCTATTCTGCAACTGTGCAGAGTACACAGAATAGGCTGCTAAACTGCGGTGACGAACACAGAATGGAATATGTGACTTTAATATTTGAGTTTGAAAACTTAACAGTATTTCTTCCTATTCTGCAACTGTGCAGAGTACACAGAATAGGCTGCTAAACTGCGGTGACGAACACAGAATGGAATATGTGACTTTAATATTTGAGTTTGAAAACTTAACAGTATTTCTTCCTATTCTGCAACTGTGCAGAGTACACAGAATAGGCTGCTAAACTGCGGTGACGAACACAGAATGGAATATGTGACTTTAATATTTGAGTTTGAAAACTTAACAGTATTTCTTCCTATTCTGCAACTGTGCAGAGTACACAGAATAGGCTGCTAAACTGCGGTGACGAACACAGAATGGAATATGTGACTTTAATATTTGAGTTTGAAAACTTAACAGTATTTCTTCCTATTCTGCAACTGTGCAGAGTACACAGAATAGGCTGCTAAACTGCGGTGACACACACTGAATGGAATATGTGACTTTAATATTTGAGTTTGAAAACTTAACAGTATTTCTTCCTATTCTGCAACTGTGCAGAGTACACAGAATAGGCTGCTAAACTGCGGTGACGAACACAGAATGGAATATGTGACTTTAATATTTGAGTTTGAAAACTTAACAGTATTTCTTCCTATTCTGCAACTGTGCAGAGTACACAGAATAGGCTGCTAAACTGCGGTGACACACACTGAATGGAATATGTGACTTTAATATTTGAGTTTGAAAACTTAACAGTATTTCTTCCTATTCTGCAACTGTGCAGAGTACACAGAATAGGCTGCTAAACTGCGGTGACGAACACAGAATGGAATATGTGACTTTAATATTTGAGTTTGAAAACTTAACAGTATTTCTTCCTATTCTGCAACTGTGCAGAGTACACAGAATAGGCTGCTAAACTGCGGTGACGAACACAGAATGGAATATGTGACTTTAATATTTGAGTTTGAAAACTTAACAGTATTTCTTCCTATTCTGCAACTGTGCAGAGTACACAGAATAGGCTGCTAAACTGCGGTGACGAACACAGAATGGAATATGTGACTTTAATATTTGAGTTTGAAAACTTAACAGTATTTCTTCCTATTCTGCAACTGTGCAGAGTACACAGAATAGGCTGCTAAACTGCGGTGACACACACTGAATGGAATATGTGACTTTAATATTTGAGTTTGAAAACTTAACAGTATTTCTTCCTATTCTGCAACTGTGCAGAGTACACAGAATAGGCTGCTAAACTGCGGTGACGAACACAGAATGGAATATGTGACTTTAATATTTGAGTTTGAAAACTTAACAGTATTTCTTCCTATTCTGCAACTGTGCAGAGTACACAGAATAGGCTGCTAAACTGCGGTGACGAACACAGAATGGAATATGTGACTTTAATATTTGAGTTTGAAAACTTAACAGTATTTCTTCCTATTCTGCAACTGTGCAGAGTACACAGAATAGGCTGCTAAACTGCGGTGACGAACACAGAATGGAATATGTGACTTTAATATTTGAGTTTGAAAACTTAACAGTATTTCTTCCTATTCTGCAACTCTGCACAGTACACAGAATGTGCTGCTAAACTGCGGCGAAGCACACTGAATGGAATATGTGACTTTGATATTTTAGTTTGAAGACTTAACAGTATTTCTTCCTATTCTGCAACTCTGCACAGTACACAGAATGTGCTGCTAAACTGCGGCGACGCACACTGAATGGAATATGTGACTTTGATATTTTAGTTTGAAGACTTAACAGAATGTGCTCTAATCTGCAACTTTGCACACTAAACAGAATGTGCTCTAATCTGCAACTTTGCACACTAAACAGAATGTGCTCTAATCTGCAACTTTGCACACTAAACAGAATGTGCTCTAATCTGCAACTGTGCACACTAAACAGAATGTGCTCTAATCTGCAACTTTGCACACTAAACAGAATATATTTTTTTTTTTTTTTTTTTTTTCCCCCCACACAAAATAACCTGCTGCCCCCACACACAGTAGTCCTAAAAAGGACTTTTGGTTCTTTTTTTTCACAATTTTGCTTTTTTTCCTCCCTACACTGACTTTCCCTTCCTATCCTCAGCTCTCCCTGGCTAAGACTGAGCCGAACTCGCTGGTCAGGTGCTATACAGCACCCGACCACGGGTTCTGGCCAGCCAATCAGTGTAATGCCAGCAGCCAACATGGCTGCTGGCATTACACCGATGTCAGAGCCTCCCTGCACGTTTATTGGCTGCGCAGCAGCCGCAAAACGTGCGGGGAGGAGACCCGAACATGGCGGGCGAGCACATGCGGTACTCGTACGAGTACCGCCATGTGCCGAGCAGAGCGATGCTCGAGCCGATCCGAGCATCGGCCGAGCATGCTCGCTCAACACTAGCCGTCATCAACACTAGAATGCAACTCTTTATCATCTTCAATGTTCTTCTTTTATGGGTTTTTTACAGTACTGTCCCTGGGAGGAGAAAGATCACCATCATTTATTGCACACGCTACAGCAACCATGGTTGCAGTCAGTTTTTGAACTACCACTTTACTCCCACATCCTTGCACTGCTCCTCCTTTCCCCTCTGCCCCTTGTGCGTTTGCTGGACATTACTCAACTACTGTACATTTCTACTCTAAAGTACACAACACAACTGATGGCCCTCAACAAAATGCTCAATCTCATCTGCTATCTATCAAGTCTGCCTCAGTCACACAGCTCACATAAGGGGCCCAGTCAGCTGTCTGTCACTATATATATATATAATATATATACACACAGTTCATGAAGGACAGACGGCACATCACAGGAACATTTTTTTGCCAAAGGTGTTGTTTATTTCAAAGTTTCCACCAGAGATTATGGCCTTTATCAAGAAGATACAACCTGGCAGAATACAGTCTTTATATATCCTAGTACACATTCAAATTGTGAAATGAAGTGCCCAAAAATTGGTGAATCTGTACCAATCACCTGTGAGTAAACATTAATATTGACAAGGGAAATCCCCAATCCCATGTAACATACATCTTGTTCACAGATAATGAGAAGGCTATGAGCGATGTCTGTTAAAAACAATGTTAAAACTCAAATACATGTATCTCTCGGGAGACACTGGTAAAGTCCAAATGTGTCCCTTGAGGTATGCTATCCACCTGAGAAATTAACCTTTGTATATAATGATGTATATGTGTCTAATTTGATGCTGCACTAAACGAAGTGGTCACAACAAGAAAATGAGTATGCATATAGGTACACATATAAGTATACATGTCACATATTGAGAGATGTGCAGAGGTTTTGAAATAAAGGTTATAGATAAAACCTTGCATTGACAATATCAGGGTAAACCTGACTGCATCTCAATGAAACTCTTTGTTGATGCGGAACTCCAGCACATTGCAGTGCTAGAGGACAAGACCGAAAAACATATATGGATGTATTAACTGTTTGTGACAAACCTTCAAAGAATAAAATAAAGATTGTAGATAAACCGATGCATTGACAGAATCGGGGTAATCATAACCGCCTCACAATGACACACTGTGTGGATGCGGGACTCTAAGACATCGCAACACTAGAGTACAAAACAACATTACTTAAGTAAATGTGTTTACTAACCTTGGTTGCCACTAGTTAGATCAATACGACAATACAGATGTTTAATATGTGTCAAAATATTAGAGCAAAGGGTGATAATGACCCGCAACACTGCTGCAGGACACCCGAACATCGCAGTGCTCATTCGTCATGTATCACATAGAAAGACTTGTTGCAACATAGTATCCACTAAACTCACTGTATAACAAGATACAAGTGGCTTGTAGATACTCTCAGTGCAGTATCAGACAATTGGAGACAAATAATGCAACTGCGGTGCAGAACTGTCATCAAAAACATTGATATGACTGTAATAATTATGGTAAAAATTACATTCACTGCAAAGTATGTCACACCCTTATCAAACATATAGATGTATGTTGCATACATTAATCATCTCTCATGCATAGAGGATAAACATGCAAAATGTATGAGGCTCATTAGTGTAGTTCCAAAGGCCACCAATCAAACATACATGAAAAATGTAGAATGTTAATATCTCTTCAAAGGTGTGAGTTCCCATGAACGGGGGGATATATGTAAAAAGAGTCCAATAGTTCCAGCATTGATGTGTTGACTTATAAATATCTGTACTGATATACAGTTGTGTGAAAAAGAAAGTAAACCTTCTTTGAATTCTATGGTTTTACATATCAGGACCTAATAAGAATCATCTGTTCTTTAGCAGGTCTAAAAATTAGATAAATACAACTTCAGATGAACAACAACACATGACATAGTACACCGTGTCATGATTTATTTAATAAAAATAAAGCCAAAATGGAGAAGCCATGTTTGAAAAAATAAGTACACCTTATGATTCAATAGCTTGTAGAACCACCTTTAGCAGCAATAACTTGTAATTGTTTTCTGTTTGACTTTATCAGTTTCTCACATCGTTGTAGAGGAACATAAGTAGATGGATTGTACAGTTGCATTAGACATATTGTAGATAAAGTCATGTACCTGGAGTATAATGTCTTACCCTTTGGTAGCAGGCTGTAGCAGGCTTTAGCTCCTCAGTCACGAAAGAACAACTAGTGTTATCCAATACCCTAAGTCGCAAGTTGGAGAAACTGCTTGTTCCTCAACCATTACTTGGACTTACTTCCATGTGGGCACACTAGTATGTGTAATCCATTGGTAGTATGTGGTATCCTGTAAATCTGCAGTAGATTGTGCTCTTCACAGAGGTGGTCCTTCCCTGACCAGAAGCACTCCACTGTCTGATGTCAGGTTTTCACAGCTGTCCTTTAGGGTGAACGTAGCCTTGATACTTGATGCGTTCTTTGAAGGTTGTGGTTGTTAGTCTGACATATATCTTTTGGTAAGGGTAAAGAATATTATAACCCACAAGGTACTTGTGCAGTTTAAGCGGTACTTGATGTTAATCGTTTGACCATCTACTTGGTTATAAAAATGGTCTCCTGTAATTAGGCTCCTGTATGTGATGCAATTAGGACATATATAGCAACCTATTTTAACCTGGCCCAACCATGTGGTTTTGTTGGTATTATAGCAATGGGTGGAGTCTGTTTTAACCAAAAGATTTCTAAAGTTTTATCCTTTTCTGTAAATTAACAGGGGTTTATTATGGAGAACATCTGATAACATATCTATTGCTAGTATGTCCCAGTATTTAGTATTGGCATCCCTTATGTGCCGTAGTATAAGCGAAGGGAAACACTACATGTTGTAGTGTCGAATTCTACTTATTTTTAGGTTGTAATAGCTCTTCTTGTGTGTGTTCAAATGCACGTAGACGTTGTTTATTCAATTCTTCAATGGGATAACCTCTGTCTATAAATCTGTGATAAAGTTTTGTCTCTGTCACTGTTATTGTGTAATACCCTGATCATCTGAGAAAAGGGTAATCTATTATTTGTATGTAGGGGGTGAAAGCTTTGTCTGTGCAGTAACATGTTATGATCTGTGGGCTTTCGGAAATTTTGTTGAATGAATCGGTACATCTTCAATCCAAATAGTGACGTCTAAAAAGCCTATGAAGGTGAATGCGGCCTTATGTGTAAATTGTATGGCAGTTGGAAGATCATTAAGCTTAGTAACAAATTCTGTGAGTTGTTGCATGGTGCCAGACCATATTAAAAAGATGTAATCTATGAACCTGTAATATCAGTATATGTGGGACTGATTGCCTGAAAGTATATGCTTTTGTTCATAATTTGCCATAAAAATGTTAGAGGAGGCTGGAACCACGTTACTACCCATGGCTGTCCTGGATATTTGCCTGTAATATTTATTCTCAAATTTAAAAAAAATTAAAGTTAGAAATAGATTCAGCAGCTCAAGGAGGAATTCATCTGGGGGACGATTATCCATGGGTATTTGTGTAAGCATGTGTGAAATTGCCTTCATGCCTTCATTCAGCAGTATGACTATATAAAGGCTGCTTACATCCATGATAGTGAGTATTATATGTTCTTGTAATTCATTCAGTGGTCTCAGTTTGCATAAAAAGTCAGTGGTAGCTCTGTATCAAACATAACAGGGGGTGTAGGAAGAAGTAAGCAAATTATGCCAGTGGTTGTAATAGAGACTCTCTTGCTGATACTGATGATTGGTCTCCCCGGTGGTTTGCTAACATCTTTATGAATTTTTAGAATGGTATATAATATTGGAGTTTTTAGACATTCAGAGGTCAAACATTTGAAAGTGGGTATGCTAATATACTTAATCAATTTAGCTTTGTTGAGTGTCTTCTCTGTGATTTTTTTACCAGTAGCTGTAGGGTCTGTGGGAAGTAGGGCGTGATGTGTTGATATCTGCCATTTGTTGTAATATGTCATTCTTGTATACTTCATAGTCTAATACCACAAGAGCTCCTCCCTTGTCTGCTCTGATCACTATATTAGGGTTTGTGGCTAGAGATTTAAGTGCTAGATGTTATTTTTTCAGAAATCTTACATTGAGGAGAGCCTCTGTTTGTTTAGGGATTATTATTATTTTTTAATTCCATTAAGCGTATAAAGGCCTTTATTGAAGAATTAGTATTTACTGCTTCAAACTTGCTCTTAGGCTTAAAACCAGACCCTGCTTCAGTGTCGCTACTGTTTGAAAAAGTCTTTAAGCTTTAGATTTCGCTGGAATTTTAGCTCAATCTCAAATTTATTTTGCCATGATATGTAGTAGGTACAGATGCAAGTCCTTTTAACAATACTGCCATTTCAGCTAAGTCAAGAGAGACTTTGTTAAATTGAAGAATATTTGCTCTGTTGTTTGTCCTTGTTTAATGACACTTTTGTGCCTCCTCCCTCCCCTTCCGGTGTGTGGTCGGCCCTTGAGATATTGCTTTGGGACCTGGTGGTGACCCTTAAAAAACTCAGGTTATTAGAGATTTCTGACATGGAACTTTCATTGTCAGATGCTGACTAGGCTGTAGTAGATTCATCTATTGTATCAGTTGGGCAGGCAGTGTTGTTAGGGAGTCTAGACCTCCTATTTATGGGTCTGTGTCTGGGTTGTGTGCCCAGTAACCATCGGTATACCCGGGTCTCTTTATTGTCTGCCTCAACCTCTACTTTCTTCTTTTTAAAGGTGTGTAGTTCCTCTTTGTATGAGTCTAATTGCGTTTCTAGTTTGTTGATCCAGTTAATGTTGGTGTCAGAAATCATTTTTTTATGGGTTTTCTCAAATTTTTCTACTTCATTGTTTGTAGTAGCCAGTTCCCTTTTTACCTCTGTCACCAGAAGCATTATGTCCAAAGAACATTTAATCAAAATGCCCCACTATTTGCGGCAAAAAAATCAAGATTATTGCGTCCTATAGTGGGTATGTTAACAATCCTGAAACCCCTGGGGATTTGCTTCAATTTCTAATATCTGGTAAATAAATGCCATGAAGTTTTAAATCTACTGTGCGTTTTGATAATTTGAGGATGTTGTGATATATGTCAGTGTTTTTAAGTTTGATGTCTCTCCCTGTGGCACTCTGTTCAAAGAGGATTTTATTGGCTTCAATTCCAGTGAAAAAAACAGGTTCAAGTGGGGTGTACAGTGTATATTATATATATATATATTTTTTTTTTTATTATTTTTTTTACAGTTGTCCACCTTATCTAATCACTGTCTAAAAAAAATGTACCTAAAAAAAAATCCACAACTTCTTTCCTCAGACTTCCCCAGCACAGAAATAGTAACAGCAAGATCAGGAAGGACTTTCCATTGCAGCTGTCTGTGTCTTTCAAAACAAATCAGTCAAACAGAATGTTGGGGTATTTGGGGTCAACTTCCTTTGCAAACCCCCAGACTCCCCCAGCACAGAGATAACAACAGGCAGATCAGGAAGGGGCTTGGATCATGGCTCCTTGTGTCTTGCCAGTCAGTCACACTGAAGTTTGTGGTATTTGGGGTCAACCTGCTTTCTTCCTTATTCTCCCCCAGAGCATCTGTCCCCAGACTACACTAATAGAGAGAAAAAAATGTGCTGATTTCTCCTCTCACAAACACAGAATGGCATGCTGTGACAGCCTGACACCCATTTATATGCCTGCAGGAAAACAAGAGAAAACTGACACGTGGTGGTGAGAAATTTAGTCTTCCCATTGATTTCAATGCAAAAGCACATTTTGTGGAAATTTTGCCACTAGGCGGAAAGTGCCATTTTTTGCCTATTTTAGTTTGAGGTGAAAATATTTGCCTATCCCTAGTTAGGACTTAAATTAAATAGGGTGCTTCAGGATTTCAGGCAAACTTGAATATATTCTAGTAAAACTATACAACCAAAGTCTCAAATTGAAAAAAGGGTTTTAACATGTCACCCACATGTTGTAAGCACTAAAATAAACATGCAAAACAAACTTTTATAAAGTACTAGAAGAAAAACTTATGCTATCCCCTAAAAAACAGCATATTTCTGCATCCAGTGTTTGTAATGGAAGCTAAGGATGCCGGGTGTCCTTAGCCGTTGTTCCAGGGTTCCACTGGTCTGGTAGATGGATGAAACAGGCTGGATCACTGGAACATAGCTCTCCTAAATAGGGGTCAAAGGGGACACTTTAAACCATTCAGGAATAAAACACAGGACACTTCTCAGTTCAAGTCCAAAATGACTTCTGATTTATTGAGGGGACAGGGAACATTTTATACAGATTTCAGTTGAAATACAACAATGGTGAACAATGGCAGTGTATACAGTAAACACTGGGCCAGACAATGGAACAATAGAGTGTACACACAAGACAATGGGACAGTACAGTGGGATTTATATATACAACAGACATATCTACCATTTGATTGGCCTTGCAAATATTCAACAAGTTAACCCCTTCAGGCCCATGTAAGATTGTAGGCCCCCAGGTAACACAGGGGTCCAGCATATATTAAAGTACATGACAGCACATTAAACATTCACATAATATTTAACATAGAACAGTAGGCAGCTGATCAGAACACTGCCTACACTGCAACATGAATGGCATGGAATTTAACATGCCTGGCCGTATTTTGTGGCTACAAACAACAGACAGAAAACCTGCACTCCTCCAGTCTAAATGTGAATAGTGTGCCCTGTGTTAGGCATATATTATAATACTGTGAATAAATTTAAGGCATTAGTGCCTACATTAGTACTAGTTTCATCAGAGGTCTTTTTAAATTTTATTTTTAGATAGGGACTTTAAGTGTTTAGAGTAGGACTTGCCACACTTGAGGAACCTTGGAGCGGTGGGTAAGCTTAAACCTCGTTTTTGGGCCAAGAATGTAGGCACTGATGCCTCAAATTTATTCACAGTATTATAATATATGCCTAACACAGGGCACATTATTCACATTTAGACTGGAGGAGCGCAGGTTTTCTGTCTGTTCTTTGTTTGCACTTTGGGCTCTGGCCTGATGTTTGGGGGACTGGAGAACCCTCTCATGCCTTGCTGCACACTTCAGTAACCCCAATTTTATCAATGGACACTTCATGGAAGATAAATAAATAAAAGTATTATACAGATATACACATATATAGTTATGCACTAAGGTGAGTTAGCGCTGTAAGCTGTTGTTTTTTCTTTTGTATTTTGTGGTTGTACAGCCACCCAGAGCTGGGACTTCACCCAGTGCCTTCCAGTATCTTTTGGGGTATTTTCCATTGCTCTTAAAAGAGCCCCTAGTAACAGCCTATGGTCCGTTACAGTGTGGAACAAAGGAATCATTGGTTAAAGTCTCCTCCTCCAGGAGGGCAAGGTACTCTGAGGAGACTTCCTCCTCTCTTCCACTCAACCTCTACCTGCTAAGCTCAGTTTTATGGGACCTTATGATCTGGTGGTAGCATGGGCACAGCCTCACCATTTTTTCCTGCACAGAGTTCCTCGGGATCAGGAGCAAAGTTGTCTTTTCTTAGGAACAGTTTTCTCCCCACTAGGCATGCAGGTGTTAATCCCTGTTCTATCTCAGGAACAATTCAACAGAATTTATTCAAATTTCTTAGAGGTTCCCAAAAAATATGGCAGATGCAGTCCTTCTCTGGACTTAAAGTTATTCAACCATTTTGTGCTGGCCCCATGGCTCAAGATGGAGTCTTTACACTCTTTCCTCATTGCCATGTTTTCAGGGTTGTTTCTAGCCTCCCTAGGTAAATAATGATTATATTCACTTCCCAGTCCATCTGGATCATCAGCGATTCCTGCACTTTCAGTTTCGATTAGTCACTTCCAGTTCACTGCCATTCTTTTTGGTCTAGTGTCCACTCAGAAGGTCTTCACAAAGTTCATGTCTGCCTTGGCAGCTCACATACAGGCCCAGGGGATCTCTTTGACTCCCTACCTTGCTGACTTTTCACTCAAGGCTCCTTCAGAGCTAATCTTGAGCTCTCAGATTCATGAGTAAATCTCCATTCTGGGGCAGCAAAGATGAGTTCTCAATTTCAAGAAATCTTCTCTGGTTCACTCTCAGGTTCTTCACTTAATCAGCATGAGATCTGATACCGTCCAATGGAGGGTGTTTCTCACAGATGACAAGCTTCAGTCTGTCACTTCAGGTGCCTCAGGTAATATCCTGGCCTTTGGCAACTGTGAATGAGTACAGGAAGGTTTGCTCAGTTGTAAACAATGATATTGTAACTGGACATTCTAAGGAATTGGTCCAGGCATCAGTCTTATCGCCCTTGTGTCATGTCTCTGTCCCTTTGGACAAATGAGGACCTTCGCTCGTGGCTTCAGCTTTCCCGTCTCATGCAGTGATGTCCATTTTTCATTCTTCTCCCGGTTCTGGTCCTTGACATTTGGTGCTGCCCTGTGGTGCTACCCTGGAATTTGAATCAGGGAGGAGAGCCTTCTGGCCATCAATGTTCTAGATCTGCTGGCAAGTGCTGTGTCACTGGTCTTGATCACTTCAAGAGTCCCCAGTTCGGATTCAGTTTGACAACATGATGTGGTAGTTTACATCAATCTACAAGGAGGGATCAGAAGTCAGACAGCCTGAGCTGCAGTCTGGAGCATTCTCTTGTGGGCCACTTCACATATTAGGAGCAGAAAATTTAGTGGCAGATTTTCATAGTCACCACTAGCTCCTGGATTCTAGAAACTGGGAGCTCAATCAGCTGCCACTGAGGGCTCCCAAAAGTGGATCTCATGGCCATTCATTTGAACCGCATGGTTCCTCAGTTCCATGCCAGGTCCTGGCATCCTTTGGCTTTCATGGTGGATGCAATGACCATCCTGTGGAATTTTCCTCTGATGTATGTGTTTCCCCTAACTCCCCTAATTCACAATCTGATGAGACAAGTCAGGATGAAGTGGACTCATGATATCCTGATTGCTCCATTCTGGCCCTGTTAGACCTGGTTTTCATAACTCTTCAATCTCTCTGTGGCTGAGCCTTTTTGTCTTCCCTTGCATCTGGGCGTTCAGACTCTGGGCCGTTATGTCACCCTCGGGTGGAGAAGCTAATTTGATTGCATGGCCACTGAGATCAGCATCCTAAAGAAAAGGTTTTTTTTTCTTATTTCTACTAGTAATTTTGGCCTTTCTTCAGGATGGAGTTCAGAAAGGGCTTAATCTTAGTTCCATCAAGAAGACACTGGAAGGGAGCGCTCAACAGAGCTGTCAACAACTCCAAAGTCAGCCAGACATAGAATAAAAACTAATTTTATTTGTATAACTATAAAAACAAAAAACAGATACAGTTCCATCATGGTTCAGATTTCGTCTATGTCTGTCCTTTGCCAGAGGTCCATTGTCTTCCTCCCTGATGTGCAAACTTTTGTCCAAGGGGTGACTCATGCATACCCAGTTTTTCGGGATCCCACTCTTCCATGGGACTTGAATCTGGTATTAGGAGTGCTCCAGAAACCTTATTTTGGATCTCTGACTTCAGTTTCTCTGCATCTCTTCATGCTAAAGACAGTGTTTCTTCTGGCTATTGTATCTGTGTGGCAGGTAGCAGAACTTCAGGCTTTGTCTTGTAATCCTCCCATTCTGTTTTTTCACCCAGACTGGGAGGCTTTGGACATCAACTAGGACATTATTCTTCCTTTTGTCTTGCTGCCTCTTATAGACAGGAGCATAGGTTAAAGGATTAAAATTATTAGTGAGTGCAGTGGTGGAGTTTATGTAATGTGCTCCTGCTAGCAACTGTTATCTCCACTCCCATGGACATGATATCCAAAAATAATTGAAGACATTTTTTCTTGAACAAAGGAACAAGGACAAATTCATAGGGCCCAGATTATCTGGCCATAGTATTGTAATTGGAAAGTTATTTGTAGGGGGTGTTACTTCTCCTTTAAGGTGAACAGAAGGTGGATGTTGTATTCTGGCAGTTCTGTTATACAAATCAGTACATTATAAACATATATTTTAAAATTACTATAACAGAAAAACAGATTGCTTTGATTTTACTTTTAACCTGTATAATTTTACTATTGAAGCTATATATATAAATTCTGCTTTTAATTCTAACCACTCTCCATGAACACTAAATGTGAAAAATAATAATTTTCCTCATCTCTACCTATAATTTACCATCAAGAAGTATAGCGCAAGAAACCCTTCTCATAGACAGTGGTGTTGACTTTATTATAAGGTTGCTTTCTGGTTACTTGATATGATGCTGATTATCAACCTTTCTCACTGATTAGAGCAATCTCTAAGGGCCCTACATTCAAAAGAAAAATGGAGGAATTATGGGACAAACCCCCTGCACTTTAGGGGAGAATATAAAATTGCTATAAATGTGAAATTGTATTTTAGCCCTTGAATGATAGAGAGGTCTCCAACACATTGCAAACCAATGCACTGAATAATTTATACCTCCCAAGTGCCCCTCTTAGGTGGGACAGTACATCATTGAGAACCAAATCTCACTGTCCCTGTTTCCCACCCTGATGTCCTTCTTTTTAGGAGATCAGACCGTGTGGTATGTATATTCAGTGTATCACATTGCTCCACAGCAAAAATACTCACATTAATGTTTGGGTAAACTTCAGTTTGTGTGTTTATAAATTAGTCTGTGTAAATAAATACTTGTGCAAAATAATTTATTCAGCTACATGAAGAGGTTCCAATAGGTCACAAAGTAGCTTAAAGGAGCAGTAAACTTTTTTTATGAAAACAAATATTTTACAGAGCATTTCCTGCTGAATATAACAAGGTCATTCCCACTACTGTCAGTTATTTTATTCAAAATTTATAGCAGTTTAAATAACCAGGAAGTGACAGGCAGTTTCTATCACATTCTATGGAGAACTGTATGTCTCTGACTTTTCTGACTTTCCTCTCCGTTAGAATCTAACAGGAAATCTAATTAGAATTTGATCACTAGAGGGCACTGCTAATGTAAAAAAAGCATGGGTTTAAACTGTAATAACTCTGGAAATATAAATCTCTTGGCAGTGGGAGTATCCTTATTTTACTCAATTGGAAAATCCCTACAATATATGTATTTTTCATAAAAAAGTTTAATGCTCCTTTAAAAACTCTCAGTAATGCCCAGCCCACCAGCCCCACCCCCATCATCACCACCTAAAACAAAGCATCCCTTATTGGACACTGAAGGGACGAAAACAGCATTTAAATCATTGGGAAAAATGGGAATAGTTATTTGTTGCCTATGATACAACTGGTTTGCTCCAGATTTGTTATTCAGTTCTCACACTCACTGAATCACCTTATGTAATATTACAGAATGCATTTCAATTTCAAGAAGAGGTGAATATCAAAATACACCTTATACATCCCTAAAATCCTTGGGGGGGGGTTTCCAATGCCTTAGAGTACAGTGACTTGGTGTTTGGGGGGGGCTAATAATAATCCTTTTTATATAGGATAAATACTTCCACAATAATGTATTGCTGTGGTACTGTATTTTAGGGAGTCTAAGGCTACCCTGGCCTACATCATTCTCCTCCTATGCTTGTGGCTTTTTTCCCCAAATTACAGATTTTCATATACACAAGAAATTTTATTTCAGTGGTTCTTTTATCTGTTTGGAGTAACCCTTTGTGTGCCAGAGAGGTATCCAACACATTGCATTGCATTTTTGTTGGGTGATAAAAATGTAAAGGTGATATACACAAAAGACAAAAATGTTGCAATTCTGGTGAAACCATTGGCAACACAGGGACAAATAAAAATATATCAATTTACAATGATTTAAAAGGGTCTTTTTAACCATTTCAGTGCTTCACCAATGCAACAGAATTCTTCCAGGTCTGGATTTGTGAATATGACCCAGTGTGTTAATGTAAGCAGATTGGCGTCACAGGAAAAAGTTACCAGGCACCTGCTAAATTGAAATATTTTTCTTTTGGTTGCATCCATTTGAGCTGCTTTCCTGTAACAACTACTAACAGAAAACATCTGAAGAACTTGTGGGGGCAACTGTACTAAACTATTCTTGGAGCCATTCCAAGAACTCCAATGCGGTCCAGCTCTTAAATTAGAAACATAGCTAACCGCAGTGAGCTGATCTGTTTTTAAAAGGATTACATCCTTTGCATGTTATCAATATTTTACATATTCTGTTTGTTGCTGTATCATAAAGGTGTTTGTTTTTTTTGTTTTTTAGATGTAACAGTCCTAGACATACAAAAAAAAAAGGACAAGTGATTTTTTGGAAATAATGGATTTACTAAAAGACAAAGTAAAAGATACCAAAAAGACAGAATATACAATGACAAAAAATATACAAACAAGGATTTATTTTATTTTTATTTAGAAAAAGTTTTTTTCCATTTAGCAAGATATAGATATATGTCACAGTCACACTGCTCAAATGAACAGAATCTGTCCCATCCTTGTAATATAAGACAGTTCAGTATCCGGAAAAAATGACATGATCTCTTCCAGTATATGGCACAAAGAATATCAATTAAAACTGTATGCCAATGAAAATAGGAACAGTCCTCTGAAGATAACGAAGATATATGTTTCCATTTAGCAAGATCGCTCAAATTCTCTTTGTTGGAGTACTAGACAATTACTGGTTTATAAACTCATCTGACTGAAAATGAGAGGGTGGTAATTGTCTAGTTGGGAATGTTACCCTGTTATGTAGGGGGTGGGCAAAAATTTTTACCTCACAGGAAAATCATATGAAAAGTGGCACTTTACACCTTCTGCAGAAATAATTTTTTTCACTGTTCCTGTTTTTTTAATTGCACTCAATTTAATAATAATAAGGTAATTCATCCCCATGTGTAGAGTTTACCCCATGAATTCCTGCTGTGCAAAAGTATGAAAATGGTTTCAATATAATGAATGAGAAAGAGAGAGAGAAAACAGCTGAATTTTTATGCTTACTAGGTAGAGGCAAATAGGCAAAGACAGGAAGCTGGATTTGCTTGATAGGAGTATTTGCAGTAGCTAGTTGTGCTCTGGACATGTGAAGTGTGGGGAGTGTGGGTGTGTAGGGAAAAAGAGAATTAAGGAAAAATAAAAATGTTTTTGACTGAGAAGTGATAGTGACAGTCAGATATGTAGGTGATCCTTCCAACCTGTGGTGGCAGAGCCTGAGACTCGAGTGAGACTGACTGACACAAACATACATCATAACAAACTCAATGAGGTTGAAAAAGAACATGTACATTATGTTCAGCCCATGCAATATCACCCCTGTTGATCCAGTGGAAGAAAAAAAAAATTGAAACCATTTATAATTAAACCCCACGTGGGTAAAAATTATTCTTTCCTGATTCAAAATGGCAGTCAGATGCTTCCCAGGACCAGCATCGTATCTGCTGTAACACCAACTTCATAATTCTCAATATTGTTCTGAGCTAGAAAGGATTACCTTACACTTTTAAAGCAACTACAGTATCTGCAAGCACAGCATCCTGAGGCAAATAATTCAATAACGTTGCTGCCTTTACTATAAAAAATCCCTGCTTTTGTTTTAGTTGAAAGCACCTTTCCTCTAGTCTTAATAGGTGAAGTCTTTTTTTTTTGCTCAGCTCTTTGAGTAATAATTCCTCAGAGCTGTTTTTATTGACCTCAAATATATATGTAAACTAGTTGAACAGCCCGTTACACAGGCCACAGTGCCTCTGGCAGCCGGTCGCGGGGCAGTCACACGCAGTGGAGACTGCCAACGCCTCGGCTGATACAGAGCTGGACTCTCCTTCGGAGTGCCCAGCTCTGTATCAGCCGCGGCGCCGGCAGTCTCTACTGAGCATGACTGCCACACGTGCAGCAGTGCCTACTGCGCATGTCGGGCGTTACACACAACTTAGCGAATTATTATATAGGATGGTAATTATATCGCCCAGTAGATGTCTCTTCTCTAATATAATCAAACACAGTTTGGCTAGTCTCTCTTCCAGTTCAATAAAGCCTCTTTTAAGAAATGCTGTCCAAAACTGTACTCCAGATTCCAGATGAAGCCTAACAATGGATTTACTTAGGGGGAGACATATTTGTATCATGTGCACCTATACCCTTTTTTTGTATAAGATAGTAACCTATTGGCTCTTGCAGAGACTGAATGACACTGCACATTGCTGTCAATTCTATTGTCAATCAGTACTCCTAAATCTTTTTCTAATGATGATTCCCTTTCCCATTTAATGTATATGCAGAGAAAAAAACATCCTGCACTTTTTCCTTACACATCTTAATTTCATCAGCAAAGATTGAGACACTACTTTCAATACTCATTTCTAGATTTTTATAAGTTAAAAAAAACATTGGTCCTAGGAGTGAACCTTGTGGCACTCCACTTACAACTTTCAATCAACTTTTAAAGTATCCATTTACAGCAACTCTGTCACCTCTTATTTAATCAGTTCTCTATCCATGAACATAAATCTCCTCCCAAACCAAAGCTTTTAATTTATGCAGTAACCTTTTGTGAGGCACAGTGTCAAAGGCTTTTGCAAAAATCCAAGTATACTACAGTATATCAACAGCAATGTCTTTGTCCAGATTACTACTTACACTTTCATGCAATGCAAGTAAATTAGTTTGACACGGCTCCTACTAATAATGTTGTGGGTCATCACACAGTCCTGAATACTATCAGTTAGTAACCCTTCTAATATCTTACCTGCTACTGAAGTCAAACGCATAGATTAATAATTCTCTGGTTTAGCTCGTCCCTCTTTGAATAATGGTACTACATCTGCTTTCCTCCAATCACATGGCACTGTGCCTGATGATAGTGAATCAATAAATACTAAGTATAAGGGTCTTGCTATTACTGAACCAAGTTCCTTAAGTATCCTAGTGTGTACGCAGTCACGCCCAGGTGCTTATTCATCATAATCTTTTCCAGTCTCTTTTGGACTTTGTCCTCAGTAATAGGGGTGGGCGAAAAGTGTGAAAAATTTCCTGAAAAATGCGATTTTTCACTTTTCCCGCGCAAAATTTTGCCTTTCCGCCTAAGCAAAAATGTCCACCTTTTTAACTATTTTAACAAATTTTCTGCCTATGTTAACATATTTTTCACCAATTTTAACACCTTTTTCGCCTATATTTCCTATAGGTACTACATTTCCCACTGTTATATTACTTCTTCTGAGGGCTGAAGTTTAGAAATAAGTGGCTGAAAGTCAAAGTTGTGAGTCCTACAGCAAAATATGGCACATATTCATGATGATATCAAGTAATAAAAAAAATAAAGTACAACCTACAATGTGGTAGATATGTATTTTAGTGGTGGTGGTGGAGGGACTGGCATGGTGTGTTTTGTGTATATATTTTTACCATTGCCATACTCTATCCTCCTTCTCAGATTATTGACACACATTACTTATTGGTCATAGCAGTGGTCCCATCTGTACTCCACCTCCTCATCTGTGCTGCTGTTAATATATTTGTCCTGGCTTTGTCTGTCATGTGTGGTTTCTGCTACTACTACTACTGGAGCTAGATGTTGATGTAATTCTACTGCCACTACTACTAGGTGTCAAAAGTGCAGCACTTACAGCAGCAGCACCAGAGGTACTCTTCATATCTAACACTGTGGATGTTAACCTGTGTTGCTGGGTACTCAAAACAGGTGTGTTCGGCTGACTAGGACTTTGACTTTGAAGAGGCAATGACGCTGAGGATGACTGATAGGGTGACTGTGTGCTTTTTGACATCTGTACTTTTCCAGGGTCAGACTTTCCAATGGCTTTCTCAAACAGATTATAGACAGGCACAGTTCTCCTTAAAAGTGGTGGAAGATACAGCCTTTGACTTTCTGCTAACCTTATAGCCCTGTCATCATCCTCACTCTCAACTTCATCTGTATCTAAACAAGAGAAGGATGCTTGAGGGATATATTTTAGATCTGCATCATCATCAGTCATTATTAGCTCATCCTCAGCAGCATCAGCATCACCTGACAGTTCTTGCCCACTACTAACCTTATATTCTTCTAAGCTTTTGGAGGTCTCAAACAATTTCTTTTTACTTTTACTATAACAAAATTCACTATTACTTTGAGGACAAGTGTTTTGGTGTCTCTCTGTCTGATGCAGCAGGCGGTTCAGCTGCTACACCTTCCTCTATTATGCTGTTGCCAGCATCATCAACACTTGAATGTGACTTGTTGTTGTCTTCAGTGTTCTTCTTATATGGGTCTATATTTCTACTGGCACTGGTGGTATTGGACCTAGTTTTGCTGGGACCTTAACAAACTGCATCATCCGTTGGAGTAAAGGGATCATCATCATTGATTGCACACACTGCAACAACCATTGCTGTAGTAGGTTTTTGGACTACTACTTTACTCTCACATCCCTACACTTCTCCACCCCTCCCCCTTTCCCTTGTGCGTTTGCTGGACATTCTGCAACTACACTGTTTTTTTTTTTTACTGTGCAGTGCACAACACAACTGATGGAGCTGTATGATGCCTTGCCTAAGCCCAGTCAACTGTCTGTCACTGTCACCTAAGATAGTTTTTTATTCTTTTATTTATTTTTTATTTTATTTTTTTAAGTTGTCAACCCTGTTAACTTATCACAGGCTGTCCAAAAAAATTATAGCACTGAAAAAGAAAATCAACAATGTATTTCCCAAGACTTCCCCACCCAGCACAGGGACAATAACAGCAAGCAAATAGGTGTCTTGCCTGTCAGTCACATGGAATTTTGGAGTATTTGGGGGACAACCTCCTTCCTCCCTTCTTATCCCCTAGAGTGCCCCCAGACTCCCCTAATACAGAGAATAAATGTCCTACCTAAATGACTTCCTAAACTAAGCTTCAATTCCCCTTTATTTGCCTATCTCCTCTAGCTAAAAAACATGCTGCTCTCTCCTCTCACAAACACAGAATGGCTGCTGTGAGAGCCTGACAGTCTTTTACATGGCTGTAGAAAACTTTTCTTCCCATTAATTTCGATGGGCGGAAAAGGTGGTAAAAAGAGGAAAAACTGCACTTTTCGCAGGAAATTTTTCGCCAGGTGGAAAGTGCCATTATTCGCTGTTTTCAGTGATTCTCTCTGTTTGCCCATAGCCTGCCATTGTTACTTCATTTTTATATATAGAAGAAAATAACGTGCTTAAGGGTTTAGCTATAGCCTTATCCTCATTAATTAATTCACCTGTCTCAGTGTTCAGTAGACCAGTATCAACTTGAATCTTTTTGACATTTATATACTTGAAGACTTTTTTTTTTTTCTTGATCTTTTACAATACATTAAAATAGATTATATATATTTATTAAATGCTGTATCTAACCCTTCTAAATTAAACATTTAAAGGTCTGCTTTTTATTTATCATGTCCTTATAAGACTATTTATTAAGCCACATTGGTCTTAATTTGCTCATCTTATATTTATTCACCAGTGGTATATATTGATGCTTATAATTATCTAAGAGCATTTTAAACAAATTCCATGTTTCTTATATATTTTAATTTTTGAAGATTATATCCAATTTAATATGTTTTACTGCAGCTTTCAGCATTGTAAAACCAGTCCACTTAAAGGGATAGTAGTACTTGATTTTAAAGGGATAGTAATACTTCGTTTTAACTTTATTTTATTTTGTAGGCATTAAAAAAACATGAAGAATGATATAAGTCTTATCTCTCAAACCTTTATGGTTTATGAGATATTCACAAGCAAAGTTCCCCTCCCCGCCCCTTTTTCCTAGTGTAAGCCATCTCTTCTCAGATGTGAGTCTGGTTGTATGACAGTACAGATAACAGAAGGGGACAATTATCTTTGTATGAAAACAATGAAAGCCCTTCCCCCCTTGACAAGTTTTTCAGCTTTTTCCATTATCTTAATTGAAGATTGTCCCTCTCTGCAGTCTACCTGGGCATCTCCCTTCTGATCTGGTTGAACAGGGGGGATACTTTGTTTGTGAATATCTCTTAAACCATAAAGGTTTCAGAGATACGACTTATATCATTCTTCATGTTTTTTTAATGCCTACAAAATAAAATAAAGTTAAAATGAAGTATTACTATCCCTTTAAGGTTTAATATTGTACATATTAAATACATTCAATTAAATAATATGTACAATATTAAACTTTCTTAAAATCAAGTATTACAATCCCTTTAAATGTAAATGTTTTAGTTAAACCCTTGTTAATGGTTTTTTTATGGCAATTTTCAAAGGATACCATATTGGGGTCACCTCTGCCTAAATGTTACCTTACCTATATATTGTTTACCATTATATAATTGTTTGAGACCATTAGGTTCATCAAGGCCTTTTTTCTAGTTTCTGCAAGCTGGGACATGAAATTGTCATTAACCGTATTTAGAAAATGTTTTCACTTTGTTATCTGAGAAATATTGCTCCCGTTAATTTCAATATGGTTGTAATTTCCCATTATGGTTGTATTTCCTGACTAAAAAGTCTTTTCCATTCTCAGTGACAAACTTTTCTAAACTCCCCAATATATTTTGCGGCTTGTAGCAACTTTCTATTAACATCTTTTTATTACATATACCCCCATTGTGTACTTTAACGCGGAGAACCGCTAAATTCTCAATAGACCCTCTTTTAATATCTTTTTAGAACGAGTGTCAAAAAGTGAACAATTTTCCAACTTTTAGTGAAATTTTCCACCTTTTCGCCTATTCAACATATTTTTCTCCTGGGTTTCGTGTGGTGCAACATTTCACAGCACAATATTACTTCTTATGAGGGTTGTAGTGTAAAAATAAGTAGCTGAAAGTCAAAGTTGTTAGTCTTACAGCAACATATACTTTAAAAATGTGTTAGCATGCAGAGTGCATTATACCTTTTCCCACAACACTAACTTCCTGCTTAATGGACACTGGCAAATATTCATGATGATGTCTAGTGATAAAAAAAAAAAAAAATAAATAAATAAAGTACAACCTACAATGTGGCAGATGTGGATGGTAGTGGTGGTGGGGGACTGGCATTAAGAGAGGGGGCGAGACTTTGACAAACTAGAGGTACTAGAGACTAGAGGTATCATCATGATTTATTTCACACTCTGCAACAAGCATTGCTACAGTCAGTTTTTGAATTACCACTTTACTCCCATGTCCCTGCACTGCTCCACCTTCCCCACTCCCCCTGCCCCTTGTGTATTTGCTGGAAATTACTCAACTACTGTGTGTGTTTTTACTCTCTACAGTACACAACTGATGGAGTGTAATGTCTTGCCTTAGCCCTCAAAACATTTTCAACATCAGGCTCCCAGTCAGCTGTCACCTAATATATTTATTTGTTTAATTATTTATGTATTTTTTTTTAATGTTTTATTTTATAATTTTTTTACATTTGTCCACCCTATCTTACCACAGTCCATAAAAAAATAAATAAAACCAACACTTCTTTCCCCAGACTTTCCTAGCACACAATAACAATAAAAGCAAAATCAGCAAGAAATTTGGACCCCAGCTGCCTGTGTCTTGCCAGTCACACCAAATTTTGGGGTATTTGGGGTCAACCTCCTTCCTCCCTTCTTCTCTCCCAAATTGCTCCCAGACTTCCCTAATACAGAGAACAAATATCCTACAGTGAGGGAAAAATTATTTGATCCCCTGCTGATTTTGTACGTTTGCCCATTGACAAAAAAATGATCAGTCTATAAATTTCAATAGTAGATTTATTTGAACAGTGAGAGACAGAATGACAACAAAAAATCCTGAAAAATGCATTTCAAAAAATTTATATATTGATTTGCATTTTACTGAGTGAAATAAGTATTTGAACCCTTTGCAAAACATGACTTTGTACTTGGTGGCAAAACCCTTGTTGGCAATTATAGAGGTCAGACATTTCTTGTAGTTGGCCACCAGGTTTGCACATATCTCAGGAGGAATTTTGTCCCACTCCTCTTTGCAGATCCTCTCCAAGTCATTAAGGTTTCGAGACTGACGTTTGGCAACTCGAACCTTCAGCTCCCTCCATACATTTTCTATAGGATTAAGGTCTGGAGACTGGCTAGGCCACTCCAGGACCTTAATGTGCTTCTTCTTGAACCACTCCTCTATTGCCTTGGCCATGTGTTTTGGGTCATTGTTATGCTGGAATACCCATCCATGACCCATTTTCAATGCCCTGGCTCAGAGAAGGAGGTATATGGCCCCATCCATCATCCCTTTGATGCAGTGAAGTTGTCCTGTCCCCTTAGCAGAAAAACACCGCCAAAGAATAATGTTTCCACCTCCGTGTTTGACGGTGGGGATGGTGTTCTTGGGGTCATAGGCAGCTTTCCTCCTCCCCCAAACACAGCGAGTTAACTTGATGCCAAAGTGCTTGGTTTTGGTCTCATCTGACCACAACATTTTCACTCTATTCTCTTCTGAATCATTCAGATGTTCATTGGCAAACTTCAGACGGGCCTTTAAATGTGCTTTCTTGAGCAGGGGCACCTTGCGGGAGTTGCAGTATATCAGTCCTTCACTATGTAGTGTGCTACCAATTGTTTTCTTGGTGACTGTGGTCCCAGCTGCCTTGAGATCATTGACAAGCTCCTCCCGTGTAGTTCTGGGCAGATTCCTCACCGTTCTCATGATCACTGAAACTCCACGAGCTGAGATCTTGCAGGGAGCACCAGACCGAGGGAGAATGACAGTTATTTTGTGTTTCTTCCATTTGTGAATAATCGCACCAACTGTTGTCACCTTCGCTCCAAGCTGCTTGGCGATGGTCTTGTAGCCCATTCCAGCCTTGTGAGGATCTACAATCTTGTCCCTGACATTCCTGGATAGCTCTTTGGTCTTGGCCATGGTGGAGAGTTTGGAATCTGATTGATTGATTGATTGCTTCTGTGGACAGGTGTCTTTTATACAGGTAACAAGCCGAGATTAGAAGCACTCCCTTTAAGAGAGTGATCCTAATCTCAGCTGGTTACCTGTATAAAAGACACCTGGGAGACAGAAATCTTGCTGATTGATAGGGGTTCAAATACTTATTTCACTAAGCAAAATGCAAATCAATTTATAACTTTTTTGAAATGCGTTTTTCAGGATTTTGTTGTTGTTATTCTGTCTCTCACTGTTCGAATAAACCTACCATTAAAATTTTAGGCTGATCATTTCTTTGTCAGTGGGCACACATACAAAATCAGCAGGGGATCAAATAATTTTTTCCCTCACTGTATCTAAAAGGTTCCCTAAACTAAGCTTCAATTCCACTTTATTTATTTATTTTCTCTAGCTCGAAAACATGCTGCTTTCTCCTCTCTAAAACACAGAATTGCATGCTGCGAGAGCGTGACATGCTTTTATAAGGCTGTAGAAAAGTACAGAAAACTTTCCTGTAGTGGGGAAAATGTTTTCTTCCCATTATTTTCAATGTAATGAGCTATGAGGAAAAAAGTGAAAATTGCACTTTTTGCAGGAAATTATTTGCCAGGCGGGAAGTGCCATTTTTCACCAATTTTGGTTTGAGGCGAATTTTTTTTTAGGTTATATTAGGATTAAAGGCATGCTTTACATAAAGTCATAACCCCCACATCTTTTGTTAACCCTATTCCTCCTAAAAAGTGAATTGACTACACAATCTAAACAGGTTTCAGTTACACCAGTTAGATGACACTGCTCATTTCCCAGTTTCCCCATCCTACCAGCGATACTGCAAGCATTTACATGCATACATTTTATGTTATTGCCATTCTGAAGAACTGCATTCTTTGAAATATGTATTTTTTTTTTCAGGATGTAAGATAGTCACTTCCCTATATGATGAACTAACCCATCCTGTATCTTTACCCCCATGTCACTTCTCTAATCCCATTTCCTCATTTACACTGCCTACCCCTATCCTAGTTTAAATTCTCCTCCAACCCTCTAACCATCCTAACCAATAGCACAGTAGCCCCCCTCCCACTCATGTTCAATCCATCTGTACTATAAAGATCCTTCCTAAGGAAAAAACAACCCAATCCTCTAGAAACTGAAACCCCCCTGCTTCCACCAAGTCTTTAGTCACACATTTACTGTTCCAATTTCCTGTTGCTTTTCTGGTGTAGTTCACAACACCAGTAATATTTCAGAAAATACAACCTTAGAGGTCCTTCGCTTAAGGTTATAACCTAAATCCCTGAAATCTTTCTTAACAGACCACCATTTCTACTTGATTTTGTCATTGGTCCCAACATGCACCATGACAGCTGGGTCATGTTCTTCCTCTGTGAAGACAATAATCTCAAAAAAGGGGAACGGAACTGGAGCACTGCATGTGTCACTCGATAAGGACAGCTCATTATTCTGTTGGTTATACACGCTGACGTGCACCTGTATCTAAACTTTATTTGTCTGTATACAAAAAAAGAAATGAATTAAAAGATACTTGATAGGGCACTCTAGTGATGGACTCACAAGAAAGTCTCGAACAATCTGTCAGCCAAATTTGCCACATGTCGAACCCAATCACCTGAGAGCTAGCAAACTGATTGAACTGATCCTGGTGACAGATTACACTATCTTCCTAATTAGGAATCCACCTACAACCACCATCTGGCTAGGACCCGGATCCCATCACTGCCAGAGTTGCTGTTCTCCTGTTACAGTGAACAGTCCACACTAGCAAGCACATTCCTGTGCCAACTCCATAAATATCAACAGTTAATGATTCCTGTGGAATGACAAAGTTGGCAAGTTGTTGGCAGTTTACATACTACCGTATTCTTTTGTATCCCAAACTGCAGTTATTTTTCAAGGATGAGTGTTCCAGAATTGTACAAGCAGATGGTTAGTGTTGTGTGCAAAGGCATGGATATCCACCTGACAACATATATGTAAAGATTATATGACTGGCACTGCTTACTGGGATTCCCTCCCACCAGTGGGCAACAATAGCATGTAGCATCAGGTAACAGCCAGCAATCTTGCCTTTGGTTCAGGCAGTGTGACTAAAAGACATCTTCAGCATAGCCCATATTATCTGCATGTCACCTTTTGCATGCAAAGTTTTGAGAGACTGTCCCACAAATCCATAGATGTATTAAATAAACTGGAACAAGTGATAGAAGAATAAATGGCACCACACTCCTTTAAAACTGCATTGAGAATGGGTAATATGGTGCATGTACCCTGCTTTGCCCAAATTTAGTTATGGCCAAATTCCTGGCAGAATCCAAAACCCTCAGAGAGATGCTGAATATCATTCTGCAAAATGTATGCCCTTTTTAGCCCATTCTACGGTGCACACAATGTATTATATTCCATAGAAGAGCATAAGAACCTGTGCCATTACCAGCTGAAAATGGAGGTCTCTTCCAGGTGGATATCCACTCTGTATATGCTAGAGCATTTATATGAACAGAATAAGACCATTAGCAAGTACACAGTGAAAAACTGGAAGGCTTTGGAGGGAACTTCTTTGTCACCTGGGCAATGGCAACTACAGTGTGATGTGCTTGAGATTCTTTATTACATACACCAATTCATGGGTTTCAGGGACGACAATCAAACATTTGTGGTGGTGGTGGTGGTTGCAGCACTGGGGGTGGCACATCTCCCTGAATATGAGTTGGTAAGAGATACACATGACCACCATGTAGCTCCTAAGACTGTTACCAATGCACGGGAGATGCTTTTAGCATATTTGCAGGATAGCTATGTTCTTTGCAGAAACAATGACCCCATGGACTAATGGCAATCAAAACAGTGTTTGGCCAGCACTGACACTGTCTTAGCGGGTTTTCAGTGCAGCAGGTTATATTGTAAGTGACCGTTGGACACGTCTATCAACCAGCAGTGTTAAGAGAATATCATTTAAAAAATAATACCATCTGAGTATCTGGTAGCAGAAGTGGACAAACCACACATGACAAGGAAACCAACATCTCAAGCACTATTAACAGCAGCACTGAAGATGAGATGGAGGGATTTGAAGGTCTGCCATCATCTACCATTGGGACCACTGCTGTGACCAATGATTAATGTTTGTCAAAAATGTGAAATAATCCAAGGTTATACCACCATACACATCTGGCCCATTAAGTGGAATTTGAAACTTTTGTTTTTTTTAATTACCCCTTTAAAATTAATGGTCAGAATTATGTAAGCGTAGTAGCAGGCTTGCAGAAAGAAAAACCTGAAAAAGTATTTATTTTGTAGGATTACAGAAATTTAAATATTCAGCATATTACAGTAAGGCTAGGTTTTTTAATAGAGAAAAATAAAGATAGCCCTGCAGAACTAGCACTCAAAAGAATCTCACCCCCTCTGTATTAGTGCGGCAGGATAATGTTAAAACTTAACTTTTATTGGAAAGACAGAATTTAAAGCAACTGTTATAGTAAATGCCGGGGCATATGTGTTTGCCACTTAAATTTTTATAAAATAATTGGGTAAGTTCTTCGTCAAGAACGTAGCCACAATAAAATGATGCTAATGGTGATTGTAATCCATTTCATCACTTAGAAAAATATCCAAATCTCCCTGACAGACCTGAGAGGTATATTAGTCTTCTAAGAAATATTATATCATATGATCGCTGAATGAGGAGGTAAGCAAAATCAGACTTAGAGTGCTATGTATACTCAATGTAAGCTAGACTTCTAGTAAACAATATAATATATGGTCACTGGATGTGGAAATAATCATAATCATCCTTACAGTGTTATATACTTGCAAACCACCACTTTGTGCTTGTTCACTGAATGCCACAGTATTCAGGTCATATAAAGTATTTAATATCATGGACCACAAGGAGAGACTGATTGAATTCAAATAGCTCCTACTAAAGATCTTGGTGGAAAAAGTATTTGCTTAATTACCCATTCTCTGGAATCATGTAACATCATTGTACATGGGCATATTAGTCAAATGGGTCAACTCTCATGAGAGTAGACCAAAAGTGCCCTAGTAAAACACAGTTAAGAGGATTTGCTAGAATCCATATTGCTCCACCGAGTCACCAGGTTTGTATCTCAATAATGTAATATTGTACCATACAATACAGGGACAATCACCATAATGAAAGTGGCCTGAAACAGGGAGTAAATAAATGCGCATTTTATCAGCACTTCATCATGGCAGCATGCAGCCTCCTTTTAAAACATACCCATCTGATTGGATTATTTGTCTCATCCTATCAAAGCCTGAATTACATGATACTGTATACGTATTTGTTCTCAAGACAATCAATCAATGACAGGATACATTGTTGCCATGGGAAGGAAAAAGGAAACAAATTAACAAGCAGCATTAAAGTTAAGAATGAGTGGCAAAATTCAGGCAAAGACTGGTATTACAAAGATCTTATATACCTTTAGTGAAAAAATGGTTGGGAGCATATATAGATTTTGTGATATTTGCATAAAGTGTGAGGTAATCAGGGGACCGTTACATAGCGGCTCAGTGTCACAGAAGTCTATAGGTCTCCTACAATAACCTTCACTGAACTAATCATGCTAGACTGTATACTCCTAAACAAATTAAAAGTAAAGTGATATAGATATGCATCATATCAAAGAATTTACTTACATTATTTCACAGAATTGCAAATACCCCATGATTGTCAGAAAGGGTATTGTCCACAGCCCAAAATTCAGACACAATAGAATATGTCACAAAGAATCGCAAAAAATTGCATAATGATTGCTCATATCATGAGTATCTGTCACGGTTCCCAGGAATAAACCAGGAATCAGGACGGTAAAGTAAAACAATCTTTTATTAGAATAATAACAGTAATAAACGTATACAGATAACACACAGAGGGTGATGAAAGAGGCAAGCACTGTATCAGAAATAGCAGTCCACCAAGAGATCCACCACACTGTCCGAGACTAGGCATCAGCCCACTGGAGCCTCGAGGTCTAGCACTGATTCAGCCTGCAGTCAGTCTAGGAGTCTGACAGAGACCCAGGTCCGCTCTAGGGTGGGTGTCTGTGGAGTGGGGACCAACACACGGAGGAAACAGACAGAGCTCCCTAGTCAGAAACAGAAAGGATAGTCAGAAAAGCCGGGTCATACATGGAGCGGGTAGTCAGCCAGAGCTACAGGTTTGCACCAGACAGGATATCAACTGAAGCGTTGGATGCTGGAAGCGCAGTGGACAGAGCCCCAAGTCAACACCAGAGTGGGTAGCTATCACGGTTCCCGTGATTCCCTGTCAATCTGTGACAGCAGTACCTTTGCATTGGAGGAGGCTGATTGGCCCGCCCAGGATGTTCCTTCTTATACTGGCTCTTGGGCACTTGTCAGTTGCCCTTTCGTGGTGTTCCTGCGCCTCGTTGCTGAGTTCCAGTGTCTCCTGTGTACCGACCCGGCTTGTCCGACTCCTCTCCTGATTCTGCTCCGTGTTTGACCCGGTTCTGGCTGACGACCCTGCTCCGTGGTTGACCCGGTTCTGGCTGACGACCCTGCTCCGTGATAGACCCGTTCTTCGTCTGTTGCTCCTGCTGCAGTATTGTCCCGGTTCCGGTTGACGCTCCGGTCCTGTCTGCTGTTCCGGTATTGCTCCGGTCGCTTGTGTGCTCTCCTTTTCTACCTTGAGAGTGAATTCAGTGCAGACACTTTACTCCTTTTCCACTATTCAGAGACGGTTTTCCAGAGACTGTTATATCATCCTGGGCATTGGCCAATCTAAGACTGAGTCTCTCCAATTGCACCTGTTAACCCTTTGGGGTCATTCCCTGTCTATACATATCATATATTCCTATCTTTGTATTGCATTCACTTGATCTGTATTGTCTTTACTGTTCATTCCTGTGCTGGCCCCTAGGAGCACTGTTCTATTATCCTGATTCAACAAAACTGTGTTTTTACTTCATACCCTGGTCTGAGTGTCAGAAAACTGTTACAGTACGAAAGGGCCATGACCTCAGATGGGAAAAGTGACAGTAATACACAGAACCTCCACTGGAGGATGGATGTTCACGAACAACGCCTAGACCAATTGGCACTGGCCATGCAAACCTTGCTAGAACGTACGGTACACCTCGATAAACCGAATCAAAAACACTCATGAACTCCCTGATCGTGGCTGAGGGCCACTCCAGAGCCTGAAACATCTCCTGCGTCACCTGAAGTATATTCTCCTCCGGTAGGAAGAATTTCCCCATGCATGTATTGAACCTCATTCTCAGAAACACCAGCACCTGGGAAAGCACCAGAGAGGACTTTAGCATGTTCAGGCTCCAGCTGTGGTGAACCAGCAATCGATCGCAATCTTGGAAGTGCTGGGCCAAGAGCTCTTCTGAGGGAAACCTGATCAAAAGGTCGGCCAGATAAGGAGTCAAGGAAATGAACCGAGTGTAGATGAAGGTCTCTAAGGACCAGTGACTCTTGTGAACACAGAGTGCAGAAGCCAGGCCACATGGCACAGCTGTGAACTAATAATCTGAGTCGTAGGCAAATCACAGGTAGTGCGTGCTGGCTGGGTAAATAGGGAAGTGTAGTTATGCATCCTGAAGGACTAAGGACATCAAATACTCCCCCGGGCACATTGATGCAATGACAGAATGCAAGGATTCCATTTTAAAGCATATAGTCAACCATATATTTGCTAAGACATTTGAGGTCCAAGATAGGTTGACACTTGCCGTCCTTCTTTGGAACCACAAACAGGTTGGAATAAAAACCTGAACCACATTCCGGGGGAGGTAATGGAATCAGAATCTTCTTTGCCAGCCGTAAATCCACTCTTTCTTGAAAGAGCTGTGCCTTATCTGGATCTTTTGGAAGCCTGGCCAAAAAGAAACAATACAGTGGAAGGGATCCAAAATCTGTGTGATACCCATCTGAGATTACCTGCAGAAACTCACTGGTCCATGACAGACATGTTTGGTGGACAGCTGAGGCAACAAGGTGCTCTTGCCCCCAGTAGCATCACTAATGATCTGCTTTAGCTCAGGTCCAGACAGGGACTCAACCTGAAAAGGCAAGGAAACCAGAAACTTCTTAGAATACCGATACGCAGACAAGATTCTCCTTAGAATGGACAGCTTCCATAAGCTGTTTGCCCCACATGGCAACAGCCCTGTTAACCCAGGCAGCGGCAAAAATAGGTTCCAGTGGCTGCAAAATTGGCCCTAAGAATAGAATCCAACTTTTTTATCGTCTGGACCCTTCAGACCTGCTGCATCTGCCAAGGGCAGAGCCATAGATTTGGCTAAGCTAGAAACTGGGGAATCCACATTAGGAGGAGATGCCCACTGTGCTAAATCTGCCTGTGAAAAGGGATACTTAGGAAACCTTTGGGGATAAACAGTGACTTCTCTGGGGTCCTTCCACTTATCCAGAAGGATCTGATCAAGAGTAGCATTAGAGGGAAAAATGTTGAAGATTTTACACTTCTGGAAGATATCTGAAGAGGAAAAACCCTCATCTGGAGGTGTCAGAGACCTCAAGTGTCTCCAAAACAGCTCTGATGAGTCCCTCGGCTAAGGGAGGCAGGTCAGTCTCATAAGAGTCCCCATGGGAGTAGGAAGAGTCCATGTCCTCATATTACCCTTGTCTTCTGCCAATTTCTCCACTGTGGAAACCCTTATAACATGAGGGACACTCTGAGAGATAGGGTCACATACTTAAAGGTAGTCGGGGGCTTCCAAGATTGTTGGACCCCTTGAAGGGAGAAAGGAATTTGGGCCACTGAGGACAGCAGTGTTTTTACCCAAGCTGGATCTTGGCCAGTGCTGGAGGGCCCCGGTAGGGTAGCAGGAGCCACAGTACAAAAGTGACAAAGAGATCCTGAATTCTCTCTAGGAAGCGCCTTTTGATATTAGGAATAGTAAGCAAGGGGGGTAAGGGATACCCACGAGTCCTTAGATTTATTCCTCTGTCCATTAGAATCTGACATGACAGGAAGTGTCTCATACTAGTCTAAAACAACCAGTAATAATTCCCCAGACTAATAATTCACCCTAGAAAGACCAGAAAATCACTTATCTGGCAGGCGAAAGGAGGAGGAGAGCATGTAGAGTCTGCCTCTGTGTAGAGAAGGAAAAAGTCAACTGCAAAACTGTCAGACAATCAGAAGAAAGTCTGTGAAAAGGGAATTCTGGGAAATGTCTTCTCTGTTGTTGTTGCCTAACAGCGCTACCCTCTGGCCATGGGATCGCCACGGGCCCCTAAGACACTCAGCACGTGAACCGGATGAAATGGCATGAGGAGACAAGACAAAAGAGCCCACTGTATGTCAAACAGGTGCAGAGATATGTACCAATGAAGTTCATTCAATGAAGCAAAGGTGGCTACGCGTGAACCCTTCTTAAAGGGGCCGTGGAACTAAATCGAACAACTGGACAAAAGTATCCAAAAACCACAGGGATCAAGTGGGGGGCACCCACAAGACAGTCCACTAAAGAGAAAGATCAAAGAAAGAGCCCAACCCAGAAAGAATAGCAGGGGAAGGTGTTAACTATCCCAAATGCAGTCATCCTTGCTACATAACTGAAGGAATGAACAGTACATATAATAAAGATCCCAAACAGGAGTGCAGGAGGCTAAGGGCTCCGATAATGCCTCTGTATGGAGAGGTACAAGGTAGGGACCAAGGCACTCAAAGGGTCTTCTTTCTTCAGGTTACCATTGTGAAAGTAAGCAGAGCCCCAGTGAGACTCTGCTGGGAGGGAAAACTTTGGCTGCAAGATTCCCTCCACAGGGCAGCAAATGTCAACACAACACATGTACACTGGTCAATCCACTACAAGGGAAGCCTAGTAATGGTAACCCCCACCTAATGGGAGAATTTTGAAAGAGCCATATCTAACAGAAATTTATAAAAAAGTTCTAAAATAAGAGAGTGTCTCTATTCCATCCATTCACTACAGAGGACACATTCTTAATGGGAGCCGTAGGTTAGGGAAGTGGTTAAGCTGGAGGAGTGGCTGGGAGACTCTGTCTTTGAGATGTGTCCTGCCCTCCAGAGGAATCCCACGGTACCTGTGTTCTATATTGGACATAAAAGAAAAGTATTGACCCATTTATGGATGAGCAACCTGTTTATGTATAGTTGGTGATGGACTTGAACTCTCTTCCCAATGCCCAGCAACGGATAATAGGATGATTGGTGTCTTAGCAACTGAGAAATAGTGTAACTAACAGATGAGAGTTTGTATTTTGTTAGCTGTAGAAATACTGCAGGCAAATATAGTCGTTGATACCTTTATTGGCTAACTAAGTAGATTTAGGATGCAAGCTTTCAAGACCTCTTAGGTCTCTTCCTCAGGCATGTTATACAGATAAATATGAAAACATATCTCTTATATACAAGTACACATTGCATTGTTTAGAATGGAAATCAAATAAGAAACCTCAGCCCCGACCCAGATTATTTGATAAGTCAATGGTAAATTGCAGTCTTCCTCTGAGGAGTTAGATATATTTACGATCCCAGTGGGACTGTTTGAAAGGTTAATCCACAATGTAATATGAATTCTCTCTCTATACAAAACATAATAATTTAAAGCAGTAAACGTCAACATTAATTTAACCTCCCATTTTTTCTGTCCCTGTGAGTGTGGAATAGCCCCCATCAGTACAGTTAATTTAATGTCCCTGACACTGTCCATTTTGGCAAAAATGTTATTCCACTGGTGTCTCTGTCTTTATGTTGTTAACACTGGATCTGTAGGAATTAAACCTTTTATGTAATTGCTGTCCAGTTTCACCCACATAAATAGCTGTTAAGAATTTTGCACACATGATGAGGTATATTACATTAGATGATTTGCAGGTGAAGGTACCATTGATCCTATGGTGTAACTGGGTGTTTGGGATGGGCATCTTGTCAGTGGTGTAAATAAGTGCACAGGTTTCAGACCTCCTTTGTAGGCAGGGAGATGGGCCATTTTTTGTATTTTATTCTCTGTTGGAGAGTAAGGGAGGCTGTGGGAATATGTTCTTAAGTCTTTTATCCGTATGCAACGCTGTTTGAAGTTCTCTTGATATTTTGAGTGGTAAGTGACAACCAGTGGCACCCGGTTTCCCTCATGTTCTTTGTAGCTCAAAAGATTTTTTCTTGGTATGTGGGTAGCCTTCTGTATCTGTCAATAATCCTTGCACTGTAATCCTGTTTTATAAAGTCTCCTCTGAGTTTCTGGTCCTTCATGTCAGAGCAGATGTGGTTGTATCTGATGGCCTGGCTGTATATGATGGAGTTCTTTGTGTGTTTTGGGTGGAAGTTATTGTTTTTCAGGTAGGTTGGTCTGTCCGTTGATGTGCGTTACAGGGATGTTGTACTGAATACTTATAGCTGTGTCTAGGAAGTTAATTTTTGTGAATGAGTGACTGAGTGTTGGGTTGATACTGGGGTAGAATGTATTGTAGTTTTCATAGAATTTGAGAAGTTTCTCTTCACTGGAAGTCCAGATGATAAGAATATCATCTATGTAGCGGAGATAGACCAGGGGTTTTATCTGGCAGGTGGACAGGAAGTCCTCTTCTAATTTTGCCATAAACAGGTTGGCATATTGTGGTGCTATTCAGGTACCAATTGCAGTTCTCATTTTCTGAAGGTAGAGGTCCTGTCAAAACTTGAAGTAATTGTGGGTGAGTATAAACTGTATGAGTTTTGATACCCGTTACATGGGTGTGTTATTTTGTTCCAGATATCCTTGGCATGCTGCTATGCCATCTGTGTGTGGGGATTCAACATCAATAGTAGCCAGGATGGTGCTCTCTGGAATGGGGCACAAGTCAGTTTGTTTAAGAGATCTGTGGTGTCCTGAAGGAAGCTGAGTGTTTGTTTTATCAGAGGTATCATGGTATTTTCTACCCAGCCAGAGAGATTCTCTGAGTGTGCAAATTCCTGAAATTATTGATCTTCCCGAGTTTCCTTCCTTGGGTATTGTTGGTAGCATGTAGAAGGAGCCTATTTTTGAATCTGCTGGTATTAGGGGACTTGTCTGTTCTCCAGTGTTGGAGGGCAGTTCTTTTATGATACTATTAAAGGGATAGTAATACTTCGTTTTAACTTTATTTTATTTTGTAGGCATTAAAAAAACATGAAGAATGATATAAGTCTTATCTCTCAAACCTTTATGGTTTAAGAGATATTCACAAACAAAGTATCCCCCCCCCTGTTCAACCAGATCAGAAGGGAGGTGCCCAGGTAGACTGCAGAGAGGGACAATCTTCAATTAAGGGAAAAAGCTGAAAAACTTGTCAAGGGGGGGGGAAGGGCTTTCATTGTTTTCATACAAAGAAAATTGTCCCCTTCTGTTATCTGTCTGGTCATACAACCAGATTCACATCTGAGAAGAGATGGCTTACACTAGGTAAAAGGGGCCGGGAGGGGAAACTTTGCTTGTGAATATCTCATAATCCATAAAGGTTTGAGGGATAAGACTTAGATCATTCTTCATGTTTTTAATGCCTACAAAATAAAATAAAGTTAAAACGAAGTATTACTATCCCTTTAAGTAGTTTTTTATAATTTTTTTGTGAGATGGATACAGTGTCAGAGACAAACTATACTGATGGGACTGTTCCACACTCAGAGGGACAGAAAATATGGGAGGTTAAATTCATGTTGAAGTTTAATGCTTTTAATTATTATGGTTTGAATAGAGACAGAGAATTCCTCTCACATTATCACACTATGGATTAACCTTTCCAACAGTACCACTGGGATCGTAAATACCTCTAACTCCTCAGAGGAAGACTGCAATTTACCATTGACTGATCAGAGAATCTGGGTCTAGACTGAGGTATCTTATCACATTTCCATTCTAAACAATGCAATGTGTACCTGTATATAAGACAGACTTTTCATATTTATCTGTATAACATGCCTGAGGAAGAGACCTAAGAGGTCTTGAAAGCTTGCATCCTAAATCTGCTTAGTTAGCCAATAAAGGTATCAATGACTATATTTGCCATAGTGTAACTAAGCAGTAATGTTCCAAGCCTGTTCACTCTAGTCAGGAACATATCAACACTGGAACGTGGGGAGGGGTCAGCCAGAAGAAGGGGAGAGAAGGCTCCACCCTCAACACATTGTCTTTTTAAAATGTTCCCCCCTTTCAAAGGAAGGTAACTGTAACTGTATTCCATATTGGATGACAGAGAAACGATGATAGGATGATGGTTGTTTTAGCAAGAAATAAATATGGTTTCCAACCTGCACAAATGTGCTAATGAGAATACAAAGCAGATAAAAGCATTCCTTTAGCTCTGTCGGCTTGTACTGATAAGCCATTGAAGTTTTAATTCCATGCTTGATAACACTGCAAGCCAATGAATATGGCAAAGAGAAGACTGCGCAAGTCTGAATATAGGTTATGTGGTACACAGAAAAAAAGGGGGGGGTTACATACACCTGACAATGAGGAAGCAATTAGTCTCCCCCAACACCTAAAACAACGTGTACCACCATGCACCTCTCCGCATGAACTAAAGCCTGAGTTGCGAGGTCTTCTCTATTGCTTTATTATAAACGATAACTGGACCAAACAGGACAAAATCAATTGAACTGTACCAAAGTTAGAAAGAAGAGGACACAGTGTTGTAATGTGACACATATTTCTTTTTTTTTCCATATTTAAAAACAAAATTGGATTAAATAAAATTTACAGTGAGTACAGCCCATTTGTGCAAATAAATACCCATGTTAATGTACTCTCACAAGCATCAACGAAAAAAAAAAATGGAAAAAAAAATCTTAAAAAAACAAAAAGAAAACTATACAATGTTCAGGGACAACCAACTCCAAGAAGAAATAAAAAGGCAGAATTTTTCCACTCAGGCCAAAAGGAGGAGAAAAAAAAGGAAATTATTTTGTCCTTTCCTTCACCCTATGGCAGCTTGATACCCACTGCAGAGAACCTTGGCTCTTGATCAGCAAATGGGTTAATGTCTATATAAACAGAACTGTGGAGGAAATAATTAGAAGAGGGAAAACAAAGTGAAAGACAAAGGCTTTATCCACTGGGCAGTTTAGCCTGCTACTAAATGCAAGATAATGCAATGTATGCAGGGTGTGCAAGTAATGGGGGAAAAAAGAGAATGGGGGAGAGAAAAGCAAAAATATGAAGATTGTCAAGACAGAAAACCATAGAAAAAAAACACGTAAGAGATTAAAAGAGAATGTGGTAAAATAAACGTCTCAGAATTCCAGACGGGTGTACAAAACATTACTTTGAAATGAGTTGCCAAACCCTATCTGGTACTGATAGTAATAAAAGAGAAGGAAAAAAAGGGGTGAGAAAAGAAGATGTGAAAGAAAGAACAAAAACAAGAGTGGGGAAAACAACAGATAAAGTGTCATAATTACAGTAAACAGAACAAATAGGTGTGAAAATCTGTTGATGTGCCAAAAGTGAAGAACTAATATAGGACTAAAGTGCACAACTTATGTCTTCAATGGTCACGAACAGGACAACATCCAAGGAAAAAACCTTGCTTAAAGGATCAGTGATGTTTTATTAAGAAAAGGTTATCCCATATATATTGTGGGGGGGGGGGTTCCTTTTGAATAAAACAATAAAACCCCACTTCTGGGAGCTTATTCAGACATTTTTATAGTTCAAATTCACAAAGTAGTGGAGCTGTTACTATCACGTTCTATGATAACTATAGTAGTCAGTGGATCACCTCTCCTAGAAAAAGCAATAGTGTAACTGCCTGGACAGCAGGTGAACTGTCTGAATACCAGGTGACAATGCTGGCAACATTATATTAAAATTATGTTTTTCCCTTAATAAGAGTTTAGTGTTCCTTTAAAGGGACATTTCAATGACGCACATTACTAACTGTTGGCTGCCCTTTATGGGCAAAAAAGAAGGCAGAAGTGATATTAATTAATTTGTGGTATTTACTAATTGGTTTACTTAATGTTCAAATGTATTTTCAGAAATTATTATACCTGAGAACTTCCTCCCCTTGAGCTCCCGAGAGAGGGCTCATGTGCTGCCGACTAGGGGGATGTAAATGAAGAGATTTGTGACATAAGGGGGATGTGATTTAACTGGGTGGGTGGGGCTTAATGTCCTTGTGTCAAAGTGGGCAGGAAGTGGGCAGAACAGGAAGGATGTGGAGTAGAAGTGGGCAGAGTTTCAGAAGCAACTCACCACACCCGGAGAATCAGCCTCTGTCCCAAGAGACCAAGTAATTAATTGTAAAAACCGGAATCTCCGCGGTAGATTTGTAGAGTTCCCAAGTATGGAAATTACTGAATACAAGCCCTGCATGAATTGATACTGAATTACCATAAAATAGATTTTCTTATTATCCCAATCATGCTGGATCACACATTCCGTTTTCTATTTGAGAAATGGTTATTCATAACTTGTGTAATAAGAGAATTGAACACGTCCAGATTGTCTCACAGAGATCCAAAACCAGCATTGGTATCCTGAGATTTGCTCCCCCTGTGAAGTTGCCAAGTATAATCCTTGTTGTAGCACATTTAGGCCCGAGTTTATGAAGGCAAAAAACATGTGTGAACCAACTGAATCCATAGGGAACAAATAAAAATTTCAATTGTTTTAAATAGGTTCTTAATAATTTTAATGCTAGATAGGTCTTCAACGCATGGTGAAGCAATGTGTTGGAACCCTCACTAGCACTGAAGGGGCTAAAAGGCTCAGCTAAATCAGAGGGGGTTTATTTGTTCCCTATGGTGTAGCTGGTTTGCCAAGGAATTGCTCCACTTTTATTTTATACATATGTCTTTTATGCATATATGGTCCATTTAGGCACAGCTGGTTCAGGTCCACTGATTGACTCTGTGGTGTTATAGCAATGTAATCCTTAATATCAGCCTGTTTGTGGCTTTTGAAGGCTGGAGTTGTGCACCCTTGGTTTCAACAGAAATAAAACGGAGAACAAATGAAAGAAGATGAAAGGGGATGGTCCAGAGAATAAAGAAAAGAGGAGGAAGAGGAGCCAGGAAGGGAGAGGCTGTATTTATAAGTCCAGTGTGCTTCTTATTAGGGCGGGAAGGGGGAGGAAGAGTGAGGTAAAAGGGGTGGAGGATGAGTCTTTCGTTCCCACAGGTTCCCCTCTCAGCCCTCTTGCCCCAGCACTCGCACCTCCCCCATCCGTCTCCACACGCTATTGAGAGCTGGCACGTTCCAGTATGCGCAAATCATAGTTCTTCTTGATGCTGCGCAATTTGAAGCGGCTGATTGGGTTGTTAAGCTGCACTGAGGCATTCTGTGCTGCCATGGTGCTGGGGAAGACTGCCACGATGGTATAAAAGGCTGCCAGGTCATTGCTGTAGGTTTGACGGCCATTTTCTGTAGGTCCATTGTTGTCACCTCCCAGCCCTGGGCCATGACCCTGAGTGTCCCTCAGCCACTGAATTTTGGCCCCAGACATTGCCAGCTGGGTGAAAAGCTTGCCTGCTTCTGCTCGTGTGATGCCCTCAGGAAGGTCTGTGATCTCTAGAACTCGGCCAAGGACTAGAAGAAAAAAGAAAATATTTGAAACTGCGGGTCCAGGGAAGAAAGTGGAGTTGCACTTTACCTTTACAATTATACACATGCTAAAATTTATACTATATAAAAAAAAAAAAAAAAAAAAAAAAAAAAAAAAAAAAGACAACAAGCTCTTCCCTGGAACTCCACAGCTTAAAGGTGAACTGTACCTAAAGTAATAAGTGGTTTTTCAGGTGTTCAGTATAATCACTTACGTAAGTAACAGTCTCATACAGCAGTCCACAACATCTATTTATACATTTCTTGCATTGTAACTGCAGTTACCTGAATTTACTGAGCATCATTTAGGTCTGTATTTAGTTTTCACCTAAAATGTTAAGTCTGAATGTGACTAGACCCCACCAATCATGATTCTAAAGTAATACAAATGTTCAGCTATAGATATCAGAGCTCAAATGCAAAAAATGTAAATAAAATATATCTGACCACTGTTATGGAGGACAAATTCATAAGAAATGCCTTACAAATCAGAAACTCAAAAGTATACTACTGAGGCAAGTACTTCATACCTATACTGCAGTGGTAGACAAAAATATAAAATCTTGCTTCCCAATGCACTGTTCTCACCTCTGGCACTCAAAGGGTTATGTGAGGGTTTCTACTGTTCTTGGTGCTGAAGTCTGAAAAAAATGCATTCTCCCTGCCCCATCCCCCATTGCCTCCCCAAAAACATAGGCAACATCGTATGCAATTTGATCAAAGTCTCTGTCCCCTCCCTTGCATATTTAATTATCAGTGTATATGTGAACGTGGAAGTGGAATCTCCTCATATTGCAAGACACACTTCCCTATTATATCAAATCACAGTCCATATCCCCCAGAAGCCCTGTCTTCCTTCAGTGGGAATAGTTCTCCACATCAAACCCTCAACAATTACAATTGCAGACATGAAATGAAGTGACAGTCAACCTTCTTTCTTATTTTACATATACTGCAAGTGCACAGTATGTAAAGTTAAATTCCCTCTACTTTTTATTGCATTTACTATAACACGTCTCTGACATTGAGCTCCCTATATTGCAGTTTCCAAAGCGCATTGTATCAGGAATTATGAAAACAGTTCTAGTGATGCAATAATGCTGCATAATCAGAGCAGAAGAATAGACTGCTTCAACTACAGCACACATAGCAATACATGCTGAAGGACAGTACAACATTTTACCACCATACCTTCTGTCACAGTCCTTGACAGAAAGTTCTCTGAAAACAAAAATTCAGGGAACTCAATGTTAAGGATATTAACATTAACCGTCCGGTTAAGTACCCGGACTGTCACGCTGGTCCGGCACGTAAAGACCAGTGACGGTCCTGGTACGTCACGTACTATTACTCACCGCGGTCCTGCAGGAGCGCAGTAATACCGGGGACTGAATTTGATCGCTCCAAGACCGGAGCGATCTCTTTCAGTCCCTCAGTTTAGCGTGCTGCCCCACGTGATCAGTCACGTGGGGCGGCACGCCGAAATTCTCTATCGGGTTCTTAAAGGACCACACACCCACGACCGCTGGTCGTTAAGGGGTTAATGAAGAATGTCACTTAAAAGAGTAATGTACAAATTGCAGGATTACGTTCGTATATCATTGCAATAGATATTAAAAACACACAGAGACTGATGTACTAAAAATTGGACCACTTTTGAAGCAAACCAGCTGCACTGTGGGGCGAAATACACATTCTCAAAACTCCCTTGGATTCAATGGATCTTTATACTCCTTAGCAATGCACTGGAAACCTCTAGCATTCAAGGTGTTAACCCTTTGAGTGCCAGAACAGTGTGCAACGCATGGCAAAGCAATGCATTTCGTACCCCTCTGGTAGTCAAAGGGTTAAATCTCGAATTAAATAACCATAGGGGACAAATATTTCTGTTAGCTTTGGTAGACAACACAATTGCTCTGGGTGAGATGCACTAAGGCAGTGGTTCTCAACTCCTGTCCTCAGGACCCATTAACAGGCCAGGATATGATGATTTCCTTGTTACAGCACAGGTGTGTTAATCAATGTGAACGAGCCTCTGATCACGACACCTGTGCTCTAGCAGAGAAATCCCTAAGTCCTGGCCTGTTAGTGGATCCTGCGGACAGGAGTTGAGAACCACTGCACTAAGGTGTGATAAAGTGGAGATAACTTCTCCGGTGATATCATGTCTCCAATTCCTATCTAATTCTATGAAGCTAGTACACTAAGGGCCGTATGTTCAAAGGGATAACGACAAAAAAATGTTGTATGGAAGACAAAAAGAAGTAATTGAATGCATGAACGACATATTTCTATAGAGTATACAACAAAAAAACTAGTAATGTCTGTTGTGTACGACACAACTCCAGAATTGACGGGTAAAGGGGCGTGGCTAAACTATTCTCCAGTATCGTATAGAAGAAAAGAAAAATGTCTTTCAAAAGACAAAATTTGTACGTTAAGAAAAAAGTGGAGGGAATGTGTTCTGAATGTGAGAATGTTTGTCTTTACTTAAGACATTTTTGTCTTTAGTTAAGACATTTTTTTGTCGTTCCATACAACAATTTCAGTCAGGACAAACGACATATTTCCAATCACAACAGACACTCTGAAAATATGAATGATCCCAACGACACTGTACTTTGAAAAGTAGTTACAAACGACAAAAGCTATTTCGCTACTTCTTTGAACATATGGCCCTAAGATTTCTCCAAGTCTGGGGATCTTAGTGCATAGGCTCTTTAGATAGAATAACACAGGGATTCGGGAAGTGATATCACTGGAGAAGTCATTGCCATTTTCTCACGCCTTTATCACGCATACCCCCCCCCCCCAGTTCTTCTTAGATCAGCCTCACATGGTATTACTGATTGTCCATGGAAACAGTATTCTGAAAAAGTACATACTCTCAGCTTTTTTTCTGTACATTAATCTTAATACAGAAATTGAATGCTACTTGCCAATGTCAGTTGTGCCCAAGTCCGTGGATGCCGATTTCAGAGCCTGCCTCTTCCCCCGGTTCCCATGCTTTATCCCTGTCTGGCCATTTAGCAGCGAGAGGTAGGAATGCAATAAAAAAAAAAAAAAAAAAAGAGTATGTTATGTTTGTATGGGTCATGGCTCTCTCATGCTCCTACTGCACAAAATATCTTATCCCATGAACAAGGCATTATGAAGCAATTCATTGTACACCAGTTTTGTCCTTAAAGAGTTAACAGCTCACTCACAGTATAAGTATCACGAAGCATGAGCATCAGAATTTGAAATTAGATTTCTCAGGCTACTATATATACATATTTGCAAAACCAAGTCAAAGTTTTCAGTTCTATCCCACCCTTCCAACAGTATTTATTTAAAGGGATAGTAATACCTAAAATGTAAAAAAAAATATGTTGTAGGGTTTATCGCCCTGAGTAAAACAAGAGTACTCCCACTGCTGAAAGATGTTTCATTCAAAAGTTATTAATTTTCAAAGTTGAATTTTTTAGGTGCAATATCACAGTGGCCTGAAATTGTACAGTGGCGCTGTTGCTACACGATCCTATGGACAGCTCTGGTCTCAGGACCATAAATCTCCATAGGATGGTGTAGCAACAGCGCCACTGTAAAATTTCAGGCCACTGTGATATTGCACCTAAAAAATTCAACTTTGAAAATTAATAACTTTTGAATGAAACATCTTTCAGCAGTGGGAGTACTCTTGTTTTACTCAGGGGGATAAACCCTACAACATATTTTTTTTACATTTTAGGTATTACTATCCCTTTAATTTAGTTACACAGCACATTCTTAGCTCTGAATCGGATTTACAAGAACACAGACTTCAACAGAGAACAGAACAGGACTGACTTTAAACCCCTCACTAAGGTAAAGGCTCTAATATGCATGGCTACTGCTCTACTAAGCACAGCTGGGACAGGTCCACTGACTGTCTAAGCGGTGTTATAGTAGTGCAACACACACTTCAATTGTCTCTAGATATGCATTCATAAAGTAAGACAATTTAAGTTAGGCATGGATTGCACTGCAACCGATTTCCCCTAATGAGGCTGTTTTTGATTGGGATATTTAATTGAATATAGCTTTGAACTATTACACGTGCACACTGAAGTTAGGCTCCAGAATAAGCCATATTTTCTCAATGAAACGCTTCTGCTGTAATATATGAATGAGTATATAGAGTGCAGAAAAACTCTCCTAAACGGCCTCGAAATAAAGACTGCAGAGTTGGCAGTTGCTATGGTAACTTCACAGAGATTGAGATGAATAAATAGTGTTATGAAACATTCTGCACGCTATGTGGGTTAAATATGCAAGGATATAAAATGAGTGGCAACATAGGATGAAGCCAAGTAGTAAAGGGTTATTAGTGTTCATCTTGCAGAGGTGTCTGTAATACACTTTTTTTCCCTCAAATTTTGAGAGCTTCAAGGTCAGTACAGCATCTTATTAAATATCCCCCCAAAGGGGGGTCACAATATATTAACCCTTTGAGTGCCAGAGGGGTACGGAATGCACTCAAAGGGTTAAAGTCACGTTTAACCCTTTGAGTGCCAGACATTGCTTTGCAATGCGTTCTGTACCCCTGGCACCCAAAGGGTTAATTCATGGTATTTCCTAATTCTGTAATTGTAACTTTTGTATATGGTAGTTTAATCAACGCAAGCACTTTCAGGCCAAAGTGACTTCTTAAAGGGATTGTAAGGTTTCATTATAAAAGCAGCTCTACTTATTCTTCATAGTATTTGGGCCTTGGAGAGTGTTATTTCCATACTGTCAGAGTTGTAGTTCAAGAGTAATTGAATGATAAAGTATCCCCCTTCAGCCCCTTTTACTAATGTAACACTGCTCAGTTCAGAGCAGCAGGGAGTGTCAAGGTAGATTGCAGAGAGGGACAATCTTCAATTAAGATAAGGGAAAAAGCTGAAAAACCTGTCAAGGGGGGCAGGGATTTCATTGTTCTCACAGCAGAATATTGGCCCTTGATGTGATCTGACTGGTCTATGGACTGGATTCCACATCAGAGGAGTGGGGACTTACACTAGGTAAAAGGGGCGGGAGGGGGAAACTTTATTGTTCAATTACTCTTGAACTACAACTCTCACAGTATTGAAATAACACTCTCTATGGCTCAATTGCTCTGACGATTAATAGGAGCTGCTGTTTTTGTGAAACATTACTATCACTTTAATCCTAACAGCTGAACTGGTCATTTCTGCTGAAGTTATACGGGTCGTTTTATCATCTTCCCATCCGCTTTGAAGTGAGCTTAGAAGACTCTAAATGTTTGCAATGTGATGGCTTGAATCGAAATACGTTTCCGAAGAGTTCTTGAAGTAAATGTTCTTCCAGATGAGTTATTCAGCTGCATTGTAATCCAGGCATAATGGAAACTGTCATCTTATACTGAAAGTTTATTTTCTGTAATTAATATGCGTGACTGAAATAAAGTTAATTATATATGCAATGGATATCTCTAAATTCAATATAATAAAAAAATTATATAATTCCTTTACAATTTCAACTTCCATTTCCTGTCTTTTGGCACTCAATAAAATTACATCTTGTACTTGTATACTGCAGCCTTAATTGACAATTGTGATGCTCTATCAGTCAGAATTTATGCTAGTTTAAGAATGCATAGTAACAAAAGTGTAATTTGAGATGAAGGGTGCATTTTATGTCAGTAAATAATGAAATGTTAAGTACAAATTGCTTATTTTAAAGGTATTTGGAATTATTTTATGTCTCAGAAAACATTACAAAACATGAAATAAATTATGATGTGACCATTTCACTTCTTACCTTAGCAGAATTATATAAAATAGAATAGTATATATATTATATTGAAAGCACATGGAGCAAACAAAATGCAAAACAGGGGAAAAATAAATATTTCCTAATGATTTAAATGGACCTTTTAATATCTAGAATGCTAGAGCGGCATCAAAGAAATTGAAATGGAATTTGCTGAAAACCTCTCTGGCTTTCAATGGTTAAAAACAACACTTAAATCAAAGGGCATTTTGGGATTTATCTAAATTCCTAGCAATGAAGCAACTGGTATGCTACCGCAATAATCCTTTTCTTCTGTGTATAGGGCCCAACATGCATTTTTGTAGGCCTTATGGACATCTACTGTCCCTAATGTTCAAATGAAGCATATACCATGTATGACTACAATGGTTCTCAAACAGGATTCCATAGCACTTTGGTGTGCAGCAGATATCCATTTAAGGTGCCCCTCCTTTTCTATAAAGACTTTGTTGAGTTTCAGATATACATTTATGCAATTTTTTTTGTACAGTATGTGTATTTTTGTTTTTCTGATAGTGAGACATAAAATAACTATATATTTATGTTATTGTGCACATCATTATTCCATGACAAGTGATACATAAATGATAGATGTGCCCTGAGAATTACAAAGAGTGTTAAGGGGTGCCCTGCACAAACAATGGCTGAGCACCACTGGGGCAATCTAACAAGTAATTGTTAACCCTTTGAGTGTCAGAGTGGTATGTAATGCATTGTGTACCCTTCTGGTACTCAAAGGGTTAATGTGCAAATAAAGCACGTGAGGGACAAAGAGGATTCTGTATGAAATATGCGTTAGGGTCTAAATTGTTAATTATAACATTCAAGTAAAGGTATCATGACTTGAAGAATATTATATGTAGGATTGTGTGCATGCATCGTGAACTTCTTGGCTATTACGGCCATCTCCAATGCATTGGAAAGAAATGCATTGGAGACCTCTCTAGCATCCAAGGAGTTAAACTACATGAATGAAGCATTACCAGTTGTGCAGAGTACGGAGACTGGGTTTGCAATAAAGGGGGGCAGACTGAGAGGTTGTACTGCAGAGGCTGACCAAGCAGAGAGTACCGAGCATCACCTGTAACCAAAAGAAAATACTTGTGAATACAACTGAAGCAATTCTCGTTCAAACCATCTGCATCATAGGGAACAAACTCCCAATAATATAAATGGAGCATTTAAAATATTTTGCAAAAAGAGGTCTTCAGTGCATTGAAAAGCAGTGTGTTGGAGACCTCTGGAACCAAACCAAAAAAGCTGTTTACACCAATGAGCATTTTAGGATTTTTTTGGTGTGTCAAATCTGTCATTTTGAATATTAGAAAGAATTTATAACCATCTGCCCCAGCAACGATTATGATAATTTATATTTACGATGCACTTTTGTATTAAAGGGAAAACTTTACCTACAGGAATGAGTGGCTCTTAATGTGCTTAACCCATTAACGACCAGTGGTGTGTGATGCATATGCAAAGCAATGCTCTGAACACCCCGCCAGTGTTTAAAGGGTTAACAGCTCATTATATTCCAGTCAGGTATACTTCATGTACAAGTTGGGAATATGGACAGATTTGTGCATGGTGTATGCAGTTCTCTCTGTTTACTAAGTTCCAATTAAACTGGCATCTAATTCACACATCCTCAGAATCTGAATCGGGAATTCCATGTGGAAGTTATAACCATGGTTCTGTAGAGCTATGTAATAGAATCAGATTGTAAAGTTGAAGTGACCAGCTACAGAGTACAAAATAATTAACTCTTTGCGTTCCAGATATGTATCCAACGCATACCTCTCTAATACTCCAGGGGTTAGGAAAAAAGTGAAAGTTATAGGTGACTATTGTATGAAGATACAAATTAAATATGTTATCCCTTTGCAATACACTTCTCATCCCTCCAATCCTCAAAGGGTTAAAAAAAATGAACTTCTTTCTATAGATGTAGTTTCCTTTTGAGTTTTATGTTAAGACAGACAAGTTCAACTAACATAGGTTTAATTATTTGTAAGATTTCACTTATATTATCAGGTACAGCACCTTGATCGCTAAAGCCAGGGATATTAAACTGTTGGATCTGCAGCTGTTGAGGTCTAACTCCAATCACCTCCCCAACTGTCCAATGCCTGGCTGGAGGTGATGAGAGAGCTGATTGACAGCAACCTAACAGGGCGATCACAGTATTTACCTTGTGTGGGGCCCACAGGTCGGGGGAATTGGGTGAGAACAGAAAGTGGTGACAAGCCAGTGCAAACACTGTTCAGGTTGGAGCCTGGGGAAGGTGTTGGAGACTGTGCTGGAGATGTTATAGGGCTGCTCAACAGGTTATTGGCCTGCAACATAGAAAAATGACATTAAATGCAATATATTATTAAAAAGCAAATTTCCTTCACATTAATGAAACTATCAATTTAACTGTTATCTGACTTACTATAATCAACATCTCCATACTGGATTTCTTTTCCTTATATTCCTATGTCGCTTGCTCACCATCATTTAACTTTCTGAATAACCACATGATTCTCATGTAAAACAAAGCTGGACAGTAATATCACAAAGCAGCCTTTAACCCTCTGAGTGCCAGAGAGGTATCCAATATGTGTTCCTTTTTTCAAAATATTATTAAAGGAAAAGATAAAATACAGGTGAAGCAACTAGGTCAATGACAACTTAAACGTAAGTAAAACAATGAACACATGAAGAGTCCGTTTCTGGTGTAAAGGGAGCGCAGGCCAAGAAGGGGATAACTTATCAGAAGTGCATTCAGAGTTTAAATATAGTAAACAAATGCAGAGGTAGTGTATCACCAAAGGATATAATACACATCATGGTTCTAAGTAGCTATTACAGTCAGTAATTAACTCATAAGGTGCAATTCAAAAACCTAAGAAGTGCAAATAAACCAAGGGGAAGAAATGAAAATGTCCACTGATTTAAATGGAGCTTACTACTGCCTGAATGACAGGCATCTACAATGCATTGCAAAGAAAAGTGCTGGAGACCTCCCTAGCATTTATGGGGTTAAAAGCTCTTAGAATTTTAGGAATTGTTATTTATCTTATTGAATTGCACTGACTGTTTGGAGAAATTTGAGCCAGTGCTGCAACAAAGCAACATCCTGCCTTGTGGTTTAAAAAGTGAAGAGGCAGAAACAGTGTGTGGTGGCTATTGGACTGTTCTGTTCTCTTCTATGACGTAATTGATGGTAAGATTGGAGGGGATTTTTCTAGGGGAGACAGACACCTGATATTCAACTACATTGGTTGTATACTATGCCAGTACAAATTCGTGATGTATGATGGCTATTGATTAAAAGAGCAAAGATTGGCATCTTTTTGAAGCATCACTCTTTTCCATGTAGAATGGGTGCAAGAAAATGAAATTCCATCATTTTAGGTATTACATATATTAGTGTTCTTGTTTGTAATACATTATCTATCTATACAAAATAAAATTTGATATGATATTATTGCCTCTGGATGTGTATGATGCATGTAAGTCCCTGATTGAGAACCAGACATTTTATTTATCTTGACATTTTTGGAGTGGGGTCATTGTCAGGCTGCACATTTCATCATAAATTGCACCACATACAAACATATTTTCTTTAAATGTATTAGAGTGTTGACCTTTTCACCAGCATTGAATGGGTTAATATATTTGTTTGACATACAGACTGATGGTGCAGTGGAGACTAGATAACCCAAGAAATTCAAATATCAAATAGTCCCCTGTGGATCACTAGCACAACTTGAGGAAGCAAATTTAAAACCTGGGCAAATACAGGGAGTAGAGCAAATCTGTGTGAGCTAAATGTATGTGCTCCATAGAGCAGACTATGCAAAATATATCCTGTAAATGGTAAGCTCTGACATCAGATCCTGAAGGATGTGGGGTAGAAGGAACCCTAAGAGAGAAACTCCTACACCAGAAACACTATGGATGTGCTGTGTAAATAAGGAAACATGGTCAGTTACCATTGATGTAGAATTGTTCTACACTAATATCAACCATGAACAGTTCTAAATACTGTCAAGTATTTTCTCTGACAAGTAGATGAGTATGTGAAACAAACTAAAAAAGAGATATTAAAAGTATTATCCTGAAATGTAATTATTTTAACTTGAATTATGCTTCTTACATTCAAGTCCAAGGGATCTCAGTAGGGGACAGCCTGTATCCTCATGTATGACTGTTTCTAGGTTGGTGTGAGGCAAAATATGTTCATGGAGGGTATATGCCTATGTACACTTGCAATGTCAACATCTGTCTGAGGTACACAGAGCATATGATCGTCTACTGGGACTCTACAGCCGGAAGAATTCATCCAAACATTAAACAACTTTAAACTACATCATCATTAAACTCATCTTCTGGTAACAACATGGTCAGATCTCAAGTCCTTTTATGGATATAGTAATGCAGAAGAAATGTGATAGGACCATCACTTCTAGTTTTTACTGCAAGTGACTGCAATAAATCATATTTTATATGCCTCTAATGTTCACCCACCATCTAAATTAGAAGAAATTGCTCAGACACTACTGATTTCAGAGAGAACGCCCATGAAATTGGTCTGAGACTCAGGAGGAGACTATCGTAAAAGTATTGAAAAAGAAAGCTATGCATAGACTTAATCGAAAATAGTATGGAGACCCTTTTAATTCTAAAAACAGGAGGGATGGGAATCAGCAAGAGCCATTAAGAGTTATAGCACTGATTGTACAGAGAACAGAGCTACATTAACCACAATCAATGGAACATTTCATATGAAGATGATGATCTAATAACTATTAGGCCCTCATGTCTCCAATGGTTTAAGGAGGAATTACAATAATAGAGAAAATATTGTATCAAGCCATTACTCCACAAGGGAACAAAAGATTAATGGATACTATGCCTCTGGAAACTTTGTTCCATTATGGGAGGGACTATGAAGACCCAGAACAGATTTGTGAAATAAATATGGATACCTACATATATTAACTGTAACTCTATAGTCTATTGCCTAATAGATTAAATTAAGATACCATAATGCCACAAAAGTAATCTGATCCTTTTGAAATGCCGGGGCTTAGATGTGGTACATCTTGGGATGTGTGGAGGTAATGTGGAGGCTTTCCTGAAGAGAGAGAGCTGCTGGATATTCCTACTGAACTCTGCAAATCCGTATGGGAAGAATGAACAGAATAATTTTAGAATATTTCTGCATGAGCCATAAAACACTCTCTAGTAATAACTGGTAATCTATACACTTTCAGTATCTGCCAGTTTCAAGTATTTAATGAGGGCCATTAGAAATTAGCTCAACGTTCAACCCATTGGTAAGAACTGAAATAGTAGATTAGATATGTAAACAAATATGATGCTCTTTATGACCCAGACGTCAGAGGAAGGTCATGCTCTGGCCAGAATAACATGTCATATGCTAAGAGTTTGTGTATTTTTTTTTCTTTTTGTAACCTGCAGAAATATTGGAGATTGTTATGAGTAGCTCCCCAAATTGGCATAGTCATTTTCAGTCTGGGGAGGGAGATTAATTCCCCACTGGTATTGTCTCTGTGATTGTAACTGCATAGGATCCTACATTATTACTTTGACAAATTATTAGTTGAGAGATCCCTTCTCCATATGTCTGTCTGACTAGAGGGATATTTGAATTGCTGGTTCTTTTTTTATCAGCAGTAATTTTTAATGGGGAGACCCTGCTTATTTTAACTGTGTTTAAAATTAAACATTTTATGTATTAATTAAAATATGGGGTGCCCCACACATCAACACATTCTCTATCAGTTAATTAACAAGTATTGAGGTAGCAGTAGAGGGATTTGAACTGCTTCTTAGCCTGATTATTTTGCTAAATTAATACTTCCCTTTCAATAAACTTAAAAATTGGTTTAGAGCAGCCCCTCAGTTTGATGTGATTTATACCCAATTTGTAAATAACAGGGGTGGACAACCTGAGGCTCTTCAGTTCCTGCTGAAATACAATGCACATCATCCTCAGCCACCAACTGGCACACCTAAGCTTTGCAGTCAAAAATCTAATTAAAGACATAAACAAAAACGTTGGACTATGTACAGTATTTTCAAATTATAACTAACTTTCAACATTGTGACATACAGACAGATATATTCTGTGCTTTCTACCTGAGTACTGGCATCTGGGGTATACAGATGCTCTGGTTTCTGTCCCCTCTGGTCAACTCCAAAATATTTGCAGTGGTTCCACTGGACCATAGGTGGGTTTTGGGAAGTAGCCTGTGGGCTGTTCGGCACATTCAGTTGCATAACCACAACACCCAGTCCTGAAGGGTTGACACCTAAAATATTAATGAAGGGATGATGTTTATCTCGGACACATTAGAACACAGTCTATGACTTATCTGTGAGACATTTTCTTCCATTATAAAATTTCTGTAGTTTTACGTAAAACCAAAGCAACCTAAAGACAGATTCTGCAATATTAACCCAATGGAAAAAGAGAATAAATCTACTGCATCAAACATTAATTCGATATCTACATTTCAAGATTAAGAACTGGAATGTGAAAAACAAGCAAAAACATCAGAACTACACAGTAAAGTGATCTCTGTGCACTTACCAATAAGGGATTTTTGTGTACTTCCTGATATATAATTTTCTCTTAGTCCATGTGGAACACAGGAACCATGGGGTAAAGCATCCTCCAGTCAGGAGGGCAGGGCACTTACTTTAAAAGTCTCTCTGGAGATGGAGACTCCTTCCCTGCTCCAGTATACCCCCCACCAATATGGCTCAGTTTTATCAAATGCCAAAGATAGAGAAAACAGAAATGAGGCAGAAAAGGGGGCCCCCTGAACCAGAGAACCCAAAGGACCTCCATGCTCTGAACTCAATCAGTTGTTGTTTTTTTTATCTGGAAGGGAAAACCTGTGTTTCATACTAAAAGAAAAGGATTTATCTGTAAGGTCTCAAAAATTTCCTGTTCTCTCAATGTAGAACACATGAACCATGGGGAACTACCAGATCAACCAAGATTCCAGGGAGGGAAAGGGAATAACCCCTTCACACAGAGATCGGTTCTAAAAGACAAACTGCAATGGGCACCTACACAGCAAACCAAGGAACAGAAAACAAAAGTTACTGGTAAAAGAATATAAGGAGGATGCCTAAAAGGGCACAATGGCCTGTAGTACTTTCCGACCAAAACTGGAAACATAGAAAGCCAGCACATTAACACAGTAGTATTTCACAAAAGTGTGAAGGGATGACCACATCTCTGCCTTACCCAGCAGAAACCGGATTCTTATAGGCCCAGGAAGCAACCACCGCTCTGGTGGAATGAGCCGTGACCTTAAAAGACATCAGGTTTCTACTGAGAACATAAGCCTGGTGAATGGTCACATTGAACCAGGAATCCAATGCCATCTTAGACGCAGCTTGGCCCATAAAGGGCCCTATGGAATGGCAGTCTTATTTACAGAAAGTCTGCATGCAGCGAACAGAGTTCTTCAAGCACCTAACCACATCCAAAAGATGATGCTCCTGCTCCTGTCTAATAGATGGAGTGGGACAAAAGAATGGGCTACTTGGAAATGTAGTCATTTCCGATTAACCTTTTGTGTTCCAGAGGGTTATCAATCAATGCATTGCTTTGCAAGGAGGTGTATACCTCTCTGGCATTCAAAGGGTTAAAAGGGCACCATGACTATCCAGCTGTCTGAAAAACAGTGTTCCCCAGTAACAGGGGGCAGAAGTGGTTCAGAGGTGTCCATGGGTCTCAGACTTCAGACAGCCATCAAATGCCAAGGACTTGCAAAACAGTAATAAGTATGAATACTTTAAGATTTTTTGTCCAATAACATCTGGTCCCCTTCAATGGAGGTAATATGTATAAAAAGTCTAATTTGTGTACAGTTCACGGTTTATGGATGTTAATACCCTCAGAGTACAGCGCAAAGTGGATTTACATTATATCATATGACTCCACGATCATCTTCCATTATTCATCCACAGCCATTACTAGTATCATACAGCTTTTTTTCATTACATCAATGAAAGTGAGGAATGATATAGGTGGTCCACAGTTTAGATTGCTTACTGGATAAATTTCAGTTGTGGAAACATCATTTGAATACAACACCTTTTGTGTATACTGGATGTTTAATATATTGGATAATTACATTAACCTCCACGCTGCCCTATATTGAATAGCATTATTCAGTATTTTAAGCAGTGGTTCATATTTTTATTTTTATTTTGGGGCTCCACAGTGTGTTATTTGTATTTATTTATTTTTCACATTTTGTGATACTTACTAAATGTTTTCATTTTATTCACTGTTTCTATAGTATTGAGATTTATTTTTTAAACTGTAAAGAAGTCTGGAGAAAGACAGAAGACGGATGCATGTGCACAGATTTACATAAAAAACTTCAAAATTTAGGACATGGCAGTGACATTTTAAAAACCCTGGCTTCCAAGCTACTGTGATTTTTCCATCCATGTACTAGATTCTTAGCTTTCTTTGATTTACAACTATTCTAAATGTGTAACAAACAAATTTTCCTTAGATCTCTTATTTTTAAAGTGGACATTTTTTAACTGGTGCTGCACAGATGGCTTTATTTATTAATGGTTAAATTGTACTAGTTAATGCTTTCACAGTCTCATAACTTAAAATAGCTTTTTTGTAAATGTGTAATTATGGTAAATGTCCACAAGAGAGCAGTCCTACACTATATTTTGATTAAAGGGACAGTAATGTTTCATAATAAAAGCAGCTCTAACTAATCATCATAGTATTTGGGCCTTGGAGAGTGTTATTTCAATTCTGTCAAAGTTGTAGTTCAAGAGTAATGGAATGATAAAGTATCCCCCTCCCGCCCCTTCTACTGGTGTAATACTGCTCAGCTTAGAGCAGCAGGGAGTGTCCAGGTAGATTGCAGAGAGGGACAATCTCCAATTAAGATAAGGGAAAAAGCTGAAAAACCTGTCAAAGGGGGCAGGGTTTTCATTGTTCTCACAGTAAGAATATTGACCCTTGATGTGAGCTGTCTGGTCTATGGACTGGATTCCACCTCTGAGAAGCAGGGGCTTACACTAGGTAAAAGGGGCGGGAGGGGGAAACTTTATCATTCAATTACTCTTGAACTACAACGCTCTCGGTAATGAAATAACACTCTCTATGGCTCAAACACTATGAAGATTAATTGGAGCTGCTGTTTTTGTGAAACATTACTATCACTTTAAAAAGAGTGGTTAATGCAGGCTGAAACCACATGCATCTTCCATTGATCATATAATAACCAAAGTGTGTTATGTAACTGAAACAACATTTTTAGGAAGTTGTTTAAGAATATAACGGCCACTAGATGTGCAAAAGATTGCCTTGAAATATGTTGTGCATGCCCGGGTCATAAAAGGGTAAATGACCCGCTTTTTCCTAACAAAAACCTTCCACTGTTCCTCAGCAACTAAGGCCTCGATTCAATATACCCAGATAAAACACCCAACAGGGCAAAATTGGCGAAGATGGACAGCAGCTGACCCCGTTGGACATCAGGATTACAGGTAAGAGTTTCTTTTTAGGGGATTTTTTTTTTTTTTTTTTTAACTTTGTCGGATTAACCCTGTGAGTCCCAGTGGGGTATGTGTTGCATATACCACTGGCACTCATAGGGTTAATTCTAACATTGACACCCTGTATAACTCATTATGCAGCGTTATCGTCCAATGTAATTACACTACCCATCATTGTGATATGTATGAAGAACTAAATTGGCTAACACTCGAATCTAGACGTGCCCTTCACCTCTCTTCCATGGTTCATAAAGACTTCTCTAGAAAGCTACCTGATTACCTGAACAGCATGCTCACTCCAGCTCTCCATACTAACTATAACCTCCGCTCCACTGTTAACAACTCACTGAGTATACCATATTTCAAGAAAGAAGCCAGTCTGCCTTTTCCTTCAGAGCTCAGAAAGTCTGGAATAACCTACCTGAAATAATCAGATCTTCTCCCAGTCTAAAATCCTTAAAAATAACTTTTTCTTTATATCTAAAAACAATATGCAGTTGTATAAATGTCTCTGTATTTGTGCAAATATGCAACTCTTTGCTGTAAACACTAAGGACATACTCGAAAACGATATATATATCATTTTATTTTAAATTTAAATAAAATCATATATATTTTTGAACATGAATATGTGTAATTGATTCTTTCAGTCAATTATATTATCTGTGGAATATATGTGTCATACCTAGATTGTGTAAAGAACTCAGATTAATCATCACATTTTTGTTTATTTTATGCGAGATATACAAAATAGGATTTTAATCTTACCTGTTAAATCCTTTTCTTTTAGTCTATATAACTCACAGGTACCATGGGAAGGAGACAGCTCTTCGCAGTTGGAACAATTCTAGAAGTAGCGTAGGGTGCAGCCACCCAAGCTCCAATGACCCAGGAATCAAACAATTAAAATAACCCAGCATGAGTGCAGGAGTTATAAGAACCTCCAAGATGACTCTCTAAGGAGGAGAACAGTGGGACAAGTGGACCATGGCACTCAAAAGGTGGCTCACCTTTTTTGCTGGTCTTCTTTCTTCAGATTACCGTTGTAAAGAAAGGAGCCTCAGAGAGACCCCTTCAGGAGAGAGAGAGACATGGGTTGCATGATTCCCTCCGTAGAGATGTAAAAGGTCCACAACAGAACCTGATAAACTGGCAATCCTCCAGGGGAAGCCAGTAATAGTAATCTACCTAATGAGGGAATTTTGACACCCGATATCTAATAATAAGTAGTACTAAAAATTAAGCAGAACTATTCTCAGCCACCTATCCAGGATCTTGGAACAAGTCTAACTGGGGTGGAGCTAGTAGGGTAGCCTGATATGGAGGAAGGGGAGGCTCCACCCTGCACTTCTTCTAGAATTGTTCATGCCGACTCGGAGGAGCTGTCAACCCCCCAGTGGTACCTGGAAGTGATATTGGACAATAGAGAAATAAAATTGTGGGTCTCCTCTTCAGGTTGTCCTTGTATATATCCTTGACAGAGCAGACATGCTGAGAGTGCACTATTTAAGTGATAAGTGCCCTTAAACTCCATCTGAGCACGGTCTTGAATTGTAACCAGAGCTCATGAAGCATTAAACCAAGCAAATGCCTCTATGTATATGAATTCTAGTCATTACCAACTCTTTGAACAATTTATGATAGTAAAGCTTTGTGCTTACAACTTCAGCTCCCAACCCTTATTTTTACATTTATGATTCGCTGAAGAAAATTAAGAAATGACAAGTAAGTGCAAGAGACTAATTAACAACCATCTGTTAGATGAAGTGTGATTTTACAACTCAGTAGCAGTGAAAGATTGCTGTTCCAACTGTGATATAATTGTGAGATGGCAATGCATTTAAGTGTGAGCAACAAGGGACGTCAGATGTTCACATCTCAATGGAATTACTACATGCAACAGTGAGAACAGCAGTAATAAATAACTGTGCATGTCAAACAAATAAAATCAGTAAAGGATAGTTGTGACTTTCAAAAAATGAGACAGCATCATTAAAGTGGACATATAATTTAAAAAAAGACTAAAAAACAAAACAAACAAAAATTCCCTCAAGTAAAAATAATATTATTTTGCATTGTGGGTTTATTTTTTCTAACATTTGCTGTTTTTTTTATTTTTTTTAGCCTTAGAAGGTGAACTTACATGACTATTTTTATGGTCCCTCTGAAGTTGAGAATGCTCAGAAACTTGATTCATTAACCCTTTAAAGGGATAGTAATACTTCGTTTTAACTTTATTTTATTTTGTAGGCATTAAAAACATGAAGAATGATACAAGTCTTATCTCTCAAAACTTTATGGTTTAAGAGATATTCACAAGCAAAGTTTCCCCTCTCGCCCCTTTTACCTAGTGTAAGCCATCTCTTCTCAGATGTGGAATGCAGTCCATAGACCAGACAGATAACAGAAGGGAACAATCTTCTTTATATGAGAACAATGAAAGCCCTGCCCCCCTTGACAAGCTTTTCAGGTTTTTCACTTATCTTAATTGAAGATTGTCCCTCTCTGCAATCTACCTGGGCACCTCCCTTCTGCTCTGGCTGAGCAGTGTTACATCAGTAAAAGGGGCGGGAGGGGGATACTTTGTCATTGAATTACTCTTGAACTACAACTCTGACAGAATTGAAATAACACTCTCCAAAGTCCAAATACTATGATGATTAGAGCTGCTTTTATTATGAAACATTACTATCCCTTTAAGTACAGAGGTTGGTGTTGCTTACTTCTTTGGGTTGTGGAGAACATAAACAGACTTAGAAATCATAAACATACACAGTACTGTTCAACACTGGGCCTTAAATTAAAAAGGAAAAAAAAAAAAAAAAAATCAGGGGTGTAAAATCCTAGGCACCAAAGACCTATCTGTGATCCTAACAACCCCTTAAAGCTGCTGCCTCTCAGACTTAAACAACAGGAGAGGGCTTAGTGGATCTGTTTATCATAATCCCCATTTACTTCCTAGATAATCTGTCATCACAAACATCCTATATAATAATTCGCTAAAACGCGTGTAACAACAAAGTCATGCGCAGTAGAGGCTGCCCGCGCCGCAGCTGATACAGAGCTGGAGCGGCCGTGGCGCGGACAGTCTCTACTGCGCATGTGTGCCCCGCGACCGGCTGGCAGTGGCACTGTGGCCCGTGTAACGGGCTCTTCAACTAGTTGGTAATAATTCCATGAACATGATACACTTCTACTTCAGATGACCATGAAAAAAAGATCAATTAAGTTCAAAGTTAAAAATATAAAGGAAACCATCTTGGGAAAAAAAACATAATGTAAAGTAATATTCATTTTTAATTAATATGCAGATGCTTTCCTTAAGTGATAGTGGTGCATGTAAGAGTGGAAAAGCAGAAGGAAAAGATAGCTTTGTGCAAGAACATACATCGTAACAGTAGCAATAAGCTAGCAATGCACAAAGATACAGCAACAGTAACAGAAAAGTAGAGGGATAATCATGCAGGTGTAGAGTGCAGCAGTGTGATAGCTGTATGTGCCACTGTATAAGCAGCAGAAGGATAATTATACAGGTCTGTAGTTCACTAGCATGTAGCTGTGTGTGCCAGAGCAATCTCACTTCTGAGAGGGATAATTCGGTAGGTTGTCAGTACAACAGGGTGATAACTGTGTGTGCTGCAGTAAGAGCAGTAGAGGGATAATTAATGTGTGTCAAGAGTGTAGCATTGTGATAGCTGTATGTACTACAGTAAGACAGCCTGAGAGCGCTGTTTAGGTCTATAGTGCATAAGTGTGATACCTGTGTGTGCCACGGTAAGAGACTGAAAGGGTTAAAAGTTAAGGTCTAGAGTGCAGCAGTGTGATAGATGTGTGTGCCACAGTAAGACAGTGCAGCATTGTGCTACCTTTGTGTGCCACAGTTTGACCAGTAGACGGATAATTATACATATTTATAGTGTGAGAAAGCCTGAGACACCTAACTGTGTGGGTCTAGAATACAGCAGTGTGATAGTCGAGTGTGCAGTAGATGCAAAGCAGCTGAAAATCACAAGAAGGATAAATAAGATTAGAGCACATAACACAAAAAGAGCACAATGAGTGTACTCTATAAATATACTGAAAGCATGACAGTGAGGGATGTGTGGCATGCTTTCACAGGTGCCTAATTAGATAAGCTAGGAGACAATATTAAAAGTGACCTAAATATCCAAAAGCTGCAAGATGCTTATACTTGCATCAGTATAGTTGCCAGGATCTATTCTAATCCATATTTATAAACAGGGTTTCACTTTAAGGATATGTTATCTGCTATTCCCAGTGCTCTAGAATTATTTCTCAAAATGTACTACATCAGTCTGGAAGCACGGAAACAACGTCATTTAAATCCATGCCGAAAAGACTCCCACATTCTTCCACAGGAGAGCCAAGCATGGTCCCTTGACAGGGTGGGAGACCAGTAACCTACATGGACTAAGAGAAAAGGATTTAACAGGTAAGACTAAAATCCTCTTTTCTCTGTCGTTCACTACAATACAGGTTACTGTTAACTTTGGGATGTCCAACCACTGAGTTTCCCAGAGGTGGGAAGTAAGACAAGGACCAGGAGCAGGCTCCCAAAGTCACCAGAGCATATATGAACCATCAGATCATAGACAGCCCAACAGGAACAAAATGTCAACGGACACAAAACTGGGGAAAACAACCCAAGAACTGATACACAGCACACTGAACTAAAGCCAGCTGGGCTCAAAAGTTAAGGAGTACTGAAGATATGAAGGAGATGCTAGACAGGCAAAGCTGCCTCCAGGATCTTCCTCCCAAAGCTAACATCAGCCAATTCCAGCACATCAACACGACAGTGTTAAGAGAAGGTGTGCATAGACGACCAAGTAGCAGCCTTGCACAACTGATCAGCTGAGGCCTGATTCTCGTAAGCCCAAGATGCCCCAATGGATCTTGTGGAATGAGCCGCGACCCGAAAGGGAACAGGCTTCTTTCTCAGTTCGTAAGCCTTAGGAATGGTAGGCTTAATCCAAGATGCAACGGTCACCTTGGATGCAGGTCTCCCCGCCCTTGGACCCTCAGGAATGACGAAAAAAGCATCAGACTGACGAACAGTCTCAGTGAGGTGCACATACAACTTAAAGGGATTGTAATGTTGCACAAGAACAGCAGCTCCAATTAATCTTCATAGTATTTGAGCCATAGAGAGTGTTATTTCAATACTGTCAGAGTTGCAGTTCAAGAGTAACTGAATGATAAAGTATCCCCCTCCCGCCCCTTTTACCTAGTGTAATACTAATCTCCTCAGATGTGGAATCTGGTTGTAAGACCAGACAGATCACAGCAAGGGACAATTTTCTTACTCTGAGAACAATGAAAACCCTGCCCCCCTAGACAGGTTTTTCAGCTTTTTCCATTATCTTAAATGAAGATTGTCCCTCTCTGCAGTCTACCTGGGCACCTCCCAGCTGTTCTGAGGTGAGCAGTGTTACATCAGTAAAAGGGGCGGGAGGGGGATACTTTATCATTGGATTACCCTTGAACTACAACTTCGAAAGAATTGAAATAACACTCTCCAAGGCCCAAATACTATGATGATTAATTAGAGCTGCTTTTATTATGAAATATTACTATCTCTTTAAGGCAGCACACCACATCTAACAAATGAAGATCCCTTTCCTTGTCCGATGTAGGGTCAGGTCAGGACAGAAAGAAGGTACCACAATCTCCTGATTAATGAGGAATTCAGAGACCACCTTCGGGAGAAACTCCTGCGAAGTACAGCCTTGTCCTTCTGAAACACCAAAAATGGTGGTTTACAAGATAGGGCATGCAACTCTGCGACATGGCGACCAGTCATGATCGCCAGGAGAAAAGCCATTTTCCAAGTCAGAAGGGTAGAGGAATAGTAGCCAAGGACACAAATGGATGGTGCTGAAGGAAGCCCAACACCAAGTTAAGATCCCACAGAGGAGCAGGATTCTTAAACACAGGACGAGTATGAGCAACGCCCTGGAAGAAAACCTTGACAACAGGAAGAATAGCGATGCATCTCTGAAAGAAGACAGAGAGAGCAGAAATCTGGTCCTTAAGGGAACTCAAACCGAGGCTCTTATCCACACCGTCCTGCAGAAAGGACAGAACCGTTGGAAGATCCAATTCCTGGGATAGATCCTTGTCAGCACACCAAGAAAGAAAGGTGGACCATACTCTATGGTAAGCCTTAGAGGAAACAGGCTTGCGTGCACTAAGCATTGTAGCCACCACACCAGAAGGGAAACCCTTCTACAACACGTTGATGGGAAGGAGAGATTCTGGAGACCACCGTCCCTGAGCATTCATGTGGCCCAGAACCACTCCCCAGCCGGACAGGCTTGCATCCATCATCACTCTCATCCAGAAGGACACCAGGAAGGATTTGTCCTTCAGCAGATTGGAGAGGTCGAGCCACCACGACAGACTCAGTTCCACATGAAGAGGGAGAGACACCAACATCTTCAGGAGGTCCGTCTATCCTCTGTACACCTGGATCACAAACCTCTGGGGTTCCCTGGTGTGAGCCATGGGAAACAGGACCGCTTCTATGGTGGAGATAAACTTCCCCACCAGAGAGGTCAACTTTTTGGCCGGAAATGGATCGTGAGCCAGAACAGCAGACACTTTGTGGGCGATCTGGTGAGCTACTTCGTCCGTGACAAACACCATGACCTGCTGGGTGTCGAAGAGAAGTCCCAGCCTCTGAGATGGTACAATATCCGACTTGTCCATTTTGAGGATCCACCGATGATGGGTGTGTGTGAGAATGCAGTCCTTGACCTGCTGTTGAAGAAGGTCCGGAGAGGGTGCCTTCAGAAGCAGGTCGTCTATATACGGAGTGACTCTGATGCCGTCCCAGGACTCGACCGAAGACTTGGAGAGCTGTAGTCAGACCAAAGGGAAGAGCAGAGAACTGAAAAAGCCCTTGGTCGCAAGCAAACAAGAGGTATTGCCGGCTCTCTGTATGAATGGCAATATGCAGGTATGTGTCCTGAAGATCCAGAGAAGCGAGGAATTCCCCAGGAGACATGGCTGCGATCATCGACAGTAGAGACTCCTGGTGATAGTGAGTCCTGACCACAAAGGAATTGAGATCCTTTAGGTACAAAATTGGACAACAGCCACCGTCCTTCTTGGAAACCACAAATAGGTTTGAGTAAAAACCCAAACTCATGTCCTATACCGGGACCAGTTCCAGAACCCCCTTGTCCAAAAGGGTCTGTATGGCGCCGTTGGACAGACATTTTTCTACACACTGAGAAGTGTGAGAAGGAAAGAACCTGAAAGGAGGAAAAGAGGTGAAAGGGATCCTGTACCCCTCTGACACCACCTGCAAAACCCACGGATCTACCACGGTGTCTGTTCAGACACTGAGGAAGTGGAGCAAACGACCACCCACTGAAGCGTGGGGACCGAGGTTCGGCAAGTCATGCCAAAGAAGGTTTGGAAGCCTTGGGCTTGGTGGAGGACTTGGGCCAAGCCTTGGGCTTGGATAAGGAATGCGGAGCCTGGAAGAAACGAAAAAGCCGATTACACCTAGTAGGAGTCTTCTTCCTAGGGACTATGGGCAGGAGGGTACTCTTGCCCCCAGTGGACTCACAAGTGAGGTCCTTAAGCTCTGGCCCAAACAGAGAGGTGCCCTGAAAGGGCAACGACAGTAAGGCCTTCTTAGAAGCAATGTCTGCAGATCAGATCTCGAGCCAAAGAGCCCGTCTAGCAATTACAGACATAGTGGAGAATCTGGCCAACAAACGGATGACATCAAACATAGCAGCAGAAACATAGTACTGAGCCTCAGAGATGTTAGCAAGGAGCCTTAACATCTCAGCAGTAGGAGCTCCCTGACAGACAGCCACAGTTAGCTGTTCAATCCAGACTGCAATGGCCCTGTTCACCCAAGCAGCAGCAAACGCAGGGCATAGGGAAGTACCAGCAGTAGCAAAGATGGTCTTGAGAGAAGTCTCAAGCTTCTTGTCAGTCCAAGGGCAGAAGCATCAGCTACAGGCAAAGAAGTGGACTTAGAGAGTCTAGAAACAGGGGCGTCCACCTTAGATGCATAGACCCACTGAGCTAACGCTGCTTCAGAGAAGCGATATAGCTTAGCAAACCTCTTCGAGACAGAAGGCTTTTTTGTCAAGATACTTCCACTCATCAGACACTAGACTGTCAAGAGTGGGGTTGGGTGGAAAACAAGCCTCTTAGGCTCCTGAAACACATCAGAGGGGTCTGAAGGAACCTCTTGTACCAAGGAGATGTTAAGGGTATTCAACACAGCCCTGATCAGGCCCTCAGCTGAGGGATCCGGATCAGCCTCAAAGGGGTTACCAAAAATTGTGGAGACACAACTGCAGGACATCTCCCTTCATCAGAATGTACCAACAGTTCCTCCTCAGAGGAATCGGATACGTCAGGTACTCCCTGCAGTTTTGCCAGGGAAGATCTGACAGGAGTAGGGGGCTGTCAAGACTGGAAGACCCCCTGTAATTGGGATGGGAGGAGATGTAAGGTAGACCTAAGGTATCTGGTAGTAGCCTTAAACTCTTGCATCCATATTTGCTCTAGTGCATGGCTGTAGGTCCCTGGGGGAGACGCAGGGGCAACAGCGCATGCTGGGCATAAATGACCCGAGTATTGTCTAGGTAACCATGATTGACATGAGGAGCAGTGTGCAATGGAGGACACAGACACCCCAGTATCCCTAGTCTTAGGTCTAGCCCCAAGTTCCAACGGAGTAGACATTCTCACAGTGTCAAGACATTTAAAGGATAAGGAATCACCCAAATACAGTGTGTATGACTAAAATTTCAGCCCAGAAATTGCTAAAATGCACTTATCTGGAAAGCGAAGGGTTAATCTGCTGAGGAGAGTCCAAGCCTGAGTAGGCTACTCGTGAAGGGAAAGCACAAAACGGCTGCGAATCAGAAATGAGTGAGCGTAGAAAGCGCTCACAGGAAATGTAGTTTTCCCTGTAAAAGTACCGCAACAGTGCCCGAAGCCCCCTGAGCCCCCCATCACACACAAAATGTTGACCAGATAGTAGAACAAGGACAGACAAACAAAATGAGCCATCTCTGAAGTCGCTACGTTGAGCGGTTGCAGAGGTATGTCCCAAACTGTAAAGTCCCATAGAGGTGAACGGAACATGGCGTCTATGCGGTAAAGCGCGGCTTTAAATTTTGCAAAGTTTTACCATGAAGTAAAATACACACAAAACAAAAAAAAAACAAAAAAAACACGCTAGTACATGTCACCAGACCCAATAAACACTGAACCCAGTAGGGAAAGTGCCAACAACCCCCCAAAAGATGCTAAACCAGCAACCAAAGGGTTAAGTTACCACAGAAACTTGCTTCAAAAACACTCAACAGACATACAGATAAACCCAGTGAGTGCATGAGTATGTGTTAGGAAAGGAGACCCCTGTGTGGAGGGGAAGCGTGGGACATGTGGACCTCAGCACTCAAAGGGTTGCTCACCTTTTCAGCAAGTCTTCTGTCTTCAGATTACCATGTATAAAGCAGAAGCCTCAGTGGGCAACTCCTGGGGAAAGAACTTGTAATCCAAGATTTTTCCCCCAGGGCCCCAGGTCCACCAAAGCACCTGGAAACTGAGCTATCCACTAGGGAATTGTCAGTAATGGTAATCTGCCTAATGGTGGTATTCCATATCTAACAGAAAACAAAAAATAAGCTAAAACTATAGCAGAACTGCTCTCTTGCCTGTATCTTCATCAAGGAACAAATCTTACTGGAGGGGATTGGCTAACTGCAGCTAAGCAGAGGAGGTAGGCTCCAGCAACATTCACTTCTAGAATTGTTCCTGCCTACTTAAAGGGGCAGATCACCTATATATATATATATATATATATATATATATATGAGAGGGGGGGGGGGCATCTTAACCCTTTAAGTGCCAGAGGGGTCAACAACGGCAGAGTTGCACTATTTTCTTGTCAGAACTTAACCGTGCGACATCAGAATGCTCCCCTTTTGATGCAGGCAACATTATGAAGTAGCCATTTTGATGGTCGCCAAATAGAAGGTGACTTTCCAATAGTAAACCCTGATAATGTAGCGATTCTCAGCTTTGGGCCTTTGGACACACCAACAGTTCAGGTTTTTAGAATATATCTGATGAAGCACAGGTGGAGCAGTCATAATGAATGAGTCACTTATTACTCACCTGTTAACAAGCAGAGGTATCTTGAAAACCTGGACTGTTGGTGTGCCCTGAAGACAACTGTAATGTATGAAATGTATTGAGAACAGCACCCACCAAAACGGAATAAAAAAGGATGCTACATTAACCCAGCCCACTTACAGACAATGCAGCTGAATCACTATCAAAACCGTTATGGTAACAGTGGTGACAGTGTGTCATGGAAAAGGCAATAATGGCTTCTCCCACAAAGAATATTTAAGACTAGATTTTAGAAGCATTTTACAGATGCTGTCACAGAGACCATGGTACTTAACTGCATGTAACTGTAGATCAGGTTAGGCATTCTTTTACATTGTGCCAAACAAGTAATGCTGTTTGAGGACAACGCTGTAAATGATCACACAAGATGAAAAACAAAGACTAAGAAATGGCTAGGTAGGCATTTCAAATTAATTAACTGGACATCTTTCCACTCACTTCAAGCTTATTTAAACACATGTAAACCATGGCTTTATAGCATAAATATAACTTTATACACAAGCATCATTAAAGCACATCTGGAATTAGACTTTCAGATGTAGAATTAAATTAAAATGTTTTACAGATGCTGGCAGTGAAGCATATTTAATAATATGGTGACATTCATTTAAAGAGTTCTTCTTTAACCGCTTGCTTGTTAGAGATGTCTCCAACTCAATGTTTGGAAATGTTTTGATGATTATGTCCGCAGCATTACAAGGGGTTAAATGTTATCAACTCTTACCTGAATACTGCTGTTGGATTTGTGGTGGGCTGCATGGTGAGGGAGAAGGAGGCATCTGGTACTGCTCAGAACCAGGAGGTGGGAGAAAGCCAACTGATGGACTGAGAGGGTAGGAAGAGAGAAAAGGAATGATAAGTATGCCAGAGAGGGGCTTACAACTGTGACACATGGAGAATAGAAAAAAAAAAAAACATGTTCTGAGTTGCATTTTGAATGGATGTGTTCCCCTAGTTTCATTGTTTACCAAGGTAAAGACTCATCTTAACCTCCCCTTGACTTCCCACAACTTGTAAATTTTGTGGGTTTTGGATCGTAATCTGTCATGTTGGTCCAGTGCGGGTTGGCAGATATTTGTTCCTGCAACCCTGGTGTTTGAGCAGATTCCCCACACTGGTGCATTAACGAACTGAGATTATTTTATTTTATATATATATATATATATATATATATATATATATATATATATATATATATATATATTTATTTTTTATTTTTTTTTTAGATGTATATACACACACATATATATGCGTGTGCAAACGTCCCCATCATGGTGCCTGGGCACAAGCTTATCCCCAAAGTATGCATAAGACCACAAAAAAAGCAGAACACTGCAGGACTTTTTAGAAATCTCAGAAAAACACTAATTTATTGTATTAGATTAGGGAGACCAGACCTCACCTATAAACGGGGACACACATGAAAAATGCATACTGCAGGGCTGCTTTGATTTCAGTGCAGTCCTGAAATGTGCCTATTTCCTATGTGTCCCCGGTTAAAGGGAAGGTCTGGTCAGCTTATATTTGACTGACATTTCGGCACAACATAGTGCCTTTCTTAAGACTATCCAAAAAACACAATCAGGCCCTTAAATACCCACAAACCAACCCCCATCTAATAAGAAGCCTTTATTAGTGCTCAGTGAAGAGCAGTCAACGCTACTGTAATTAGCACCAATAGAGAGAAGGTGGCTGTATAATGAATCCCTCGTCCAGAATAAGGGAAAGACATACAGTGTACATATACACAGAATCATGCATCAAATGTAGAAACAGACATCTAGCTAAGTGTGGATTACCAAAACATGAACAAAATGTCTGATCGTCAAATATATACATGTGGAGAAATACTGCAAAACTACCTCACATCATAAATATACAGTTTCACTGAGCTGGTGTGTGAGATAGGTGGCCACAGCATTGTCTTGTGCAGTGTAAAGAGTAATAAGAAATAACAAACAAAGGAAAAGTCCAGATCCCAGCTTCTTTGCAGTGCTCTGAAGACCTGCATTACTTGGTTTATTTACTCTAGAGAAACGATGACTAAGAGGAGACCTTATCACATTGGACAAGTATATGAGAGGTCAATACAAGGATCTCTGCGGTGAGCTATTTATTCCAAGGCCTTATTCAGGTGACCAGGGAACACCCCTTGAGATTAGAGGAGAGGAGGTTTAAACTTCAGAAGGAAGGGATTTTTTACGCTAAGGTCCATTAAATTGTGGAATTCATTGCCCAGGGAGGTGGTTATGGCAGATACTATGGATACATTTAAGAGAAGATTAGATACATTTCTTTCAAAAGGGAACATACAGAGTTATACTGTTTATCAGTAGGCTGATCAGGAACGTCTGATAAAGACTAATTTAATTGGTAGCAGGAAAGCTATAAAACTCTGTCACTGGGGTATGAGGGGAAGGTTGAACTTGATGGACTTGTGTCTTTATTCAACCTAATTTACTATGTTACTCCTGCTGGTACTCTGAGCAGCAGTGTGCAATTGGTGGCCACAGAATTGTCTTGTTCAGTGAAATAAAGAATAAGAAATAAAGGAAAATTTCAGATCCCAGCTGCTTTGCGATGAGCCGGAGACTCGTATTATTCCTGCACAAGAAACACTTTTTTCTCCATAGCAAAGCAGTCAGGACCGTCACCTGGGCTTAAAGCACGGGCTGTCATGGCAGTCCTGGTATGTCAACAGTTATTAAGGGGTTAAGCAGTGGGTACTGGCAACAACTCACAAAAGCTTGTGTACATTTGAAATGGAAGTCTAGGAATGCCCCTACAGTAATTGAATGGAGAAGAAAACTTTTTATTTGGAGAAAATGCATGTAATTACCTTGAAAAAGCTGGAGCAATTCTCAGTTTTATGAAAATCATGATAGACATGCTTCTCCCATCACCCTTAAACCTAACTGCTGTAGAAATTGTAGCTCAGTACTGGTCTGCTCTCTATATGCACTGTGTAAAGAAATGTAACTGCATATTGTGTGCTTTAATATAGGCTATTTGCTAAAAATATATAAATCCAAGTTTATGCTGTAGTAACTTTTGTCCAAAGCAACCCCCCCACCCACACACACCTATAGTGAAAGCACATTTGTTTTATCCAGGACCTAGAATATAAAGATTTTCATAAAGGTTTACTGCCCCTTTAATCCTTTGAGTATCACATGGATGTACAATGTACTGCATTATACACACATAGTTTCATCACACTATCACTATCTGTCTCGGTCATTACACAGTAACTCACCTTCACAAAACGTATAAAAACATCATATATTACACTAGGTCTCCAAGAAAGAGCATTTAGCTATATGACACAGATATTTCCTGTACAACAAAACATAGAAACAAACCATGAGAAAAACATACCTTGAGCCATTCTGCTGCGCTGGTGGTATAACACTGTAATAGACTGGCATCCCACTTGTTGGCATTGCTCCCTGAACTGACTGGTTGGTGGGTACCAGCATTGACTGTTGATAGGTCTGTGGCACGACTCCCTGTGATTCATTGCCCACAGGAACCTGAACAAAAAATGGCACAAATCTTGGTGACAGGACAAATATTGATTGGTCAGTAGTCATAAACAATGTACTGTAACCCCATTTGCTAATGGATACATTAGAATTAGGGCTCTGGTCAGCAAGTGCCCAACCATAATAAGTTTGCATTAAAACTGTTTACTATTTTAATAATTACCGTATTTCTTCAAATATAAGGAGAGTTTTTTTTCCAGCAAACAAACTGAAAAAGCGACCTCGTCTTATATTCGAGGTCCCCCTAAAATCAGTACTTTAGTACCTGTTGATCCCACTCAGCAAGACATCCCATGCTCCAGATAGCCTGTCCTCAAGAATTCTCTCCAGAAAGGCCTGGTATGTACCTTATTCATTGGATGGTCCATATGAGGAGCAGGCCCCTCCTGCCAATTGGATCCATATTTACTGCTATAATGTATGCTGGGAGAGATGTTGAGCATATAATAATTCTAGGATATAACGGTATGTATATAAAAAGGACTACATGCCCACTGTTGCAACGTCTCTCCCAGCATCCATTGCTGCAGTATATATGCATCTGATTGGCTGGAGGGGCCGGCCAATAAAGCACATACCAGAATTGACAAGAGAGGTCTTTTCAAGAATGTGGCTACCATCCAGAGCTGTCTGGAGAACATGCGGTGTTGCAGCGTGGGTTTTGTTGCATCACTGAAGTCATCAATGGTAAGAGAGCAGATGTCCCACATTTGAAACTGGTACCATAACGCCATAGCAACAGAGACTTATGTTCTCCACGGTCTTCCATGCTTAATGATATAGGGATCATGCTCCTTTCCAGTGCTTCTGTACATGTATATTAGCCCCGGGAAAGGCATTTTGATGTGCACATCAAAGCAGTAAGATAAAGCCATTACAGTTTTAGGAGTGGATTTTATTGCAGGTAGAAACGTAGCACTTGCGTCTTTTTTCAGCCTAACTGACTATTTAACTAGTGATCATTGTTATCACTGATTTTCTCACACAGACTCTTATTGAAATCTATTTGGAAATTTGGAGATAAGTTATCACGTACAATGGAGCCCAAAACATAATTTAACAGAAATGGAGGTACAAGGATAGTAAGCAAAAGCAGTTCAAATAAAAAGATTTTATGCAATCTGGCACAGTTATGGAGCAGAATGGTTGACCCCTTGTATGAGGATGTAGAAAATATGGTCCCATCCCAAGCAAGAAGAGGTTCATTAGGGTTTTGTGTTACTTGCGTGACTGATCACGTGTGCCGGCACGCCGAACGAGGGACTGAAAGAGATCACTCCTGTCTTGGAGCGATCAACTTCAGTCCCCGGTATTACGTGATGTGCCAGGACAGTCACTAGTCCTTAAGTGCCGGACCAGTGTGACGGTCCGGGTATGTCATCGGATGCAAAGGGGTTAATGCTGTGTATATATGTAAAGAGGGTCATAAAAATATTACAGTTTCCATTTAACTCTATGTTAGCGACCTCTCTAATACATATTGCATCTCTAGCACCCAAGTGGTTAAACTCCAATTATTCCAGCATTGCACCTTGTCTGGTCCATGAAAGTTAAGGAACTGCAGCAAATTTGTGATGTAGAAAACCAGGTACACTTTGTAGACCGTTCTCATGAAGATTCTCTTTGTATGCCATGTTATGTCAGCTCTACAGACAAGCTGTCCAGTCCAGGGACCAGATACTAAGTTTGTCAGCTAGAGCGGGAGGGAGGGGGAAACTTTAGAACAATATACATGAAAACTATACAAGTTATGGAAAGACGACTAAGATCATTTGCTTTATTTAAGAAGAACTATATTAAAGCTTGTTATAAAGTATTACTATCCTTTTAAAGCATTTGCCAATGTAGATCCCAGGTTATGAAGAGTAATCAGGAGAGCAGAAAGTTCTTTATACAGAGGAGAGCAGTTTTCTTCTGTTCAGAAAGCAGTTTCTGTAACTCTCCCAAGGCTGTTGCACACTCTGTCCTGTTTCAGAGGGTTTTGCTTTTTGCTGGTTGGGGAAATTTAAAAGCAATGTGTCCTGCACCAGTTCTTGTTTCTCACGACATTGCTGTAGTACCGGGTGCATCTCGGAACAAAAAAACTCGTAATTACTAGGAGCTGGTCCTACAAAAATCTGCACTTAAATTGCAACATTTTTATACCAGGAGGTGGTCAGAGATCCACTCCCATGTGCTTGTTGTATTCTTAGATGTAGAATGCTTTTCTAAGTACCTCAGCTTTGCAACAGACTAAGACTGGCACAGTTCTCTTATCATAGATAGTGGTTACCATGTACACATCAAAGTTGTTTGGCCTGTGGCACAACTAAAAACTGTAAAAGATTCCCCACTGTGACTAAACAAAAAAGTAACTTAAAGGGCTAATAATGTTGCACAAAAACAGTAGCTCCAATTAATCTTCATAGTCATGAGCCATAGAAAGTGTTATTTTAATACTGTCAGAGTTGTAGTTCAAGAGTAATTGAATGATAAAGTATCCCCCTCCTGACCCTTTTACCTAGTGTAACATTGCTCACCTCAGATGTGGAATCTCGTTGCTTGACCAGACAGATAACAACAAGGGACAATCTTCCTACTGTGAGAACAATGAAAACCCTGCCCCCCTTGACACGTTTTTCAGCTTTTCCCTTATCTTAATTGAAGATTGTCCCTCTCTGCAATCTACCTGGGCACCTCCCTGCTGCTCTGAGCTGAGCAGTTACATCAGTAAAAGGGGTGGGAAGGGGATACTTTATCATTCAATTACTCTTGAACTACAGCTCTGACAGAATTGAAACAACACTCTGTGCCAAATACTATGATGATTAATTACAGCTGCTTTAATTATAAAACATTGCTATCCCTTTAAATAACAAGGAGCTGGTATAAAAGTTATTCACACATAAAAGGTACCCTTTTCCAAGTAAGGGATTAACAAGATCCTAAACTATCTTTGCACTGGCTCCAAGAAGATCTGGGTAAACAGGTGGATCAAGGTGGCCATCATTATACCTGGAAAGCCAGAGTATAACCTGTGACACTGTCACACAGTTTATAGAAATTTACTCCAAACCTGCAGCACTTGAGTGAATATACTGCTTGAATCCAAGTCGTACCTTGTACTTCATCATGGATTCATCAATGCAGATATTTCTATGGGGGTATATAACTCTCTAAATTGGCCTGTAAGTAAATTAGGGAGTGAATTTTAAACAGCCTATCACACTGGTGATCTTCTTTAGGCAGGCAATGGGTGCTGTTGTTGAAATGCATGACGCGCAGCCGCATTTCATATTTTTCCCTGGTCATTGTGGGAAAATAGGGGTAGCACAGATGGGATCTGTGCTCCATCAAGACAGAATGCTAGGTTTTTTAATTATTTCCATAGCATTGTTAAGACCCCACATTTTTTTAAACTCCTCAATATCTGTGGGATGACAGGATTGGTGCCTTACACTGTAGGATGAGGGATTGGTGAAAAGATATTGGGCTGCACACTCATTAGATTAGGAGACAATATCCCCCCAAAATTAAAAAAAACAACAACAAAAAAAAACGGACAGGGGTAAAACCTGGGCTGGCTGCAAATGCAGGAATTTCAAGAAAAAAGCCAGCTGGAGCTACCCATTGCATAGGGTCAGGATCATTTGGTACTTGGGACAGTATTCAGGGCAGTACAGTATCTGTGGGATAACTACTAATCTATGTAACACTAACTACCTACCCAGTATATATGATTAAAGAATTTCATTTAAAAAAAGAACAAAACAAAGGAGCAAACAATCAGCACATGCTGATCTGCTACACTTTATCACTATGAATTATAGCGATCATAGGAGAAAAAAATTATTTATTTTTTTTTGCACAAACTGTACAGGCCATAATCTGTCAAAGGATGGATTTCTGTTATGATCCTGGCACATCGATTGATGTTATGTGGGTAAATACAAAAGAAAACAGTATTTTAGTGAACTTTCTGTTAAATCCTTTTCTTTTTAGTCCATATGAAACACAGGAACCATGGGGGTGAGCTCCTTCCTCCACGAGGGCAAGACACAAAGTTTTTTTTTTTTTTGACGGAGACTCCCTCCTCAATCCAGATTCACATGAAACAAGTAACAAGGAAAAGAAAAGAAGAAAAGGTAGCACCCTAAACGAAGACCTGAAGAGGACAACTCTGCCCGGGGAACACTAGCAGGATTTTCTCTCCAGTTGTAAGTTCTGTGTACCACATGGACTAAACAGAAAATAGGATTTTAGTCTTACCTTGTTAAATCTCTTCATATGGGACACAGGTACCATGTGGGTTAATCTTTAGAATTAGCACAGCACACACAAAACAAGAGCCAACTGGGCTCAAACAGTTGTACAACAGTAAGGCACAAGAAAATAGTGATCCTTAAGCAGGCAAAAGTGCCTGAAGGACCTTTCACACGATAGTGCTTGGCAAAGGTATGCAAGGAGGACAAAGTGGCAACTTTGCACAACTGCATAGCTGAGGCCCGATTCTTGTAAGCCCAGGAGGCCCCAACAGATCTGGTGGATTGTGCTGTAACTCCGAAGTGAACAAGTTTCTTTCTGAGTTTGTACACTCTAAAAATAGTAGACTTGATGCTGTAACTCTGAAGGGAACAGGTTTCTTCCTGAGTTCATACACCCTAAAAATGGTAGACTTGACCTTGGAAGCAGCCTGTCCTGGATGGATGTAAAAGTCTGAAACAACCTTGGGTAAAAATTCCTGAGAAGTAAGAAGTACTGCATTGTTCTGATGAAATACCAGGAAAGGAGGCTTGCAAGACAGGACTTTCAGCTCAGCAAAGCTCCATACTGAGACAATGTCTAAAAGGAAAGCCATTTTCAGTGTCAGACAATGCTAGGAGACTGAGGAAAGATGTTCAAAAGTAGGTCAGGCATAAGCTGAAGTCCCCCAGGGATGTGGGATATCTGCAGAAAGGGAAGGCATGAGCCACACCTTGAACAAATGTTTTAACAGTGGCAGAATCTCAATGCACCTTTGCAAGAGGAGAGAAAGAGCTGAGATCTGTACCTTAACAGAGCTCAGTCTAAGACCCTTGTTCACACAGTCTTGCAGGAAGGCAAGAATTATTGTCAGCACTCCACTGGCGGGAAACTGACCAGATCCTATTTTACTCTTTAGAAAAGACAGGCTTCCTCGCTACGACCATGGCAGAAGTTACATAATATGAGAAACTGTTCCTTCTCAGGATGGTGGTCTCAAGAGCTATGAAGACATTGCTTACCTTTCCACATCCTGGTACCAGATGGGACCCTGTAGAAGGAAGTCTCTGAGGAAGATGTAACATGGCCAGAATGGTGCACAATCAAGATGACTAGTGCTTTTTCCATTCTTAACATTCAAATCACCCTGGGAATGATAGGAATTGTAGGAAACACATAGGACAGATGGAAGTACCATGGAATGAACATCGGGTACCTCATAAAGGCCAAGGGATTCTTTGTCTTCATACAGAACAGAGGATCCCCCTTGTTCTCGCTGGAGGCCATCAGATTCACTGCTGGAAAACTCCAACCTTCGACTATCTGTTCCACTTCCTGAATCCACTTCTTGATGGATGCTGGGATGGCTGGAATGTGAGTTTCTTCCCAGTGAGTGCCCGTACTTCCTTCCATTGAGTCTCTCCTTGGAGGAGGTTGATGGCAAGAATCTCCAGGATATTGATAAACAGGAGGCTCTCCTCTCCACCGTCCCTGAGCTGTCACGGGACTCAGGGCTGCACCCTAGCCTCTCAGGCTGGCATTTCTCATGACCAGATTCCATTCAAAGGGATGCCCCTGAGTCAGATGAGGGTGATGTAGCAACCAACACAGATTCTCCCTCGTTTTAGGGTCATGGAGTGAGACAGATTAGAATGCAGTCGGGACCAGTTTCTGGAGATACAGAGAGCTGGAACTTGCCTGGACACATCTCTGAGATGGCAGAGCTCAAAGACTCCATCTTGAAGCTTGTAGCAAATACACAGTGGTAGAGGTAGTTCAAGTCAAGAATAGGACAACAGTTGACGTCCTTCTTGGGAACTACAAAAATTTGGAAAAAAATCAAAAAAGTGCCCTTGGGCTGGGAATGGAGCTAGAACCTGCTTGGCCAGCAGAGAGGAAATGGCGTATATAAAGAGACACACTCGTTCTGGGTCCCAAGGAACCCATGACAAAAAGAAGTGATGAGGAGGTTGTTCCTAAACAACCCACAAAACCCAGTGGACCATCACAGATTAGGCCCAGGAGTCTTGAAAAAGACAGAGATGACCCCCTACAGACAATGACAGACCAGGACTCCGGTCATGCGGAGTCTGGCTTGTCAGACTTAGGTTTATTATTTTACCAAGTCTGTTTGGACTACAGGGAGGGACTTGAGCCCACTGCATCCCAAACTGGTGGGGGGAACAAAATCCACACTTGTTACTTGCAAAATATATTTACAAGAAATGTGTGCAAGAGAGTACTCTTATCACCTGTGGCATCACTAATGACTTATTTTAGGTCTGCAAATGGCAGATAAACCACATGGTGCTGCACACAACAAGAGAGGGATGAATTAGCTTCCAAAACATTGGTAAGCATAATTAAATGGTCTCTTAGAAGCATCAGAGTTTACGGCTTCAAAAAGCTGTTCGCCCCAGACAGTTATAGCCCTACTGACCCATGTAGAAGCAAAAATGGGCCACAAAATTATCCTTTAAAAGGGAATCGAAATGTTTATCAGCCTAACCCTTAAGACCAGCAGCGTCTGCCAATGGAAGGGCTGTGTTTTTGGCTAAACGTGATATGGATGTGGGGGGGATGTCAATAGCTGGAAGAGAAGCACACTGTGCTAAAGCCTCAGCCTTGAATGGACTGTTAGAAGGGAAGACCCCCCATCAGAGGCTCTGAGTCCCTCCGCAAAGGGGGCATGGTCAGCTTCATACAGATCCTCAAAAACAACGAAAAGTCCATATCTTCCTCAGAATCAACCTCTTCATCAGATGTTTCCCCAAGTATTTGGGAATGTCCCCTAAAAAGAGGATCAACTTTCCTGATGGGAGCATGCATCGCCAAGAATGGAGGACCCCCTGAATTGATGAGGCAATGGATGCCACTGAGGACATATGAGTTTTAACCTAAGCTGGCTCTTTATAAGTCCTGGATTGCCCAGGGGGTGTAGTAGGCGCCACAGTACAGGAGGGACATAGGGACCCAGAACATATCCTTGGTAGCATGGCATGAGGAAAAATGTTAGTGGGTGAAGGAAGCCCCTGAATCATTGGTTTTCCCCATATGTCTCTTGAGATCAGACATGTCCAGAGAAAGTAGTTAAAAACTAGATAAACACTAGTTAGAAATAAAACCCGTCTAAACAAAGCCCGTGAAAGTTCTTATGTGGCATGCAAAGGGTTAAACTGGAAAGAGCGAGCAGGACAGTTAGCCTGTGAGTAGTATAAGCAATAGAAAATATGGAAGCCAAACCCAACTGATAGGAGAAAACACCAGGAACTAGAGTATTCTGGACAATGTAGCTCTCCAGTTATGGAGCATGGTGAATTACACACCAATGGACAGCATAATCAGAGGAAAAGTAACCTAAAAAGTTCTAAAAACACCACTGAACACCAGAGAGGGGGAACTAATAAAGATTACAGCAACTCTGGTGACAGCAGGAACAGAGATAACAGGTATAACAGCTACCAATGTACTAACTGTCACTGAGAGGGGTACATTTGGAAAGAGAAAATAATGCAGCCATCTCTAAAACTCACACATGAAAGTGAGCGTAAGGATGAATGCATAATCATCACAATAAGGGGAGAAGAAACAGTGGTCCACAGAATAGGAGGGGGTTACTCACCAGTGTTCAGGTTGCCATCTAGATAAAGCTGAAACTCAGAGAGGTTCAGCCATGAAGAACAGACTCATCATAAAGTCAAACTCCATAGAAACTCCTGTGACCTAGGCAATCCAACTCCATAGAAACTAGTAATGGGAGACCACCTAATGGCGGATTATACAGCTCCACATCTAAGGAAAAAATTGTAAAATAAACCTAAAAACTAACATAAGTGCCAGCTGCTCTCCTTTCTACTTCCCAGAGCACATGAATCTGGATTAAGGTGGGGGTTGACCTGGAAGAGGGAATCTCTGCCAAAAACATCCTGTCTTTTTGAAGTGCCCTGCCCTTCCAGAGGATGGAGCTCCACCCCATGGGGTTCCTGTGTTTCATATTACATATAAGAAAAATGTTATAATAAGATAAATAGCTGTCCTTTGCCCACTTCAGTTTTTCAATATGATGTTAACCCTCTGCATGCCAGGTGGTGTCCATCACGATGCATTTGACATTCTACTGGAATGCAAAGGGATAAATATTCTACTTGTAATATCAGACTCATTAGAAGATAATTGTATACGCACTGCAGTACACTGCGGTCTCTCAGTACTCTTCTTGCAAACCATAAAGCTGTATAAAAGGGACCCTTGATAAGCAAACCCTGTTTGCCCTGACACTCACTTGATATGAGGGGAGTGGAGTGTATTGCACCATCATACTCTGCATCTGACTTCCAACACTGGTTCTCTGGTTGTTGAGGATCGCAGTATTCTGAGACTGCTGGACACCCATCATGCCCTGGTAAGCAGGAGGCTGGTTGGAAATTATGGGCTGCATACCTGTAAATGCAAGACAAAACTAAGCCATAAATAACAGATTTAAAGGGATAGTAATGTTTCACAATAAAAGCAGCTACAATGAATCTTCACATTATTTGGGCCAGAGATTGTTACTTCAATACTGTCAGAGTTGTAGTTCAAGAGTAGTTGAATGACAAAGTATCCCCATCCCAACCCTTTTAATGATATAAAACTGCTCACCTCAGAGCAGCAAGACTTTTCGGATATATCGTAGAGAGGGACAATCTTCAGTGAGCATTAGAAAAAAACAGTCAAGGGTTTTCCTTATGCTCACAGTAAGAAGATTGTCCCTTGCTGCAACCTGTCTGCTCAAGGGACCAGATTCCACATTTGGGATAACACTCTCCATCGCCCACATACTATGAAGATTAATTGAAGCTGCTTTTTTTGTGAAACATTACTATCCCTTTAAAATATCAACTAATACATGACAGCTGTCGACTTGGCAGGTCTCGTCTACTGAGACAAATGCATTGAGTGATGGCAGATAGCCAAAGGGGATTCAGAAAATTTTCAGAAAATTGACCATGCAGCAGACAGGCTGATCATAGTCCCCACAAAGTAAAATGGATGGGTTTTGAAATCTGATCTTGCAGTGGGGGAATGTGCACAACAAGTGACGCTTATGACACAGACTGCGCTGTCAGTCCCTTTAGGAGCCGAACGGATCCTAGCAGCGTCTCCTAGAGCCGGCTGGGACTGACAGCAGAGGTGCACAGACGTCACTATGGAAAGATGTCTGCACTACGTCCTGCCTGTCAGTCCGGGAACAATGGATAATTCTCATTGACGCGGTAATAATTCTGGCGACTAGCGCTACTTAACAGCTATTCGCCAGATGGGGAATTGTTGGGGGCAAGTTTTTTAGCTGTGGTAGTTCCACTTTAAATCACTGACAATTTTTGTTATCTATAGTGCTGTTGGTTTCTGCATAAGAAACCAGCTGAAGCAGTTAAACAAGAAGAAGCACAAATCTAATGTATGCAGACATTCTTACCAGGCTGCTGAGAGGGCTGGGTGACCTGCTGATTGCGCTGTGAATTGTAGGCCGCTGGGTGTGAGAGAGGTCGGTATTGCTGGCTAGAGTTTGGGTACTGCCCCGTGGGGTAATACGAGACCTGAATCTGGGGAAGAGGGGGGAAAAAATACATTTTTCAAATACCTGCAGAAGACAGAAGGTTTTAGCACGCGATTGCTACATTTACTTTAGGAGGCAAGTATAGTCAAGTTGATAACTTTATTGGCTAACTAAGCATAATTAGGATGCAAACTTTCAAGACCTCTTAGCTTTCCTCCTCAGGCATGTTATACAGTTAAATATAAAAGCCTCTCGCTTAAAGGGGAACTACCACCCCGTAAAAACTTAACCTGGATTGATTCTTCATCTGGCGACTAGCTGCTTAGTAGCGCTAGTCGCCAGAAATATTACCCGGTTCTGAAGATTTCGGCCTTTTTCTGACAGGAAGCACGGACGTCTCGTCACAGTGACGTCCGTGCGCCTGCGCTGTCAGTCCCTTTTGAGCCGGCCGGCTCAAAAGGGACTGACAGCGCAGACGCACGGACGTCACTGTGACGAGACGTCCGTGCTTCCTGTTCCAGTGACTGTCAGAAAAAGGCCGAAATCTTCAGAACCGGGTAATATTTCTGGCGACTAGCGCTACTAAGCAGCTAGTCGCCAGATGAAGAATCAATCCAGGTTAAGTTTTTGCGGGGTGGTAGTTCCCCTTTAAAGGGATAGTAATGTTTTAAAATATGTGCAGCTCTGATTATTCTTTATAGTTTTTGGGCCATGTAGAGTGTTATCATTCTCTACAATGTGTAGTTCCAAACTAATTGAATCATAAAGTGCCCCACTCCCACCCCCTTTTACCTATGTAAAGCTGCACAGCAAGACCGTCCGGATGGCAAAGGACAATCTTCTGTCAGCATAAGGAAAAACCTTCCCTCCATATGCTCACAGCCAGAAGATTGTCCCTCTCTGTGAGCTGTCCGGTCAAGCATTCAGATTCCACATCTCAGGGGAGGCGGCTTAAACGAGTTAAAAGGGCGGGGGGGGGGGATACTTTATTATTCAATTACTCTAGAACTACACATCATAAAGAATGATAATACCGCGGGGGTAGCCCGGAATTCCATGACGGTCACAGCACGTCATGGGTCGTTAACGGGTTAAATACAAGTACACATTTCATTGTTTAGAATGGAAAACAGATAACATGAGCTCAGTTCAGACGCAGATTATTTGACCAGTCAGTGGTAAAGGAATGGGATGTAAATTGCAGTCTTCTTCTGGACGTGTCAAAGGTACTTACACTTCCAGTGGGACTCTGGCTGTCTGTTGTACAGGCTTACTCCACTATGTAATAATGTATCAGAAATCCCCATTGCTTTACAATGAACTGATCAAAAAATCTGGGCCTGGACTGAGCTGATCTTATCTCCTCTCGATTCTAAGAGATAAGTTTTCCTATTTATCTGTATAACATGCATGAAGAAGAGAGATAAGAGGTCTTGTTAGCTGATAAATCCATGCGCTTGTTTTTCAGTCCCTTTTTGTTATGTTTAGAATTCACCACTCTATACGTCTCTATGTAATATTAAGTTTTTGTATGGCCTTGACATTCAGTGTCCATGATTCACAGCCATACATAAGATACATACATACTTATGTACACACACACAAGCATAAAATATTTAGTCCAAAATAATCCCTGGCATATACAGACAGCTACATACATACACAGTTACCTCCTTTTTCTTTTTTTTTTTTAAATGCAAACACACACATGGTCTGGCACAGGCAAAGACCTTCTCAAACACAGACACATTGTCAGAGACACTCACTGTCAGAAAAACAGAGTTGCATACTGCTGTCCCAGACATAGTCTCAAACACAGACAAGTGGCCTGAAACACAAACAAACACACATGAAGACACACACACAAACAGTTACAGAAAATTATGGTGGAGATAGTGTGATTCAGTTCATCAGTCCATCTCAACAAGACAGGTGTGCGCATACTAGCCAAACACCTTAAGGATGTAACTCTAAACCGGGACCCAACCAGGCAAACAAGACTCTCAGGAGAGAAACAACTGAGAATATCAGGAAAATCCCTACAATTTAGGAGCCATCCCACCAGCAAGAGACTAGGAGGAACATTAGAACAAGGTACTCACAATATTAACAGAAATAAGCTCTACACCAGATAACTCTGTTCCGCATCACATGGAGAGTGAGCTGAAAGAAATTAAGCAACTACTGCATCTAGTTGTTGGAAAATTCACAACTGAAAACATCACTAGCGTCATTTCCTGAATCAATTCAGTTCAACTTAGTTTCCCCACACAAATCATTTTTTAAAGCTCCTGTTAGTCTTAAGTTATAATATCTGCCCTGCAGCTACTTCCACATAGACTGTGGTTACCTGCTCTGTAACTGCAGTCCGTCACTCTGCCTCTGCTCCCCTCCCTCTATCTTCAATTTAGATGAACAGGAGCTCTAAAAATTATAATACTTATATTCGCTGTATAAGCTAACAATTCATGCTAACTTGTATAGGGGTGATACATCCCATTTAACAACTATTCACCGCTATTCACTATTATTTACAACCATTCTAATTAAACACAAAACAAAATGGCTTCATTTATAATAAGCAACTGGAAAATTCAGGGCCTGCAGGCACTAATCTCAGGTGACAAAATATCCATTAGAGACTATATTAGGAAAAGAAAAAAAAAAACATGATCTCCTTCTTCTATGGGAGACATGGCATGGGAAAGCAGCAACTATAAACAGCAGGAATGGACCAGGAATTATAGGCTACCCCACTAAAACCCCATGGCAGAAGCAAGGAAGACAATCAGGTGGAATAAAGATCTGGTATAAAAAGATTTTGTTTTTTCTCTTAGTCCATACGACATACAGGTACCATGTGGAGGAGACATCCTTCTTGTAGGCGGTGCCTTTCCTTCTCCTTATCAGGCTACCCTAGGTCTGCCCTTTCCAGTCTGACATGAGACTAATTTCACTAGATAGAACAAAGAGAGAAGAAAAAAGGTAATCTCCTGTGATTAATAAGACCCAAGATGGACCAAAGAAGGATTTAACAGGTAAGACTAAAATTCTCTTTTATCAATATTACATACAGGTACCATGGGGATATACCACCATTAGGCTCTCAGAGTGGGAAGTAAGAGAAAGGACCTAGCGCCGGTCCCCATGATACCGGAGCTCTCTAGAACTATCCGGAACTAGGAATAGCCCAAACATAACTAAGTGTCAATGGACACTGAGAATAGCACAGCACACAACAGCAGCAGCCAACCGGGCTCAAACAGTTAAAGAATAGTAAGACACAGGAAGGAGTAGATCCTTAGACAGGCAAAACTGCCTGAAGGACCTTCCTGTCAAAACTGACTTTGGCTGAAGCAAGAACATCAACAGGATAGTGCTTGGTGAAGGTGTGCACAGAGGACCAAGTTGCAGCCTTGGACAGCTGTTCAGCAGAGGCATGATTCTTGTAGGCCCAGGAGGTGTCAACAGACCTGGTGGGGTGTACTTTAACGCAAAAGGGAACAGGTTTCTTCCTAAGTTCATAAGCCTTACAAATGGTAGACTTACACCAGGTCACAATAGTGACCTTGGATGCAGCCTTACCTGCCCTAGGACCCTCAGGGATAACAAACAAGGCATCAGTCTAACATAAAGTCTCCGTACAATGCACATAAAACTTGAGACAGCGTACCACATCCAACAAGTGGAGATCCCTCTCTTTGTCAGATTTGGTGTCAGGACAGAATGAAGGCACAACAATTTCCTGATTGATGTGGAACTCAGAGGCCACCTTAGGAAGAAATTCCTGAGAGGTTCAAAGAACAGCCTTGTCCTTGTGAAACACTAGGAAAGGCGGCTTGCAAGACAAAGCCTGCGCACAGAGACTACAGCCAAAAGAAAAACCATCTTCCACATCAGAAGATGTAGAAGAATGACATTAGCAAGGGACTCAAAGGGAGGCTGCTGCAAAACACCCAAAACAAAGCTAAGGTCCCATTGATGTGTGGAAGTCTTGTAGGCAGGGAAAGCATGAGCAACCCTCTGAAAGAAGACCTTGAAATCTGGCAAGATGGCAATGAGTCTCTGGAAAAAACAGAGAGAGCAGAAGTCTGAACCTTCAAGGAACTTAGACAGAGTCCTTTGTTTACACCGTTCTGCAAAAAAGACAAGACCACCGGAAGGTCAAACTCCTGTGAAGGCAGATCCCTGTTTACACACCAAGAATGAAAAATGGACCAAACCCTGTGGAAGGCCTCAGAGGAAACAGGCTTCCTAGCCTGGATCATAGTGGAGATAACCTCAGGAGAGAAACTTTTTTTCCTCAGGATGAAGGCTTCAACAGTAGGGATGGGCGAAACTTTCCACCTCAAAAACTGAAAATCGGCAAAAAATGTCACTTTCCTCTTGGTGAAAAATTTCCCGCGAAAAGTGGTGATCTTCAGCTTTTTCCCCGCTTTTTTCGCCCATTGAAATAAATGGGAACATAGAATTTACACACAACACATTACAAATAACATTTTATTTCCCAAAGGCACAGTTTAAAAGGGGCGTGAGGGTGTGTGTTGGTGGGGAGTCAGGAAAGAATCAGTTGAACAGGGGATGATTTTTGGGGGGTTGTTTACTGGGATTGGGGGGCACTTAATAAAAAAGAAATCCTAAATAAAATAAAATAAAGTAAAAACCAAAGACATGGTATAAAAGGGTCTGAAGAGGGTGCCTGTGTTGGTGAATGAATGAATCATTTGAACAGGGAATTTGTTTTGGGGGGGTTTCTTGACTGCTATTGGGGGGACAGTTAATACAAAAAATCAATAAAATAAAATAAGACATTTGTACTTAAAGTGACAGAGCCAGGAACCCCCTGACATAAGCTGCCACTGGGGTGGACTGATACTTGACTTGATAGAGTATTTTGTAGAGGATGATTTGTTTGATTTGTTGTTAGAGGCCTTTGTAGGACTTAGACTTATTAGAAGCCCAAGCCTTGAAGAAACATTGATTTTTGTAGGACTTAGGCTTGTTAGAAACAAACCCTCCAAAAATTGTTTAAATTTTTTTGTAGGACTAGTTTTTATTTATTTATTTTATTTTTTTTTAAAACATAAGCCCTGAGAAAAAAAAAGAAATGCTCTACTGGCCTAATGTCATCCTGAGTTGCAACTGGTGTTTGTAGTGCTGAGTTGTTTAAGCAGAAGGATGATTAGGCAGCTGAAAGGGAATGGGATCAACAATAGCAGTAACAGGGAAGATGGATGATGAAGGTTCCATTTGCCATGACTGGCTCCAGTGATGCTCCTGAGGCTGTAGCAGGAGAATAAGTAGCCCCCAGTATTTGAGGAGAAAAGAACAAGTTGGCCATTAAATCTTCTCCACCTGCCCCTCCTCCAAAATCATCATGGGTGTGTTGTTATTAGAAAATATTTTTTCCCTTGAGAGCAGGATCAGTGGGCCTCCTCAGCAACTGCAATGTGCACAGTATGAGTGCGGTAAATAAAATCTGGGGGCACAACTGTATCCAAACACCATGACACCTGAAACCAAGTACTGCCGTTGTCACCGTACCCCTTTTCCACACCAGCTAAGGACACATGACAACTTGCTGACAGTTTAATAGTAGTGATGAACCCTCCCTACCACCATCTTAGCATATACTGCAGGATGGAATCTCCTCAGAGGCTGCTTGATGCACTGATTGCGATTCTCCTCCACCACACTGGCTATCATTTGGAAGGGGAGGTAATGAACGAGGTGGATTGGCAGAAGATATAGAAGGTGATGGCAAGCTAGTTGTTTCACTTGTCCTGGAACTTCCACTTGTCCTGGGTTGTCCTATTCCTCCTTCTTGCCTCTTGTTGCATTTCTGGTGAGTCAGGGACAGCAAAAGTGGTGCTTGATTTCTGTGGTGGGTGTTTGGCTTTAACATGTTTGGAGTAAATGTCATGGTGTCTGTGTTTCATATGTGATATGAGGACGCTTGTGCCAAGGTGTGTTCCCTCCTTTCCTCTTTTCACTGACTTGTCACAAATTGTGCACAGTGCCGTTGCTGATGACTGTACTGTGCCTGCCCCAACAGAAAAATAGTCCCACACCCATGATGACTTCAGAGGGAAGGGGAAAGGTTGAGAAGAATGCCTTCTTTCTTCTTGTCCTCCACATTCCCCTTCATTGTCTGCTGCTGTTGCTGCTACTGCCTCAGAGTCAGCAATGCAGCTAGGATCAGAAGTATTGATACTGCTGGCAAGTGGAACCTGTCCTAGTCCTGCATCGCTTGTTGACACCATTCCCACTTTGTCTGTAGCACACTAAACCGCTCCTCAGCACCCCCCCATTGCCAATTTGTCTGTAGCACACTAAACCGCTCCTCAGCATCCTGCTGCCCTTGTATCTTAGCATCAGAAGGAATTACAATAGTTGCAAATTCCTCTGATTCCAAGATGTCCTTGATAGTTGTGGTGGTGGTGTCCATCCTCATTCCTGTCTCCTTCCTGTCTCTTCCACCCCAGCTTCTCCAGCATCATCAGCACCACCACCACTAGTCCCTACATGCTGTTGTTGTTGCTGCTGCTATTACAGACATCTCACTGCTGCTTGGAAGAGGTGACGAGCAATGTGACAAAGGGTCCCCTAATGTCACACTTGCCATTGCCTTTTGACCTGAAGAAGAAGGCAGACTAACTAGCAGAAACAGCAGCAGGCACAAGCAGCTGATCTATGCTCCTGCTGTCTAAAACAGTATAATAAAAAACAAATACTGTATCCCATTTTAAAAATTCACCTTAGAAAGGCAAACCTCTGCGTAGAATAAGCAACAAGAATAAAATGACATCTGTAAAAACGATCAGTCAATTGGAAGGAAGCCCGGAAGACAGGCATTGTTGAACTTGCACTCGCAGTGCCCCAGAGACACTGTGGATGTGAATCAGATTGTAGGGCATGAGGAGACAAGAAGAATAAGCCCTCTCTCAATTCTGTATGACAAACGTTTTTTTCCCAAAGAAGTCAATGGAGCAAGTGTGTCCAAGCAGGAAGGGCATCTTAAAGGTGCTATGTACTAAAAATTCAAATTTTTCAAAGTTACTAAAAACACCCAAATACCCAAGAGGACATGTGGGGTGTAATAAAAATGCATAACCCTTAAGGGAAAACCCAGGAAAAAGCCCCCAAACCCAGTTAAACCAGCAGGGAAGGGGTTGACTACTGAAAATGCAGCCATCCAAGCTCCAGAAATCTCAAGGACAAACCAGAATAAGATACACAATATAAGTGCAGCAGTTCTGGACCCCAAGATAACCAATTTTCATCTTCAGGTTACCAATATAAGAGCCTCATTGAGACTCAGTTAGAGGATTCTCTCCACAAGGCTGCAAGGGTCCACAACAGCACCTGAAAGCTGGACAATACTCCAGGGGAAGCCAGGAATGGTAACTCACCTAATGGGGGAATTGTGACACCCCATATCTAAGAAAAAAAAGTAAACTAAACTAAAAAGCAGAGATGTTCCTAGTTTATGAACTCTGGTGGAACATGTCAAACTGGAAAGGGCAGGGCTAGGGCAGCCTTATAAGGAGAAGGGAAGGCTCCACCTCCAAGACCTTGTCTTTGAAATGTTCCAGCCTTCTAGGAAGAATGTCTATTCCCTATTGTACCCTGTATGTCATATTGGACTGTAGAGAAAGCAGTAATAAATAAATAATAAACAGCAGTTAAGAGGTTCAAATCACCTATGGATTTGTATATGAAGAGAACTGCTTCAACATCCGTCAAATATCTACCTATGTGCAATGTATATCCCACCTGTTGAGTCACCATATTATGATTATGGGATCTTCCACACTACAGAATCAGTAGTGCTCCTTTTTCAAGCCAAAGGAAACATGTGGAGACTTAAATGCAAGAACGGCCAGGGAAATAAGCTTCCACCAAACAGAAGGAGATAGGCACATACTAGAAAATAACACCATCTTGGCAAACCCTGATATAAAACAAAGACACTGAATTATCACTCAACAATAAACAGTCATGGAATGAAACTTCTACATATGTGCAAAGCCCTGGGCATCTATATTCTAAATGGCAGAACAAGAGGAGACTTGGTAGGACAATTTACATTTAACTGCCCACCTGGCAGCAACCAAACTGTTATATTTATAGAGAAAAGCATTGGGGCAGTCAGACACTAAATCATCACAAGATTTACACAAGCTGCCCCCAAGTAACAAATGGACAGAAAACAGCAGGACATATACGGAAACCTTACATAATTAAGAAATACAGGCCCTAACAGACTTTTCTGCATAAAAATTATAACATCAATAAACAAGGCATTGACCTGGCTGTTAACAAATAACAAACACAGGAAACACACACAGGAAGAGAGCTTCACAAATGAAGGTGTATATTCAATAGCCCATATAGGACGAATAATACTTACACCTAATGTTCCCACCAGTCCGTGAATACTCGGAACCGGTGTAGATGCCAGTGGGGAAAGGTTGCCGGTATTCCCCGCAAATAGACCTGTCAGTGGCACGAAGAACTGGATACATACGGACCAAGTGAAAACTAAAAAATGTTTTATTATAAACAAAAAAGGAAGAGAAAACCTCTGAATATCTCTGTTTTGACCCAGAGTGCAGACTTCTCCATACCAGCTTAAGGAATATATCCAATAAAAAGCACAGGGCCCTGAGAACAACAAACAAATGAATATCGCAACACCCTGAGGAGGTTCAAGGCCCTTTTAACAAGAAAAAAAATATTGTATAAGGCAAAAAAACTCACAGATTGGAGAGTCATTAAAAACAAACAATTTCTTGGATAAATGGAACTTAAATGAGATAGGGAGCTGGGGATCAAATGTGGAAAGTCTAGTTTAAGAAACAAAAAACGAAACAAAACAAAACAAAAAAAACACTTCAAGATGTTTATGGGAATCCGAAGGGAAGAAATGACCACAGACATTGACATATATCAGAACAAATAATAAAAGATATTCAAACTACTGGACATATTTATATGTCTAATTGAAACAAACCACCATATAAACAAATTGAAAATAGGAAAACCCTGTGGCTTAGATGGGATACTAAATGAAATGCTGAAATCAAGCACAGTGAAACTGCAAGAAGCTTTAATGAACTGTACACTTGCAAAGTGTACAGTTCCCTACAGCATGGGCTGAGGATGTCATCACACCAATTTATAAAAATGGCAACCAATTTGACCCAGATAACTACAGAAGTATCTGTGTTGGAAGCATAAAAGCAAAAGTTTTCGGCAGCATTCTACATGAAAGACTACAGTCGATTTGACACAGGAGCCAAATACGATTTATCCCTAAACACAGAACAGATCACATTTACACCAAATATGAAAAGAGAGACTGGGAGAACGGTTCAAATGGGTAACAAACACTGCAAAGACTGTTGCAGACATCATTAGAACATTCTTGGAACAAAGAGCCATGATGAAGTTGTTATTGGATCCAATAGGTAGAATTGTGATGACGAACAATGGAAATGCAATTCTCTGAGAGATCCAAGTACAACACCCAGAAGCCAAATACATGATTGAAATCAGCCGAACACAAGATGAGGAGGTCGGAGGTGGGACCACTTCTGTTATTATTCTGGCCGGTGAGATGTTGTCTGTAGCAGAACAATTTTTGGAAAAGCAAATTCACCTAACTGTGATCATCGGTGCTTATAGCAAGACCTCGGATGATATGATCACTACGCTGAAAGAGATTAGTATCCCTGTAGACACAAATGACCGGGAGATGATGCTGAAGATCATTAACAGTGTGACATCCACCAAGGCCATCAATCGCTGGGCCTAAGCTGGCCTGTGGCATCGCATTAGATGCAGTGAAGACTGTGGAGTTGAGGAGAACGGCAGGAAGGAGTTTGATATCAAAAGTGGGGAAGATTCCTGGAGGAATAATTGAGGAGTCTCGTGTGCTGAGTGGTGTGATGGTTAACAAGGATGTCACTCACCCAAAGATGCACAGGATGATCAAGAATCCCCGAATAGTTCTACTGGACTGTTCCCTGGAGTACAAAAAGGAGAGAGCCAGACAGAGACTGAAATAATGAGAGAGGAGGACTTTGCAGGAATCCTTCAGATGGAAGAACAACATATCCAACAGATCTGTGAGGATATCATCCGACTCAAGCCTGACCTCATTATCACAGAGAAGAGAATCTCTGATCTGACGTAGCAATACCTGGTAAAAGCCAACATCACCGCAATAAGCAACACTCACAACAATCGAATCGCAAGGGCCTGCGGAGCAGGAGCATTGCTAACTGCACAGATGAGCTGCGATGTGAGGACGTGGGCAGTGGAGCAGGACTTTTTGAAATAAAGAAAATAGGTGATGAGTATTTCACATACATCACAGATTATAAAGACCTGCACCATTGTTCTAAGTGGAGCCAGCAAGGAGATTTTAGATGAGGTGGAGGAGAACCTTCAGGATGCCATGCAGGTCTGTCACAATGTGTTGATTGATCTCTACTTGGTGCCAGGATGGGGTGCTGCTGAGTGGCTCATGTTCTTACTGAGTAATCCAAATTCAGGACTGGTGTGGAACAATGGCCGTACCGTGTGGTGTCCCAGGCCCTCAAGGTCATTCCCAGGACGCTCAAACAGAACTGTGGAGCCAGCACCATCAGAGTTCTAACTTCCCCGAGGGCAAAACCACACTCAGGAGGGCTGCCAGACGTGGGGCGTGGATGGTGAGGCTGGAGTATTAGCCGATATGAAGGATCTGGGCATCTGGGAGCCGCTAGCTGTGAAACTGCAAACATATAAAAGTGCAGTGGAGATGGCCATCCTACTACTCCGTATTGACAACATTGTATCGGGCCACGAGAAAAAGGGAGATGAACAGAGCAGACCAGTCCCAGAGCTACAGCAAGAATGAGTTCATGATGAGCAAATCCAACCACCACCCAAACTCGGCACTTAGTCTTGTGTCCTGGGCCTCACCTGCTTATACTATAATATGGAGGAGGGGACCATTTTTTGTATTTATTATAGTCTGGTCAGAGAGGATGGAGGAAGAGAGGAGTGTTGAACTCGAACAACAATATATTCCAGCTTTCTGCTACATACAATAAAACAAAAAATTCAGCTCAGGACCTTGACAAGCGGAACAGCACCCCAACAGAGAACATGCATTTGCTTTTCTTTAAACAGGCACTTAAAGGTCCACAGAAATGTGCCCAATAATGCATGAAGAGCAGAACTAGGGAGGTACCCTTTACTACTAGAGGAAAACAATAGAGAAAGGAAGTTCTGGAAGCACCAGAAGCACATTCTACCACAGATATACAGGAAGATAATGTATTGTATGAAACATATTTTAACATTTTAAATGCTAAAGTGGTACACAACACATTGCTGACCAATGTGTTGCGTACCCTTCTGGCACACAAAGGGTTAATCTATACTTAAAATGATCAGAAGTTTGTGTGTGTGTGTTATATACCAACTAGCTTTGGCAATATTTGTACCTATTAGTCATGCCAATAAAACATTATTGTATTGATAGGTATGGAGAATGAAGGAGTGCAGAGCCGTGAAGGGGAAGAGACAGAGGCATGAATGAGGAAGGGAAAGAAAGACATGGGGGAGGAGAAATTGCGAAAGATAGGGAAAAAGAATGAGAGGGAGAGACATGGATGAGGAAGTTGGGAGAGAGACATTGAGGAGGATAGGCAAGAAAGAGCAATAGGGTGTAGAGAGTCCTGAGAATGGGGATTGAGAGAAATGGGGTAGGAGAGAGTGTTCTTTATCTCCCATAGTCTGGCCAGGACACTAAAAGGCTGAGATTAGCTCTTTCAGTATCAGAGGAGTGAGCAATACATTGCTTTGTAATGTATTTTCAGCAGTCTGGCACTGAAAGGGTTAAGTGTCTAAACTCTGTCTTAGTAAGTGCTGTCCAGCACCCATAAATCGTCATGGGCTGTTTTCTGCTCTCACCCTGCTGCTGCCAAATGCAGTGTATTTCAGTCTGTGTGTGACTGGTAAATCAAATTTCTGTAGTACACACAGAGATAGGCACATGAGATTGCAGGCAGGGGCAAAGTACAAACGGAACTGCAGGATTTAATACCGCTGTCCTGCAATGCCTCTCACACAGTAAGACCGTTACAGTGCCAAAGGGATGGGAGAGGAAAGTTAAAGTGCTAGAACTCTTAGCTATACACATAAAAACCTGATAAAATGTGAAACATTATTTTATTCCCTTAGATGCTAGACATCTTTGGCATCAAAGGGGTTAAACTCAGTTTACTTTTCCCACTATCATTCAGAATTGCAGTCTATGGTACCTACTTGTTGAGGAGGCTGCATGTATCCCTGTGGTGGGATGACCTGTTGATTTGGGGATGGGTGCCCTGAGGAAGGGAAACCGGTTGCAGGGATAGCTGGTCCCTTCATGATAAAGCTGGACTGCTGGGGATGCTGGGAGATGAGGGGAGGCTGATAGATGGTAGAGGAAGGATCTGGAGCATCGGAGGAGCCCTGTCGACTAAGTGTCATCTGCCCAAAGTGACTGTTCATATCATCAGCCTGCCATGAAAATAAATATAAAAAGAGAACATGCAACTTCAGTCTGTGATTTAGTCAAGGTAACTTCAAAAGCCCTGTAGTGTGAGAATGGCCACTCTAATGTAGAACCGAAGCAGGATAGCATTTCCCATTAAGAACAGTAGGAAACCGTAATAGGTGCCAAATTGTAAGGGGTATCTCAGCTGTGCTAGCCAGAATCAACATAATGAATTATGGGCATAGTTAACCCAACACCAACTGCTCCTGCAACAGGCACCTGCTTCGGTTTTACTGTGGCTCATTTATTTAACAGTTTAGATACTGATGTAATATCCAATTTACAGACAAATCTAATCAATTTATTTGGTTAGATTACAGTCTGTACACACTAGTACTAGCCAGTTCATTTAAGACATTTTTGTGATTATATACTAGAAGCTAGAGTGGATCATTTATCTACACAGCTTTTAGTCTATTTTTTTAAACAGCTTATAACGTGTTTTACAAACAAGTTAAAAGTTTGAGAGAGATTCAATTTAGTAGCTCAAGATACTAATCTCAGTAGAGTTGTATTCTTTGACTTTGTCAGATAAAACTACCTAATTAATTACTCACATGTCCATAAAAATCACCCCCTACACCTTCTTAGTCTACTAGAACCTATCACTTTCCACCAGTGGGCTTGAATAAAATAATTGGGACAAATAATTATGCAAATCCTTTCAGATGGAAATGTCCACTTAGGGGAGCATTTGGAAAGGGTAAATTGTATATTCTGTGACAATATTGGATGGGGTCATGGGAGGAGTGGATGTATGGTCACAGGTAGAGTTAGAGATTGCTTCTCATTAATGTTAATCCTTTAAAGGGATCGTAATACTTTGTTTTAACTTTATTTTGTAGGCATTAAAAAAAACATGAAGAATGATATGTCTTATCTCTCAAACATTTATGGTTTATGAGATATTCACAAGCAAAGTTTCCCCCTCCTGCCCCTTTTACCTAGTGTAAACTATCTCTTCTCAGATGTGGAATGCAGTCCATAGACGAGACAGATAACAGAAGGGGACACTCTTATTCCTATGAAAACAATGAAATCCCTGCCCCCCTTGACAAGTTTTTCAGGTTTTTCCCTTATCTTAATTGAAGATTGTCCCTCTCTGCAGTCTAACTGGGCACCTCCCTTCTGCTCTGGCTGAACAGTGTGACATCAGTAAAAGGGGCGGGAGGGGGATACTTTGTCATTGAATTACTCTGGAACTACAACTCTGATAGAATTGAAATAACACTCTCCAAAGTCCAAATACTATGATGATTAATTAGAGCTGCTTTTATTATGAAACATTACTATCCCTTTAAGGACAAGAGGTGTAAGTAATGCATTGTAAAACACTGGGCTTTACACACCGTGCCCTGGTCAATAAAGGGTTAAAGCAGACTTGAACAGAAGTACAATTAAAAAGTATCCAAAGCATTGAGATTATTTTTATGAATCAAAGTAGCCTGGAACCACGGAAACAGAAGGTTTTCAACATGTCAGTCTTTTGCTCACAAAACATTGAACTACACCAAATACTATGATAGTTGCTTTTATGTCAGCAGCTGAAAGAGGGTTTTAGGGAAGTTTCCCTTAAACACTTTTCTCTTAGTCCATGTGGAACACAGGAACCATAGGGTAAAGTTCCCTCCTACGGAGGGGCAGGGAACATTAAAATAGGCAGGACCTTTTGAGGCGAAGACTCCTTTTCCTTCTAGTCATACCCTTGCCCCCCGGTTTCAACATATGGCAAAGTAGCTTAAATAAACAAAATCAAGATTATAGAAGGAAATCCCCTGATCAAATGCACCCAAAAGACCCCTCTGTCCAGGTACTTAAACCACATTTTTTCCCACAGGATGAGAGTCCTGTGTTCATCACGGACTAAGAGAAAAGTATTTCACAGTAAGTTCACTAACATCTTTCTGATGATTGGCCTTGATCCAAGAATCAATGGTTACTCTGGACACAGTCTGGACCACTCGGCGACCCTCTGGAAAGACCCGGCCTGACTTGGTGAAAAACCACCAAGAGGGGGTTTACAAGACAGAGTTTGTAGTTTGGCCACAGAAACAGAAAAAGGGGGGCCATCTCAAACAGAAGAAAGAGGCTCAAAAGGAGGCCTCTGGAGAACTCCTCACAGCAGATTCAAGTCTCATGGAGAAGTGGGATCCCTGAAGATAGGGTAGGCATGAGCCACCCCCTGAACAAAGGTTTTGATGTCAGGGAGAAGAGCAACCTGCTTCTGAAAAAGCACAGAGATGGCTGAGAAAAGAACTCAGACTGAGATCCTTGTTGACACCATCATGAAGAAAGGCTAGAATTGTAGAAAGACTGAAAACTGTGTGGGCATGTCTCGATCAGCACACCACTGTTAAAACAGAGGCAAGTTCTTGGACAAAACATGCTTCCAAGACTGAACCATAATGGAAATAAGTGTATGAGAAACCATTTGTCATGATATTGTCTTCAAGAGCCATGCCACCAAAGCCAACCTTTCCACTTGATGGTAACAAAGAGGACACAGGCAGATTTGACCTCAAAGGATGGCTAAATGGTTCTGCAATGGACAGATTGAGAAGATCCATGAACCAAAAGGGGACAATCACAATGGACTTGAGCCCTCTCAAACTTAACTTTCTCCACAAAAACACATAAACCAGATGGGAGTGCCAAGGAATGAATATGGCTTCCATCACAAATGCTAGAGGGTCCTTCTTGCTGCAGGGGAGCGGAACCTTCCGGTTTTAATGAGATGCAATGAGATCAACTGATAGAAGGCCCCCAAGCTTGGAGAAGCTGGTTAAACACATTCCTAGTCCCCAGTTTCCTGGATCCACATGATCACGACATAAAAAGTTTGTGACAATGTTTTCCACTCCTGGGATGTGAACTGCCGAGATGGCTGGGAAGTGAGTTTCTGGCCCTTGTAGGTGAAATTGGTGCCGAGATATGTTCCTGTAAAGCTTCTCCATGCAGTTCTATGGAACAAATATGGCCGCCACCACCAGGGCTCCCATTCGTAAAAGGGCCATGTTTTAAAATGTAATGCAAGACTCTTGACTAGAGAGCCCAATGTAAGCTGCCTGAGAACACCTTAAGGAAATGAATCCTCACAAGAAGTAGCAGACTGCTGATTTGATATGTATAATATATACAACAGACAGATGATAATACAGAATACTTATTAAGTAGGCCCCAGTGAGCCAGGAGCTAGCGTTCGCCGGTTTGAGAGAGCCGCTAGCAGTTGGTGGCTGCTCCCAGGAGGCCTTGCTGTGCCCGGAGACTGGTGGTGGTGCAGGCCACGAAGCCTGATAGCAAGATAACCAAATAGTACACAGACAGCTACTCACCAGGTCAGGAATCAGAGTATTAAACCTACCAAAAGTATAGCTGACTCTGTCGAACACTGGATCAGCAGCAACAGGGGTCGCAAGGTTACGAAATGGGAAGTTGAACCTAGGATAGTCAAAAGTGGTGAACTAGACTGGAGGGTCAACAACGTGGAACGCGACACACTGGGCACCGAGAACCTTTCGAGGTGGAAAGGAGGATGGTCGACAATCCAAGTCAGCAACGGGTGGGCAAAGATAGTACTTAGGATGAGACAGAAGGATAGTCGCAGAATCAGGAGACAAGAGACGTAGTTGAGGAAAGCCGGGTCAAACACTGGAAACACTTTAGGAACAATAAATCTCAAACTCAATACAAAGAACGCTTTGTAAACACAAGGGAGTCAGTGCTTGATATAGGCTCAGACCAGGGTGGAACCAGAACAAGGCAGGGACAACAAGAAACGGGTAAGAGAAACAAAATACCTGGAAAAGACAGCAAAAACCGGGGAAACATGACATGCAAGAATAAAATAATAACAAAAATACAGGTAAAATGTATATATCTAGAGAAATTAAATAAAACAAGAACAGAATAAGGCTATCTCATAAAAAGTGAACAGAAAGCCTATGAACAAAATGTATGATTATATTTCAGTACAGACAGGGTTTAAAAAAAACACACAACAACATACCACTGAAGCAGCTACCTTTAAAACACAGTATGCAGGAGAAAAGAGAAATATTGAGCACTAAACAGGCAAGAACACTGCTTTTCAGTGGGTGTCAAGAAACAGAAGTGATATCATAGTAAGGACTACAGCACATACCAGTCTACTGTCTCACATTATTTAAAGGGATAGTATTACTTCAAAATTACTATCCCTCATATTGTAGCCCTTAATAAACTGAGTTAAATGACACCAGCAGCATCTCTCAAACCTTTATGGTGTAAGAGATAGCCGCTTTCAAAGTTTCCTCTCCCCTGCTGTCAGCGTTCTGCTGCCAGCAGGAGAATCCGGTCTCTGAATCAAGAGGAGGCTCTTCAGCAGAGCCGATATCTCGTTATGGAAGGAAAAATGATTAATTGAAACAGTCTTCTACGTGTGCTTGGTAACCAAGCACACGTATAAGACTGTTTCAATTAATAATTTTTCCTTCCATAACGAGATATCGGCTCTGTTTAAGAGCCTCCGCCTGTCCCGGGACCGGATTCCCCTGCTGGCAGCAGAACACTGGCAGCAGGGGAGAGGAAACTTTGAAAGCGGCTATCTCTTAAACCATAAAGGTTTGAGAGATGCTGCTGGTGTCATTTAACTCAGTTTATTAAGGGCTACAATATGAGGGATAGTAATTTTGAAGTAATACTATCCCTTTAAATATAGAACCTCAGAGAAGGCACAGGCTTGCAATAAGGTCATCCTCCACAGGGAAATGATCCAGATATACACATGTGAACTGTGAAATCCAACTCCACGGAAGCCAGTTAATGGGAGCTAACCTAAAGATGGGATTATACAGCCCCATATCCAAAAATAAAAATAAAAAAAGTCTTAAAGAAAAAAAGAGAACAGTGCCGGCAAGTCCTTTTGCTGAGGCAAACCATTTGAAACTGAGGGTCAGAGGTAAAGATAAAGGGGAAGAGGGGAGTCTCATCCTCCAATGCCCTGCCCTCTGGAGGAGGGATCATTACCCCATGGTTCCAGGGTCTCACACTGGATGTAAAAGAAAAACAATTTTACCTTTTTGACAACTTGTGCAATTAACTCGTTGTACAGTAGATAAATTGCCAAGAAAGCACGACTAGAGCACGAGTTTAAGTATTTAGCAATAAATACAGAAATACAGTTAAGCAGATATTCCATGAACACAATGTTTTTCCATTAGGAAATGCTGCATTAACCTGTTTAGCCTCACCAGTAGCTCATGCACTGCACTGATTAAGTGATAGGCTTCTCATGTAAAATCTCGCTTTCCCAAACAAAATATTTCCCAGCTAGCTTGCACTGGTTGTGGGATATTTGTTAGTTTAACAAGCCAATCTCTTAAATTTGTGCTGTAACAGAAACAAACTCCACAAACTTGAAAAACAATGACAAGAAGACTAACTGCTATACTTATCAAAGTGTCTAAGGGTCAGCTCTTAAACAACACCACCTCCATTTAATAGCCCTTGCTCACATCCGTATATAACAATCCCCGTCCCCGACACACTTCCACCCAAACACCTACTATGGCCAAAAAATACTAAGGGTGCCTAAGAGTTTTACCCTTGATCTTTGATTCAAAGAATAACATCTTAAATAAGTCCTGGATGGCATATATATGGAGCCAGACACTATAGTTACTAGCAGGGGCACCGTACCTCAAATACTGCTCATCGCACATTGTAATCTTTATTTTTTTTATACATTTTATATTAAGGGAGAGACAGCAGAAGAGATATTGAATTAAATTACCAGTAAACTCAAGTGTGGATCTTCCCCCATCACAATGGAATCAGTCTCACACTAATCTTATTATATTTATATTTTGATGCCTCAGAAAAGGTTCCTTGATCGTTGGCAGCCACAGCCTGGGGTGGGCTTTCTGTCAGTGGCCAGCTAATGGCATGTGTGGGGCTGAGTTTCAGTTGACTGAGGAGGAGGCAGGGGTCCGAATTCCCCACCACTAGGTCTGAACTTAAAAATAAATAAATAAATACATCAATGAATAAACCTTTGAGTGCCACACAGGTATCCAACACATTGCAAGTCAATGCGTTGAATACCTCTCTGCCACTCACGGGTTCACAGCACCGGCAAAGCCATGCATCAACAGCTCGTAATGTTTACATATGAAGTACTGATGAGGTCATGCACCCAACGCTCAGCACTAGTTGAATTTCTCACTGATTGTGATGTATCTCTGGACAAGAAATCAAGGAGTTGCCCAAGAAGTGTATTACATTGGGGGAGTGCAAAATAAAAGGGAACAGCCAAAAGCAATTGTAGGACTAACTCAATTCCAGGGACTGGAACTGGGAAGAAAAAAAAAAACCAAACAAACAAAAAAAAACAGACAGGCATATGACATCACAGTCTCGGAGCAAGTAACAAAGAGAACTGTACTGAACATAAGCTGTAAAAATAAACAGCTTCATAGCGCTAGAAAAATTATTCATCATTCCTAATTAGCAGAATCAGGTTGAGAAACTGAAGAACAAGGCAGCTGGAAAAACTGAGCACAAACAATTGCACAAGACATAACAAGCAGATACGGTTCTTAACCATATGAGTGCCTGAGGGGTACTCAACACATTGCAAAGAAATGCTTTGTGTAACCCTCTGGCACTCAAAGGATTAAAATGTAAGGCGTGTGGCCTAGAAGAGAAATCCAAAACAAACACAGCTTAATGCTTACAACAATGCTTGGCAGTGGAGGATCATCACTGTCATTGAACTACAATTAAAAAGTCACTGGTTGGCAACCCTGACCTCAGCATTTTCTACATTGTTAAGCAACAACTGGGGGACTGTTTTTAAAGGCAGCAGAGACCCTGTACAATAACCATGAAGCTGAAGAGCATTACACCAAATGTACCATGGAGGGTAAATGAAAATGACCTATCATTTAAATGGGGTGTTAAACCCTTTGAATGAATGTCAGAGGACTCTAATGTATTGAGAAGCAATGCACCCAGAAATGCCTCTAGCATTTGAGGGATTTAAAGCCTCATTTAACCCCTTAATGCCCAATGCCATGCCAGGACCATCACATAAGGACCAGTGATGGTCCTGGCACATCATGGAATTCAGGGCACGCACCAGTCCTTAAGGGGTTAATTCAATGGGAATTGTAGGGAGATTTATTTGTCCCCAATGGTGCAGTTGGTATGCTTCAGAACTGCCCCCAGCTTCCTGAATATGGCAAGCGCCAAAATGATTAGTTCGACCCATTGCTCATCCAAATAGTTATTTTATTTGGAATTCGATGCTAGCCATTTTCCCACCCCTCAAATAACAAGTGTTTCAATAAAAACAGTAGGAGGGAACAGTTTAGTGGGTATACCAGATTGTACTGCTGGGGAGGTGAAACTGGCAGAAGGACTTGGGGGCAGGAGCTGGCAGAATACTGGACCGGTTGTGGAGAGGGCTGGAGGGTCTTGGCGCCAGCACAGCAGCATGCAGAGAACAGGACAAAGAAAAGTAGGGAGAGGGAGTGAGATGAAAGGAGGAGGAGGAGGAGGAGGAGGAAAAATGTGGGTTGGGAATAAGAGATAGGGATAAAAGGAAAAAAAAACAACAAACACAAGAGTATGTTAGTTCTACAGTTTTATTTAGGAAACAATGTAATAGCAAATACACCAAATGATACAAGAGCAAAGAAAAGCAATTCTGGAGCAAACCAACTGCATCACAGAGGGAAACAAAAAAAAAAACCAAACAAGAAAAAAAAAAATACACTGTTTACACATTAACCCTTTGAGTGCCAGAGAGGTATCCAATGCATTGCAACACAATGCACTGGATACCTCTCAGGCACTCAAAGGGTTAAGTGGTGCTTTTTACCCCTTGAATGATAAACATGTGGGAACTGATTTGCACTGCATTGGATACCTCCGTAGCAATCAAGGGGTTGAAAACCCAGTTTAAATCAGTGAAGTTGGTTGGACTCAGAATTGCCGCTCTTTTCTTTTCTTATATATATTACATATACACGGCCCAAAGCATTTTGTTATAGCAAGGCACTCCACATTCATAATGTCTAAAAACGGACACATTCATAATAAGCAACAAAATGTACGCAAACATCCCCAATAAATAAACCTTACTGATCATACTACATTAAATAAATATAATACATTAAGAGTTGGTCCACAAATACTCAATAGCTATAAATTATGGCAAAATGAATTGTGATTAAGAAATAGCATCATCTGTGAAAGAATGTACCTGACAATAAAACAATCAACACACAGATCAATGAAACAGAATTTCAACACACCATAACATTTTAAAAGGGGAGGCATTCTTAACATACGTTCAATTTCATAGTATTGTTTTATGTATTTATTCAGAATTCAAGTAGTCAGCATGTAGGAATAACATTTAATATATTTGCTCTCTAAAAAAATTATAATAATAATAATGTGGGTAGAGGTAAACCTATGTTCAGTATTTGATGCAGACAAATTTCAAGGTTCCTCAAATGCACATGAGTCACATCATGAGACTCTGAAAATGAATTTTTCCCAAACACTTTTATCTGCAAATGTGTTAACACACAAAAGCAGGACTTGGTTTAAATCCTGGAATGCTAGCAATGTGTTGGAGACATCTTTAGAATCAAAGAGGTTAAACACATTCATTTAAGAAGACTATTAGTAAACCGAAAAACATGCAGCAATAATACAAATTTTAATCACAGCCATATATCAATGCTGCAGGAATGCAGATGGATTGTATCACTGTCCTGCTTTTCATTTGTTGAGAAAACCAGCATTTTCGTTATTCTTGCTAATCAACCTACCCAACTTATTTTACGTCACTAGAATCTTTCTGTCCTCTGAGCAGGAAATTCTTCTTCCCTGTGCATACAGCACTGCACATTTGCACATGAACATGTAAATTTTGCATGCAACGAAATTTTGCATTGTGTTCAACTGCATACGGCGATTGAGAAGATATGGGAGCTACAGCACCATCAGTTCAGGGTTTGAGTGGGAGGAAAGTTTAGCCTTATTTTGAGCTTGTAAAATCAGAGGAACCTTGTGCTGGAGAATTACAATGCCAGTGTCATCTCACCCGTTGAAAAGACACCAATGAAGAGGAGACTTAAAAGTACTCCTTTATTTAACTTCCTTTAACTCATTTCCACTTTCTGGAAAGAGTTGCAAACACAGGTCTAGACAGAAGATGTGGGTGAATGTCTGCTTTCCAAAATGGTATGCCGGGTCATTTCAAAAAGAAGAGTGGAAGGCGTAGTATTGCTCTTCTGGCACCTCCCTACGGTATGTCAATCCATACCAAAGGGGTACCATTTCACTTGGTATGGTAGAAAAAATACGGAATACAGTAGGAAATGCCATGGATTTCAAAGGTTTTAGTATCTTTGAAGTGGTTGAAAAAAAAAAAAAAAAAAATCTATAGCACCACCTAATGCAAATAATTCTGCACACCAGTCTATGGTTAGAAAAAGGCAAAATACCCCAATCTGATGCAGGGGAATGTCTACTTTCCAAAATGGCATCCCTTGTATACCTTTCCTTCATATTAGTTATGGTTATTATCATTTAGTGCAGGCATCTAATTTAAAAATTGTAGGTGCTGTTTTATCAGCCCATACCAGGGGGGTGCCATTTTACTTGAACAAACAGATAAAGAATGCAGTAGAACATTCCAAGGTTTTCAAAGATTTACTACATTTGAAGGAGTATAAATCTTAAAATAAATAAATAAATAAATAAATAAATAAATGATTATACGGTGAGTGCCTTCTTCCAAAATGCTATGGTTTGTCTACCTTTTCTTCATTTCTTTAGTTGGGATAACCATTTTAGTACAGGCAAGCCAAGTTTAAATAAATAAATAAATAAATAAATAAACAAACTGTTTTTCCTTTAGCACCACCTACTGGGAAAATTTATGCAAACCAGGCTTGGGGTAGAAAAGCAAGTGACTCGTCATTTGTGCAGTGGTATAGCGACTTTAAGGATGCTGGTACTTGTGGCAGATAATAGAACTATTAAGAAACTAGTCGCCACATGCATAATTAGTGGGGGGCGACTTTATATTAGGTGGTAGTTCCACTTCAAAACAAAGTACAACACAAGGTTCTTCTTGTAAGCAAATATGCCTTTCTTTGCAGATTAGGGATATGGATATCATGGATTTTTTTTTTTTTTTTGCAGCGCTGTGAAATGTGAAAATGTCACGAAAACGGACAGAGAATGAGAAGAAAACAAAAACAAAAAAAAAACAAAAAAGTTGTCAGGCAAGGGTCAAAGGAAAGGAGGACAGAAGGTAAAGCGAGGGAGAGAGTATGAAGATGTATGCAAAGTGACAGGATGTAGACTGGTCTGCATGACACTGTGTAGTGACTCACCTGTGACATTAAGTGGTTACTCATGGACTGTTGCTGGGGAGTGGGTGGAAGTGCTTGGTGAGGATGGGGATGCTGTTGCTGTACAGTGCAAGGTATGACACTCCGGGTGGACTGCTGAGAGGAGGAAGCCTGGCTGCATACTTCTGGGGTGCCTAGCTGCAAGCCTGCAAAGAAAACAAAAACAAATGGAGCCCTCACAGTGCAATAAGAGGTAGATTACACCTCTTCAATTACGGTAACAAAACTGTTTGCCTTGAAAGATGGTAACAAAATGCTTTGGAAACCTCTGCGGCACACAAAGAGTTAGGGGTGCACAGCATATTGTGAAGAAATGTGTTTCACATCCCACTAATCCTTAAAATGTTAAATCAAGGTTATTTTTATTTGTCATGTATGGTATGATTCATTGCTTCACTTTAGCCTTTATAAAAATACCCAGTGCCCTCACGTTACTAGAGAACTGAAATTCTTAGCTTTCCTTCTGAATGCTAGGTGTTATAGTGCACTGTCACTCTCTCTCTTGGATAAAAGGATCTAAAAATGTTTTATTTGTTATTTTAGTAGCATATATTACGCCTTAAGGACTAGTGGGGTGTGCAACGCATTGCAAAGCAATGTGCTGAACACAACATCAGTTCTTCTCTCTATGTACTTCATGTGAAACAACAATTTCAGTTCTCTTTCAGTGACGTGAGCTGCTTCTTATTTGCAGTCCATGAAACGATTCTGTGACAGCTGTATTTTCAATTGCAAGGGATCATAAGAACTTTATAGATACATGTATTAATGCCATTCCATATTAAAATCTGTAATGGAACCAATTCCTTAAAGGAATAGTAATGTCCAATAATAATATGCCGTAACATGAGTCATTAAAGTTTTTCAGTAGTTATGGCGCTGTCTGAAATGTCAGTACCTGCATAGTTTAGCCGAAAATCCTTGTAGAAGTCTTCCCCTCCAGTCCCTTTTCATCAAACTCCTTGTAAGTTGGTCAGAGCCGACTTGGTGTCGGCCGACACAACGGATCCTTCAGAGGCACAAACTTCAATGCAGCCTGCGAGTGACATTGGGAGGACGTAAGGAGCACTTCACTGCCTCCCATCGGGTAATTCAGTGGAGTGTGCATAGAAGAGGCAGACTTCATGAGCACACACTGGATCTGAGGACTTTTAAATATGGCAGACCGGCTTTCATTGCCAGTAAACTTTGAAGGGTAAAAACTAAAGAATGACTTAATGATTTTCAAAATGAAAGCTATTGATATACTGAACTTTGAGATTCAGATACATGATTTATATAGTAGGACATTACTAACACTTTAATGCTAATTTACAGATACTTATGTCTGAAAATGGTCCTCTGGATGCCACTTGCACCAAGGAGGGGCAGTATAGAATCTTATGGCATTTTGTATGCTTCTCTGTGCCTTGTTAAACGCTATCTACTAAAAGGTGTAGTGAAAGTGTGCAATTTTAGTGTTCCTACCTGGTAAATTATTTTCTCTTTATTCCATATAGAACACAGGTATCAATGGGGTTGAGTCCCTCCTGGAGGGCAGGACACATCACAAGTGACAGGGTACTTTCGGTGGAGACTCTCTCCTCCTCCAGCTCACCCTCTGACTACAATTTCCCAGAATTCATGTGACAATAAAGCCATAAGGAAAGAAAATAAGCTGGCAAGAAAAGAAAATCTCCCAGGACTAAAACCCTATGAGGAATCCTCTGCCCGGGAAAGCAACACAGGAAGGTTTTTTCTCCTGTGAGTGACTGTGTTCCATATGGACTAAAAAGAAAATAATTTAACAGGTAAGAACATTACAATCATATTTTCTCTTACAATAACAGAGGTACCATGGGGATATACCAAAAGCTAGGCTTCCCAGGGAAGGAAAGGAGTAAAGACCTCTCACACATCCCCATGATAACAGAGTTCCCTATGACTATTAAGGTTCTGAATAAACCAAACACAAGTGTAAACAGACACTGAACTATCACAGCACACCAGACAAGAACCAGAAAATTACTCAACAACTAGCAGTAGAAAAAAAAAAAAGAGTAGACAGATCCATAAACAGGCAAAACTGTCTGAAGGACCTTCCAGGCAAAGCTGGCCTCAGCCACGGCAAAGATATTGACACGGTAGTGTTTGATGATGAAAGCCTTACACAGCTGTTCAGCAGAGGCCTGATTCTTGTAGGCCTAGGAGGCACCCACAGATCTGGTCGGGAACCGGTTTCTTCTTGATCTCATCCATTTAACATATGATAGCCTTGATCCAAGCGGCAATGTTTACCTTGGATGTGGCCTGACCCACTCTGGGACCAACAGAGATGACAATCAAAGAGTCAGCCTTTCTAAAGGCTTAGTACAGGGCAAATAGAACTTAAGGCAGTACACTACGCCCAGCAGATGAACATCTCTCTCCTGATCAGACGCAGGGTCAGGACAGAATGAAGGTACAATAATCTCCTGACTAATGTGAACCTCTTAGACCATCTTGGGAAGAAACACCTGAGAGAGACAAAGTACCTCCTTATTCTGTTGAAACAGCAGAAAAGAAGGTTTGTAAGACAGAGCTTGAAACTCAGCTTCCCTCCTAACAGAGACAGCTGCCAAGAGAAACAAACTGACGCAAGAAGATGCTAGCTACAGACTCAAAGGGAGGCCACTGCAGAACAACCAGATTAGACAGAGGACCCAAGGAGGTGTAGGATCCTTGAAAGAGGGGAAGAGATGAGCCACCACTTGTAGAAGAATGTTGACATCTGGAATGACAGCAATTCTTCTCGAATGGAGAGTGCTAAAATCTGAACCTAAAGGGAACTCAAGATGAGGCCCTTGGATGTTTTTGAATTTAATCAAATTTATTTTAATGAAATGCTTTTGGAGGAAAAATCTATCTAAAGACAGCTTTCTATTTCTATTTAAGATACATTATAGTTCAAAGGTTATTCAGCATGAAATAGAGCTTAAGTTATGCAGCAGGAGACTGTATATTCATGTAATATTTACATTTTCGGTAAACTAATTCAATAAATCCAAGTTATCCAAGCTGAGATAGCATGCACTTTTTCACAGTAAAAATTGTATAAAATAAACAACGTTCAGGAAAAGACCTGTTGTTCCGCAAATCTATGTACAAACATAGATTTGTACATAGATTGTTTGGAGTGAAATACATCTGTACCAGGCTCTAAGTGTGAGGAGGGAGGGGCAAGCAGTACAATGAAAGTGAAATCTTCTGAGCAGCTTACAAACCTTGGGATTTTTGTGCACATAGCTTGAAGTTCTTTATTCCCTCCCTTAAGGAGCAAAAATGGCAGCAGGCCGTAAAAGAGACACAGTTTGGGAATATTTTAATGAAGTTCCCCTACCTATGCGTGCAAAATGCAAGCTAAATGCAAACTAAAATCGGTTCTGATATAGCTGTTTTACTAATCTGAGATTATTATTCTAAACTAGTTGAAGAGCCCCTTAAACAGGCCACAGTGCCACTGCCAGCCGGTCGCTGGGCAGTTATGCACAGTAAAGACTGCCCCCGCCGCAGTGGATACAGTGCCAGATGGCCGCGGTGCAGTCATGCTCAGTAGAGACTGCCCGCACCGCGGCTGATACAGAGCGGGATGCCCCACTCTGTATCAGCCTCGTCACGGGCAGTCTCTACTGTGCATGACGGCAGCATGCGCAGCAGTCTCTACTGCGCATGACTGCGTAGTTACAAACTTTCTAGCGAATTATTATATAGGATATGAAATCTTCATCTGGTTGCAAATGTTAAAGATTATAACTACCAGCAAGAATGAGTCTTTACAACTTAAAAATCATGATTTAAATTGAATCTTACTGACTAGCAATTTAAATCGACTTGATTTGAATCAAATCCACCCTGCCGATAAGTTAACTAAAATCCTCTTTTCTCTTTCATCCAATATGGAACACAGGAACCAAGGGGTATACAAAAACCTCCAAGATTCCTAGGAGGGAACAAGAGAAAAAAAATCCTTCGCTGGAGACCAGTATTTCACAGGACAAACTAGTACAACATGGAACTTCAGGAGACAACTGACACCAGACTTACACAACAAACCTGAACAAGCACAGGAACCAGCAGGGTTTAGAATTCTGTAGAGGAACAAAATTAATAGAAAAATACTGGTGGAGTGAGCTCTAACTCAAAAATGCACAAGTTTCTTCCAGAGGATATATACCTTATGGATGGTCGCCTTGAACCAGGAAGCAACGGTAACTTTAGAAAGAGCCTGGCCTGCCTATGGGTCCTCAGGGATGACAAAAAGGCTGTATGTGATGAATGCAGTACTTCAAGTAAAGTACCATGTCCAAAAGATGAAGATCCTGCTCCTGTCTGTTGTAAGAAGTTGGACAGAAGGAACAAAGAACAATTTCACAAAACCATCCTAACCTGGTGAAAAAACAGAAAAAAATTACTTGCAAGACAAGGCCTGAAGATCATCTACCTGCTGAACAGACTCAATGGTCAAAACAAAAGCAGTCTTGAGAGTCAGAAGACACAGAGATGCAACTGAAAGGAGCTCAATTCTGAAGCACTCCAGATACCAGATTCAAGTCCCACAGGCAGCGGAAACTCAAAAAACAGGTAGAATAGTAGAGATGACAGTGTCTGAAAAAACATTTTCCTTCAATATGCTGGCTTAAAGAGCCAGGCCATCAAAGCAAACCTCTACAGAAAAGGGTGACAATCCGAGCTTGGCTCAGAAAAAATGGCCTCAGGGGATGGAGGAAGGCTTCTGCAATGGATAGGTTGAAACGATCTGACATTTATGCTCAATGGTGCCAGAAGTGAGTGGGTGAGTGAGTGTTAGTACCCTGGGGCAATTAAATGAAACACATACGCTTGATGAAAATTCAAAGATATTCATTGTAGAATGCCAGGGAATCCCTTGATCTGGCACATAACAGAGAACATTTTTGTTCATGCAGGAGACCATGAGTTCCACTGACAGAAACCCCCAGTCACATAATGTCAGGTTGAAAACACTCTGGTTGGGTTCCCAATAGGTGACCACATTTTCGCATCTAGAATGTGAACCGCAGTGCTAGCCGGAATGTGAATCTTGGGCCACTGGAGGATCTTCCAAGCCTTGTTTCAAGCTGAAGAACTTCAAATTCCTTCCTGACTGTTTATGTAGGCTGTTATATTGTCTGACTGGATCCTTAATCGGCAAATCCAGAACAGTGATGCAGCGCTCTGAGAATCACCCTCAACTCCAGAATATTGGATGGAAAAGAACTCTCCTCTCTGGCCCAATGACTCTGAGCCATTAAGAGACTCAGGACAGCGCCACAGCCCATCAGGATGGTGTCTGTACTGAACACCATGCATTCCAGAATAACAAATGGATGCTCATCAGATGGAAGTACTGAAGCCATCAGCGAAGATCTTCTTTCATCCTTGGAGACAGGGATATGAGATGACAGGTGAGAATGTTGTCTGGATCATTTCCTGAGAAGGTCCCATTGCAATTACCTTGTGTAAAACTGAGCAAAGTGAAGGCCAAAACTAGTTGGCTTAGAACTCAAATGTACTCCCAAACTGTTGCAGAAGGCCAAAAGAATTGTCCCTGCAAGGACAGAGACCAGATTTTATGCTTTCTATGAAATACATTCCCCTGGAGGGCAATACATTCTCATGTCTAAGAAATACAGAACCTGGAAAGGCACCAGAGAGGACTTCTTGAAACAGAGTACCCAGTCATGTCGCTGCAGTATACAGACACACTTCTGAATATGAGAGCGCTGGATCACCTCTGAAGGAGCCTTGAGTAAAAGGTTATCTAGATAGCATCAAATAAATTCCTTGAGCACAAATATGGGTTGCCAAAGTGGACTTGTCCTTAGTGATGATCCTTGGAGCAGATGCCAGACCAAAGGAAAGGGGAGTGAACTGAAAGAGACTTCCCTGAAAGGCATAATGCAGAAAACATGGATGGTCAGGATGAATTGGAATATGTGTGGGTAAGCATCTTGGAGGGCTCGGGAAGAAAAGAATTCCCCTGGACACTTAGCCACAATACAGACTCAGTTTTGAATTGCGTAGAAAACACAAAATGTTAAGTCAAGAATTTGATGTCAGCCGACGTCTATTTTGGGGACGATGAACAAATTTCAGTAGAATCCTGTGAACCGGAATGGGGATCAGAACCTGCTTTTCTAGTAGGGAGGATACCAAGTCTATGAACAGATGCAACCGACCCAGATCTTGAGGAACTCTGGAAAATAAACAGTAAGGAAGGAAGGGTTTGGGAGTTTATCTGGTACCCTTCCAAGATCACCCACAAAACTCACTGCTCTGTACCCGAAGTCTAACACCCATCTCAAACACCAACAAGAGAGATGGACCAGGACTCCATAAGTCACGTGAAGGTTGACTTTTAGGCTTCTGAACAATCTTCTAGTTTAACCAAGCCCATTTGGTCTTTAGGGCATGGGCCTGAAATGCCTGATGGGATTGAACACTAGGCAACCCATACTGGCAGGGGTAATGAAAACAACACGTCTTTTTAGGGAAAAGGCACATATTGGAGGAATCTGAGGCAAGTGTAATTTTACCTCTGGTAGAAAAACTGATAATTTTGTCTAGGTCAGGGCCAAAAAGTTGTTTCCCAATAAAGGGAAGAGACATCCAGGTCTTTTCTGCGAATGGTCAGCTGACCAAATCTTGAGCCACAAAAAGCAAAGGCTTTCCAGAAAATATGGTGGGGTCAAAGGCCACTTCAGTAAGGTATGTGTTTTCCTCCAGAATTTTGGCAAGAAATACCAACAGTTCCTCCTTGGGGACATCCGCTTGAATGGCACATGAGAGATGGTCATCTTAGATAAGTCATAGATCTGCTGACCCAAGAAGTAGCAAAAATGGGTCACAGAGAGGCACCAATAGCTGCAAACTTTGCCTTTAGTAAGGAATCCAAGAGCTTATCTGCCTGATCCTTAACAGCCATATGCGCCTGCCAAAGGAAAAGCGCTGTTCTTAGAAAGGCGAGATGTGGGAGATCCAAAGCAGGTGGGGTTGCCCAATGCGTCAAAGCTTCACCAAGAAAAGCATCCTCCATTCTTCCAGGAGAACCTGGTTTGAAAAGAGATGGAAAGGAAAAAAATAGATTCCTCCTGGAGAAGAAGAACTAGAAGCATCTTCTGGACAAGCTGATAAGACCCTCAGCTGAGAGACAAGACTCCTCCTCACAGAACTCACCCAAGGACAAGGAGGAATCAAGTACATTCCCATCAGTCTCGCCTTACTCCTCAGAGGAATCCCCAACCAATTGTGAATGACCCCAAATATAGGGCTTAGGTGGCTAACAGGAGGCATAGGGCACTCAACTCAAGAGTTAAGGACCCCTGAATAAAACAGGGAATACAGGCAACTGAAGAGAACCCACACTCTCTCTTTGGAGACTGGTAATATTTTTCAGGATGTCCTACAAAAAAAAAAAAAGATATGGATGGGTGCCCCCACAGAGAATATGTAACACTAGATTTCAGTACTCTGTAAATAGAGATGATTTTTATTTTTTATATATATATATATATATATATATATATATATATATATATATATATATATATATATATATATATATATATTTATTTATTTATTTAATATAGATGCTAGCATGCAGTACAGGGTATTTAACAGTATAGAATCCCAGTCCACTTTAAGACGTTAGTACTCCTTGGAAAAAAACAACTTTAAACGCTAATCCTGTTCAGTTAGCCAGTAAATGATATTGTATCATTGTTTCTGCCATTACAAAAATGGGTCTGAAAATGTCTAATATTTATATCTGATACCTGGCCTACCAGTGCGGTTGGTGGTGCTCTTATTGCTCCCAATGCTGTCCCCTCTGGTCAGAATGGAGATACCACTGAAGCTGCTTGCTTTGGTTACTGGAGGACGCATACTGCGACATGAGCCATCCGAGTCTGTGCTGCTCCAGGGCCTGGGATCCAGAGACTTCAATTCACTTTCGGTGCTGCTTTGCCGGCTGACAGAGCCTCGATTTAGCAAGTCTCTGTTTCCTCTACAGGGCAAAATGATCCATGCATTAGTTCCATTACACTAAATAGCATCCTGTTATAAACACAGCAACTGGCTCATTTAGTTTTGTTCCCCATTTTAAATCCCTTAAGACATGAGGCCCCAAAGGACTGTCTGGGTGGCTTGCAACCTCATGGCTCCTGCACACTGTCCAAAATAATTCAGTCTGCCTGCAAGATATGCAGAAGATAGGTTCTACAGGTCACACCAGTCTAGATGAAACTGAATCAATGGAGAAATTTGCAGATAAAACCCTTGATAAAATTAACAACTGCAGTGGAATGCAGACCAGTGATCACAAGTTCTTTATGAGCAACAAGATAAAACACCATTAATGTTGGTTATGTGTGGTTACACAATAGCTGCATGCCAGGTGCCTAAATATTGTATAAGTGAGTATATATGGCACATAGGAGGAAAGAGAGTTTAATTTAAAAGTCCACTTAATGCCCAGGTACACCATCCTAAACTATTGGCAGAACTAGAAACAAATATGCAAAGCAAAAAGGCAACTTTATTTGGTCAACATTTAGTTCGCTCTGCAATGTTCCTCAATCAATTTAATTTATAAACCATATTCTATAGCATTGTACAATTAAATAACTCATTATACAAATATAAAACAAAATACCAACCTGCGCTCCTCCAGTCTAATTGTGATTAGTGTGCCCTGTGTTAGTCATGTGTAATGTGAAAGTAATAAAAAAAAAAAAAAATTCAAATAAGAATTAAAAAAAAAAATAAAAAAAAAGGGTCCCCCCTCAAACACGTTTCTTATAACATCTCATCAGGAGTCATTTTTAATTCTTGTTTTAATGTTTTTTTTTTCTATTCAATTTAGATAGGGCTCTCAAGTGTTTAGAATAGGTACTTGCTACACTTGAGGGATCTTTCCGGGGTTGGCAAGCTTATACCTCCTTTTTGGGCCAAAAATGTTGGCACTAAAATTTCAAATGTATCAATAGATATAACACGCCTAACACAGGGCACACTATTCACAATTAGACTGGAGGAGCGCAGGTTGGTTTTTTGTTTTGTGTTTGCACTTTGGGCTTTTGACAGATTCTTGGAGGACTGGAGAACCCTCTCATTCCTTGCTTCACACTTCAGTAACACTAATTTTTTCAATGGTCACTTTATAAAAAATGAATACATTTTATTATATATACATATATTTCTATAGACTAGGGTGAGTTAGCGCTGTGAGCTATGTTTTCTCTCTGTTTCTACATATCTCCTTTGCTCATTCTAGCTGCTTCTACTCTCACTATTACTACACATAAATATTTCATAGCACCAACTCTTTTCTTTATATTCGAGGCCTTTAAGAGGTTAATTTAGGCTTTTACATACTCTGTCTGCTTATAACTGATTATTCCTCATGTGGCCTGCGGGGGCGGTAACATGTTACCTATAAAGGCTGATTGAGTTTCAGTTCTTTTGTATAGGCATCCACTCAATGCAGGCACACAGGGCAAGTCACCATTTACCCTACTTTAATACTATTGTTTGATATCTGTTTTTAATTGCATAAATGGGGACCTAATTAAAGCCACCCCCCCTAGGGTGACCACATTTCCGTTCTGCTATTCCGGGACATGTGGTCACCCTAAATTTGAGTGGCATCCGGTCCCCTGCGGCTGGCTGGCACTGAGTTCCCTCCTACCCGCCCGCATTATCACACACCCCTGCGGGCCGTGATGACATACATACAGAGAAGAGGAAGAGGGCAGAGGCACCAGAAGAGAAGCGCTTGCTGCCAGAGTCCAGCAGCAAGCGCTTCTCTTCCGGTGCCTCTGCCCTCTTCCTCCTCTCTGTATGTATGTCATCACGGCCCGCAGGGGCGTGTGATGATGCGGGCGGGCGGGCGGCTACCTTCATTTCGGGACTCTATTGTCCCGGTGGGGGATGATCCGGGACGCAGGACATAGAACCCAATTAAGGGACAGTCCCGGACGTTCCGGAACACATGGTCACCCCCCCCCACCCCCCCAACATGTTTCTTACAACATCTCATCAGGAGTTTGATATCTGTTTTTAATTACATACACGGGGACATCATTAAAGGGTCCCCCCTCAACATGTTTTTTATAACATCTCATCAGGAGTCATTTCTAATTCTTGTTTTAATTTTTTTTTTCTTTTCAATTTAGACAGGGCTCTCAAGTGTTTAGAATAGGTACTTGCCACACCTGAGGTATCTTGACGGGGTTGCACCTCCTTTTTGGGCCAAGAATGTGGGCACTAAAACCTCTAAACTAAACAAGTTTACAGTCTAGAGAAAAAGACGAATGACTGAAACAAGGTACATTAAGATGGCATTCCATTTAGTTAGAGAAAAGGGACAAGTCTGGGTCAACTGAGGCCATTGCAGTAGATACATAAAATTGCCTGGAGCTCCAGCACAGGGATAGACAGAAGACTTTCCCAAAACTTTGAGCCATCTGAGGACCCAAAATGAATCCCCAGGTTGCCATCCATTGTGACTACCACTGAAATCACAATGAATAGTAGCCATCCCAAACACAGAAAGATCGACTTCATCTGGACAGAGAAAAGACATGGGAGAGATTGGGCTGCTGTCTGGACCAGTACTTTAGCAACTCCAGCTGCAGTTCAACTGTATCTAATTGGGCAAATGGAACTTCCTCCAAGGCAGAAATCAGACAAAGCAGCACCTTCATGTACTTGCGTTGCAGATGGCCAAAGCACAGCCTGAGACACGTGCCGAGACAATGATAACATTTGTCTTCTGAAAGAAAGACCCATCCCTGGATAGTGTCAAGTGTCATATCAAGAAAATGGAAGACCTGGGATGGAAACAGAGATGATATCATGAGCATGAGAATTCAACCATTTTGTTCCAGGATGGATAAATCAGTCTTAATAAGAGAAATACTAAGAGAGTAAACATGAGCATCCAAAGATGTCACAGACTTGAGAAAACCAGAGGAGCAGACTTCAGCCAAAAGAAAGGCAGTAATGAAGGAGCTCAAAGACGCCATGTTCAACTGTGACATAAGAACAAACCAGTTCAGATGCGTCAAGTGCAGAATAGCACTGCATCATCAAGTCTTTTTTGAACTATGAAATGTTTTGAGAAGAATCCCGTGAACTTTTCCTGAGAAGGACCAGGTACCACTGTCCTCTTACTGGATCATGAGGAACTGTGGATTGTTCTAATATCACAAACAAAATCCACTGGTCTGCCATGGAAAAAAAAAAACTCACATACTGTGAAAAGAATGCAGATGACATATTGCCTAAAGAGGACCAGAACCCTGACAGTCATACAGAGGTAGACTTATCAGTTGTAGTGTTCTGGGCAGGCTTGTTTGAGTTTTGGGGTGGAGTGCACCTGGGTGCCTGTAGGAGTAGATTCCCTGGGCAGATACTCATACTGATGAGGATAAGGAAAACCATGCACATTCTGTGGAGAAAGTATAATTTAGGAGAAATCTGAGGAAATGACATGTCTCTAATGCTGGGCCAAACATCTACTTGTCCACAATTGAAGGGACATAAAAATAATTATTTGCAGACTGGACAACAGACCAGCTCTTCAGCTACAGCGTATGAAGTGTGACAACCGATAATGCTGAGGCCTTCCAAGAAAATCTAGCAGTTTCAAAGGCCACATAAGTAAGATGTGCTTTAGCCTCAATGATCTTAGAGTGGGCCAGAACAACATCCTCTTTAGGCATGTCTGCATGCACAGCCTTGAACAGCTGATGTGCCTCCAAACACCAATAGCCCTAGACACCCAAGCAACTGTGAAGGTGGGACATAAAGCAGCACCAGTGGTCACAAAATACACCTTCAATAGTGAATACAAGAGCTTATTTGCCTGGTCCTTAAAGAGATAGTAATGTTTCACAAAAAAAGAAGCGCCAATTAATCTTCATAGTATTTGGGAAATAGAAAGTGATATTTCAATACTGTCCAAGTTGTAGTTCAAGAGTAACTGAATGATAAAATATCCCCTCCTGCCTCTTTTACTGATGTAACACTGTTCACCTCAGAGCAGCAAGATTGTACCTTGCTGCAAATCCATCCAATCTTCAGTGATCATAAGGAAAAACCTGCCAAGTGGGTTAGGGTTTTCCTTATGCTCACAGTAAGAAGATTGTCCCTTGCCGTGATCTGTCTGGTCAATGCACCAGATTCCTCATATGAGGGGAGGCGACTTACACTAGTTAAAAGGGGCGGGAGTGAGATACTTTATCATTCAATTACTCTTGAACTACAACTCTGAAAGCATTGAAATAACACTCTGAAAGGCTCAAATACTATGAAGATTAATTGGAGCTGCTTTTTCTGTGAATGCAGTCTTAAAAAGGCAAGATATTGGTATAAAAAAAGAAATATGATTGGAAAAGAAATGTCTCTTATCAGGCATCTGCCATTCATCTAGGAGCACCAACTCTAGGGAATGGAGAAGAGGGAAAATAGTGGCCTTCCTTTTGCACTTCTTAAATGTATATGGGGAATAAGAACTGGAATTTGAGACCTTTCAGAGCTTGAGGGTTTCCATAACAACTCTGATAAGGCCCTCAAGTAGGGGTGTCAGCATCTTCCTCAAAAGAATCCCTGATGTGAAAGACAAATTCAAATTATCCTAATCAGAAACCCTTTCCTCAACGTGAAGAATCTCATTCAAGGGGAAATTCCCCCTTGCAAAATGGCTGTTAACTCCTTTTAGGGGGAAGAGAAAGGTCCTGAGACCAAGACTTAAGAATTCATTGAATGAAGTAAGGTAAATTACTTACTTCCAGAAGAAATCAATGATATTATCTATGCAGTTTTCTATTCAGAAGAAGGGCCCCAGAACCTGTGTAGGGGCAACAGAACAAAGGGCCAGAGGATTCCCTGGGAAGACGAATCTGGCTTGTGAAGCAAATGGTTAACAGGGAGATCTCTGAAGCCCTGGTGGTCTTAGATTTGTCAATTTCTCCCTTGTGCTAAGACATAGGAGACCCCTAATAAAGAATACAGGACAAAATTAATAGAAAATTACTTATCAGCCTGAAGGGGTTTAAAGAGAATGTAAGTAGGAAGAAATCAGCCTTGTGATTCACACACTGCAGGCAAAGAGGAAGATGGTAAGTGTAGAACCTTCCTGTCCTGCTCCCTGAGACCCAGAAAAAACAGGCCTAATGGAAAATGTAGTTCTGCCTCCCCCCCCCCAAATGGCACAGTAGCTCTGCAGCCACTTTGCAACCATACCATCTCATCAGCAGGAAGGTGTCCCCAAGGGCACAGCTCAACTGCAATAATAAAGAGGAGCAGAATAAGCCCAGTTTCACCCAACAGAATCCCCTTGGTGGAACAGAAAACACCACCTGAGTTCCAGCCAATATGGCTGCCGCTTGTGCCCATGCTTAAAGGAATAGTAATATTTTGTTAGCTCAGGTTGTTTAACATAAGGAATAGTACTGCAGGATGATGCCATTGTTCTCCAAAACGGTATAGTTACGGCATAATTTTATGCTAAAGTTGATACCTCCTCCACCTTTTTCCTGACGTTAACATTTCAGGCTGAGATCCGACATCGGATCACAACGAGGGACAATCTTCAGGTAGTGTTAGGAAAAACCTGCCCTCCTTCAACTAGGGAAGATTATCCCTTGTTGTGATTTGTCCGTTCAAGCGGATTAGTATTCAGATTTGAGAGGAGACGGCATCAGAACGGGAAAAGGGTGGGAGGGATCAACTTCAGCATACAATTACATTGGAACTCTACAGTCTTTAAAGGCAACAAAGACACAAAAATAGGATTTTAGTCTTACCTGTTAAATCCTTTTCACTTAGTCCATACAGGTCACTGGTACCATGGGATGTGTAGTCCCCTTTAATAGGCAGGAACAATTATGCAAATAATTTGCAAGGGGCGGAGCCTCCCCTCTTACTTAAGCCACCTTCTGGCCAGAGCCACCCATATTGATTTGAGACCCTAAACTGACCCCAGGTAAGCAAAAAGAAAGACTCCTGTGAGCATGCCCGAACGGTCTCCCACTGAATGCCACAGGAGAGCCAAGACTGGTCCCTTGACAGGGTGGGAGACCAGTGACCTGTATGGACTAAGTGAAAAGGATTTAACAGGTAAGACTAAAATCCTATTTTCACTGTCGTCCAATACAGGTCACTGGTACCATGGGATGTACAAACATTGAGCTGATCCAGAGGCGGGAAGTAAGGCAAGGACCAGGCGCAAGGCCCAAGTCACTAGAACTGTTAACCAGTTGATAACATAGCCCAAACTGTAAGTGTCAACGGACACCAACCAAGGGAACAATCCCTGAACTTAACACAGCACACGGAACACGAGCCAACCGGGCTCAACAGTAAGGAAGCACTAAGAATCACAGAGCGGAAGACCTACACAGGCAAGACTGCCTCCAGGACCTTCCTTCCAAAGCTGGCATCAGCCGATGCCAGTACATCAACTCGGTAGTGCTTAGAAAAAGTGTGCACAGAGGACCAAGTGGCCGCTCTGCACAGTTGATCAGCAGAAGCTTGATTCTTGTAGGCCCAGGAGGCCCCAATAGATCTGGTGGAATGGGCAGTCACCCTGAAGGGAACATGCTTATTCCTCAACTTATAGGCTTCACGGATGGTAGCCTTAATCCAAGAGGCAATGGTAACTTTGGAAGCCGGTCTTCCTGCCCTAGGCCCCTCAGGAATGACGAATAGAGCGTCAGACTTCCTGATAGATTCGGTGCGGTGAACATAAAACTTGAGGCAACGCACCACATCCAACAAATGGAGATCTCTTTCCTTGTCAGATGAAGGATTAGGGCAGAAAGAGGGAACCACAATCTCCTGATTGATGTGAAACTCAGACACAACCTTGGGTAAGAATTCCTTGGTAGTGCGAAGCACAGCCTTATCCTTGTGGAACACCAGGTAAGGAGGTTTACAAGACAATGCCTGTAACTCTGCCACCCGGCGTACTGACACAATAGCCAAAAGGAAGGCCATCTTCCAAGTCACAAGACGTAATGGAATGGAAGCCAAGGATTCAAACGGTGGTCGCTGAAGAACACCCAGCACCAAATTGAGATCCCACTGGGGAGCAGGACTCTTGAAAGCAGGTCGAACATGAGTCACACCTTGGAAGAAGACTTTCACATCAGGAAGGATGGCAATCCGTTCCTGGAAAAACACAGACAAGGCAGAGGTCTGAACTTTGAGGGAACTCAGACTGAGCCCCTTGTCCACACCGTCCTGCAAGAAGGCCAGGACAGTGGGAAGATGGAAGTCAAGAGACAACTGCTTGACAGAGCACCATGTCACGAAAGTTGACCAAATGCGATGATAGATCTTGGAAGACACAGGCTTACGAGCACTGAGCATCGTCGACACCACAGAAGGAGAAAAGCCTTTCTGAGCTAGAATCGAGGATTCAACCGCCATGCCATCAAACGGAGAGAGTGAACATCCTCTTTCCACAGATACCCCTGAAGAAGCAGGTCCGGACGGGCTGGAAGTGGGATTAGATCCTTCACTGACATGGCCATCAATTCCGGAAACCAGGACTGGCGAGGCCAGTTCGGAGCAATCAGGATGACAGGACAACGTTCTCTCTTCAACTTCTGAATAACTCTGATCAATAGAGGAAGAGGGGGGAAGATGTAAGCCAGGGAGAAGTCCCAAGGGATCGACAAGGCATCCACCGCTAGAGCAAGGGAGTCCCTCAGACGGGAGCAAAACACCGGAACCTTCCTGTTGTGTCTGGTAGCCATCAGATCCACCACTGGCATCCCCCACCGTTGAGTGAGCATGTGAAACACCTCTGGGTGAAGAGCCCATTCTCCGCTGTCGACGGAGTGACGACTGAGGAAGTCTGCCATGACGTTGTCCACGCCTGGAATGTGAACTGCAGAGATGACAGGCACGTGATCTTCTGCCCAAGACAAAATATCCTTGACTTCCCACCAGGCGGAACCGCTTCTTGTGCCGCCTTGTCTGTTGATGTAAGCCACCGCCGTGGCGTTGTCGGACTCTACTCTGACTGGAAGACCGGTCAATTGAGACTCCCAGTGCCTCAGGGCCAGCCGGACAGCTCGAAGTTCCAGAACATTGATGGAGAGCATGGATTCCTCCAGACCCCATTTCCCCTGAGCACTGAAGCGACCCCAGACTGCACCCCAGCCCCGAAGGCTGGCATCCGTTGTGACTGTGGTCCAATGAGGAACTAGAAAGGATTTCCCTTTCAAGAGATGAGAGAGATCTAACCACCAGTGCAGACTCGACTCGACATGAGGAGGAAGAGAAACAGACAGATGTTGATGATCTGGATGATTCCTGCACGTCTGGATCACAAATCTCTGAAGATCCCTGGAGTGGGCCATGGCAAATGGTACTGCTTCGATCGTGGAAATGAACTTCCCCACTAAGGACGACAACTTCGGAACTGGAATTTCGTCCATGTCCAGAATCCCAGCCACTCTGACGGCTATCTGGTGAGCCACGTCCTCTGGAAGAAACACCATGCATTGGCGAGTGTCGAACAGGAGACCCAGGAACAGAAGCCTCTGAGAAGGAATCAAGTCCGACTTGTCCAGATTCAGGATCCATCCGTGACGGTTCAGGGTGTGCATGCACCTCTGCAACTGCTGGTGGAGAAGCTCCGCTGAGGAGGCCTTCAGTAGGAGATCGTCCATGAAGGGTGTCACTCTGATCCCATCCTGATGGAGCACCGCTATCAAGGAGCCCAGCACCCGCTGGAAGACTTGAGGAGCTGTAGTCAGTCCAAAGGGGAGCGCTGTAAATTGAAAGTGTCCCCTGTGGCAGGCAATCCTGAGATACTTCCTGCTCTCTGGATGAATAGGGATGTGAAGATAAGCATCCTGAAGGTCCAGGGAGGCAAGAAACTCCCCTGGAGACATTGCTGCAATCACAGAGCGCAGGGACTCCTGGCGGAAGTGGGAAGTCACCACATAGGCATTGAGATCTTTGAGATCCAAGATGGGACGGGCTCCTCCGTCCTTTTTGGCTACCACAAACAGGTTGGAATAAAATCCTGAACCTGTGTCCCCCTGCGGAACCGCCTCCAGGACCTCTTTGTCCAAGAGATCCTGAATAGCGTCGTCGAACAGACGCCTTTTTGAGGGTTCCTGAGAAGGACGAGTAAAATGGAACCGAAAAGGAGGAAGGGAAGAGAAAGGGATCCTGTATCCCTCTGACACCACCTGAAGAACCCATGGGTCCGCCACTGACTCCTCCCAAGTCCGGCGAAAGATGCGGAGACGACCGCCTACAGCCGGATGCGGACCCGGGTTCGGCGAGTCATGCCGAAGCAGTCTTGGAGGTCTTGGCCTTGGAGGCAACTTTGGGCCTCCAGGACTGTTTGGGCTTGGAGGAGGAGCGCGTAGTGGGAGGACCCGTTTGGGCCGAGGAGCGTGTCTCAGTCTGAAAGGAACGAAAGGACCGATTGCGTTTGGCTGGAAACTTTTTCTTAAAGACTGAGGGTAGAAGAGTACTTTTACCGCCAGTAGCCTCACTGATCATTTCTTTGAGCTCAGAGCCAAAGAGCAAATTCCCCTGAAAGGGCAAGGAAAGCAAGGCTTTCTTAGAGGCTGTATCAGCAGACCAAATTTTCAGCCAAAGAGCGCGTCTAGCCACCACAGAAGAAGTGGAGGCCCTCGCCATCATGCGCACAGCATCAAAAGCAGCATCAGCAACATAGTTCTGAGCTTCAGTGATATTAGCAAGAAGCTGCAACTGTTCAGATACAGGCGCATCCTGGCGAACCGCTTCAGTCAGTCGTTCAGTCCAGGCTGCAATAGCCCTATTAACCCATGCCACAGCAAAGGTGGGGCGCATGGCAGTGCCAATAGAGGCAAAAATAGATTTAAGAGAGAGCTCTAATTTCTTATCCGTCCAGTCCTGCAAGGCAGAGGCATCTGAGACAGCCAAAGCAGTAGATTTGGATAGTCTAGACACAGGAGCATCCACCTTGGGAGGATGAACCCATTTTGCCAGCTCCGCGTCGGGAAAAGGGTAAAGTTTGGCAAACTTTTTGGAGACAGAGGAAGATCTATCAGGATACTTCCATGCCTCAGAAACCAGACGGGCAAGAGTAGGGTTAGTTGGAAAACAAACAACAGGTTTAGATGGCTTTTTCTGAAAAACATCAGTAGGATCATAAGTGGATTCCTGAGTCAGAAGAAGGTTGAGCGTATTCAGAACCGCTCTGATCAGACCCTCAGCCGAAACTTCAGGGTCACACTCATAGGGGTCCCCAATGGACCTGTTAGATTCAATAACAGTACGTTCCTCAGCATCAGAATCCTGTAAAAGTTCTTCTTCAGAAGAATCAGTGATATCAGGAGCTCCCTGTGGCTTAGGCAGGGAGGTCCTGATAGTAGAGGGGGTCTGCCAGACCTGGAGAGCCCCCTGTACCTGAGAGGGAAAGAGTTGAAGCGTGGATCTGAGATCCCTAGTGGCAGCTTTAAACTCCCTCACCCAAGATGGCTCAATAGCGTGGCTGGGAAGCCCAGGGTTGCTAACTTTATCAGTACAATTAGGGCATAGATCCCCCACATTATCGCAATCCAGCCCAATGTGGCAAGAGGAGCAAAACGCCATGGGGGTAGAAGACCCCCCAGCCTCCTTAGTCTTGGGTCTAGCCCCTAGCTCCAGTGAAGTAGACATGCTCACAGCGTCAATATACCCCACAAAAAACACTATCACCCAGAAAAGTGTTAAAGATTAAAGTTTCACCCCAGAAAAGGTCTAAAAACGGACTTATCTGGCCAGCGAAGGGTTAATCTGGTGAGGAGAGAGAAGGCTCGGTCCCTGCGTAGTGTACTCGCCTTGGAAAAGTACCACAAAATGGCGGCCGTCATGACAGCCAATCAGAAACGAGCGCGAGCTAAGCGCTCATGGGAAATGTAGTTTTCCCTATGCAAGTACCCCAAACAGTGCCCGAAGCCCCCCTGAGCCCCCTACAGTAATAAAACACCAACCGGATGATAGAGCAGGAGCCTAGCATTAAAATGAGCCTACTCTGAAGTTGCTGTGACAAGCGATTTCAGAGATATGTCCCAAACTGTGAATTCCCATAGAGAGTAAAGGAGCTCTGCTGCTGAGCGGGAAAAAGCCGCGCTTAAAGGCGCGGAACACCATTTTTAATAAAGTTTAGTAAAACATTAAAAAGTGCCCAAACAAGCATGAAATACATGAGAAACATAAATAAATGAATACCCAATGCTCCAAAACTCAGAGAATAACACAGAAATTGCATAAATAGTGATAATGCAATAAAAACACCCTATGAGTGCTGGAGTGTATTAAAACTCCCAAATACAAGCCCATCAAAGGGACACTGTGGGGACAAGTGGACCTTCAGCACTCAATGGGTGACTCACCTTTCTCGCAGACTTCTGTCTTCAGGTGACCATGATAGGGAGGGAAAGAACCAGAGGTAATTTCCCCAACAGGGGAGCTGCTTAACACAAGCTGTCCCCTCTTCAGGTATAGGTCCACAGAAATCCCTGGAAGCTGCACCAGCCACTTTGAAGAGGGCAATTCACAGCCATGGTCACCCTCCTAATGGTGGTATTCCATATTTGAATAAAAAATAATAAAACTCTAAGAAGCATAGCTGTTCTCTGCCTGGTGTGCAAGCACACCAGGAACAAATCAATATGGGTGGCTCTGGCCAGAAGGTGGCTTAAGTAAGAGGGGAGGCTCCGCCCCTTGCAAATTATTTGCATAATTGTTCCTGCCTATTAAAGGGGACTACACATCCCATGGTACCAGTGACCTGTATTGGACGACAGTGAAAGGAAGATTTATTAAACAAAGAAAAATTCATGTAGTCTTTAAAAAAATTCACCTTCTGAGATAAGAGGGATAGAAATGGTACAAATAAAAAGGATTCACAGAGTGCAGATCTAGTGATTTTACCACAGAAAATGAGAGTGAGGCTACTAGATAAACAAGGATGTACTCACAGGACCTGTGCACTCTGTGGAGACTGTATCCTTATCAGTTTCAGGCTTGTACACACATAACTGTGTATATATCCTGCTCAAACAAGCTAAGCAGAAATGAGAGAAAAAGAAAGCCATCATCATACAGACCCAGATCTTTCAAAAGCCTGCACTCTGGTTCAAACCAACAACTGAGGCCAGAGATAGAAGCCAGTCTAATAGAGGATTAGATAGCTCCATCCTACAGAAAAAAAAATGTAAAAGTTTAATTGGAGCAAGGAGGGAGTCTCTTCCTCCTGAGAGCGTTTTAAGGAAAGTGCCCTGCCCTCCTAGCCGAAGGATACTTTACCACAGGGTTCCTTTGTTCCACACTGTATAAGAAATAAGAGGATTTTAGTCTTACCTGTTAAATCTGCCCCTTTAATTAGGCAGCAACAATTCTAGAATTGTATGCAGGGGGTGGAGCCTACCTTCACTCCTTGGCTGCAGCTAGCCATCCAGCTCCAGTAAGATTTGAGACACTAACTATTGACTAGATAGTGGAAGGGAAAGAAGACTCCTGTGAGCATGACCCAGAAGGACCCCCATGGTCCCTTGACAGGGTGGGAGACCAGTAACCTGTATGGACTAAGAGAAAATGATTTAACAGGTGAGATTAAAATCCTCTTTTCTCTGTCGTCCAATACGTCCAACTACTGAGTTTCCCAGAGGCGGGAAGTAAGGCAAGGACCAGGCACAAAGCCCCCAAAGTCACCAGAGCAGATATGAACCATCAGATCAGAGATAGCCCAACAAAACAATGAAGTGTCAACGGACACTGAACAGGGGTAACAACACCCCAAAACTGTTACACAGCACACTGAACTAGAGCCAACAGGGCTCAAAAGTGAAGGAAGCACCGAAGAAGATCAGAGACAGGCAAGACTGCCTCCAGGATCTTCCTCCCAAAACTGGCGTTAGCTGATGCCAGCACATCAACACAGTAGTGCTTCGAAAAGGTGTTCACAGATGACCAAGTGGAAGCCTTGCACAACTGATCAGAGGAGGCCTGATTGTTATAAGCCCAAGAAGCCACAATAGATCTAGTAGAATGAGCTGTGACCCGAAAGGGAAGAGGCTTCTTCCTGAGCTCGTAAGCCTTACGAATAGTGGACTTGATCCAGGACGCAATAGTCACTTTGGATGCAGGTTTCCTGCCCTGGAACCCTCAGGAATGACGAACAGCGCATCAGATTACCTGATCGACTCAGTGCGATGGATATAAAACTTGAGACAATGCACCACATTAACAAGTGGAGATCCCTCTCCTTGTCAGAGGTAGGGTCAGGGCAGAAAGAAGGCACCACAATCTCCTGATTGATGTGTAACTCCGAAACCACCTTCGGGAGAAACTCCTGAGAAGTGCAAAGCACCGCCTTGTCCTTGTGAAATACCAAAAAGGGTGGTCTACAGGACAGAGCATGTAACACCTCGACACGGAGAACGGACATGATCGCAAGGAGAAAGGCAATTTTCCACGTCAACAGGTGGAGGAATAGTAACCAAGGTCTCAAAGGGGGGGGGGGCGCTGAAGAACACCCAAAACCAAATTAAGATCCCATGGAGGAGCGGGATTCTTGAAGACAGGACGAGTATGAGCAACTCCCTGAAAGAAAACCTTGACATCAGGAAGAATGGCAATGTGCCTCTGAAAGAAAACAGAGAGAGCAGAAGTCTGAACCTTAAGGGAACTCAAACTGAGGCCCTTATCCACACCATCCTGCAAAAAGGCCAGGACCGTAGGCAGATGAAATTCCTGAGGCAGGTCCCTATCAACACACCAAGATAGAAAGGTCGATCAGGCACGGTGGTAGGCCTTAGAAGAAACAGGTTTGCGGGCACTGAGCATAGTAGCCACCACACCAGAAGAAAAACCTTTCTTCTTCAATATTGAGGATTCAATTTCCAAGCCGTCAAAGCTAGCCGATGAACATCCTCCTTCCACAGGTAAACCTGAAGAAGAAGATCCAAACGGCAAGGGAGCCTGAATGGCTCCGCCAGTGACAGGTCCAGAAGTTCCGGAAACCAAGCCTGTTGAGGCCAGAACGGAGCAATCAGAATGACTGGACAGCGCTCCAGTTTCAACTTCGGCAACACCCTGCGTGGGGAGGGGAGGAAAGATGTAAGCCAGAGGAAATAACCAAGGAACGGACATGGAATCCACCTCTATAGCTAGAGGATCCCTCCAGCGAGAGCAGAACCTAGGAACCTTCTGGTTGTGTCTTGTCGCCATCAGGTCGATGCAAAGAAGACCCCACTTCTGAATGATGAGGGTGAACACCTCTGGGTGCAGTTCCCACTCGCCACTGTGTCGACTGTGGAAGTCCGCCAAGACGTTGTCTACTCCAGGAATGTGCACTGAGGATATGGCAAGAATGTGTTCTTCTTCTCAGGACAAAATAGCCTTGACCTCTAACCAAGAGGCGAGACTTTTTGTTCCGCCATGCTTGTTGATGTAAGACACGGCCGTGTCGTTGTTGGACTGGACTGGCAGTATTCCAGCTGACGTGTCCAATGATGAAGGGCATGAAATATCACCTGAAGCTCCAACACATTGACGGGAAGGAGAGATTCCTCCTGAGACCACCGACTCTGACCACTGAGGCAACCCAGGACCGCTCCCCAGCCAGAGAGGCTGGCATCCATCATCACCGTGGTCCAGAAGGATACCAGGAAGGACTTGCCTTTCAGCAGATTTGAGAGGTCAAGCCACCACGACAAACTCAGTTCCACATGAAGAGGAAGGGATACTGACACCTGTATCACAAACCTCTGAAGTTCCCTGGTGTGAGTCATGGCAAATGGGACCGCTTCTGTGATGGAGATGAATTTCCTCACTAGAGAGGACAGCTTCTTGGCTGGAACTGGATTGTGAGCCAGAACAGCAGAAACCCTGTGGGCGATCTGGTGAGCTACCTCGTCTGTGAGAAACACCATGCTCTGCTGTGTGTTGAAGGCCCAGGAAGATCAGACGCTGGGATGGGACAAGATCCGACTTGTCCATGTTGATGATCCACCTGTGATGGGTGAGAGCATGAATGCAGTCCTGAACCTGCTGATGAAGAAGTTCCACAGAAGGGGCTTTCAGAAGCAGGTCATCCATGTATGGAGTAACTCTGATGCCATCCCGGTGGAGGATGGACACTAAAGCTCCTAGGACACGGTTGAAGACTTCAGGAGCTGTAGTCAGACCAAAAGGAAGAGCTGAAAACTGAAAGTGCCCTTGGTCGCAGGCAAACCTGATATACTGCCGGCTCTCTGGATGAATGGCGATGGGTAGATATGCATCCTGAAGATCCAGAGAGGCAAGGAATTCCCCTGGGGACATAGCAGCAATCACTGTCCTTAGAGACTACTGGTGATATTGAGTCCGGATCACAAAGGAATTGAGATCCTTCAAATCCAAAATAGGGCGACAACTGCCGTCCTTTTTTGGAGACCACAAAGAGGTTTGAGTAAAAACCCATACCTCTGTCTTGAACTGGAACCGGCTCTAGAACATCCTTGTCCAGAACAGCCTGAATAACACTATTGAACAGCTGGTGTTTCTCAGCTCCCTGAGGTGTATGAGAAGGAAAGAAACGAAAGGGAGGAAGAGAGACGAAAAGGATCATGTATCCTTCCGCCACACCTGTAAAACCCATGGGTCTGCCACTGAATCCTCCCAGACGCTGTGGTAATGACGCAGTCGGCCACCCACAGCACAAAGGGGACCCGGGTTCGGCGAGTCATGCTGAAGAAGGCTTGGAAGCCTTGGGCTTGAAAGAGACCCTGGGTTTCCACTGCTGTTTGGGCTTGGAGGAGGTAAGCGGAGCTGAGGGAACCGTCTGGTTTGCCGGAAAGGAACGAAAATACTGATTACGCTAAAGTGGCATTTTCTTCCTGGGGACCAAAGGCAGAAGAGTACTTTTACCCCCTGTGACCTCACTAATCAGATCCTTGAGAGCAAGGCTTTCATGGAAGCAGAGTATGCAGACCAGATCTTGAGGCAAAGAGCCCGTCTGGCAACCACAGACATGGTGGAAACCCTAGCCACCAAACGGATGGCATCAAACAGAAGATACATAGTGCTGGGCCTCAGAAATGCTGGCAAGAAGCAGCAACATATCCGAAGTAGGAGCACCCTGACGGACAGTCAGGGTGAGCTGTACAGTACTGACCGCAATGGCCCGGGTAACCCATGCCGCAGCGAATGCTGGACGCATGGCAGTACCAGCAGTGGCAAAAATGGACTTGATGGAAACATGAAGTTTCTTGTCAGTCCAGTCTTTCAGAGCTGACGCATCAGAAACTGGCAAGACAGTAGACTTAGATAACCTGGAGATAGGGAGGAGGAATCCACTGAGGAAGCTCTGCCTCGGAGAAGGGATAAAGCTTCTCAAATTTCTTGGACACAGAAGGTTTCCTGTCTGGAGATTTCCACTCTTCAGACACAAGGCAGTCAAGAGTGGGGTTAGGTGGAAAGCAAGTAAGGGGCTTTTTGGGCTCCTGAAACAAATCAGAGGTATCAGAAGGAACATCTTGAACTAAGAGAATGTTTAGGGTAGTCAAAACAGCCCTGATCAGGCCCTCAGCCGAGGGCTCAAGATCTGTCTCAAAGGGGTCCCCAAAAAACTGAGAGGCGCCCACAGCAGAACATTCCTCAACATCTGAATCCACCAGCAGTTCCTCCTCAGAGAATCTGATACGTCAGGTACTCCCTGTGGTTTTGGAAGGGAAGACTTGACGGAAGAGGGGGTCTGCCAAGAATGGAAGACCCCCCGTAACTGGGATAGAAAGAGTTGCAATGTAGACCTAAGGTCCCTAGTAGTAGCCTTGAACTCATGCACCCAAACTGGCTCTAATATGCATGGCTGGAGGTCCCTGGAAGACCCTCAGGGACATTAGAACATGCTGGGCATAAATGACCTGAGAATTCTCTAGGTAACCCTGAACGACAGGAAGAGCAATGCGCAATACGGGATACAGAGACCCCAACGTCCTTAGTCTTAGGTCTGGCCCCAAGCTCCAATGAATCAGACATTCTCACAGTGTCAAAAACGTTACAGTATAAGAAATCACCCAATTACAGTGTGTAGGATTAAAGTTTCACCCCAGAAATCACTAAAACAGACTTATCTGGCAGGAGAAGGGTTAATCAGCAGAGTAAAGAAGGAGATTCCAAGCCCTGTGTAGGATACTCGTTCTGGAAATGGCACAAAATGGCTGCTGTGGCAGGAGCTAACCAGAAACGAGAGCGCAAAGCAAGTGCTCATGTGAAATGTAGTTTTCCCAGAAAAAGTACCCCAACAGTACCAGAAGCACCCTGAGCCCCCCAACACACTAGAAACATGAACCGGATGATAGAGCAAGGGCAGAAAGAACTTGGACCCAAGACTTTCCCCCCAGGGCTTAAGGTATACAAAAAGCACCTGGATACTGAGCTAGCCACATCTAAGGGCATTGTCAGTTATGGTAATCCGCCTAATGGTGGTATTCAATTTCTAACAGAAAAATAAAAACTATAGCAGAACTGTTCTCTTGCCTGTGTATTCACCAAGGAACAAATCTTTCTGGAGCTGGTTGGCTATCTGCAGCAAAGGAGGGAAGGTAAGCTCCACCCCCTGCATAAAATTCTAGAATTGTTCCTGCCTAGGATTAAAGGGAAGGATAGCCTACCTAAAGTTACAAGTAACCTGTATTGGACGACAGAGAAATTAGGTTTACAGTCACCAAGTGTTTAGGGCTCTATGTTTGAAAGAAAAGTGAAGTAATTTCACAGGAAACCAACTTCCCCGTAGCAAACACAAATCCCCATTGATTTGAATAGAGATTTTTAGCTTCACAACTGAAATTAATGGGAATTTCTGTTTGCCCCCTAAAGTGCATTCATTTTTGTCCAGAACTACTATATTTTTTGTTAACACAGTGCCCTTATTAGTAATACTGCATAGATATCTAGCACGCACACTAAACCAGAGGTGGCTTCAGAGAAGTTTCCTGTGATTAGAAAACTATTCAACAAAATAGAAAAGGATAAAAATATATCTATTCCACAAAATTAAACAAGAAAAACAAAGTGACACAGCAGCCATCACAAACTGTTCCCTGCCAGGAGCTAAGGATCACTAACTCACAAACAAGACAAGACACTTGAAACAAAATACATGGCAAGAATAACCTTACAAGCAGCCATGCGAGGAGGGAGTGGATACCAGTGACCTCAACATAGAAAACTTAAATATGTAACATATAAGGTACCTAAACAATTGTCGTCTTTTGTGAGAGACAGAGGTAAAGCCTTCTCTGTAGATTCTGTTGGTTATATTAAGAAGGAGGGGAAAATAATTTAGTCTCTTTTTCCCATTAAACGTATCATAAGGAGGACAAAATTGGACCAATGACAGTGATATGCGAAGCATACAAAGCAAATGAAAAACCTCAAAATGGGAAAAAAAGGTTAATAAAGTATTACAGAGCAAGTGCAGATATGTGTTCCATTTGCCTTCTGTCTTTAATGTTCTTTAATGCCTTGAGGACCAGATGGTTGTACAATGCATTTCTGGTCCCCAAGAGCATGACAGAAAGCTGCAGTAAGAATAAACCTACGTACCTTAACACTAAGAGCAATATTTCATAAGCTAAAGATGTGCAGTTCTGGAAAAACCAATTGCAACATAAGGGTAATGCTCAATGATTTAAATGCAGGTTTTTATCCCCATATATGCTAAAGAAATATTCAATGCATTGAAAAGCACTGCACTGTGGACCTTTTTTAGCATTCAAAAGATTTAAAAAAGAAAAATGCCTTATTTAAGTGGGAATTTGTATTTGTCCATTATGTGCATATGGGTTGCTCCAGAACAGCAAAATCACCAAAATCGTTATATTAATTTACAAAAAAGATATATTCCTTCTTTTTAAAAATATCTATATAATACAGATAAATACAGATATGAAAGGTAGTAGACATACTATGGGTGTTTGAGGCCAAACCTGTGTAACAGTTTTGTTTGCCCTGGGTGTTCCTCTAAGTGTAGACAAACTATGTAACCATCCACCACCAACTTGCTGTAACACTGCTCTTTGTAATATTACTAACATTGAACAGATGCAAATCCAGCCTCCAGGAATAAAAGTATTCGCTGGACCGCCCCTCAGGGCAGGTATCTCCTGACTTTTCTCCTTTACATCTTATGCCCTATGTCTTCACTGTTCCTTTCGGTAAACTAAGAATCTCTAGACCTTATACCTTTAGGTCAAAAGCACTTTTGCAAAAGACTATATGGGGAAAAATATTATAATCAGGAAAATCATTTTGATGTGAGAGCCCAATGTCTCAAAGAAGATGATGGTATTCTATCTCCAAAAATAAAACTTAAAAAATGGTGAAATATAGAAATGTATTAATCACACAGAATAGAGGTAAAGGAGAAAAGGTCGGGCGATACCTTCACTAGGGATGGACCACTAAAAAGCGGTTATTCTTAGACACTGGGTTTGCCTCTGCTCAGTGTGCCTGATATCCCAATGAGTGGTGTTATAGGACACTGGTGGTGGATGGTTACAGAGGTTGTCTCTACTTCGAGTTGCATGTGGTTTTTTTTCTTTTGTCTCTTTTCTTTTACATGTTCATGTGAGGTTCTTGTCGAAAACGTATAAAGATACAGAAGCAGTTGACTAAGTAGGGTGACAAACTTTGCATAATTTTGGGGACTGTTTCTCAAGGATTCAGATACATAATATAATAATGTTTCTGCAACAAAAAGTTAAGTGTTTGAGGCCAAAACCATGCACCTCCAAGAGGGTTTGGGAGAAAAACCTGTCAATTTTTTTTTTTTGCCCTGGTTGCATTATATCGGTCTCTTTTTAATGGGCATAATAGATTTGATGACAAACGTTTACGCTTTCGTCTTAACAACCCAACAGAGCACCCCCCAAAAGGTTGACTGTTCCAGCATTGATGGTTGTTCAGGAGCACAGGTTGATTCTTGAACAAGTGGGAATTCAGAATAAACATCTCCATTTTAAAGGAATGCAGCCTCCCCTATACCTAGATACAGATTTGTACACACCATATGCCCCAATCTGTATCAAGTTTATTGGATTCCTTTAAAAACAGGATGTTTATTCTGAATTCCCAATTGTTCAGGAATCAACCTGTGCTCTTGCAGATATTGTTTTTTGTGCCCCTTTGCTTCTTGTAACCGCTGTACCTCCAAGCCTTTACAGGTTTTCCCAAAGAGTTGATCCTCATCTAGAAGAAACCATTTATCAAACTCTAGCTTGGTCCTGGAGCAAAGATCAGTATTCAGCTGAATGTAAGGTACCATCTAGGCCCCCTAATAAAACTACAATTGCTTGCTGAATCCTTGTAAGTCTAAATTCTAATAAGTACAGTGTTTGGGTGCACAATGTTTAGTGTGGACATGATAATGTGCCTGTCATAAATGCAAAAGTTGTGGAAGACGACTGGCACTTTCATCTTTTCTAGGTAGATGCACAGCTTCTTGTTGCGTGTGCTGTGTGTGGCTCCGCAGTGATGTGGAATTGTTTGAGCACCTTGTTCACAGTGCCATGCAGTAATGGTTCTTCATAAATACGCACTCAGTGGTATTCTCATGTTTGGTTAGTTCATTGATACACATGATTATCAAGACTGGATGCCACAATGCAGTGCATATGCTATCCTGAATCCTACTCAAGGTGGTTGCCAAAGACTGTTGACCTCTGTAGAGCACTGGGGCTTTGGTCTTGTCATCTCATTGGACCACCACATTGCAGAAGATGCAGGGAACTTGACTCACTATTAGGCCATAACCCTGAGCTGGATTTTTGGCCAAAAGGAGACAGGCACATTCAGCTCTTTGAAGTCTGTACTGATAATTAATGGCACAAGCATAACCCTGCAGAGTTTGGCGAATTTCAGGATTTTCATGCCCTGCATATATTAATGACACTGGTGTATCTAATTGGATATCTCTAATTATGTTGTACATACCACCTATTTTTTTTTTGGGGGGGGGGGGTGATCAGATGGCTGCTGCTGCTAAGACAAAGGAGCAATAATCTTACAAGTCTGAGTATAGGGAGCAACATTCAAAAAGTCAACATAATGGAAAAAACTCATTTTGTGAGTTGGAAGCAAAAGGAGGGTGGTATTTTCAGATGACAACCACTTTTTATCACTTTAAGAAAACTTTTTCCAAAGAATTAAACAAAGTGTAAAGATGACAACAAAAGTTATACACGTTTGGCCGTAGACCACACATAAGCTCCTATTAAAGTGAATGTGTATGGTAAGTTTTTAACAGATTACTGCCATCAGTTCACTTAGGCCCTAGGTTGACTATTTAACAATAGTTTTTGAAGGGTTTTACTTGTTTCCTAAAAAGTGTAGATTATGAAGGTATAGGCGTGATGGCTTACCTGCTGTCTACAATGTGTCCATTCTGGGCAGACTGTTGAGAGAGGGAAAACAATTAAAAATAAAAAAGATCAACAACTACTAGGCAAATATAGTTGTTGATACCTTTTTATGGCACTTTAATGAGATAGTTTTCAGGATGAACTGGTCAATGAGAACTGCTCCACATACAAGACACACACACACGCGCAAAGACACACACAATCACCACGGAATCACCAGACACACGGAATCACCACACAATCACCAGACACACGAAATCACCACATAATCACCAGACACACACACAGGCGCACAATCAGACAGACACAAACTTTTTTACCTTTATTAAGTTTTAAAAAGTGATAGAAGTAAAAATAAGAAGAATATACAAAACATATAAATATAAAAATAAAACAACTAGCTTAAGGATGATTTAAGTAGTTCAAAAATTGTAATCTAATGTAATGGAGCAGAGATTCTCATTAATACAAATTAACACACACTGTGGTGTACCTGGATGCCAGATAGGTCTCCATTGCACTGCAAAGCAAGCACTGATGGCATCTCTAGTGGATTACACAATTGAAGACAAAGGGAGGCATGCTCGTTTTGAGCTGTATAATTTCGGAAGTTGTGAAAGGCAGTAACAAATCCAACACGTGCAAATCTAGAGCATCAGATTTCTTCAGATGAGCCCTAGCCTGGACAATAATCCACATCCCTGTGTGTGCTTTTATTTGGTACCCCATACACCTATCTGCAGAGCAGAATACTTTGATTAGAATATTGTACAATACACAAGCAAATATATTCTAGTCATTATCAAAGCCAAATAAAATTGATTTAACCCCTTGAATCTGTCGAAGTCTTCAATGCAATGAGAATTCTCTAGCATCCAAATGGTCAACATTCAAAGTCATACCTGCATTAGCATCAGTCTGCTTCAGTCAACAGTGCCAGATCAGCAAAGCTGAAGTTCTACTTCAAAATCGCAAAGTTCAGTGATCCGAAATAGCTCCCCAGTCACTAACTCCTGATCAGCCGTCTGTCACCTGTGCTACTCTGTTCTCTGTGACCCTAGAATCAGTGCAATGTGATATCACGACAGTGTGTCGACTTCGGGGTCAAAGATAAAAGAGCAGAACAGACAACGAATTATCAGTTCGAGAGAGCTATTTGGAATCACTTTAAATTGGGATTTGGCAGTAGGATTGTAGGTTTTCAAAGCGGGCACTGTTGAACAAAGCAGACTGATGGCAATGCAGGTCTAACTTTGAATGTCAACTTTTTGGATGTTAGCAAGTCCTCCCAACGCACTGGAGACATCTAAAATACTAGGGGTTAAATCAGCTTTATTTGGCTTTCACAATAACTACAACACTTCTTCTTGCTTAAAGGGATAGTAATACTTCGTTTTAACTTTATTTTATTTTGTAGGCATTAAAAAAACATGAAGAATGATATAAGTCTTATCTCTGAAACCTTTATGGTTTAAGAGATATTCACAAAGTATCCCCCCCCCTGTTCAACCAGATCAGAAGGGAGATGCCCAGGTAGACTGCAGAGAGGGACAATCTTCAATTAAGATAATGGAAAAAGCTGAAAAACTTGTCAAGGGGGGAATGGCTTTCATTGTTTTCATACAAAGAAAATTGTCCCCTTCTGTTATCTGTACTGTCATACAACCAGACTCACATTTGAGAAGAGATGGCTTACACTAGGAAAAAGGGGCGGGGAGGGGAACTTTGCTTGTGAATATCTCATAAACCATAAAGGTTTGAGAGATAAGACTTGTATCATTCTTCATGTTTTTTTAATGCCTACAAAATAAAATAAAGTTAAAACGAAGTATTACTATCCCTTTAATACACCTTCTAATTACCTCATTCTACTCTGCAGGTAGGAGGCTTATTTGTGGCAGATAAAACTTAATGGTTGGGGGACATGCAGGTTAGGGGTCATCTGAAAAGATCTGATGCCCCAAGTTTGTAAATATCAGATTACAACTCTTTCCAAAATTATACAGCTCAAAATAGGTTTGTGGAGATTTTTATTTAAAAAACAACACATTTTGATGAATGTTATTTAAGAGCATACAAAATGCTAAAGTAATTAAGGTTTCTTTTGTTGCACTACTCATTCAAATTGCAACTGTGCCCATTTGGTGCATGATGCCCAAAGACCTCTTAAGATGCATTAATGATATTGAAAGTGCAGATGCCTCTCCTATATTATTCAGGAATGTTTTCAAAATATATGTCCCAACGTGCCCTGACAGAACACTGCTGTTCCTTCACTAGGTACCAACTATGCATGCTGCATTAGGATCATGAACTAGGTCACCTATTTTTTTTTCTCCTCCAGCTGCATAGCTGATGCAATGAGTATAAGCAATGAGAAGGACTGAATAGGTTTACCACAAACCTGAGGTTCGCAAGCAGAGATCACAACAAAAACGGGAAGTGGTTTGAGAGCAAAGTGCACAAGCATGCTCAAAGCTCATTCATAGTGCATCACTGATGCAAGAGTTTTTCAATTAAAATGTATTTATACTTTGATAGTTCTGACTTGGATATGTACCCCCACTAATAGTAGAGCTTGAAGAAAAATCCGTTGACATAAAACTAAAGGGTGCCAGAGTAAAAGTGGAGACAGCATCAAGACAATTCAACATGCATTTCATTACAGCTTGATCAGGAGTCAAAACAGGGGACATAAAATGTGTATTTAGGCACACTAGTTGGAAATTATCAGCCTGGCGAAACACCACCAAGGTTTTTCATTCATATACAATAGAAAACAGTGAGATGCAAATGTAAGGAAGGCAGGGAGGGAGTTTTCTACTAATTAGGTTGGGGTGGATCAGGTGGACAGAATTTTCTCTGAATGTGGCTTCATGTGTTCTCTTACAATGTAGCCATGAAAGGTGGAAAACTCATCTCTGTGATCTATGCTTTTTTTTAAATACCATTATATCAGATATTAGTGCATGTAAATAACAATTTAATACTGGCTAAATTAAAGGCATATTTCTGAAGCAATAAAATTATTTGAGGTATACTGAAGTGCTTTTTCATGTATGCAGCAAATTTCACAGCATTAATACATTTAAAGTGACACATACCTCCCGTGCAAAAATCCTCTCTCTCACTCTCTGATATTCCTCTTCTCTCTCTTCGATAGATTTACTCCGCCTCCCATCTTGTAATGGAACCCTAATCTACATAAGATTGGCAAAATTCTTTGAGTTGAAAAGAGTTAGAAACATAAGGGAGATGTAAAGCTGAAAAGATGAATTGACTAACTTCTGTATTATATAGTCAATATTCACATTAATACTAATTTAAAATATCGTGAAGAAAACCAAAAACCTTTATATGTATTTAGATTCAAATGGGCCATTTTGATTTACTAAATGATGTAACTAGTCATTCAAAAATCTTATTTACTGTTGAATTTCTGGGGCTGAAGAGTATGACCTAAATGCTAAAATAAGGCAGTTGCCGAAGAAGGTTTCTTAAAATACCAGCACCTCTCCAAATAACATAGGTCAGGGCTCAAAATTTCCACTCCCCTCCTCGCATTTGGCGAGGAGAAATTGAGTGAGGGCAAGTGGAAATTGAAGCCCTGTATGAATGGCCCCTTTCCCTGCAATCCCGTGTTGCTATTGTCTGTACCCTTTTAAAAGGTTGCAGAGCATGTGACCAAATTACCTAGTAATATGGCGGCATGAGAATTTCGCACTGCGAAAGATTCTCATGTCGTGGACTGAATGGTCACATCTCAGTGCATCAATAACCTTTTCAGTTACTCTGTGATGTGCTGTCCTTGGAGGTGGTCACGTACGTTGCAGTCAGCAGCTGCTTACGCAGTGGGTATTTCTTGAGTGCTCAGAGCAGCTGCATGGTGACTGAGACGTTTCCCTGATCGCACCAGAGATGAGTGAGTAGTTTGATACCTGTGTCTTTTGTCCTGGTCCCATGCTGGATTCTTAACTTGGCTCTGTCCAGCGTGTTTATTTCACTTCTGGATTTTTGTCCCCCCGTTATGTTGCCTGTGGACAGCTGCCATCACCTAACCCTATCCCCAGCAACCCTACAGGTTGGTCCGGGGGTCATATTTCTCTGATTCTGACATTAAAGTGATAGTAATACTTACAATTTTTAAAAAATATGTTGTAGTGTTTATCCCCCAAGTAAAACAAGGGTGCTCCCACTGATGAAAGGTGTTTTATTCAAAAGTTATTACAGCTCAAAGATTAATTTTTTAGGTGCAATATCACAGTGGCCTGAAATTTTACAGTGGCGCTGTTTCTACACCATCCTATGGAAATGTATGGTCCCGGGACCAGAGCTGTCCATAGGATGGTGTAACAACGCCGCCACTGTACAATTTCAGGCCACTGTGATATTGCACCTAACAAATTCAACTTTGAGCTGTAATAACTTTTTAATAAAACACCTTTCATCAGTGGGAGTACCCTTGTTTTACTCAGGGGACTAAACCCTACAACATTTTTTTTTTTACATTTTAAGTATTACTATCCCTTTAACACAGAGGTCTTCTATTCTCTTCTGCCCTATTTCTTCCCTTCTCAAGTGCTGGTTTCTTTCTCTTTGTGCCCCTCCCTTCTCGATCAGCTTCTCTTTCTGAGAGATTTCTGTATATTTTTCTTCTTTTTTTTCTAACTGCCTTTGCGGACATAAGCCTGGGGATGCCCTTGTATTATTTTGACACTTTTTTTTGCATAGTGTTTCCCCTATTTGTCCTTCACTCAGGTCACTGCTGAGCACCCCTTGGACATGTATGAATGAATGAATAAGTTTATTTATATAGTGCCACAAGCGTACACAGCGTTTTACTGTTTCTTTGTTACTCTTTATGGTTACTGTTATTTGCAGAGTGCATGACAAAGACAGTGAAGTCAGCCAGCTGTGTTACTTTCTCTTTAATATATTGTAATGAGAGTTTTGTTCTGCTTTAAAGGGAGTGACTAGTCAACGTTAGTTTTAACCTTTTGAGTGCCAGAGGGATACAAAACGTAATGCTTTGCATACTAGGGGTCCGTACCTCCCAAGTGTCCCTCTTTAGGAGATATTAGGGGTCTATACCTCCCAAGTGTCAAGGAGGAGATATGGGTGGGGTTAAAAGGCGGGGATATGGGGGGGCTAGGCGTGGAAACTGGTGGCAAGTAAGTTTTAAGGCCTGGCTAGTAGCTCAGGACTTGAAATTTTGAGCCCTGACATAGGTCATAAGGTATGTGTAGCCAGACTTTCTTTTGGAGATATCTATCCCTCAGTGTGCCCGAAAGGCCATGTTTTAGTAGTTTCCTCTTGTTCACAGGTGAGTTAATTAAATTAATAACAATCTGATGGACTTACTTGTACTAAAGCAAGGGAAATCCTAAAGGCAATCACTGCCATACATTAACATCATATTCTCATCTCGCTATAAAGCAGGCAGAAAGATCTAAACTACTTCTCAGGAACAATGCGTATTTTTTTTCACAAATCCTAAGACTGAAGAAATGCAAGAAAATAATAATGCACCCTCAAAATTATGTAGAAAAAACGATTAATAAATCTTGTTCTTTAGGTTTAAAAAAATATTCAAATCTTTTAATGGAGACTCCATATTTTTAACATTTGTAGAGTAGTTTTGTATTCATGCTATCAGATCACTGAGAATGTCTAGATATGAAGACTTGTTGCCATAGGAACCAGATTGTGTGAGCAACTGCTCCATTTCAAATCAGTGTTCTTGCAAATATAAGAAGGAATATTTGAATCATTTGAGACCCACAAAAGTCACTGACTAGAATATCTCAAACCAAAGGAGAAGGGCTGGATTCAAGACAAAAGAGTAATGAAAAATAGAGCATTTCTGTCAAGAAATATTTATCAAACACCATTCTTTTGCATCTTTGATGTCTTTTTTAAATACTCAAAAATGTTAATACATTTATACTAACAATATAAGAAAATCTATAATATGTTCTTCCAGATAAAGATTGGCCAATATGAACCAAACCAACTGTAATTATGAGAAAATGTTAATACTGCCTGCTTACCTTACTATTGTTCACTACGAATGTTTCCCTTGTCTCTTTTGATCAACAGATAACACGTTCAATCTGTCTAGGACGTCATGTCCATGGAGGCATACATTACAGCTGCTGGCAGTTCTTTCACTCTGAAGCAGGAAGAATGCATGAGGCAACTAAACCCTGTAAGTACCCAAGGAGTGTGGAACACATTGTGAAGCAACGCATTGTACACCACTCTGGACCTTAAAGAGTTAAGATTTCCACATGCGGACAGCACAGTTTGAAGTTGTGTGGTCCTACTAGCAACTGTTAGGTCCCACTCCATGGACATAATATCTTCAATCAGTCCAAGATATATATTGAGCAAAGGCACAATTCATAGTGTGTACTGGGCATAGTAGCTTCCGTGATGTCCCAATTTGAGTGGTCAGGTAAAGAAATAGCAGAAAATTTCCAGTCCTCACCTGATTATCATCTCGGTCCATGCTGGCATCATCTCTCTTTAAGATGAACCTCTGCTGAAACTCGCAGCTCTTCTCATCTTTGATGTGCTCAGAGAACCTCTGTTCTGGACTGCAAGTAAAACCGTGTAAACACAGAGGCCAAAGAGTCAAAAAGGTAGAGCGGTATGAACGCATCTGCCTACAATTTTTAAAACAATTTTTCTGAAATGTTTTAATGGGAATGGAAGTGTGTTGCTTTACACTAAGAAATAATCCTTTTGTAAAGTAAGTGTAAACCACTTTCAAGAAGTGCATATTCTCTACTCAAATTTTGGAAAAAATGATTTTAGTCTTACCTGTTAAATCCTTTTCTTAGGCCATACAGGTTACTGGTAACTTTCGGGTAGGCAATCTGCCCCTTTAATTAGGCAGGAACAAATCTAGAATTGTATGCAGGGGGTGGAGCCTACCTTCCCTCCTTGGCTGAAGCTAGCCAACCAGCTCCAGTAAGATTTGAAACACTAATTATTGACTAGATAGTAGAAGGGAAAGAAGACTCCTGTGAGCATGACCCCGAAGGACCCCCACAGTCTGCCACAGGACAGTCAAGTATGGTCCCTTGTCAGGGTGGGAGACCAGAAAAGGATTTAACAGGTAAGACTAAAAACCTCTTTTCTCTGTCGTCCAATACAGGTTACTGGTAACTTTGGGATGTCCAACCATTAAATTTCCCAGAGGAGGGAAGGCAAGGACCAGGCACAAGGCCCCCAAAGTCACCAGAGCAGATATGAACCATCAGATCAGAGATAGCCCAACAAAACAATGAAGTGTCAACGGACACTGAACAGGGGTAACAACACCCCAAAACTGTTACACAGCATGCTGAACTAGAGCCAACAGGGCTCAGAAGTGAAGGAAGCACCAAAGAACCGAAGAAGATCCTAGACAGGCAAGACTGCCTCCAGGATCTTCCTCCCAAAGCTGATGTCAGCCGATGCCAGCACATCAACACGGCAGTGCTTCGAAAAGGTGTGCATGGATGACCAAGTGGCAGCCTTGCACAACTGTTCAGTGGAGGCCTGATTCTTGTAAGCCCAAGAAGCCCCAATAGATCTAGTAGAATGAGCAGTGACCCAAAAGGGAACAGGCTTCTTCCTGATCTCATAAGCCTTACGAATAGTGGACTTGATCCAGGACGCAATAATCACTTCGGATGCAGGTCTTCCTGCCCTGGGACCCTCAGGAATGACGAACAGCGCGTCAGGCTGCCAGAAATACCCAGTGCGATGGATATAAAACTTGAGACAACGCACAACATCTAACAAATGGAGATCCCTCTCCTTGTAAGAGGTAGGGTCAGGGCAGAAAGATGGCACCACAATCTCCTGATTGATGTGGAACCCCAAAACCACCTTCGGAAGAAACTCCTGAGAAGTGCGAAGCACCGCCTTGTCCTTGCAAAACACCAAAAAAGGTGGTTTACAGGACAGAGCATGTAACTCCCCAACATGGAGAACTGACACGATCGCGAGGAGAAAGGCCATTTTCCATGTCAACAGGCACAAAAGAATAGTAGCCAAGGACTAAAAGGGAGGGTGCTGAAGAACGCCCAAAACCAAGTTAAGATCCCACGGAGGAGCGGGATTCTTAAAGACAGGAGGAGTATGAGGAACGCTCTGGAAGAAAACCTTGACATCAGGAAGAATGGCAATGTGCCTCTGAAACAAAACAGAGACAGCAGAAGTCTGAACCTTAAGGGAACTCAAACTGAGGCCCTTGCCCACTCCATCCTGCAAAAAGGCCAGGACCGTAGGCAGATCAAATTCCTGAGAGAGGTCCCTGTCAGCACACCAAGATAGAAAGGTCGACCAGACACATTGGTAGGGCGTAGAAGAAACAGGTTTGCGGGCACTGAGCATAGTAGCTACCACACCAAAAGAAAAACCTTTCTTCTTTAATATTGAGGATTCAATTTCCAAGCCATCAAAGCTAGCCGATGAACGTCATCCTTCCACAGGTAACCCTGTAGAAGAAGATCCGGACAGCAAGGGAGCCGGAATGGCTCCGCCACGGACAGATCCAGAAGCTCCGGAAACCAAGACTGTCAAGGAGCAATCTGAATCACTGGACAGTGCTCCAGTCTCAATTTCCTCAACACCCTGTGCAACATGGGGAGTGGAGGAAAGACGTAAGCCAGAGGAAATAACCAAAGAATGGACATGGCATCCACTGCTATAGCTAGAGGATCCCTCCAGCGAGAGCAGAACCTCTGAACCTTCCTTTTGTGTCTTGTCGCCATCAGGTCGATGCAAGGAAGACCCCATTTCTGAACGATGAGGGTGAACACCTCTGGGTGCAGTTCCCACTTGTCACTGTCCACTGTGTGTCAATTGAGGAAGTCCACAATAACGTTGTCTACGCCAGGAATGTGCACTGCGGATATGGCAGGAACGTGTTCTTCAGCTCAGGACAAAATAGCCTTGACCTCTAACCAAGCGGCGAGACTTCTTGTTCCGCCCTGCTTGTTGATATAAGCCTTGGCCGTGGCTATGTTGGACTGTACCCGGACTGAGCAGTCTTCCAGCTGAGGTGTCCAAAGATGAAGGGCATGAAACATCGCCCGAAGCTCCATCACGTTGATGGGAAGAAGAGATTCCTCCGGAGACCACCGACCCTGAGCACTCAGGCGACCCAGGACCGCTCCCCAGACGGAGAGGCTGGCATGGGTCGTCACAGTGGTCCAGGAGGATACCAGGAAGGACTTGCCCTTCAGCAGATTGGAGAGGTCGAGCCACCACGACAAACAGGAAGAGGAAGGGATACAGACATCTTCAGAAGGTCTGGCTGACCTCTGCACACCTGGATCACAAATCTCTGGAGTTCCCTGGTGTGTGCCATGGCAAATGGGACTGCTTCTGTGGTGGTGATGAATTTCACCACTAGAGAAGACAGCTTCTTGGCTGGACCTGGATCGTGATCCAGAACAGCAGAAACCCTGTGGGCGATCTGGTGAGCTACCTTGTCCGTGAGAAATACCATGCTCTGCTGAGTGTCGAAGAGAAGGCCCAGGAAGACCAGACGCTGGGATGGGACAAGATCCAACTTGTCCATGTTGATGATCCACCCATGATGGGTAAGAGCATGAATGCAGTCCTGAACCTGCCAATGAAGAAGTTCAGGTCAGACAATTAAAATGAGCCCTCTCTGAAGTCGCTACATTGAGCGGTTGCAGAGATATGTCCCAAACTGTACAGTCCCATATGAGTGAAAGGAGCAATGGTGTCTATGCGGTAAAGTGGGAACTCCAATTCTGTCAAAGTTAAAGTTAAAACTGTGAAATAAAATTACATGAGAAATCACTAGAACAAGTTAGAAGACCCAAAAAACACTGAACCCAGTAGGGAAAGTGACAATAACCCCACCCCCCAAATATGCAAACCAGCAGCTAAAGGGTTAAGTTACCACATAAACCTGCTCCAAAACACCCAATAGACATACGGATAGGCCCAATGAGTGCAGGAGTGTGCAATAAGAACTCCCAAGGAAAAAAAACCCTGTGCGGAGGGGTACTGTGGGACATGTGGACCTGCAGCACTCAAAGGGTTGCTCACCTTTCCTGCAGACCTTCTGTCTTTAGATTACCTCGGTGGGCAACTCCTGAGGAAAGAACTTGTACCCAAGATTTTCCCCCCAGGGCTTAAGGTCCACAAAAAGCACCTGGATACTGAGCTAGCCACATCTAAGGGCATTGTCAGTTATAGTAATCCGCCTAACGGTGGTATTCCATTTCTAACAGAAAAATAAAAACAATTTCTAAAACTATAGCAGAACTGTTCTCTTGCCTGTGTCTTCACCAAGGAACAAATCTTTCTGGAGCTGGTTGGCTAGATGCAGCCAAGGAGGGAAGGTAGGCTCCACCCCCTGCAATCAATTCTAGAATAGTTCCTGTCTACTTAAAGGGGTGGTTCACCTACCCAAAGTTACCAGTAATCTGTATTGGATGACAGAGAAAATACATTTTGTACAGCAAAATTAAATCATTTTAAACTAAATAGGAATAGAAGCTATTCATTGATGTTTTCTCAAAATCAACTCTCTCTTTTATAGCAGTACGTTGCCGGCCTTTCTGGCACACTGTAAAATACTGGTCCTATTATCATTAAAGGGATAGTAATGTTTCAAAATATAACTAGCTCCAATTAATCTTCATAGTATTTGGGCCATGGAGAGTGTTATTTCATTACTGTCAGAGTTGTAGTTCAAGAGTAATTGAATGATAAAATATCACCCTCCAGTCCCTTTTACCTAGTGTAACCACCTCTCCTCAGATATCGAATCTGGTCTTAAGACCAGACAGCTCACAGCAAGGGACAATCTTCTTACAGTGAGAACAAGGACAACCATGCCCCTTGACAGGTTTTTCCCTGATGTTATTTGAAGTTTGTCCCTCTCTGCAAGCCATCTGGACACCACCTTTCTGTTATTCTTATTATTCTTTATTTATTATTATTCTGTTCTGAGGTGAGAAGTGTTACATCAGTAAAAGGGGCAGAAGGGTGACATTTTATCGTTCAATTACTCTTGAACTACAACTCTCTCAGTACTGAAATAACCATCCATGGCCCAAATACTATGAAGATTAATTGTAGCTGCTTTTATTTTGAAACATTACTATCCCTTTAAGAAATGCATTTTATGTGGGCAACTGGCAAGACTTACATTCGAGTGTTATTCGTTTTGTTGATGATCACGGCTTTGCCTGTTTGGTCTACATTATGATCCATGCCGAAGTAAGCAGCAGCACGGTGTAAAAGCATCCTGTGATATGAGGTCATCTGTGGAAACTTTTTAAATTGATTGCTGGAGGGAAACAACAAATGCAGAAAGTGACCAGGACAAATTAGTCAACCTCTTTCATTCTCTGTCACACCAGTCAGTTCCCCATAAAAAGGTGGTCACTGTTTTCACAGCTTCTGGCAGTACAGCAACAGGTTCCAACATCCACACTTTCAGTAATAAGAATACAAACACATGTTGTAAAGAAAGACACAGGGAAGGATACCCATTCAGTGCCACAAGCCCACAGGAACATACTTTTAGTTTGTAGATACACACACACACACGCACACACACACACACACACACACACACACACACACACACTTTTAAGGGTCAAAACAACACACAACATACACTCAAACAGCTCACTAGAAAAAATATCACTAGACAAATAGTCAGCTAGAAACTACAGTTAGCAAAGCAGGGACAGACAGCAAGAGAATGAACCAGATGATGAATGTCTAGGATTATATTATATTACGTTAACAAATATTTCTTTAAACAAGGGGATAGTCCAAGACTGCAGTGACTTTACAATTACATGCACACTGATTATGGTCGCGTAAATAAGGTCTTGTTGTTTTTATCCTTTGTTTATCAGTTGGGTGGGTAGCACATTGCTTTGAACACCTTGTAGCACTCAAAATGCTTCAAGAAGAATTTAAAAGACTTTTTACATACACTCTTGTCATATCTTTAATTAGATCATTCCACTAGTTCAAAGAACTCAAGCAATTGTGTAGGTATCTCTGATATCAACAACAATGTATTTTAACATACTTATTTAACACTCTGGGTTAGAGATTTACAACCAGGGATTAAAACAATGTCCCATGCATGAAAATATGGCCAAGATTGCCATTGATGACTACTTGGTAGATAAAAACTGTAAGCTTGGCAAATATTCGAAAACACTAACCTATTGTCGTTAATAAATTCAAGGATTTCTTGTTCTAGTTTTAGCAGCATCATTCTGTCCCTAAGGAGGGGGAAAAGTAATCATTTTATCAGTACAGTAGATTTTACTGGTACAATACAATACAAAATGTCTAATTGTCATAGATGCACATGTTTCATCTGCAGACATGTTAAGATAATTACAAGACTATACGTTTCATTTTTTTGTGGTTGAAACTGCAGGTGCCATTAATGAAAACAGTCATAGTGTGCTATTTTTTGCAAATCTCTAATCAATGTGAATTAGCCCAAATGCAATAAAAGCCACAGTAGGAGGTTTAGGGTCAGATTCAAGAAGCTAAAGCTGAGCAATTCTGGAGCAAACCAATTTTACTATTGGTGAGTAATAAAAGAGGATTTTAGTCTTACCTGTTAAATCCTTTTCTCTTAGACCATACAGGTTACTGGTAACTTTGGGTAGGCGATCAGCCCCTTTAAGTAGGCAGGAACAATTCTAGAATTGTATGCAAAGGGTGGAGCCTACCTTCCCTCCTTGGCTGCAGCAAGCCAACCAGCTACAGAATGATTTGAGACACTAACTATGGACTAGATAGTAGAAGGGAAAGAAGACTTCTGTGAGCATGACCCAGAAGGACCCCCACAGTTTGCCACAAGAGAGCCAAGTATGGTCCCTTGACAGGGTGGGAGACCAGTAACCTGTATGGTCTAAGAGAAAAGGATTTAACAGGTAAGACTAAAATCCTTTTTTCTCTGTCATCCAATACAGGTTACTGGTAACTCTGGGATGTCCAACCAGAGGCGGGAATTAAGGCAAGGACCAGACACAAGGCCCCCAAACTCACTAGAGAATATATGAACCATCAAATCAGAGATAGCCCAACAAAAACCAATGAAGTGTCAAAGGACACTGAGCAGGGGTAACAACACCCCAGGAACTGTCACACAGCACACTGAACTAGAGCCAACAGGGCTCAAAAGTGAAGGAAGCACCAAAGAACCGAAGAAGATCCTAGACAGGCAAGACTGCCTCCAGGACCTTCCTTCCAAAGCTGGCATCAGCCGATGCCAGCACATCAGCATGGCAGTGCTTCAAAAAGGTGTGCACAGACAACCAAGTGGCAGCCTTGCACAACTGATCAGCTGAGGCCTGATTCTTGTAAGCCCAAGAAGCCCTAACAGATCTAGTAGAATGACCTGTGACCCGAAAGGAAGCAGGCTTCTTCCTTAGCTCGTAAGCCTTACGAAAAGTGGACTTGATCCAAGATGCAAGTGTCACATTGGACATAGAGGAATAGTAGCCAAGGACTCAAAAGGGAGGGTGCTGAAGAATGCCCAAAACCAAGTTAAGATCCCACGGAGGAGCGGGATTCTTAAAGACAGGACGAAAGTGAGCAACGCCCTGGAAGAAAACCTTGACATCAGGAAGAATAGCAATGCACCTCTGAAAGAAAAGCAGAAGTCTGAACCTTAAGGGAACACAAACTGTGGCCCTTATCCACACCGTCATGTAAGAAGGCCAGGACTTTAGGCAGATCAAAATTCTGAGAAAGGTCCCTATCGGAACACCAGGAGAGAAAGGTTGATGAGACACGATGGTAAGGTCTTAGATGAAACAGGTTTGCGGGCACTAAGCATAGTAGCCACCACACCAGAAGAAAAACCTTTCTTCCTCAGTACTGAGGATTCAATTTCCAAGCCGTCAAAGCGACGATGAACCCTGTAGAAGAAGATCCGGATGGCAAGGGAGCCGGAATGGATTCGCCACTGACAGATCCAGAAGCTCCGGAGGCCAGTACAGAGCAATCAAAATGACTGGACAGCACTCCAGTCTCCATTTCCTTAAAACCCTGTGCAACATGGGGATGGGAGGAAAGATGTAAGTGAGAGGAAATAACCAAGGAATGGACATGGCATCCACTGCTAGAGGATCCCTTCAGCGACAGCAGAACATCTGAACCTTCCGGTTGTGTCTTGTCGCCATCAGGTCGATGCAAGGAAGATCCCACTTCTAGACAATGAGGGTGAACACCTCCGGGTGCAGTTCCCACTCTCCGCTATCCACCGTGTGCCAACTGAGGAAGTCTGACATGACATTGTCTACACCGGGAATGTGCACCGTGGTTATGGCAGGAACATGATCTTCTGCCTAGGACAAAATAGCCTTGACCTCTAACCAAGCGGCACGGCTTCTTTTTCCGCCCTGCTTGTTGATGTAGGTCACTGCCGTGGCATTGTCAGACTGGACCCGGAATGGGCAGTCCTCCAGCTGGAGTGTCTAGTGGGGAAGGGCATGAAATATCACCCGAAGCTCCACCACGTTGATGGGAAGGAGAGATTCCTCCGGAGACCACCGACCTTGAGAACTCAGTCGACCCAGGACCACTCCCCAGCTGGAGAGGTGGCATCCGTCATCACTGTGGTCCAGAAGGATATCAGGAAGGACTTGCCCTTCAGCAGATTGGAGAGGTTGAGCCACCACAACATACTCAGTTCCACATTTGGAGGGAGGGTACTGACATCTTCAGAAGATCCGGCTGACCCCTGCACACCTGGATCACAAACCTCTGGAGTTCCCTCAGGGGTGTGAAAATTAAAACTACTTGTCCAAGGGACTAAGACAGGAGCCCAATCTACTTGTCCCTCAAGACAATCTACTTGTCCTGACACAGAATAATTATTTCAGTACAGCCACCAAAATACATCTACCTCCACACCCTGTGTCCACCTCCACACAGTGTCCACCCACCTCCACACCCTGTGACCACACCCTGTGTCCACCTCCACACCCTGTGTCCACCTCCACACCATGTCCACCCACCTCCACACCGTGTCCACCTCCACACCCTGTGTCCACCTCCACAGAGTGTCCACCCACCTCCACACCCTGTGACCACACCCTGTGTCCACCTCCACACCCTGTGTCCACACCCTGTGTCCACCTCCACACCCTGTGTCCACCTCCACACACTGTGTCCACACCCTGTGTCCACCTCCACCCTGTGTCCACACCCTGTGTCCACACCCTGCGTCCACCTCCACACCATGTCCACCCACCTCCACACCCTGTGTCCACACCCTGTGTCCACCTCCACACCCTGTGTCCACCTCCACACCCTGTGTCCACACCCTGTGTCCACCTCCACACCATGTCCACCCACCTCCACACCCTGTGTCCACCTCCACACCCTGTGTCCACACCCTGTGTCCACCTCCACACCATGTCCACCCACCTCCACACCCTGTGTCCACCTCCACACCCTGTGTCCACCTCCACACCCTGTGTCCACACCCTGTGTCCACCTCCACACCCTGTGTCCACCTCCATAACCTGTGACCACCTCCACACCCTATGTCCACACCATGTGCCCACCTCCAAACCCTGTGTCCACACACCATGTGCCCACCTCCAAACCCTGCCCACACTGTGCCCACCTCCACGTCTAGTCCACTGTGCCCACCTCCATGCCGTGCCCACCTCGACACCCTGCGCCCACCTCCACACCCTCCCCATCCTGTGTGTCCACCTTCACACTGTCCACCCTGTGTGTCCACCTCCACACTGTCCACCCTGTGTGTCCACCTCCACACTGTCCACCCTGTGTGTCCACCTCCACACTGTCCACCCTGTGTGTCCACCTCCACACTGTCCACCCTGTGTGTCCACCTCCATGCCCTGTGTCCACCTGCACACTGTGCCCAGCCTGCCCACACTGGCACTCAGACCAGTGCTTACCTCCAATGAAGCCTCCTCCACCTCAGGTCACTGAAGTGCTGCCTCCGGCCTCCCTCTCAGCGGCTGAGCCAGGAGTAGCTTAGCGATGCTGGTGCCATAAAACTGCTGGAGAACTGGCTTGGAGCTCTCTGTTCAACTGCGCACCAAGCATTTTTGTTGGCCCAACCAGACTTGACACTGCACACAGACAAGCACAGTTAACAATAGCTTTCCTTCAATGAAGGGAGCTGTAGGTGCTGGAATTCAGAGTGGACTGCAGGGCACTTAGGGCAGCAGCACAGGGGGGCCCTGGCAATGAAATTTATTTAAAAAAAAAAAAAAAATTTCAGCTTCACCGTAGGTCCGGCACTGCTTCCCCGAAGTAGGGCTAAACATTATTAAAAATGTACCTGTCTGGCGCCCAGAACTACATGTCCCGGGCGTCGGGTGATATAAATTCCACAACCCTGTTTCCGGTGTGAGCCATGGCAAACGGGACTGCTTCTATGGTGGAAATGAACTTCCCCACTAGAGAGGACAGCTTCTTGGCTGGAACTGGATCGTGAGCCAGAAAAGCATAAACTCTGTGGGTGAACTGGTGAGCCAGTTCGTCTGTGAGAAACACCATGCTCTGCTGAGTGTCGAAGAGAAGGCCCAGGAAGACCAGACGCTGGGATGGGACAAGATCCGACTTGTTCATGTTGATGACCCACCCGTGAAGGGCGAGTGCATGAATGCAGTCCTGAACCTGCTGATGAAGAAGTTCCACAGAAGGGGCTTTAAGAAGCAGGTCGTCCATGTATGGAGTGACTCTGATGCCGTCCCGATGGAGGACAGATACTAAGGCTCTCAGGACATGATTGAAGACTTGAGGAGCTGTAGTCAGACGAAAGGGAAGAGCAGAAAACTGAAAGTGCCCTTGGTCGCAGGCAAATCTGAGATACTGCCGGCTCTCTGGATGAATGTCGATGCGTAGATACGCGTACTGAAGATCCAGAGAGGCAAGGAATTCCCCCGGGGACATAGCAGCGAACACCCTCCTTAGGGACTCCTGGTGATAATGAGTCTTGATCACAAAGGCATTGAGATCCTTCAAATCCAAAATGGGACGAGACAGCTGCCGTCTTTCTTGGAGACCACAAAGAGGTTTGAGTAAAAACCCATACCTCTGTCCTGAACTGAAAAAGGTTCCAGAACATCCTTTTCCAGAAGACCCTGAATAGTGCCATCGAACAGATGGCGATTCTCTACACCCGGGGTTTGGAGAGTCATACTGAAGAAGGCTTGGAAGCCTTGGGCTTGGAGGAGATCTTGGGCTTCCATTGTTGTTTGGGCTTGGAGGAGGAAAGCGGAGCTGAGGGAACCATCTGGTTCGCCAGATGTGTCTCAGTCTGGAAGGGATGAAAAAGCAGATTACGCTTGATAAGCGTCTTCTTCCTGGGGACCATAGGCAGAAGGGTACTCTTGCCCCTTGTCGAATCACTAATCAGATCCTTAAGATCTGGCCCATACAAAGCTGTGCCTTGAAAAGGCAATGAGAGCAAAGCTTTCTTCGAAGCAGTGTCAACAGACCAGATCTTGAGCCAAAGAGCTCGTCTGGCAACCACAGATATGGTGGAAACCCCTTGCCACCAAATTGTTGGCATCAAATAAGGCAGCAAATACATAGTGCTGGGCCTCAGAAATGTTGGCAAGAAGCTGCAACATATCCAAAGTAGGAGCACCCTGATGGACAGCCAGGGTGAGCTGTTCAGTCCAGACCACAATGGCCCAGTTCACCCTTGCCGCAGCAAATGCTGGACGCATGGCAGTACCAGAGGTGGCAAAAATGGACTTGAGCGAAACCTCAAGTTTCTTGTCAGTCCACTCTTTAAGAGTGGACTCATCAGCAGCTGGCAAGGCAGTGGACTTAGATAGCCTGGACACATGTGCATCCACCTTAGGTGGGTGAACCCACTGAGCAAGCGACGCCTCAGAGAAGCTTGGGAAATTTATTGGAAACAGAAGGTTTCCTGTCTGGAGACTTCCACTCATCAGACACAAGGCGATCAAGAATGGGGTTAGGTGCAAAACAAGTATGGGGCCTCTTAGGCTCCTGAAATACATCAGAGGGATACGAAGAAACCTCTTGAACTAAGAGAATGTTTAGGGTGGTTAAGACGGGCCTCATCAGGCCCTCAGCCGAGGGATCAGGATCAGCCTCAAAGGGGTTCCCAAACAACTGAGAGTAGCCCACAGCAAAACATTCCTCAGCGTACGAATCCACCAACAGTTCCTCCTCAGAGGAATCTGATACGTTAGGTACTCCCTGTGTTGCGGCAAGGAAGATCTGACGGAAGTAGGGGTCTGGCAGGAGTGGAAGACCCCCTGTAACTGGGATGGAAAGAGTTGCAATGTAGACCGGAGGTCTCTAGTAGCAGCCTTGAACTCTTGCAACCAAACTGGCTCTAATGCATGGCTGGAGGTCCCTGGGGGAGAATTAGGGACAGCAGAACATGCTGGGCATAAATGTAACATAGTAATTTAGGTTGAAAAAAGACTTGCGTCCATCTAGTTCAACCATCGTTGATCCAAAAGAAATGACCTGAGAATTCTCTATGTAACCCTGAATGACATGAGGAGCAATGCACAATAGGGGACACAGAGACCCCAGCATCCTTAGTCTTAGGCCTGGCCCAAAGCTCTAACGGATTAGACATTCTCACAGTGTCAAAACGTTAAAAGTATAAGGAATCACCCACATACAGTGTGTAAGATTAAAATTTCACCCCAGAAATCGCTAAAATTCACTTATCTGGCCGGTGAAGGCTTAATCTGTCCCAAATTGTACAGTCCCATAGAAGTGACTGGCATCTATGCCGTAAAACCGCGCCTTAAAGGAGAAGTACACAAATTTTGCAAAGTTGTAACTGAGAATAAAATGTGCGTAAGACATTACTAAAACATGTCACTAGACCCAAATGAACCCTGAACCCAGCAGGAAAAGTGCCAACAACCCCCCACAAGAGGCTAAACCAGCAGCTAAAGGCAACTTGCTCCAAAACACCCAACAGACACACAGATAAACCCAATGAGTGCAGAAGTGTGCAATAGGAACTCCCAAGGAAAAACCCCTGTGCGGAGGGGCACTGTGGGACATGTGGACCTGCAGCATTCAAAGGATTGCTCACCTTCTTTCTTCAGATCGCCATGTATTAAGAAGAAGCCTCAGTGGGCAACTCCTAGGGAAAGAACTTGAACCCATGATTTTCCCCCCAGGGCTTAAGGTCCACAAAAAGCACCTGGATACTGAGCTAGCCACATCTAAGTGCATTGTCATTTATGGTAATCCGCCTAATGGTGGTATTCCATTTCTAACAGAAAAATAAAAAAATAGCTAAAACTGTAGCAGAACTGTTCTCTTGCCTGTATCTTCATCCAAGGAACAAATCTTACTTGAGCTGATTGGCTAGCTGCAGCCAAGGAGGGAAGGTAGGTTTCACCCCCTGCATTTGCTTCTAGAATTGTTCCTGCCTACTTAAAGGGGCGGATCGCCTACTCAAAGTTACCAGTAACCTGTATTGAACGACAGAGAAATTATATATATATATATATACATACATACATACATACACACACATACACATACACATTTACTGCAACTGGAGGATTCTTAGGCGAAATTAGTTATTATGGAAATTAAAAATCATTATTTCTAACCTTGTCCACATCTTGACTGTAATTTCCTATTCATTTTGCAACGTATTTGATGTATGTTTTCATGGAAAATAAGGGAATTTCTAAAGTGACCACAAACTTTTAAAAAGTAGTTTATACACTAAAAAGCACTGCCATCGAATCTCTACCATGGCCTTTGGATCCCTTATTTTTACTCAAAATTATGGAAGTTTCATGTTGAAATAAGAAACCATCAGATCAGTTTCTGGCATTCCCCAAACATCTGTTATCTGAAGAAATATGTCCTGTTTCAATTCCCATTCTCCTGGATTCAGAGTTTACCTGTGAGATAGTGAACATCCCAGTTGTCTAGGGCTGGAATGTTTAAGTCTGCCCATAGAAAAATCTTTGATACTTTTGCCCAGATTGTTTTGCTGCGGGTGCCTCCTTGATGGTTGATGCCATTATCAGACTGAATCTGAATCTGATGTGCCTGAAGTGATTGTTTGCTAGCTGAGAAGATTACTTTGTGATGAAGGTAATGGGGAATCCTGTTCCAGTAATGGAGCATATTTAGCTGTAATGGGCTCAGATGAAACCAGGTGAATGACATTGCTTCCATGGTGGCTACAGTCATCCCTATCAATAGCATATAATCTGACAGATAGATGAGGTTTGTTCGTACAGTATACTGTATATTGCTTGCAAAGCAATTACTTTGCAGAATGTCAAAAACAGTCTCTGCCAAGATGTATCGAAACTCAGACCCAGAAATTACAAACACTGAGATGGTGTCAATTCCACCCACGTTGCAGAATTTGCATTGTCAAATGGACATGATCTTTTACCACATGAGCTGATGCAGCCTTGATCAATGTCATCCAGGTAAGAGGTTATGTTTATCCCAGGAGACCTGAGGAATGCCATCAAAAGATTTTTGTAAAGTCTCTGAAGGCTGTAACTAGACCAAAAGGAACATCAACACATTGAAAATACAGATCATGAAATGTAAATCTCAGAAGGTGGTGATGGTATGATAGGAACATGGAAATAATCATATTTTATGTGAAGAGATGCCAAAAATTCTTCCTGTTCCATGGCAAGCATTACATATAGTGACTTCATCTTGAATTTAGGTACAGTTAGGTACTTATTGAGGTCTAGAACTGGCCGAAAACCTCAATTTTTACTGAGTACTATAAAAAGATTTGCAAAGACGCCTTGGAGCTTGTCTCTCTTAGGGACCGGAACAGTCCCTTTTAATTGAGGACACTATTTCTTCAAATAAGGTTTTTGGTATGACGGGGTCCTTTAGAACCTTGGATGGAAAAAAACAAAGAATGTAATCAGATGATATTCGTTTGATAACCGAGTAACTACCAGTACTACCAATTCATCTGAGATGAAAAACTGGATTTTCCTCCAACAAAGGACCAAGGGGAAGACCCTTGAATCCAGCTTCAGGTGAAAGGAGGGTTTGACATAACAATTTCTTTCAGACTATCAGTGAGCCATAATAACAAAAGCATGAATTTGGTTTCTTAGTAGAAAGAGTACAAATCATACTAAATCTATGAGAGAAATTTAGGCATCTATACTTGCTTCAAGGTAGAGTGTGTTTTTCCCAATGAAACTTGACTTGCAATTTGTGAAGTTCAGGACCTAACAAAACATTTCCCGAAAATGGTAACTCCAAAGTTTTTTCAGAAGTATCGGCATTCCAAATTTCCAGCCATAGGTTACTTTGTACTGCCACAGTAGTAGCTGACCATTTAACGGACATTCTAGCAATTTCCAGCACATGCTGCAAATGACCTAAGAGGCAGAGAACATCTGCCTCAGAAATGCCTTCCAAGCTCCATGGCTCGACAGGCCAACACAGATGTAAATGCTGGAAATTAATGGCTCATATCCTTCAAAACAGAATCCACTTTCTTACCTACAGTCCTTCAGGCTGTTGTATTTGAGAAGGAAACAGCAATTTGCGGTTTTATTTGGTAAGGGAATAGTGATATGTTTGGATATGACAGGTCCACTGTTAGAGGTACTGACCAAATGTCCACTAATTCCCTGGAAAAGGAATAGAGGTGAATAAACGTCTTAGGAATGGATAATGCTCGATCTTGAGATTTCCATTCATTTTGGATAATCTGGTTAAATTTCTCAAGGGCAAGAAAAACAACAAGCCTTTTTAGATGTTTTAAAAAGAAACTGAACAGGGTCAATCTGAGGACCTGAATTAGATGTCTGTAGCACCTTTAAAGAGATAGTAACATCAAAATATAAATGTATATAGGATTGTTCAATGTACATTTTTTCTATAGTACATAGTATATTTTGCAATATCTGTACCTTTGTATTGTTCTTGTAAATCAAAATTTTCCCCCTCCAACCCCTTTCTACAATGTCATTCAGAGTTCACTGACATCCGAAGCTGGATGCTTGACAGGACGAATGAGGGCAGGGTTTCCCTTGTACTGACACAATATCATCCCTCGTTGCGATCCGTGTGGACCAGCTTTCGGATCTCATGAATTGATGGAAATGGGCAGGAGAGGGAAACTTTTGACTCTGTTTACAAGAACAATACAAAGGTACAGACATTGCAAATGATACTATGCATTATAAAAATTTACACTGAACAATCCTTTGTTTATTTATATCTTAACATTACTATCTCTTTAAGATTACAGAACTAAGGACTCAATATATCGCTCATCTTTCATCCTAGAAGAATTATCAGGTATTCTTCCATATACATCAAATTCTCAGGGTCAGAAGGCACAGAGCCTTGACTGCCAAAAGGTGCTCCGCCTTTTCTTAGAGGGTTAAAGAGGATCTGAAAACCATTTACACATGATCTTATCCACAGACTTAGCATAGGAATCTTGAAGAGTATTAACCCATTCTGGTTCTGATAAATTAGGAATTATAAGCCAGGAACAAAATGCTGATTAGAAAGAGAGAGAGAGCAACAGATGGAGAGAGAAATATTCAGCTAACTAGATGAAGCAAGAACCCAAGAAAATTACAGGCACTACAGGATGCTATTGCATAAAGCATTTCCTGTTAGAAAGAAACAAATCTCATGTTATTAACAAATCTAGAAGTCTATGCTTGCTTTGCAGCCAGATTGCCCAAGTGGAACCAACAACGCCTCTCTCTTCTCCATTTCCTGTCACAAGATTTTGCGATCTCGGGAGAGTATCCCTTGAGAAAAGCACTGACTTGAAATAAGGCAGCTATGGAAAGAAGGAATATGGTTCCAAAGTCAATCTGCCAGCATCCTCCTGAGATAAATGGTAGCCTGCTGATCCGAGGTCTGATGAACAGAGGGAAGTTTTCTTTTGCCTCTGAATGTAATAAGACATACAAAGCACATAATGATATTTCCTTTCAAATCTTTGCCTTAAAAAAATTATACATTAGTAACCTTGTCAGCTTTTACCCCTATACCGTTTAGTAAGGACGAGGGATGGCAAATCACATGGTTCTCTCATATCAATCCACGAGTTGCTGATTCTGAAAGGAGCCCCAGTACATAAAAGTTAAATAAAATGAGAGTCCACCCCCACTAAGGAGGGTAGAAGGAATAGGGCTTACAAAATGATTGCCAAACTAGTCAAATCACCACAGACCTCAGAATGTGGTAGAAAGAAGAAAGTGGCCTAGACGGAAAGCCATCCTCTAGCAGATCAGGTCTCAAACATCTGCACCGTGGTCGGCATCCATCAAGGAGGCACAGGTATAGGTGCCTGCCTAATGAGGGATAGAACAGCCCCATGAAAGTTAAGAAAAGTAAAAAAATTAGTTGAGAATGTTTGCAAAGTGGTGCAGAGAGGGAGTGTCCTCCTTCACAGAGCTCTTTTTATGCGAGTGATCTGTCCACCAATGGGAATATATTTTACCCCATGGTTCTTGTGTTCCAATGTGAACAAAAAAAGAAAAATGAGCTAATGAGTAAGATAATGTAACACCAGAGAGAACACAATATGCGTACATGTTAAAACAGTGCATGCATTCGTATACACACTACAACCTTTTGGAAGCACAGAGGGTTTTTTCTTGATGAAAGTTAACATCACATACATGACTTTTGCTCTTCCTGCCTTTCAAAAGGCAGAGTCAAAACAAAATAGCTCTGTTGTATTCATGTACTATTAAGTCACCTGCTTTCCAGTTTTGATTAAATGAAAAAGTTCAGAATACCAAGCAATTCTTAGAAACATTTTCGTACTTAACCAAAAGTAAAATCAAATAAACTTGCCATTAGGAAAGAAAAATATGCCCTGGTACTCCATGAGGACACTCAAAAACTAAACTAGTTAGCTGCTGGAGATGTTATAGAGGGCAGAATGTGGAAGAAATGTCATCACTGAGAGCCCCGACACCTAGAGGAGATCTCAATACTCTATTGGTCCTTACTTCTCTCAACGGATACAGAGATAAGAGCAATATACATAGAAAAACAGTTCTCATTAAACCACACAAAGAAATTGGCCTTAGTGTATTACCTTGGGTTATTTTTTAGTGTGTTCACTAAAAACTCATGTACATCAATCCCCGTAGAATCCGTGTATTCCTGGCTAGAATCTGCAAGATGGAGAGGGATACGTAAAGTCATCTGAAGTTTGTTTGTCAATTTATCTGGAATCATTTCTCATTTATGTGTGGATTTATCAGGGAATAATAATTCCTCAACAAGAAACAAAAGGCCTTATGCAAGAAAGCAAGAGAGTAGCAATTCTGAACCAAACCATATCCACCATTTGGGGTGGGTGATGGTGGTGGTGGGGGAATAAAAATTCAGATGATATAAATTAGGCTTTTACCCCACTGGATGTTAGATAACCTAATTTCTCTAGCACTCAAAGGGTTAAAACCCATTTAAATCAATGGGAATTTTATTCTCTACTATATTGCAGCTGGTTTACTCCAGAATTGCTCGTCTTTTGCTGTCTTCAAGAAGCCAAAAGAACTCTGGGTACCTCTAGACAGCATTTTCTTTGGCCCTTTTTCTTTACTTTTTTCCTCCTTCTCAGGCACATCTTTGCAGGACTTTTCTTCCTTGTCAGACGGACAGCTGATATGCAGATGTATAACATCCTGAAGCAAAAAAAAAAATAAAAAATGCTTACAGAAGTTGATGTGAAATAAAAATATATACAAAACAAAAAAGCGCTCAAAAACATCAATGACTTAAAGATTAATACTTTAAATAAAAATGGAAACAACATTAAAGGGGATCTCTCACACCTACAAGAGTTAGGTTTATTAAGTAGAATATATATAAAAAAATCTTGAAAACGTTATTTATTTATTTAAAAAAAGAAAAAAAAAAAAGAAAAAAAAAAAAAGAACGCTATTTAGGTTAAAATTATTGCTTATAGAGTGCCCTGCACCCTACTTTCACATAAACTGGTCTTGCTGCAGATTGGCGCACTACCTCAGCTCCCTTCCCACTACCCAGCCTCCTCCGATGACAAAGGCTTCTGTCTGCAAGCTGGAGCGGTTTCATTGGCTGAGATCGATATCTAGCCAATGAGACCGCTCCAGCTTACACACTGACAGCCTCCGTCATTGGAGAAGGCTGGGTAGTGGGAAGAAAGCAGAGGCAAAGCGGAAAGACCAGTGTAATCGGAAGTAGGCTGGAGAATTACTTTAAGCCCAAATAGCGTTATTATTTTATTTTTTTATTAAATAACATTTTCAACTTTATTGATTTATATATATATATATATATATATATATATATATATATATATATATATATATATATATACATGATGACAAGGTCTCTATTTAGACACAGCATAAACACAATTTGGACAGGAGCAGTGTAAGATTGTCTCCCACACACAGTTCTGCTAAGACCTGTATTTAGAAACAGAACAGGTGGAGTACAGGTGGGATGAGTGCAAGCCTACACATTTGTCTTTGCCAACATCTCTGTTTTGTCTATAAAGGAAGGGATTTGAAGCCCAATGCGCGTCTGCATGGAGGCTTGCACTGATACCGCCTGCTCAACACCTGCTAAGCATAAAAAAAAGAAAATGTTATTTGTATGAATCTATATGCAAAGATGTGCCAATGTGTTTATGTGAGTGTGTACTGTATGTATTTGTTTGTATAGTTGTTTACAAACAACATATGGATGAATACTTTAAAATATATTTTATGGCAGAAAATAATTTGCAACTTGCTGCTTATTCAAACGCCATCTTTTCCCAAGAACATGATTCAGGAAGTCCATTAATATGAGGAGGGACACTGTACTTAAACAGTTTTATGAAAACAATTCCATCACGTGCTTTTTACAAACTGAGCCATTCTCTCCCCAGGCATACTTAGAAGTAGTACACCAACTCTTGGATTTAAAATTCAAGAGACCTTCAGGTCGAGTACATCACTGTTTCTTTCAAGTCATCACTTGTAACATTCTTAATGATTCTTGACAATAATAATAATAATAATAATAATATGGGTGTTTATATCAACAAATTTTACATTTTAAATAATAATTTTTTGTTTTTATATTGCTCCTTGACTCCAGACCTCTTGGCTGTACCATCAATACTTGCCTTGTAGATTATTCTCTGTACACCATTCGCAATAAGGGATAAAATAAATGACTCGACTGGTAAATGGGGAACTGGAGGTGTTCCAATCCACAGATTCGAACCTGAGAAGAGGTACCTAGTGGACGTTTCAGTCGGTTGGTGAGAGTCAATATATTTATCTTCTATATTATTATTATTGTCAAGAATCATTAAGAATCTTACAAGTGATGAAAGAAACAATGATGTACTCGACCTGAAGGTCTATTGAATTTTAAATCCAAGAGTTGATGTACTTAACGTTATTGTAACAGGTCTGGAGTTAGTTACACATATATTATAATTGTGGCTCTACAAAGATATCTGGTTACCATACTTAGAAGTAGTCACGTTTTTGGAGACTGCATCCCCATATCTTAGGCCGTAAATAAAACAAAACAGAAAACAAGAAGGTGCCTATAGTTCCTATTATACGATTTACATGACAAAAATAAGAAAAACATGCACTTACATGTGGAAGTGGTTGGAGGGTACATCCGTACTACTACCTCACAACAAACAAGCGTGCAGAGAAATTCACCCATCTCTGTGCGGGTAATAACAGGAGTCACATCCTCTACAACAAAAATGAGTTCCAGTTGATTAAACCATTATATACTGTGCGTGAACACTATTAAAAACACTTACAATCATATTATATTTTTCCTAGCTCTCAACACTGCTTTATCAAACAGACATTTGCCATTTTCATCACAAATCTGATAAAGCAGCGCTGAGCTGTGAAACGCATAATGTGATATTAAGTGTTTTTAGTAGTGTTCACACACATGATTGGTTTGATCAACTGGAGGAATAGCGTATTTAGTTGGAGAGGACATGATACCTGTTAATACTGAACAGAGATGGGATAAATTTCTCCCGATGCTTGTTTGTTATGAGGAAATATATTTGCACCCTTCAACCACTTCCAAATGTAAGTGCATATTTATCTTACTGTATATGTCATGTATATCGGATAATAGGCACTATAGTTGCCTTCTTGTTTATTTGTTTTGTTATATTTATGTACTAAGTACTCCTGTGGGGATGTTTTTAGAGGAGCCATCTATATTTCAAGTGCCAGCTATACTGTACCAAGGGAGCAGTGTGAATTTCTGTAAAGCGGTTTAGCTGGTCTGCACATAAGTGTTATTCCAGTCACAAGCTCATGTGAGTGATGTCCAAGGGTGATGGTGCTGTGTCTACACAAGAAGCATCTCCTTTTTTCTTCTCGTTCAGACCTTAATGTAGTAATGTTTCATAATAAAAGCAGCTCTAATTAATCTTCATAGTATTTGGACTTTGGAGAGTGTTATTTCAATTCTGTCAGAGTTGTAGTTCAATTATAATTCAGTGATAAAGTCTTTTACTGATGTAACACTACTGCTCAGCCAGAGCAGAAGGGAGGTGCCCAGGTAGATTGCAGAGAGGGACAATCTTCAATTAAGATAAGGGAAAAACCTGAAAAGCTTGTCAAGGGGAGCAGGGCCTTCATTGTTCTCATAGGAAGAAGATTGTCCTCTGTTATCTGTCTGGTCTATGGAATGCATTCTACATCTGAGAAGAGATGGCTTACACTAGGTAAAAGGGGCGGAAGGGGAAACTTTGCTTGTGAATATCTCTTAAATCATAAAGGTTTGAGAGATAAGACTTATATCATTCTTCGTGTTTTTTTTAAAGCCTACAAAATAAAATAAAGATAAAACGAAGTATTACTATCCCTTTAAGCTGTGGAGCTCAACTCTGGGTATTGAATTGCTTCACAGTGTGTTGGGTACCCCTACGGCAATTGGAGGGTTAAATAAGGCAGTTGGTTCAGCTCCCAATACTTAGGACAAAGAAAACATTTTAGGTATAACAAAACATATCTGTCAATGTTTATTTTCATTAAATGTTTTTTTTTTTTTTTTTTTAATTCTATGTAGGGCTTTTACTAAATTGGGCAGTGGTTCTCAAACTGTGCTCTATGGAATCAAGTTTCCCAGAAGTAGTTCAAGGGGGTTCATGGAACAACTCCAGTAATGGCAAACTGGGGAACAATACAGTTACATGGAGGCAATTTTATTCCTTCTGTACATTTTCTTAACCCCTTAGAGTCCGGTGACGTACCCGGACCGTCACGCTGGTCCGGCACTTAAGGACCAGTGACGGTCCTGGTACGTCACGTACTATTACTCACCGCGCTCCTGCAGGAGCGCGGTGAGTAATAACGGGGACTGAATTTGATCGCTCCAAGACCGGAGCGATCTCTTTCAGTCCCTCAGTTCGGCTTGCCGCACCACGTGATCAGTCACGTGTGGCGGCACGCCGAAATTCTCTATCTGGTCCTTAAAGGACCACTCACCCCGCGACCGCTGGTCATTAAGGGGTTAAGAAAACAGCAAGTGTAATGGGATGTATATGTTCATGTAAGACAAGAGTTATGTCAACCAATGGAAGAGAACTCATGTGATGTCTACTGGAATGTGTAAAAATTCTGGTCCAATATACATAAAAAAAAAATAAACTAATTATACATGAATAAAACATTTGAAAAAATCTAGCTCTAGGAATTCTGATATTTTCATCAGGAGTAAACAAAGGTCAAACAAAAGTATCAAACAAAGCAACACTTAAATTTAGGACCACGAACACGAATTTAAAGAGGAGGGGGGCGCTAAAGTTCAAATTGGAAAGTAGGAAAAAAAATGAGGAACCAATAAACTCCAACGCAGCCAGATGAACTAGAATGTGTCAGTGAATGACACCTGAATATCAGAATCATCCAAAAACCCCTTGCAGTCAACCCATATAATTATTGCCAACAGGAAACACAAAAATGTAGGAGAAAAAAAAAGGAGAGTGGGAGGATGAAACAATAAATAAAAATAAAAATAAAGGTTTGTCACAGCACCTTCTATCCTCAGGAGGTCTCTTCCATCTAGATATTTATCAGGCCGCAGCCTGCTTCACTTTACCTGAACAATCAGTAACTATCAATAATTTTCATAAGGGTCAGGCTAACAGTCTTGCTTACCTCCTGGATAATAGGGGTATCACAGATTTATGTAATCTAATGACATCTCCCTTGTAGAAAATACAATGAGATGATATTTACTATATTCATCAGAACATTACCTGGTGCTCCAAGGGTCCATCCACAAAAGGTCCAGATGATTCTTCACACACAGCTAAACTTCTTACCAGCTTTAACTTCGAATTGGACTACGGAATAAAGAAAGAGAGAGTAATTTAAAAAACATAACATTAGTAGATCTGTGTCCCCTATAAAAAATTACCCCCCCACGCCACTTCAAGTTATAATGGAAAATAAATATGAATATGTAAAATGAGAACAAAAGAAGTCTTAGCAGTACAATTAATTTGTGTTTGTTTAAAGTCAAACTTAAATTTTCTGCCTGGAAAAAAATAAATGACATTTTTTGAATAATGAACCATAAACACAGAGGATTTTAGTGAACCAATTGTTAAATCCTTTTCTCTTAGTCCATGCCCTGTAGGGCAGGGCATGTCTAAAAAAATATGGTCTCTTTACCCCCGCCTACTACATTTGGTTTTAACATACAGGAAATCCAAGAAAGCAGAAGTGAAAGAAAAGAAGGAAATCCCCCAAATAAAGAGCACAAGACTACCCCTCTGCCCGTGGACTCAAACAGTTTTTTTTTTTTTTTCCCTCGGAGAGGAAGGCCTATGTTCCACATGGGCAAAGGATCAAGTTCACTAAAATCTTCTTCTCTGTTGTCCACTGTGGAGCACGGGAACCATGGGGGATATACCAAAGTTATCCACCAAGATTCCTGGGAGGGAAAGAGGAAAAACCCTCCACTTAAGACACGTTTCAACAGGACCAACTGGTACAACACAAAACTCAGGTGTAATCAGGAACTGAACACACACCAGTAAAATAGTAAAAGTACAAGAAACCAACAGGGTTCTGAACTGCAAAGAGAAAAAGGAAGTAAGAAGGACCCTTATATAGGCACCACAACCTGAAGAACCTTAAATCCAAAGTTGGCCTCAGACGAGGCTAGGATATTCACACGATAGTCAATCTGGAACTTTCAGGGCACCCTAACAAATTACATGTAATTTATCAAAGGCATCATGAAGGGTACAATATATAAATATACTTTTATTATCAGATCTTACAATCACAATAACAAAAATAAAGATAATATGCATAACAATTTCTATAAATCTACTTTTAAAAGTCAACGTTCACATTTTTGTCACGGTCTTCATAGAAAACATGGGGCACCCTATGTAGATGGCAATAGCATACTAAAGTGCCATGGCACCCTGGTTGAGAATTATTTTTATAGCTTAAAGAGGCAACCGCCGATCTAGTGGAATGCTCTGTAACTCGAAAGGGAACAGGTTTCTTCCTGAGGACATACACCTGAGGGATGGTCACCTTGATCCAGGAAGCAATAGTAACCTCAGACACAGCCTGACCCACCTGCTTGCCCTCAGGAATGATGAGTCAGTCAGATTACTGAAACAGCTGTGTTCAATTCACATAATGTTTCAAGCAACTCACAGCATCCACCAGATGAGGTTCCTGCTCCTGTCTATTAGAAGAAGCCAGACAGAAAGAAGGTATGTCAGTTTCCTGGTTGATGTGAAACTTTAGGCAAATAGCCCGTTTGAGTTCATAAAACCACCCTATCTTGGTAAGAAAAAAAAAAACAAAGGGGCATACAGGAAAACGCCTGTAGTTCAGCCATCTGCTGAACAGAAGCAATGACTGGTAGATAGGTGTCAGAAGACGCAAAGAAGCAGCTGAAAGAGGCTGAATATTCCGGTACCGGAGCATTCAGTCTCAGTCTCAGCCCTTCTCAGTTGTGCCAGGTCATGGAATCGCTGCAGCAGCAATCACATGTACCAGCATTCTAAATGAAAGAGGCAGTATGCAAAGCATACTGCCTCTGTGTCTCCCCTATGCCTGTCTGTCCCTTACGATCAAAGTAAGGGACAAAAAAGTAGAGAGGAGACACCTAGTGGTAAAAAAAAAATGCAGCAGCTGGGGTTATTAACCCATTCACTTCTGTGCTGTAGACTGGCTGGATGCAGATCCATTTTTGACCTGCTAAAATCTACTTTTGTTTTTTTTTTGTTTTTTAAAAAGACAAAACACAAAAAATTTTATTTAAAAACAAAAAAAAAATATGTCAATAACCAAAATTGTAAGTGTGATTGTTGTGGAGCCATGTAATACATTTATACACACCGCCAAAGTCATGAATAAAAAAGTGGGAAAAAGGGACATGGGGTTTTTCACCCAGGGGAGACAGTGCCCACTTAAAACTGCACATTTTGTAGGTATGACTGACCGGTCATACCTTTCATGCAGTCTCCATAAAAATTTTACCCACTGTGCCCAAATGATCCCAAGAGAAAAAAAAATGCTTTTTTTTTTTTTTTTTTTTTTTAAATTTTTTTTTTACCATTTTCTTTCATTTTACTATAATAAATTAATAGATATTGGGTTAACTCAAGGAGATGTCATGGAAAGACTGAACAAAATTAAGACCGACAAAGCACCGGGTCCTGATGGTATACATCCAAGGGTTCTTCAGGAACTTAGTGCAGTGTTAGCAAAACCCCTATATTTACTCTTTAAAGATTCTATCACCACAGGCTCAGTGCCACAGGATTGACGAAGAGCTAACATAGTGCCTCTATTTAAGAAGGGAACTAAAACAGAACCTGGAAATTACAGACCAGTGAGTTTGACCTCTGTAGTGGGAAAACTGTTAGAAGGGATAATAAGGGACTATATTCAGGATTACAACACAAAAAATCATTAGCATGAATCAACATGGTTTTATGAAGAATAGATCATGCCAAACTAATCTTTTCAGCTTCTATGAGGAGGTAAGCAGCAACCTAGACAATGGCAAGGCAGTAGATGTAGTATATCTAGACTTTGCAAAGGCATTTCATACAGTGCCACACAGAAGGCTGATGTTTAAAATAAGGAAATTGGGGCTAGGAGATAACCTTTGCAATTGGATACAAAACTGGCTGAAAGATAGGGAACAGTGTGTGGTTGTAAATGGAAAATTCTCCAGTACAGTTAAAGTGGAGAGTGGAGTACCTCAGGGTTCAGTATTGGGTCCGCTGCTTTTTAACATGTTTATAAATGACCTGGAAATAGATATAGAAAGCAAAATATCAATATCTGCAGATGATACTAAATTATGCAAAGCCATTAATTCAGAACAGGATATTTTCTCTCTACAGAGGGACTTGCATACAATGTCAGATTGGGCAAACATGTGGAATATGAAGTTTAATGTGGGGAAGTGTAAAGTCATGCATTTGGGAGGAAACAATCCCAAGGCTACTTATAAACTTAATGGAATAATTTTAGGTGACTCGTTGCTAGAAAAAGACCCGGGCATCCTTGTCAATTACAAACTTGGAAACAGTGACCAGTGTCAAACAGCAGTAGCAAAGGCTGCATAAAAGTCTTGCATAAAAAGAGGTATCGAAGCAAGAGTGGATAACATTATTTTGCCATTATACAAATCATTGGCAAGACCTCACCTTGAGTATGCAGTGCAATTTTGGGCACCGGTTCTGAAAAAGGATATACTAGAACTAGAGAGGGTACAGCGGAGAGCAACAAAATTAATTAAGGGAATGGAGGACTTGACATATGAGGAAAGACTAAACAAGCTTGGTTTATTTACTCTAGAGAAAAGACGACTAAGAGGAGACCTTATCACATTGTACAAGTATATTAGAGGTCAATACAAGGATCTCTGCGGTGAGCTATTTATTCCAAGGCCTGATCAGGTGACAAGGGGACACCCCTTGAGATTAGAGGAAAGGAGGTTTAAACTTCAGCAGAGGGTCTTTTTTACGGTAAGGTCTGTCAAACTGTGGAATTCATTGCCCAGGGAGGTAGTTATGGCAGATACAATGGATACATTTAAGAGAAGATTAGATACATTTCTTTCAAAAGGGAACATACAGAGTTATACTGTATCAGTAGGCTGATCAGGAAGGTCTGATAAAGACTAATTTAATTGGTAGCAGGAAAGCTATAAAATCTCATTTACTGAGGTATGAGGCGAAGGTTGAACTTGATGGACTTGAGTCTTTTTTCAACCAAATTTACTATGTTACTAAGCTACTAAATGGCGGGCTATCCATATAAGTATGGTATCAAAAGAAAGCCCTATTTGTGCGTAAAAAAAAAAACAGTATATCATTTTCATGGGTAAAATAATGTACTTAGAGGGAAAACACTGTTGAACAAAGACATAGTCAAAAAGGTCAGAATTGCTCCGGTCCTTAAGTGAAATCCACCTCAGATTTTCTCGGCCCTTAAGGGGTTAAAGGGACCTGATAATCTTTGGCACTGGATTTACCTATGTGTCCCTTTGGATCTGATGTCTAAAGGAACCCCCTAGAGTAGGGGAAGATAGTTCAAGTAGCAAGAGAGTAAGAAAAATGTATTTATCTGACTGCAAATGGTTAACTGGCAGGAAGACAGTAGAGCCCAGCCTCTGTGTAGTACATGCAATAGGAAAATAACATGACTGCAAAAGAACCATCCCTATCCACCCTTAGAAAACTGAAAAATAGGGAATTCTGGGGTTGCAGTTTGCAAAACTCATGCTAAGCAAATGGTGGTTAACCAGCCATTCAAAATGGTGACCTTCGAAACTCTGAAGAGATTACCATGAGTGACCATTCAAAAAGTACAGCATCTGATTCAAAATGAGCCCACTTTGATGTACAGGAAGAAAAGAGAGTGCGCAGAGAAGTCCCTATAAGGAATCATATGAAACAAAGATAGAAGATATGCAGGCAGCCTGTCTTAAAGGGGCCACATCAAATTTTAAAAATTACATAAGGAATAGAAAAATAAAGCTGAAAACAAAATAAAAAAATAAGCGAAATAATAGAAAAACTGAAGGGAACAAAGGGTATCTACTCTTAAATGAGAAAAGTCCCAAAAACAGAAGCATAATAGTAGGCGCCAGAATAACAAGAACATAGAAATACAACCATGGCACTCAGGGGATTAACTCACACAGCTTCAGTCTTCAGACTCCCAATAGGTAAAATGAAGAATACATGGAAATTCAACAATGAGGTAGAGTCAGTCAAAGGTCCTGTAATACACCTGTAAACGAAACAATCTATACACTAGGAAGCCAGTGAATGAGAGACCACGTAATACGGGATTATACAGCTCTATAGTACGAAGAAAAAAAAAAATAATAATAATAATAATAATAATGTCTAAGAGAACTGTGCCCAAACATCCTTTTCTGAGGCAGGTCACTTGAAACTGGAAGTATGTGGAGGTAAAGTGGGGAGTCTCTGCCTCAGAAAGCTTACTTTTTTTGAAGTGCCCTGTCTTCTAGGAGGGAATTTTACCACATGGTTACTGTGTTCCACATTGGACCACAGAGAAAATTACTTCTCTGACTGTAAGGGGTTAAATTGATAGACAGGAGAGAGAGACCAGCGTATGTGCAGAGTGTGGCAAATTAAAAGGAAGTGGATTACTGAGAGACCACCCCTTGCTAGAAATAAATCAAGAAACAGTGGATTCTGGGGAATGCAGTCTTTATTTTTCTCAAGAGCAAACTATGGCTTTCCAGTTGTCTAAAATCTCCAACAAACTTTACAACAATTCTTGTAGGCGACTGCTGAGCATGCTAGGACACCCAGAACCATATGTGAGAGAGAGAGACAGAGAGAGTGTGAGTGTGTGTGTGTGTGAGTGTGTGAGTGTGTGAGTGTGTGAGAGTGAGTGTGTGAGAGTGAGTGTGTGTGTGTGTGTGTGTGTGTGTGTGTGTGTGTGTGTGTGTGTGTGTGTGTGTGTGTGTGTGTGTGTGTGTGTGTGTGTGTGTGTGTGTGTGTGTGTGTGTGTGTCCAAAATGGCCACTGCACAGGCACCGAACTTGAAGGGACCTCGTCCTAATTTTGGTACAATAATAGAAAATGTGTAAAAAGTAAAAAATAAATAAATAAATTAAATAGTGAGTGAAACAGAAAAGCCCACTGAAATAGAAACACTGCCTCCCCCCCTTCAAGGGGTGAAAAGCACCCATTCCCTAGCACAAGTAAGAGAAGGGGTTAATAACTATTATACATATGGCCCAGATAAACACAGCCTAATACTGTAAAATCATAGAACAGAGGGCAAATAGGCATAATACCACATAATGGTGAATGCCAGTACTGTAGAGACATGATACAAGACCATAGTACTCAAGAGGTTAACTCACCTGCAGCATCATTCTTCCGGCTCCCATTATAATATAGTAAGAAGCTTCAAAGAAGCTCACTAATGAGGTAAAGACTAAAAGTTTAGGTCAACCTCCACATGTTTAAGGCCCTGAAAATGAACCTGTGAACTAGGCAATCAATTATTGAGAAAGCCAGTCAACAGGAGTTGCCTAATGGGGGACTATACATCCCCATGGGAAAAAAAAAAGATTAGACTACGAGAGCAATGCCAATGCATCCTTATTCTGTGGTAAGCCACTTATAACTGAATGTAGTAGGCAGGTTAAAGTAGAGTGAAGGAGGGAGACCTCAGACCTTGTTTTATAGAAGTGCCCTTCCCTCCAGAGGAAAGGACTTTGCCACGTGCTTCCTGTGTTCCACACAGAATGACAGAAAAACCAGAAGTGGAGTAAGCTTGAAAAAAACTAGCTCCTCTGTAGGTAAACATTCTCAAATATGTATTTTTAGTTATTTTGATTGATAGATTATGCTAATTAAGGAATGCCATGCTAGCACTGCCCATCATAGTATTATAACACCATACCCATCTCCCCAAGCAATAAAAGAAACATAGAAACGGATTTTGACATCAAAAAATTATCATATGGTCCATCCAGTCTTACCTATATAATCTGAAAAAATTAATTAATAATTTTGAAAAAGCAGTGATAAAAAGCTGATAAAGCAGAGAGGACATCTACACTGATATCACTTCTCCAGTTCATATGTTATTGTATGGAGCCAAATCACTAAGATTTCTCTAACACTGGATAAACTGGTTAAGTGATATCACTGGAGAAGTTATCTCCTCTTTAAAGCCTCATTATCACATCTTAGTGCATATCCCCCACACTCGTATACACTTCTCAGAATAGACTTATGTCTATCCCAGGCATGTTTGACTCGCCTAAGTTTTTATTTCATACGTTTATCAACCTTTATATAAAGTACCACTTACACATATTACTTCTTAATTTTTCACCCTTCAACTTTAGACCTCTTGTTCTAATACTTAAACATGCTTCCCACCTGAAAGGTGCTAAATACCATAATATTTTTAAGGTTTGACTCATATCACCCCAAACCCTCCCTTTCCTCCATGCTGTACATATTAAGTTATTTCAGGTTATCTTACTACCCTGTGTCATGAAGTCTCTGCACCATTTTAGTGGAGGTTAACTAATTGTGAGTGAGAGTTACGTTAGGTCTAACATACAGCATATATTAGACAACTAGTTGTTTCGTCATTTAGATTTATAGATTATTAAACATGTAACAACACAGTTGTTTTTAAAAGAGCATTCTTTTTAAAATACTGCTTGTCAAACTGTATGTTTTTTTTAGATTAGGTCATTAAAAATGCAGGTGCAATTTTGAGATTGAAGACCTAAACTAAAGGGAGCAGATGTACAAGGGGATTTTTGTGTACTTACAGATATAAACCTTAAACCTTTTCTCTTCGTTCATGTGGAACATAGGAATCACAGGGTAAAGTCTCCCCCTGGAGGGCAAGGAGCTTCATCAAAAGAGCTCTAAGGCAGACACTCCCTCCCGACCCACTTTACCCCTACTTTGACATGCTCAGTTTTAAAGTATAGCAAAGATGAATGAAAAGCAACAGAAGGGGAACGAAAAGGAAGTCCTCAGAACCATAGAATCCAAGAGAACTCACGTGCCCAGGACTTGGACCATTGTTTTTTCTCCTGGACAGAAGTCCTGTGTTCCACATGGACTAAGAGAAAATAATCACTCTGTAAGTACACAAAAAATCTACTTTTCTCTTACATCTTATTTGGAAAGCAGGAACCACAGTGATATACCAAAGCATACACCAAGTTTCCAGGGAGGGAAAGAGGAAAAAACCCTCCAAACACAGACCAGTTCTAACAGACGAACAAACAAATATGAACCTCAAGTGTTAACAGACACAGATGATGCAAACTAAAGAACAGGAACTAACATGTTACTGGCCAAAATAAAATCAAGAAGGACACATACACAGACACATTGGCCTGTAGGACCTACCAGCCAACATTGGCTTCAGTTGAAGACAACATATTGAGGCAATAGTGTTTTGAGACGAACATGTTTCCACCTTACAAAGCTGTTCAGTAGAAAACTAATTCTTGTAGGCCACAAAGGCATCCACAGATCTGGTGGAATGCCTGGAGAATGGATGTCTTAAATCTAAGAAACCACTGTTACACATTCAGCCTGACCCTCACAAGGGCCTTCACGAATGATAAAAGTGAAATACATGAAGCTCATGCTCCTGTCTTTAACATGCAGCAGGACAGAGAAGAAGAACAATTTCCTCATGATGTGAAACTCTGAAACAACTTTATGGAGAAACCATATAAGAGTCCACAAAAACACCCTATCTGGGCAGAAAACCAAAAAGAGAGGTTTACAAGACAAAGTCTGAAACTCAGCCACCCTCTGAATGGACACAATAAAAAAAGCTGTCTTATGTGTTAGGAAGAGCCGAGAGAAACTGAAGTCAAGGGCTCAGTAGGAGCCTTCTGAAGCACTCCCAGAAATAGGATCCAAAAAGACAAGGTAGGCATGACACATACTTGGACAAAAGCCGGCATGCCAGGTAATAAGGCAGCATGCCTCTGGAAAACGAAAGATGAACTGAAATATGACCTTTATCAGAGCTAAAACCAAACCCTTTCTGAAGGCCATCATGATGAAAGGCCAAAACAACCGGAACTCAGAAAGGCCGCTGTAGCTAACTTTTATCTTCACACCATTTAACGTACTAGGACCAAACCCTGGGTTATGCCTCTGAAGAAATTGGCTTTCAAGTCTGAAACATGATAGCAAGGAAAGGGTCAGAAAACACCTTACTCAGGATGTTGACATCAAAAGCCAAGCCATCAAAGCCAGCTTCTCCACCTGTGGATGACACAGCAGACCATACAGCAGCATGTCTGGGAGCAGAGGAAGCCAAAATGGTTCTGCCATGTAAAAGATTGAGAAGATCTGAAAACCAAACCAAACAAGGCCAGAATAGAGCAACCAGAATGGTGTGAGCCCTCTCCATCCTGATTTTCCTCATCACCCAGGTAATCAGAGGAAATTGAGTAAATACGTATGCCAGGGGAAGTACAATGGAATGAACACTGCGCCCACTGCCAGAGCTAGAGGATGCCAGGATCTGGCACAGACCTGAGGAACCTTGCAGTTCAGCTGAGAAGCCATTAGGTCCGCAGTCGGAGGACTCCACTGGAAAACTATTGAGTACTCAATGACTGAGCTCCCAATAGGCAGGATCCAAGCATTGGCAACTGAGGAAGTCTGCCACAATGCTGTATAACCCCTGGGATGTGAACAGCTGAGAGAGCTGGCACATGGGCCTCCACCCACATGAGAATCAGCTGAACCTCGCACCAAGCGGCCACACTTCTGGTTCCTCCCTGGCAGTTGATATAAGCAACCTCTGCTGAATTACTGAACTGGGTCCATACCAGGGATTACTTTAGGCACTAAGACCAATGCAGCAGGGCTAGTAAAATCCCCCAAAGCACCAGGAGATTAAGGGACAGGAGACTTTCTGAATTGGTCTGGAGACCATGGGCCATCTGAGGACCAAGAGTGCTACCCCAGCCTTTCAGGCATCATCATTACAACCCAATTTGGGATAACCATTATCAGTACGAGATGGGACCACAGGTGCCATCAATGAAGGTCCACCTTCTTCAGATCAGAAAAGAACATTAAGACAGGAAAGATGATGCTTCTGTCTGGACAAATTCCTGAGACATTCCAGCTGAAACTCCCGCATATAGAACTGAGCAAACAGGACTGTCTCCATGCAGAACCAGTAAGCCCATCACTTTCATGCAGCCCACGCCATTGCAGACTGCCCAAGTACAGCTTGAGGCACCTGATGAGAAAATAAAAGAATTGTATCTTCTTGCAGAAATACTTTCCCAAGAAAAGTGTCCAACCTCATACTGAGAAATGCAAGTCCCTGTGATGGGACCAAAGAAAATTTCTAGAAACTGTTCCGCTCCAGAACAGACATGAATGTCTGAATCTGAAGCAGCAAAGTTTCCACTGAAGGAGCCTCCAGCATAATGTCAAACAAATATGGAGTTAAAAATCCTTAACGAGCGGACGTAAGCCATCAGAGAAATCATAACCTTTGTAAACACCATCTGAGCTAGGGCCAGCCCAAATGAAAGGGTGATGAAATGAAAACAACAGTCTTATAAAGAAAAAGCAGGAAATGCAATTTCTCAACATGGATGCAAATATGCAGACAAGAGTCCTTTAGGTTTAGGAAAGTCAAAAATTTCCATGGGCACATGGTGGCAATCACGAAGAGGAAGGACGCAATTCTGAAGAAAGGAGCTACAACAAAGTGGTGGACATGTTCTGAGTATAGATAATATAAAAACTGTGACCCTTGAAGAAAACCTTATCAGGAAGAATACCAATGCGCCACTGAAAGAAGAGAGAGCAGAAGTCTGACCCTTAAGAAAACTCAAACAGAGACCCTTATCCACAACGTCCTGGAGGAAGGAAATGACTGTAGGAAGATGAAAATCCTGAGACAGGTCCCTATCAGCACACCAAGAGAGAAAAGTAGACCAAACTCAATGTTACGCCTTAGAGGAAACAGGCTTACGAGCACTAAGCATGGTAGCCACCACACCAGAAGAAAAACCCTTCTTCTTCAAAATAGAGGATTCAACCTCCATGCCGTCAAAGCCAGAAGATGAACATCCTCCTTCCACAGGTAACCCTGTAGAATAAGATCCAGACGGGGGGGGTAGCCGAAAAAGTTCCGCCACTGAGAGATCCAGAAGCTCCTGAAACAAAACCTGTTGAGGCCAGTACGGAGCAATCAGAATGACTGGGCAGTGCTCCAGGCCCAGTTTCCTGATCAAAAAACCCCTGAGGAAGTGGTTTTTAGCTACACAACGCGTAGGGCAGATTTGAGGTCTTAATTTTTTCTTTTAATATTGTTTTTTATATTGTATGTGCACATATATAGTCAATTGTTATGTGTATTTTATGATTTGTTATGTATCTCTTCATATATGTTTTCTGAGGACCTATTAAATTTTATATTTTATATACCCAAGTCATTTGGTTTGGTCCCAATTATTACACAGTGAGGCCTATTCCCCAAGGAGTTCTCATTTTCCATAAGATTGGGTTACACCTAACATTTTACATTTGATATATCCATTCATTTTTTGTGTTGGAGAGATCTGAGACTTCTAACCAGGTGAGAAGTAAAGATTGTACCCAGAGGAAAGGAGGACAAGGATGGGGAGTGAGCCTTACAGATACACATACTAGGGTTAATCCAGTGGATGTTACTATACAGAGAGGCTGGAGTGTGCCTCAGGAACATGTGAGTAGAAAGACTGAACATTATCAAAGTTGACCCATAACTGTGACTGTTCAAAAAAAAGTTTTTGTGGTCTACACTTAGAGCGTGTGCGCTCTTCTCTTTTCTTGTTGTTTTTGTACAGTTTCCTGATCATCATGTGCAACAGGGGGATGGGATGAAAGAGGTATGCCAGAGGAAAAATCCACAGGATCGACAAGGCATCCACTGCTAGAGCCAGGGAGTCCGTCCAGCGAGAGCAGAATGTCAGGTCAATTCACGGAAGACCCCACCTCTGGACAGTGAGGTTGAGCACCTCTTGATGCAGTTCTCACTCTCCACTGTCCACTGTGTGTCGACTGAGGAAGTATGCCAGAACATTGTCTACGCCAGGAATATGAACTGCAGAAATGGCAGGGACATGCTCCTCTGCCCAGGACAAAATAGCCTTGACCTCTAACCAAGCTGCGAGACTTCTTGTGCCGCGTTGCTTGTTGATGTAGGCTACAACTGTGGCGTTGTCCGACTGAACCCTGACCGGACAACCCTCCAGCTGGCACTGGGCATGAAATATCGCCCGAAGCTCCAAGACATTGATGGGAAGGAGAGATTCATTTTGGGACCACCTGAACATTCAAGTGCCCCAGGACCACTCCCCAGCCGGAGAGGCTGGCATCCATCGTCACTGTTGCCCAGAATGGAACCAGAAAGGGCCTGCATTTCAGCAGATTGTCCAGGTGGAGCCACCAAGAGAGGCTCAGCTCTACATGAAGAGGGAGAGATAGAGACCTCTCCAGGAGATCTGGACTTTGACCTCCATTGCTGCTTAGGCTTGGATGAGGTGCGCGGAGCCTGAGGCACCGCCTGGGTTGCCGGACACGAATCAGCCTGGAAGGGACGAAAAAAACAATTCCGTTTAACAGGAATCTTCTTCCTAGGAAGCGCTGGCCCAGTGGCTTCACTGATCAGATCCTTGAGATCAGGCCCAAACAGGGAGGTGCCCTGAAAGGGCAAAGACAGGAGAGCCGTCTTAGAAGCAGTGTCAGCAGACCAGATCTTGAGCCAAAGAGAACGTCTGGCTACCACAGACATGGTGGATGCCCTGGCCACCATACGAACAGTGTCAGACAGGACAGCAGAAACATAATGCTGGGCCTCAGAGATGTTGGCGAGGAGCCGCAACATGTCAGCAGTAGGAGCTCCCTGACGGACAGCTAAGGTAAGCTGCTCAGTCCAAACAGCTACAGCCCTATTCACCCACTCCACAGCAAATGCAGGGCAGAACCAGTCATCACAAAAATGGCCTTGAGAGAGGTCTCAAGTTTTTTGTCAGTCCAGTCTTTCAGAGCAGATGCATCAGCCACAGGCAAGGCAATGGACTTAGAAACGCTGGAAACAGGTGCAGCACTTCGGAGGATGAACCCACTGAGCTAAGGATAAAGCTTAGCAAATTTACTAGAGACGGACGATTTTCTGCCTGGACACCAAGCGGTCAAGAGTGGGATTAGGTGGAAAACAAGAATGGGGCCGGACAGGCTCCTGAAACACATCAGAAGGATCAGAGGAAACCTCCTGTACCAAGGGAATGTTCAGGGTGTTCAGCACAGCCCTGATCAGGCCCTCGGCTGAGGGAACATGATCAGCCTCAAAGTCGTTCCCAAAAAACTAAGTGGAAGGGACAGCAGAACAGTCTTCATCATCAGAATCCACCAATAATTCCTCCTCAGAGGAATCAGATACATCAGGGACTCCCGGCAGTTTAGGCAGAGAGACGTGGATGGTGACTGGCTAGCTGCAAGCTAAGGAGAGGAGGTAGGCTCCACCCAGCAGTCACTTCTCAGAATTGTTCCTGCCTACTTAAAGGGGCTGATCACCTATCCAAAATTTACCAGTAACCTGTATTGGACGACAGAGAAAAAGGAATATTTAATAATAACCTGAGGCAACAAAGTAGTACTCTTGACTCCAGTGTTATGGCTGATGACCTTCTCCAATTTTGGGCCAAACAGCTGCTTGTACACAACTGGACGTCACACCAATGAATTCCTGGAAGACTGGTCAGCCTAAGATATCATAAGCCACAGAGTGTGACAGCTAGAGAGAGCTGAGGCCTTTTCAGTGAACCTAGTTACATCAAAGGTCACTTGTATATATAATTACCACTAGATCCTCTTTAGATGCATCTACATGGACAGCATTTAGAAACTGATCACCCCCAAACAGCCATAGTACTAGTAATTCATGCAACAACAAAAATAGGGTATAAGGCGGCACCCACCAGAGCCTGCAAAATTTGCCTGCAACAGATAATACAGGAATGTATCCACCATCAGCAAAGTGGTTTTCTTTGCAAGGTGAGATAGGATACATTGCAGGAGGGTATCACACTGATCGAAGCCTCTGAAGAAAAGGGGTACAGGAGAGAGAGATACTCAAAGAAGAGTTAGCCTCCTGTCAGTTGTCCTTCATTCCTCCAGAGCAACCTGATCCAGGGAATGTTGAGGAGAAAAATGGCAACCTCATGTTTACACATTTTAAAAAAACATAAGTAGAGTTGGAGGCCTTTAAGAGCTTAAGTTTCTTCAGGACAACACGAATAAGACGAAGAACAAAGATATGCCTCATAAGAATTCCTAACAGAGAAGGTTGTCCACATTAGTGTACCCATCACCCTCTGTAAAATTGCTCCAGCACCTTTTGTTGGGTTGTAGGGTGACCTTGAGACCAAGAGTCTAAGACCTCTTGATTCAATGAAGGGATAGAACTCAAGGAAAATCTTGCTATAATGTCAATACAAGGGCTAAAGGGCACAAAGCAGCAGAGAAGTAACAAAAGGAGAGAAACACTGGAACATTTCTCAAATTGTATATGTGCTGTCAAAGTACACAACAGAAGAGAGTGCTATCCAGGCTTCAACTCCATAGGGAGAAATAAGACTGCCAGACAAGGGAACAGGGACATACTTACAGGACCTGTGCATGGACGGAAAGAATCCTTTCACTTCAGTCTTTAGTCACCTGCATAGCAAGCAAGAAAACTGCTTAGAGAAAGACAAATGGCTGCCTAAGCAAGCCATCCTCCACCAAACACAGGTCCCTGAGGTCTGTGGTTTGGTACAAACCAACAGTAGCAGAGAAAGCAGGCCACCAAATGGGAGATTATACGGCCTATCAGTGTAAACCAAAACAAGGGCTAATATAAAGAGAATCTCTGTTCTTCATCCAGCAGGAATGAAGTCAAAACGGATAGGGAGGGAGTCTCTGACTCAGAGAGCTCTTTTGATCCAGTGCACTTCCCTCTTGGACAAGGAGAGGATACCCGCATTGTTCGTGTGTTCCACATAGGATATAAGAGAAATACATTTTTCACATAACTAATAAGTGGTTCTATAGATAACGCATTATATTTATACACACACACTCGCATATATAGAGTACTGTGCAAAAATCTTAGAGGCAGGTGTAAAAAAAAAAAAAAAAAGTAAGAATGCTTTCAAAAAGACATATTAATAGTTTATATTTATCAATTAACAAAATGATAGTGAGTGAACAGAAGAAAAATCTAAATCAAATAAATATTTGGTGGGACCACCCTTTGCCTTCAAACAGAATAAATGCTTCTAACTCGCACACGGTTTGTTAAGGAACTCAGCAGGCAGGTTGTTCCAAAAATCTTGGAGAACTAACCACAGTTCTGTGTATTTGGGCAGTCAGTTGCATCTCTCTCTTCATATAATCCCAAACAGGCTCGATGATGTTAAGATCAGGGCTCTGTGGGGGTCATACCATCACTTCCAACACTCCTTGGTCTTTTTTACACTGAACATAGTTCTTAATGATTTTGGCTGTATGTTTGGGGTTGTTTTCATGCTGCAGAATATATTTTGGACCAATCAGATGCCTCCCTTATGGTATTACATGATGGATATATATCTGCCTGTACTTCTCATCATTGAAGAGACCATTATTTCTGACCAAATCCCCAACTCCATTTGCAAAAATGCAGCCACAAACTTGCAAGGAACCTCCACCATGCTTCATTGTTGCCTTCAGACACTCATTCTTGTACTGCTCTCCAGCCCTATGGCGAACAAACTGCCTTAAGCTAAAGCCAAATATTTCAAATTTTGACTCATCACTCCAGAGCACCTGCTGACATTTTTTTTTTGCAGTCCAGTTCCTGTGTTTTCGTGCATAGTTGAGTCGCTTGGCCTTGTTTCCACAACAGAGGTATGGCTTATTTGCCGCAGGTCTTCCATGAAGACCACTTCTGACCAGATTTCTACAGACAGTACATGGGTGTACCAGGATCCCACCGTTTTCTGCCAATTCTGAGCTGATGAAACCGCTGGACATCTTCTGATTATGAAGGGAAGTGAGCATGATGTGTCTCATCTGCTGCACTAAGTTTTCTTGGCTGACCACAGCATCCACAGTCCTCAACGTTACCTGTTTCTTTGTGCTTCTTCAAAAGAGCTTGGACAGCACATATGGAAACCTGTCTGCCTTGAAATTTTTGCCTGGGAGAGACCTGGCTGATGCAGTATAACTACCTTGTGTCTTGTTGCTGTGCTCAGTCTTGCCATGGTGTATGACTTTTGACATTAAATGGTCTTCAGCAGCTTCACCTTGTTAGCAGAGTTTGGCTATTCCTCACCCAATTTTATTCCTCCTACACAGCTACTATTTCAGTGGGTTTCAACCTGCATATTAAATTGATGATCATGAGTTGCTTAATCATACACCTGACTATATGCCTATAAAAACTCCTGACTCTGTGCAAGTGTACCTAGAAGAATTTATGCTGTTTTGAAGGCAAAGGGTGGTCTCACAAAAAGAGGATTTTAGTCTTACCTGTTAAATCCTCTCTCTCTTAGTCCATATAGCTTACCGGTATCTCTGGGAAGGTGACAGCCCCTTTAAGTAGGCAGGAACAATTCTTGAAAAGAATGCAGGGTGGAGCCTTCCTCTCCTCCTTAGCACAGGAGAATCAAGCATGGTTTCTTCACAGGGTGGGAGACCTGTAAGCTATATGGACTGAGAGAAAAAGGATTTAACAGGTAAGACTAAAATCCTCTGTCATCCAATATAGCTTACAGGTAACTCTGGGATGTACCAACATTAAGTCCCCAGTGGTGGGGAAAAAAGGCAAGGTCCACAGGATACCAGAGCTCTCATGGACTAATCAGAGCACAAAATAGCCCAACAAATGAAGTGAACCAAACTGAACTGGAACACAGCACACCAGTAAACGTAACACAGCACACATAAGACCCAACAGGGCTCAACAGTTAGAACTGCCTCCAGGACTTTCCTGCCGAAGCCAAAACATAAACATGGTAGTGTCTGGCAAAAGGGTGCACAGAAGACCACCTTGCACAACTGATCAGCAGAGGACTGATTCTTATAGGCCCAGGAAGCCCCAACAGACATCGTGGAATGAGCTGTGACACGAAAGGGAGCAGGTTTCTTCCTGAGTTCATAAGCCTTGTGAATGGTAGCCTTGATCCAAGACACAATAGTCACCTTGGATGCAGCCTTTCCAGCCCTAGGACCCTCAGGGACAACAAAAAGCGCATCAGTCTGACGGACAGACTCCGTGCAGTGCACATCCAACTAGTGGAGATCCCTCTCCTTGTCAGATTTAGGGTCAGGAGAAAAGGAAGGCACAACAATCTCCTGACTGATGTAGAATTCCGAGACCACCTTAGGAAGAAATTCCTGGGAGGTACGAAGAACCACCTTATCCTTGTGAAACACCAGGAGAGTTGTTTTTTTGCAGGACAAGGCCTGTAGTTCAGTGACTCTGTGAACAAAGAGGATTGCCAAGAGAGAAAAGCCATCTTCCAATTCAGGAGACAAAGAAGATTGGTAGCCAAAAACTCAAAGGGAGGCCTCTGCAAGACTCCCAGTAGCAGATTACGGTCCCACTGAGGATCGGGATGCTTAAAGGCCGGGAAAATGTGAGCTATGCCCTGAAAGAAAACCTTGACATCCGGAAGAACAGCAATGTGCCTCTGAAAAACGACAGAGAGCCAGTGTCTGAACCTTCAAAGAACTCAGGCTAAGGCCTTTTTTCACACCATCCTGTAAAAAGGACAGGACAGTCGACAGATCAAACTCTTGTGAAGACAGATCCCTGTCCACCACCAAGAGTGGAAGATAGACCAAATCCTGCGGTAAGCTTTAGAGGAAACAGGTTTCTGAGCCTGAATCATGGAAAAAAAAAATCCTTTCTTCCTCAAGATAGATTATTCAATAGGCAAGCCGTCAAACCTACACACTCCACATTCTCCTTCCACAGGTAACCCTGTAGTAGAAGATCCGGTCTGTGTGGAAGCCAAAACGGTTCGCACAAAGACAGGTCCAGGAGGTGTTCGACCTCATTGATCAGAAATGGACACTTCCCTGGATCGACATGATGGCCACCAGACACAACAGGAAGGTTCAGAAATCGATCTCTGCCAATGAGAGCGCTCCAGCTTACAGACAGAAAGAATCCGTCATCGGAGGAGGCTGGACAGTGGCCAGAGCAGCAGGCTACGGCATTGATCAGCTATCTGCAGTCTGCCCGGAAGTAGCTGAAGCGCTGTATTTCTTCTTTTAATTTCTGCAAAGAAGCAGTTTAAAAATACAAATGAATGCACTTTTCATTATATTCGTTAGATAACTGAACGATTTAGACCAAGTTGTGTTGGGATGATAGCTCCACTTTAAAGGTGCAGAATTCAAATAAAAGAACATTTTCAAAAGTGTTCTAAAACACAGAGAACACCTGAACATCAGTAGAAAATACTGAACCCCAAGGGAAATGAGTGAAAATGTCCACCAAAGCTCCTAAAATGGCAAGGAAGGGGTTAATGTATCACAGAAAACCCAAAATGCTCCAAAGACTCTAAGCAGACATAAAGATAAACCCAATGAGTATAGGAGTATATATAGGAACTCCAAAAGAAGACCCCTGTGGAGGGGAAACAGTGGGACAAGTGGACCATAGCACTCAAAGGGTTGCTCACCTTTTTTGCAGGTCTTCAGCCTTCAGATTAACATTGAGAAAGGGAGAAGCCTTAGTGAGAGTCCTCCAGGGGAAAAGACATAGCACAAAAGGTTTTCCCCCAGGGCTGGAAGGTCCACAAACAGCACCTGTAAACTGAGCAATCTACCACTGGGAAGTCAGTAATGGCAATCTGCCTAATGGGGGATTTCTACACCCATTATGTAATAAGAAAATAATAAAAAACTAAAAACTAAGCAGAACTCTTCTCTGTAGCCTCTCTCTACAAGGATCAAATCTAACTGGAGAGGAATAGCTAGTGGCCAGCAAAGGAGGAGAGGAAGGCTCCACCCTGCAGCATTTTTTTCAAGAATTGTTCCTGCCTAATTAAAGGGGCTGTCGCCTTCCCAGAGTTACCTGTAAACTGTAATGGATGACAGAGAAATATTGATTTGACTCAGGTTCTTCTTCTCACTGCGCGTTTTGTTAATTGATAAAAATAAACTATTAACATCTATTTTTGAAAGCACTCTTACGTTACAGCATTTTTTCATACCTGCCTAAGAATTTTACACAGTACTGTGTGTATGTATGTGTGTGATTATATATATTTATTTATTAATATATATATATATATATATATATATATATATATATATATGAAATGCACTCACAGGTCTTTTGTAGGTGTTAAAAATGTGCTGGTTTATTCTATCAAGGCCCAAAAGCATCTTGATAAAGGCCCAAAAGCATCTTGAAAAGGGGCCAAAACGTTGATGGAATAAACCAGCACATTTTTGAGCAAAAGACCTGTGAGTGCATTTCTTTTGGATTATCTATGACATGTTTATTATGGATTAGCACCCAGGCCAGAGGCTTAGTATTACAAGTGAGTGCCCAGTTGTGGGGATTACTATATGAGCATTGCAGTATGTAACAATGCCTTTTTTACTGGACTAAAGAACATTCAATAACAGAGGGAATATATATTATTGAATGTTAGTCCAATAAAAAAAGGTATTATTACATACTGCAATGCTCATTCGAGATTATATATATAAAACTTTTATATACAGGTGAAATTAGGAATATCCTTAAAATATGATTTGTTTGTGTGCCCCGAAACTGGAGAGGAGTATCACCGTTTTAACAGCTTGAATGTTACACATACAGAGGGGCTAATATTACTTGCTCCAGAATTGATCCTCTCTTTTTGTGCAGATGGCTAAGGCAATTTCACAACTTTGGATATGTGCAATGTATGATTTAGCAGTTTAACATATCAACACTGTGGGCTTCACCAATACATTGCTCTGTGGAGGTTTTTCTTTTGTAAATGTTAGCTCTTATTAAACTCTGGGATTGTGATTTAAGAAGAACTGGAGCAATTCTTGATCAAACCAAGGGCACGTCACGGAAATCAAACATTCCAAAAAATCCCATTTATTTAATTGAGCTTTTAACCAATTGAATGATGAGAGGCCTTCACTGGATTACACAGTTACCCATAACAACTGCTTGATCCAGTCAAAACAGGTGCAATTCACATTCCAGGCCTTGCATGAAAGCTCTGCTCCTGCTTATGTTTTATGAAAATGAAATATTCAACAGCAGTGGCAGACAACCAGATTCACCTGGCTAATCTTAAATAGGAGTTGAAAACAAAAGAGAGAGAGAGAGTGTGTGTGTGTGTGTGTGTGTGTGTGGGGGGGGGGGTTAGATGTGGAGTGCGCAAAATGAGACCCTCTCTCATGGTTGTATTCCTCCCGGGAATTTAAGGAGTTAAAGGCCCCATGTAAGCAGGAATTTTTATTTTCTTCCTAGGCAGCAAATGGTTTACCCAAGAATTGCACCACTTTCATTGTGCTTATAGCTCATGGAATAGTGCAAGCAATGTTAATTGTTAATACTATTGCATCACAATGTCGTGGGGTGGGAGGAAAAAAATTGCTAAAAGATTAGAATTGTATTATTTATTTCTGACTTTAGAGCAAACATGGGAAACAGGCAGCCCTCAGAGGTTTCATTTGCTGCCACCAGTTTGACTGTGGGACAGTCGGAAAAGAAGGTAATTTATTTCTAAAACGGAGGTGGACAAACTGTGGCCTTCCAGTTTTTGATGACTAGATCTCCCATTAACTAGGGATGGTGAGAATTGTAGTCCTCAACAGCTGCCAATCCCAGCTCCAAATCATACATACTCTGTTCTCCCTCGAAAAGGAACAGTCCATCCTTTTAGCTCAGATTATACCCCCATTTCACTTTGTACTTATTCTGTTCCACATTAACCTTTTGGGAGAACTCACTAGCATCTTAAAGGATTAATCCATTTTTTCAACCACTGTTTAGGATCTTTAACCAGAATGTGTGGACCTTTAATGGATTCAATGGCCACATACGCATTATTCAGTGTTAATTTGGTGTCCTGTCACCGCTTTCGAATATAACATGTCCGTAAAACATAAGCAAAAAACAGGATCTTAGAGAAGGCCTTGTAATGTGAATAAATAATTGCAGGTGTTTTGAGTGGCTCAAGCAGTTGCCATGTGTCATGAAACTCTCAAAAATCTTCTATTAGATATCGGGGGTGGGGGGGATGCCAGATAATTAAAAAAAAATGGAGCAAGTACAAACAACCAAATTATTTATTTAGACTAGTGTAAAAGCCAGTGTACACGGGCCAAGGTCCGGGTGATGTTAACCCTTTAAGTGCCGGAGGGGTACACTCTGGCACTCAAAGGATTAAGAGGCCAGTCCTGCTCTGCGTCCTGCCACCAACACAGTCATGCACTGCAGAGACTGCCCGAAAGCACAGAATGCTCTCAGCATTCCATGCTCCCAGCATTCGGTGCTCCCAGCATTCGGTGCATTTGAGCAGTCTCTACTGCACATGACTGCATTTGACAAACATCCTAGTGAATTATTATATGGGATGTGGGTAGTACGAGTTGTACACAAGTGTACCTTGGCTCTCTTCCTGGCATGTCCGTGGCTTGAATTCCGCCTCTGCATCATTGGGAAACGGAGGGAGAAAACCCAGAATAAATGAAATGAATAAACAAACCAAAGGACATGAAAGCGCGATATTTTATTTGTAATATTATATTCTATATATATATATACACACACACACAAACATATACATAAATACATACATATACACTATCCTTGTGTTTACCCATGAGTCCCAAAGGTAACTTTCTAGTTATGTATGGCAGCAAATGTAACAAATTATGTATTTTGCCAAGCAAAAGGTTAGTTTCCATTTTATGAGCTAAAAATGCCATTCCATTGGTTACATGGCATATATGCCCTAAAACAGCTCAAAAACTAAATAAAAGAATATATTTTCTGAAAGACTAACTTATGTTTCTTTCTACACCAATCATGGAAATTGTTAAACATAGAGGTTTTCAAAAAGGTTTCAAAAATTTACACTAAATGTCACACTTTACTGTACAATACAAGCAAGATTAGCATAACAAATAGCTTTTTATTTTACATTTCCATCCCTTCGAACACTATAGAATGTCATACTGTAGACATTAACTAATGTTCATTTGCACAGAAAAAAAAAAAAAAAAAAAAAAAAAAAAGGTACACAAGTGCCAGAAGGACAAAATCAGTTTTATTTTTTGAAAGTGGTGAACTAAAATGGTCATAACTGAGATATTAACCCCTTAATGACCATGTGGGTGGGTGTGCAGCCGGTAGTTAAGGACCACAGATTTTTTTTTTTTTTTTTTTTTTGCTCCAATGTATTCAGGTGTTCCAGAACGGCATGCAGCTGTGCGAGAACCCATGAATTTCATGATGTACAGAGCAGTCATGGGTTCTTAACGGAAGTTTTCCCATGACAGTTCTTGCACATTAAGGTGTTAAGGAAAGACATGAAAAGCGTACCAATTAGAAAACAGACATTCACCTGCATCAAATGAGGAGTTGTCTGCCTTTCTACCCCTAGGCTGGTGTGCAGCAATGTTTCTGTAAAGTGGCACTACAAGAGGAATATATCCTTTTTACATTTCCACCACTTCAAATATACTCAAAGTTTTGAAAACTATGGTATTTCCTACTGTATTCAGTACCTGCAAGGGTTTGCACCAAAAGCACTAACTTACACCGCCACTTTTTTTCAAACATACTGCTTCCATTAAATGGTCACAACTTGTTATAGATATTGATATAAGGAAACCAAAGCATACTATTTTGGCAAGTAGACGTTTACCCCAGAGCCAGCCCTTACATGGGTCCCGGCAGGTCCATGGGGCCCAGGCGGCACTTTGACAGGGGCAGCAATTTGCCATTCCCTCACATACATAAAAACAATGACCTCCACATTATTATTAACTTTCTGGGACTCCCCGCAAAAATGCTGTGCTCCCCACTCACAGCCCAATTCAGTGGCATAGCGGGGTAGCAGTGAGCACAGAAATATATTGGCCAACCCAAGACTTTGACAACAGCCAGGACCATATCATGTGACACGCAGCTACAGACATGATGCATGCTGGGGTTTTGTTTCATCAGTCTGGATGCCACTTTTAAACTTGCACTTTTAAACTTGAAAAGTGGCGCCCAGAAAGATGAAGAATCCCCAAGCACGCACCATGTCTGTCACGCGTGTCACATGGTTCCGGCTCCTGTCAATGCGGGCAGTGGGAGAAAAGACATTGGACTCAACAAGTCACTGCAGGCCTTCAGGTCAGGACTCAAGAGGACTTCACAAGTGGCCAGTTCCCTTCCTCCTCACATAAACATGTAAGGGGGGGGGGGTGAGGCACTGGGGGGGAAGAGGCAAAAGAGGAGTCAAGACTAGACGGGGAGAGAAAAAAATGGAGAGACTGCGTGAAAAGGGGAGAGAAAGAAAAGGGGAGAGACTGTGTGAAAAGGTGAGAGAAAGAAAAGGGGAGAGACTGTGTGAAAAGGTGAGAGAAAGAAAAGGGGAGAGACTGTGTGAAAAGGTGAGAGAAAGAAAAGGGGAGAGACTGAGTGAAAAGGAGAGAGAAAGAAAAGGGGAGAAAGTGACTGAGTCCAAAGGGAGAAGACTGGGTGAAAGGGGAGAAGATTGAGTGAAAAGGGAGGTCTAAAGGGGGGCAAGACCAGGGGCGGATTGTGGTCAGATACTTTTTTTTGTGTAAGAGAGCTACATAAGGGGCAATTAAAAAAGCCACAGAGTAAACTACCTGCTTTATAGGGGACAAATCAGAATTTCCAATTGATTTAACCCTTTGAATGCATTGCAAAGGGTTAAATGGGGCTTTTAATTTATACATATATATGTATGTATGTATATATATATGGATGTGGGCGTGTTTTGGTGGAGGTGGGGCAGCATTTCATCCATGGACCCAGGCAGCACAGTGTCTTGGGAAGGCCCTGATTTACCCACATCAAATGAAGGGAACTTGCCTTTTAACTCTAGGCTGGTGTGCACAAATGTTTCCATTTCTGCAAAGCAAAGAACTATCTGCATGAATTAAGGGGTGACTTCCTCTTCTATCCATAGCCTGGTGTTGCCAAATGTTTACACTATGTGATGCTGTAGTAAAAACTTTTTTTTTTTTTTTTTTTTTTTTTAAACACTTAACCCGTTAAGGACAAGGGATCTGGAAATTAACTTCTCATAAGGACTGCTTTGAAGTTGGTCCTAACTGGGTAAGAAACTGAAGCTCCTAAGACAAAGACCCTAAGAGGACTCCTCTGCACAGGGAAGGAAACACTAGTATGTTTTTAATGGGGTGGGAGTCCTGTGTTCCATATGGACTAAAGAGAAAAGGATTTAATATTAAGTTCACTAAAATCATATTTTCTCTTATGTCCAATATGCATCACAGGGACCATGACATATACTAAAGCATCCCAAAGATTCCCGGGAGGTAAAGGTGAAAAACTCAGTCTTCCCCAAATATACTAGTACTTCACACAACTAAACTGGATCCATAACACTATAGCTGTCATCAGATGCTAAACTAGCACAGCAAACCAAACAAGAGCCAACGGTGCTTAAACTACTGAACAACAAATGGGAAGTAGATGAAAAAGAAAAAAGTGTGTTCTCAGACAGGCCAAACTGCCTGGAGGACCTTCCTACCAAAGCTGGCCACAGCCAAGGCCAGAACACTAACACAGTAGTGTTTTATTAAATGTGCGCAAGAAGGACCATGCTGAATCCTAGTACAGCTGTCCAGTCGACTGTGGAGTGCGCTGTGATCTTGAAAGGTACAGGTTTCTTCCTGACCATATACTTCTGGTGTATGGTAGCCTTGATCCAAAAGGTATTGGTAACCATGGATTCTACCTAACCCTGTCCCCTAGGCCTCCCCTCAAGGATGGAAAAAAAGGGGGTCAGCCTTGTGAAATGGCGAGTACAATGTACATAGTACTTAAGGCAACATACAACAAATGAAGCCCCATCTGGATGAAGGGTCAAGACAAAAAGCCATTTTCAGAGTGAGAGGGTGCAACAGAATCGAGGCCAGAGGCTCAAAGAGAATCACCCTGGGGATTAGAGGAATGGGAGGAAACACATAAGAAAGGTGGAAGTTCCATGCAATGGACATCACATCCATGGCAAAGGCCAGGGGGTCCCTGGTTCATGCACAGAATGAAGGAGCCTTCCTTTTTCTCCAGGGATGCCATCAGATCTATTGCGGGGACACCCAAGAGTTACACTATCGAGTAGAACATTTGTGGCTGCAGCTCCCAGTTTCATGGTTCCAATTCTTGATGGCTGAGGAAGTCTGCAACCACGTTTTCCACTCCTGGAATGTAGACGGCCGAGATGGCCAGAATATGGGCCTCCTCCCACAGAATGAGACACTTCACTTCCTTTAATGCCATATTGCAGCGGGTTCCTCCCTGACTGTTAATGTAAGCCACAGCCATTGAGTTGTCTGACTGAACCCTTACCAGTGTCCCCTGAGTACCTGGGCCCAATGTAGTGGAGAAAAGTGAATAGCTTGGAGTTCCAGAATTTGATGGACAGGGGACTCTCCTTCCCTGACCGCCGGGGCCACGACACCTAATTGACCTAGGGTAGCACCCAGTCCTCTCTGACTGGCATTTAATGCCACAATGTTCCACTCCAGAATCACAAAAGTTCTCCACTGAACCAGCAGGAGGTGAAGCCACTATCAAAGGTCCTCCTTTACTTGTGGACAGAGTGTTACTTGATGAGAGATATGTTCTTGCTGATAGTACTATGTCCTGAGAATGTCCCATTGAAGCTCCCTCGTATGGAACGCAGAGTAGGGGAAGCTTCCAGGGAAGACAGAAGATGCCCCAGGACTTGCATGGAGTCTCTTATCATGGTCAAGTGCCCATGACATCCTCAAACAGGAGATGGATCATCTCCTCTGGAAGAAATACCTTCCCCTGGAGGATGTCAAACCTCATGCCCAGAATCCTCAGAACCTGGCATAGCACAGGAGAGGACTTTTTAAGGTTGAGGATTCAACTGTGATGCACTAGAATGTCTGCATACTCTGATATGGAGAGACAAATTTCTTCTGATACATATCACAAGAGAGAGGAGGTAATAGTGTCCAAAATATCAGATGGCGAATGTAATTACAAGTACTCACTCTTTCCCGGAGATGAATCACACAGTTGGAGAGAATTTTAACCCGTATCTGGAAGAGTCTCTTACTGGTGTCTTCTTTTTAACTTTATATCACCATATAATCACCAAAAACGGGGAAATATGTATGCAAAGAAAAAAAGAGCAACGATGTATAACAATACAAAAAAAATTAATTTAACATAAAAATACAATTGAAACCCTGAAAAAGCCTCGTTCAGTAGATTGTCCAAATATGGTTTCAGAGCAATGTCTTGAGCATGGATGTATGTGGCCAGGAGTGCCACAATCTTTGTGAAGTTTCTGGATGCCAAAGCCAAGCCAAATGGCAGAGCCGTGAACTAGTAATGATTGCATGTGAAAGCAAAATGTAGGAAGCGTTTTTTGGGTGGATTGATACATTCAGCTATGCATCCTGAAGATCCAGGGAGGCCAGGAACTCCCCCAGGCACATCACTGTGATGACAGAACTCAAAGATTCCATCCTGAAGTGCACAGCAACCATGTGTTCGTTAAGACATTTCAGGTCCAAAATAGGACAGCAGCTGCTGCCTGCTCTTTTGGAGGGAAAAAAGGGTGGAAGAAAAACCTGACAAGTGCTTTTGGGCTGGGAGCAATACCAATAGAGTGTAAAAGGAGTCTGTAAAAAGAACCGCTTGCTCTGGGTCCCGCAGAACACTTGAGAAAAAGAAGCTATGGGAGGAAGGGACTTGTAGTCCAATGCGGTACCCTTCTGATTCCACCAGCAAAACCCCCATGTCTGTTACGGAGGATGCCCATACATCTTGAAAAAGAGATAGCCCAATACAGGCAACATCAGACCAGGGCTCTGCGAGTCATGTATAGGTTGATATGTCAGACTTAGACTTTAAAGAAGATTTCTTGTGCTGACAAGTTTGTCTGGGCTTCGTGGCAGGGCTCACTTGGGAGACCTGTGGGAGTTGGACCTTCTGAGCCATGGATCAGCAGGGGGATGAAACCAAAGCTTCTTCCTTACCAGAAAGGACCATTTAATGGACATTTGGGGCAACATGGTGCTTTTTCCATCAGTTACAGCCCCAATGATCATCTTCAGGTCAGGCCCAAACAGGACCTTGCCCTGAAATGGCAAGGATACCAGTGACCCTGTCTTTTTGAAGGAGGGGGGGAGCTCAACCCTATGGTTCCTGTGTTCCATAATGGACATAAGAAAAACATACATACATATTATAGTGGGTGCCAGGACCAGGGCTAACAATGGAACAAGGCTGGGGAAGCAGACCGTGTATGTTTTATTCTATAGCTACCAATGGGACAGTGGAACAAGGCTGGGGAGGTAAAACAGTATGTGGGGACTTAACACTTTGCAGTGGAACCAGGTATGTGTGTATGTGTGTGTGGGTGGGTGTGTGTGTGTGTGGGTGGGTGGGGGGGGGGGGGTCAGTGTCAGAGAGAGTGTATGTGGGGATATGCGACTACCAGTGGGTAATGAAACAAGGCTGAGGAAGCAGGCAGCGTGCGTATGCCAGAGGAGTGTCCAATGCATTGAATGCACAAGGTAAAATTGTCCCCTCCACCTCCCCTCTGATGTTCACACTACACTCTGCTGGTATTTTTGGCTTCTTTTGACTGATTAAATATGGCAAATCATAAGGTACTCACTGACTTCCTTCCCATAATAATCCTTGTCAAGTAACACAGTAAATTAGGTTAAATAAAGACACAAGTCCATCAAGTTCAACCATCTCCTCATACCTCATAACTGAGAATTTTACAGCTTTCCTGCTACCAATTAAGTTAGTCTTTATCAGAACTTCCTGATCAGCCTACTGATTAACAGTATAACTCTGTATGTTTCCTTTTGAAAGAAATGTGTCTAATGAGTATGAGACTAGTGAGATAAGTAGGGAACCCTTTTAGTCATTGCTGATTTCAGTAAAGACACAATAGGGCCTTCCTGCTCCTCCCACTCCACTCAAATGTTCGGGGGGGAAAGCTGTCTCAAGGAGCAGCACTGGAAGAGAGGCAGAGAGTATGCTTAAATCGATCCTGATTAAAAAAAAAAATAAAATAAAAAATAAAAAGCTGCAGGTGTACAACAGTATATGTTCAATAGTGTCAGGTACAGGCTTGGCACCCTGAGGTTTAAATGGGTCTTTTAGAACCTCCTGAATGGCAGAGATGGCTCTAAAGTATTGCTATGCAGTGAATGTGAGACCTCACTAGCATTCAAAGGTTTAAAAGATCCATTTGATTCAGTCAGGATTTTTCTTTGTCCCCTATAGTTCAGCTGGTTTGCTTGAAAATTGCTCCACTGTGACTTTATACCAAGTGTACTTACCATAAAATCTAGGGATTAATTCTCACTATATTTCACATTTTTTTCAACTAAATTGGTGGGATAGGGTGCATTACATACAAGAGAATAAAATAAAAAAACCACAAAGTTAATACCTGCACAACACAGGAAAGGAAGCAGACTGTTTGAATTTGCCGCCTGCCTCCTTGCTTACATAACCAGATCCTTTAAAGCCCTACTAGGACCTATCTACCAAAATGCAGTTAGTCTGCAAATTGACATGAAGGTCATAGCAAGGCCCAAAAGTTCCTGAAGATTCCAGACAAGTTAGTACTGCTGGAAGGGACGCATGTAGAATCATGGGTGCACATTATACATATGCTTTAAATTCTTGCCTAAACATTTGGGCATAATTCATCCCTGCATATAAAATGCAGAAGTGTTATCACTAACTAGTTTGTAAGGCTGATGACCAAGAAAACCTGGAGCAGATCTGTAAGCAAACTGGTACTGCAGAGGACAAATAAAAGCTCCCATTGAGTGAAATGGAACTACTGTATTGAATCACTGTCTATCATGCCTTCATACAGCCTTCCGATATACTGTCACCAACACTGTGTTACATGCAGCAAAGGACCAATTACCAATCATACATTTAATTTTAACTTATATCCATGTATAAAATAGTAACAATGGGCAGTGATGAGTTAATATTTAAACAAACGAGCAGGGAGCTGAATGGCTGAGCTCCTTGCACAAACAGGATGCATGGACAGTCAGAAATCAGCTGCTCTAGGCTCCTGAATAGATACAGGGAGAGTTCACAGCATTCCCAGTCTGTTTTATGTGTGTTGCTGTTTATAAATGGCACACTGGCAACTATTCCAAACAAAACCTGTTGCTTAATAATGGCATATGGGTGATTATGGTGTTAATATCTGCACTGTGAAGGGTCCCTAGGACTAGAGTTGGTTATAACGCACAGTACACCATTATTGTGAACGCAAGCTGAACGGGATGCACTGGAGACAACACTAACATGCAAGGGATTAATACTAGTGTAAATGGTGTACTATACACATATGCTGTCCCTGAAAAAAACTTGCCTGCTCTTCATGGGGACATGAAGCCACATGTACATGGATTAAAGTAGAACAATACTGTGGGAACAAGATGAGACCTCTTCAGAATTCAACGGGTAAAAACTTTATTTATATCCATGGATATTTTCAGTTGTTTCTTATGTTGCAGATGGTTTGCCCAACACATGCTCCCTTTTTAACTTAATGTTTATGGTCCCATGTCTCCTCTGATGGAGAGCAGACAGGTTTTTAACATCAGCATCACAGTTGTAAGAAATAATAGAAGAATAACATTAGTCCTAGTTACTCTAGGAAAAAGGAGTGTCAGAAATGTATAAAACTAATAAGCGTTACAATGAACTATTGACCATGACAAACAAATCACTGTATTATCTACTCAAACATGATTAGGGTCTTAGCAATTAAAGATGTGAAATTCGGGAACAAACTAAATGAACAGGTAGAAAACCCCTGACGGATTTCAATGATGCTTTGGCAAGTATTAACATTGAGTGATCAGAACAACACAGCGGTAGCCAAGGCAAAATGTCCTTCCAATCAGGTCACTACTCCCTGAAAGGTAAATTACCACATTACATGGAATGTACAAAACTTGTTCAACTTTTCCTGCAACAAGTACAGCCAATACTGGGAGTTGATAAATAAAAATTTTGCTCAAATTTGCATTTGTACAGTACTTCTATGGCCTTCCAGTTTAAATTGGTGCTGTTAAAGCAGTGTATGGAAGGCTATTGTCTGTGACAATATCCTTTGATTGTCTACAGTAGCCAGAGCTTGAAACTATAAAGGCAGGCCATTGTAGTACTGCAAAAAGAATAAACTCCTGTAATAATTTCTAAATCACCTCTCAGTAATGGTAGTACCTTGCTTTACTCATATAAGCTCCCTTTTCTAAACTTGAATGTCACAAAAGAAAAACAAGAATAAAAGTGACCTCTGAAGCTCACTGACCTGGGGTTCTTGACGCGTGTTTGGCTCATCAGATTCTTGCTCCTCTTTACTTGGTGACCTTGACACCGACTTGCTTCTGTTTACGGATTCCTCAACCAGACGCTTCTCCGACTCCTTCATAATCTCCAGTGTTTCTTGGGTTGTGTGGCCATGGGACATCTTCAGCATAGTACAGAGCAGAGAGCAGCAACCTGAGGTAAGTCAGAACAGAATGCAGGAGAAAGGGATAAATAACAATAATAGGACTTTAGTGATTTTACCTGTTAAATGCTTTTCTCTTTAACCCATATGGAACACAGGTACCATGGGGTCCCTCCTCCTGGTGGCCAGGATATATCTCAAAAGAAAGTCTTAGAGGTGGTGACGCCCTCCTCCAGCTCAACCCTATCCCTGCCCCCTCCTAGTAACTGCCAGAATTCATGTGACCGAAGCCACATAAAGAAATATAAGCTGTGAAAGAAAAAATCTCCTACAAAAAAGGATCTGCTGCCCAGGAAAGCAAGAGCACAAAAAAAGGTTCCTTTCTCTTACATATGGAACACAGGTACCATGGGGATATACCAGTGCTAATATCCCAGAGGTGGAAAAGGAGAAAGGACCCCACGCATGTCCCCATGATACCAGAGTTCCCCAGGACTATGAAATATCTGAATAACACAAGCAATAAGTGTCAATGAACACTGAACTTACACAACACAATGAAACAATAGCCAACGGGGCTCAAAAATTACTGAACAACAACTGGCAGAAGAAGTGTGCAGGTCCCTAGATAGGCAGAACTTCCTGCAGGACCTTATGGCCAAAGCTGGCCTAAGTGGAGGCCAAGGCATGGACGCGGTAGTGTTTTGTGAAAGTATGCAAAGAGGACCAAGTCACTGCTGTTCAGCTGAGGCCTGGTTCTTGCAGGCCCAAGAGGCACTCAAAGACCTGGTTAAGTGCGCCATGATCTTAAAGTGGAACTTTCACCATCTTTAAAGTCACCCTGCAATAATTAAGCAGATGGCAACTAGCTTCTTTACAGTTCTCTTACCTCTCAGAAGTAGCCGATTCTAAAGTTATTCTTAATCTTCGGAGACCGGAAGCCAGGCATCAGTGCAGACATCTTGTCAGCGCACCTGCGCTGTCAGTCCCGGTCTCCTCTAAGAAGCACTGCAGTGTGCCACAAGGTAGCCGGAAGAGAATGACAGCACAGGCACACAAATGGCACTAACCTGGGCCGTCAGTCTCCCAAGACTAAAGATTACTTTACAATCTGCTACTTCTGAGAGGTAAGAGAGCTATTCTGAAGCTATTCGCCATCTGCTTAATTATTGCAGGGCGACTTTAAATAAGGTGAAAGTTCCGCTTTAAAGGGAATAGGTTTCTTCTGGACTTCATATGCCTGTTGTATAGTAGCCATGATGCAATGTGACCTTGAAAACAGACTGACCAGCACTGGGATCTGAGAACATCCTGATGCATTTCCCTTGTGTGGATCTGAAAGTAAGGAACAGCATCCAGGGCTGACACCTGTCTGCCCAAAACACTAATGAACTCCCTCATTGTGCCCTTGACACTTACTGAACCACAAGCAGAATCTTGTCCTCCAGCGGAAAACCTTCCCCTGACGAGTGTTGAACCGCATCCCCAGGATTGAATTTTTAAAAGTCTGACATGCTTTCCAATAGAGTATCCCAACACTAGTAAAAAATACTACAAATATCCCCAAAACAATACAGCACCCTCAATAGCCCAGAAAATACACTTGGCAAGCAAAGAGTTAATCTGGAGAAGGAGAGCAAGGAGAGAGTGCCTCTGCATAGGATAAGCAAGAGAAGTAAAATGGCCACTGTAAAAAAACGGACAGCCAGTCGGAAGAAAGCCTGAGAAATGGGCATTCTGGGAAACATAGCCTTCTCTGTTGCTTAGCAATGCATACAGCTCTGTTAGTGGATTGCCACACACCCCCTGGACACTCTGAAAGTGTACCGGATAAAAGGGCACAAATAGACAAAAAGATAGAGCCTTCGCGGATCGTTGTATCATAAACAGCTGCAAAGATATGTTCCATAGCAGAGTTTCCCAGAGAGGTTAATGGAGCAAAGATGGCAGCGGGTGGGCTCCCGACAGCATTAAAATCAGTCTAAATTGAAAAAGTTGTCAAAAGACCCAAAACCCTCAAGGAACATCTGATGGTAGCATAAAACTAAGGGACAAGTAGTGGGGAGGTATAAAATAAATCCACCAAAGCACTCAAACACAGTAAAAGTCAAAAATATAGAGAAAGGGTTAATCCCATAGAATAAAGCAGTCATCTGTACACCAAAGCCCCCTGAGAAAAACATATACCGTCTTAGAGAGAAGGCAGAGTCTCAATAGACCACGATATGAGGGAAAAACTTGGCAGCAAGATTCCCTCCACAGGACTGAGTGGTCAATCCACTCCAGGGAAGCCCAGTGTTTATAACCCGCCTAATGGGGGGGTTATACAGCCCCATATCTTAGAAGAAAATAATAAAAACCTAAGAAAAAAATAAGAGGCTGGAAGCTTCTAGCAGGACACATTAATTCTGGCAGTTGGTAGGTGGTGGTGGGGAGGGGGGGTTTGAGCTGGAGGAGGAGAAGGGAGTGTCCACCCTTAATGCTCTTTCTTTTGATATGTGTCCTGCTCTCCAGGAGGAAGGACTTTATCCCACAGTACCTGTGTTCCATATTGGAAGCAAGAGAAAATAAATTACATTCAAAACAAAATACTGATTTCTTTCAGCCGAGCTTCTTGAAAGGGACCTAGTTTTACAGAGCAGCAACCAACACTATATTGAAAAACACTATTGGCCATATGCAAAAAAGGGAAGCAATTGTAATGAACATCAACTGCACCACAGAAAGCGCCTAAAAAAAATAAATAAATAAATAAATGTAAAGAAAAAAAAAAAATTTCCATAAATTCAAATGGGAATTTTAACCACCTAATGCTAACTGCCTCCTAAGCATCTTGAAGCAATGTTTGAAGATATCTCTAGGTTTCAGTGGGATAAAAAGCCAAATTTAGATCAGTGGGAATTTAGAATTTTTATTTCTTCCTCGTGGTGCAGTTGGTTTGTTATTTTATGCATACAGCCCCTAACGTAATTTAATGAATGAATGTATTTATTTATATAGCGCCACAAGTGTATGCAGCGCTTTACAAGTTAGACAATACAGGGTTACAAGTAATTTGCAAAGTGAAACACCGGAAGTGAGGTCCCTGCCCGAAAGCTTCATTCAAAACCAGGGTACAAATCTCAGGGCCATTACCAGAAAAACTGGAGAAAAGCAACCGTACTAGAGAAAACAAATAATAATTCTCAAGACTCGCAATGATTTATAAGAGATGCACCAATACCGATACCCGTATTTGCGCGAGTACTCTTACTCACGCAAATGGGGCCGATACCAGGGCAATCAGCGGCCGCGGACCTGTGAAGTTAGATTGGGAGTCGCAGGGCCACGTTAGTGTGGAGGCAGGCCGGGAACGTGATGTCAGACGCAGGCTACGCAGCGGCGTGAAGAAGAACACTGAGAGTCTGCGTCTGTGCACCCAGACCCAGTCAGAGAGAGCTCACTGAGCGGGAGTCGGGAGCAGAGGAGACAGAGTCAGCTCAGCAGACAGGCAAGAGGGGGAAGGGAATTGGGGAACTGTAACAGCGGCCTAGAGGATCAATCACCAAGAGGGGTGATAAAGGCAAAGGGGGATCAGAGGCAAGGGGGCATCAAGAGCGGATGAAAGAGGCAGAGGGGGGTCAAGAGGGAGAAAAAGACAGAAGGGGAATTGGGGAAACTAACAGGCAAAAAGGGAGATCATTCAAGAGGGGGAGGAAGACAAAGGGGGATCAAGAGCGGGTGAAGAAAGAGGCCACATAAAGAAATGTAAGAAAGAGGCAGAGTGGGGGGGGGGGTCAAGAGGGAGAAAGAGGCAAAAGGGACTAAGGGAGGAAAAAAAAAAAAAAAAAAAAGAGCCAAAAGGAGGAAGGATCAGGAGACAAAAGGAGGGGGGCCAAGAACAGGCAAAAAGGAGGGGGGATCAGGAGGAGGAGTAAGAGGCAAAAGGGTGGGATCAAGAGTCAAGAAGGGGAGAGCGAGGCAAAAGTAAGGGGGATCAAGAGTCAATGAGTGAGGGGGAGAAAGAGGCAAAGGGCTGGATCAAGAGAGGGGAAAATGGGGGAGAGGAGAAAGGCAAAAGGAGTGGGATTTAGAGTCAACGAGGGGGAGAAAGGGGGATCAAAAGGGGAGAGAAAAAGGCAAAAGGAGGGGGCTCAATAGGGGGAGAATGAAGCAAAAGGTGGGAATCAAGAGGGGGAGAAAGAGGCAAAAGGGGGGAATGAAGAGTCAAGAGGTGGTGTGTGTATATTATATATATAAAATCATTCGTCTGCTTTAGGTACTTGGAAAACTGCCAAATGACATCACAAAAAGTATCGTTAATTGGTATCGGTGAGTACCTGAAAAAAGTTTCAGTACTTGGTCTTAAAAAATTGGTATTGGTGCATCTCTAATAAGGGTCTTAACCCCTTAACAACCCTTGCCGGTCATAGTACGTCAAGGGTCGATCTGACTGAACGACCCATGACGTACTATGACCGTCATGGAATTCCGGGCTCCCCCCGCGGCTGCATGCCGTTCGGGGAGTCCGGAACTGGGGGAAAAAAAAAAAAAAAAAAAAAAAAAAAAAAAAAAAAAAAAACGCGGACGTTCAGTCGTGTCGTTGCGCCGATCCCCCGGTTGTTAAGGGGTTATGGACCGGCAGCACACTCACCCGGCTGGCACTTAAGGACCACGGACCATTTTTTTATTTTTTATTTGCGCATCCGATGCAGGGCTCTGATGCTCTGAAATCCATGACAGTCTTGGCATGTCATGGGTCCTTATGGCTTGCCAACCCATGACGTGCCAAGGCCGTCATGGGTCTTTAAGAGGTTTACACTGCGAATGATATAGGTCTCCAACACATTGATGATCAATAGGAATCTTTGTTCCCTAAGATTGAGTTGAAGTAGCCCAATTAATGGGCAAACCACTTTCATACATATGGTCTTTAATCCTTTGACTGCCAGAGGCATGCCAAATGCACTGCTTCACAATGCACTGGCAGCCCTCTAACACTCAAGGGGTTAAACATAAATAGTTACAAAATGCAAAGCAATATTTTTTTTTTTAGTGCACTGCGGAGAGGTCAATTAAAAAATGCACTGCAAAATCATTTTCTGCAAGTTAATACTGTAATCTCTGAGGTAAAGGACATAGAAACCAAACTTATCCCACCACACCCATCTAGCAAAGACCAGCAAAACCACATCAGCATTGCACAGGGCATCCCCTGTTTACAAGGCATTCCCTTTCTCAAATACCATCTGCATAGATGTTTAGTTCTCTGTTGATGAGGATTCCGTTTGCTGCTGCAGCAATAACCTCCTCTGAACAGCATTAACCTCTTCTTATCCACCTAATTTTCAGGACTAGGCAACAGTAAGAAGTAGTTGATTAACCTTTAAAGGGATAGTAATGTTTCATAATATAAGCAGCTCTAATTAATCTTCATAGTATTTGGACTTTGGAGAGTGTTATTTCAATTCTGCCAGAGTTGTAGTTCAAGAGTAATTCAATGACAAAGTATCCCCCTCCCGCCCCTTTTACTGATGTAACACTGCTCAGCCAGATCAGAAGGGAGGTGCCCAGGTAGACCGCAGAGAGGGACAATCTTCAGTTAAGGGAAAAACCTGAAAAACTTGTCAATGAGGACAAGGTTTTCTTTGTTCTCATAGAAAGAAAATTGTCCCCTGCTGTTATCTGTCTGGTCTTACAACCAGATTCCCCATCTGAGAAGAGATGGCTTACACTAGGTAAAAGGGGCGGGAGGTGAAACTTTGCTTGTGAATATCTCTTAAACCATAAAGGTTTGAGAGATGAGACTTATATAGTTATTCATGTTTTTTTAATACCTACAAAATAAAATAAAGTTAAAACGAAGTATAACTATCCCTTTAAGTACCAGAGAGGTGTGTACAATACACCAGCTAACTATAGGTGAGGCTCACTGGAAAGTAAACAATCACTCGGAATCATCTCTACTAGCACAGCTCCCATTATATATTATACACCATGACTGCTCACACGTCACAGAAAAACACCTTGCCTCGTGATTAGTAAAATGACAAATTTGCATAATCCAACCATTAAGAAGGTGGTTGAATTTAGTATTAATCTTTTACAACTCCCATTGGTTCTCTGGTATAAATTAAATGGAAGAAGTTAGCATGGTAAGCTAGAATTTTGTTTTCTGCCCAATGAAAGATACTAACTATATATAACACAAATACTGGTGGTCCATGTTAAAAAATAGATGTAAAATGTCCCACGCTGATCCCCTTCCATACTTCCTACTCTTCTGTCACAGACTCCCTTAGCTTATAAATAGCAATGTGGCAACTCATTTCCCATCATTTTGTTTTATGTTTTTTTGTTTTTTTTACTGAAAAGCATGTGTATACGATAGTGTGCAGGGGTATCTGTGGTTACCAGTGAGCAAGGGAACAAGGCTGAGGGTCAGGCAGCATCCACAGAGATTTGTGGCTACCAGCTACCCCACAATCCTTACGTCTGACATTCTGGCACACATTTTACAATATTCCAAGTTGCTCCCATTAACATGGGGGAGAGAGAGAGAGAGGGAGAGAGAGAGAGAGGGGGCATAGTGACCCCTCCTGATGTCCCCTTGGCATTGATCACCTATCCAATGTCCATGACGTTGCTATTATCTCTCCTGCAATTTTTAAGATGTATATCATGGTCAGAAGTCTCAAAGCATATACGGTTTTACCTTAGGACCTGGCTGTAAACAATTGTTTTTTATGTCTAGACAGCCTTACACTGAACACCCCAGGCTTGTTTATGGTCTATAGTGCACAATCCATAGACAGGTTAACAAGCTACATGGTATTTTGTTACTAAAACATCCTAAGGTCTGCCTTATTGCAGTAGATCAACTCAGTATTATTGTTTTGCAGTAAATCAGTGTTAAATGAAACTACATGGAAGTCCTGACATATCATGGCCAAGGGCTACAAATGTTCTAAGGGAATTAGCTTGAACGTCCCTGATTTAGACCACTTTAGTAACCCTTCTTCTCTCAGATTACCTTTCTTCCAGAATCACATATACATCAACAGTGGTAAAAAAATTAGATAGGACTGTTTTGGTTGTAATCATTGTTAGCACTACTTCCATTCAGTCTCTCACTAATAATCCGGAGTCAATGATTTCTGATTGGTAGGCAAAGCTACAATTTACATGTCAGTGATAAATTAAAACTGCACATCTTTTTGAAGAATGTGGTGCAAACTGAGGTTTAAAAGAACACTTACAAAAAGAGGATTTTAGTCTTACCTGTTAAATACTTTTCTCTTAATACATACAGGTTACTGGTAACTCTGGGTAGGCGATCTGCCCCTTTAAGTAGACAGGAACAATTCTAGAATTGTATGCAGGGGGTGGAGCCTACCTTCCCTCCTTGGATGCAGCTAGCCAACCAGCTCCAGAAAGATTTGAGAGACTAACTATTGACTAGATAGTAAAAGGGAAAGAAGACTCCTGTCAGCATGACCCTGAAGGACCCCCACAGTCTGCCACAGGACAGCCAAGCATGGTCCCTTGACAGGGTGGAAGACCAGTAACCTCTATGGACTAAAAGAAAAGGATTTAACAGATAAGACTAAAATCCTCTTTTCTCTGTCGTCCAATACAGGTTACCGGTAACTCTGGGATGTCCAACCATTGAGTTTCCCAGAGGCGGGAAGTAAGGCAAGGACCAGGGGCAAGGCACCCAAAGTCACCAGAGTAGGCATGAACCATCAGATCAGGGATAGCCCAACAAACAATGAAGTGTCAATGGACACTAAACAGGGGCAACAACACCCCAACTGTTACACAGCACACTGAACTAGAGCCAACGGGGCTCAAAAGTAAAGGAAACACCAAGAACCGAAGAAAATCCTAGACCGGCAAAATTACCTCCACGATTTTCCTCCAAAAACTGGAGTCAGCCGATTCCAGAACATCAACACGGTAATGCTTCGAAAAGGGGTGCACAGACAGCTAAGTGGCAGCCCTGCACAACTGATCAGCAGAGGACTGATTCTTGTAAGCCCAACAGGCCCCAATAGATTGAGTAGAATGAGCCATGACCCTGAAAGGGACAGGCTTCTTCCTCAGCTCGTAAGCCTTACGAATAGTGGAATTGATCCAAGAAGCAATAGTCACCTTGGATGCATGTCTTCCTGCCCTAGGACCCTCAGGAATGACGAACAACGCGTCTGATTGTCTGATACACTCCGTGCGATGCACATAAAACCTGAGACAACACACCACGTCTAACAAGTGGAGATCCCTCTCCTTGTCAGAGGTGGGGTCAGGACAGAAAGAAGGCACCACAATCTCCTGATTGATGTGGAACTCCGAAACCACCTTCGCTGAAAACTCCTGAGAGGTGCAAAGCACCGCCTTGTCCTTGTGAAACACCAAATAGGGTGGTTTACGGGACAGAGCATGCAACTCCACAACACGACGGCCAGACAAAATCGCCAGGAGAAAAGCCATTTTCCACGTCAACAGGCATAGAGGAATAGTAGCCAAAGACTCAAATGGAGGGAGCTGAAGAACGCCCAAAACCAAGTTAAGATCCCACGGAGGAGCAGAAATCTTGAAGGCAGGATGAGTATGAGCAACGTCATGGAAGAAAACCTTGACATCAGGAAGGATGGCAATGCACTTCTGAAAGAAAAGAGAGAGCAGATGTCTGAACTTTAAGGGAACTCAAACTGAGGCCCTTATCCACACCATCCTGCAAAAAGGCCAGGACCTTAGGCAGATCAAATTCCTGAGACAGGTCCCTGTCAGCACACCAAGATAAAAAGGTTGACCACACACGATGATAGATCTTGGAAGAAACAGAAGAAAAGCCTTTCTTGCTCAATATTGAGGATTCAATAAGAAAAACCTAACAGGATGGCCACGGAACCTCCCACGCTACCGCAGGACACATGAATGGGAGTTTGTAGGTGGGAGTTTAGCTGGAGGAGGAAGTCTCTACCCCAAAGACCCTGTATTTTGTGATGTGCCCTGCCCTCCAGGAGGGGAGACTCAACCCAAGGAACCCATGATAAAATTCCTCCCGCTGAAGTACTGCACAAACAATCAAGACTGCCTCAATAATCATGATATTCTCTACTAATCTAACAATATTTTTGGAGAACTAGTCCATTCAGAACTTACTCATAATGGTCAACAGGATTTTACGCCATGTTTAATGCAAAAGTGGTTTATTGTTAGGAGATGATAGCATTGCTTTAAGTACCAACAAGCATTCAAACAAAACTGATGTTAATACCATTGTAACCCTCTGAGCATAAGAGTGGTATGAAAAGCATTGTAGAGCAATGTGCTATACACCCCCTGGCACCTGACGGATTAAGTTTCTAGATCAGGGTTAGCCATGTCTGGTCATTGATGAATACCAGCAGTGCATGTGTTCATGATATTCCACCTTGAGTATAGGTAGATTGATTAAAGTGATTGAGTCACTGATAGATCTGCCAGTGCTCAAGATGACATATCACAAAATCTACCACAGGGCCTTATTTATCAAGCTGAATCACAGATGGTAGCTTTTGTGAATCAAGGCCGACTACCCTTGTTTTAGATGTTATAGGTCTCCAATGCATTTTTCTACAATGTTCAGAAGGTGTATCTTGCATCCAAGGGGTTAAAAGCAGAGTATTGCAAACTGAGGCTGTCCAGCTGTAGCAGACTTCAACTTACATTATCCTCGACCATCAAGCCATGATGAGATTTCAGTCCACAACAGCTAGAGGGCCTCAGGTTACCTGTATCTAGGTTAATGAGTTTGATTGTGTGTGTGTCTCTCTCTCTCTTCCACTGTGCTGGATGCTTCTGCTCTGTTCTTTTGCTTTCATTAAGCTTTTTCTACAAGCAGGCTGTTTTAGCTGTATGAATGAATCAGCCACAGTCCCCTAGGACAGCGTGGGAGGCTGAGAGGAGAAGGAAGACATGATCATCTTTGACAAGAGCACATGGGAGAGCAAACAAACATGGGGGGGGGGGAGAAAGGGTGGGAAGAAGGTACAAAAACAACAAACATATAGGATGAAAAATGAACTAAAGGTAAGCGAAAGATACAATTCTAACCAGAATAGCAGCCCTGAATGCAGCACAGGCAACAAGGCATTTCTTTCCCTACATGGACACCAATGGCACATACAGAAAGTGGGAAGTAACCATTAACTCCATGGATGCTAATCATCTCTAATGTATTACAAAAGCATTGTGTTGGCAATGTCTTTAACAGCCAAAGCCATGTCTTGAACATTATCTAGATAAATGGTTCACAACTAGGGTGCTGTGGCACTTTGGTGTGCAGTGGGTAACACTTTTTTCAAAGAAGCTTTTGACAAGCATGTTAAAGTTGAGTTTGTAGTGTATACTTGTGGAAACTATTACGCACAATATGCTCTACAATAGCGAAGTTTCTGCGTTGGAGAATACAAAAAAAAAAAAAGAGAAGGAGCACACACTCTAAGTGTAAACTTCTTTAAAAGTTCAATTTTCTTGACACCTCCACCGTGATGTTTCTCACCATTATCCTCCTTTACTATGCAATGTAACACCTTCATACAGGTTTTTGTTGCACTCACCTTCTCAAGATGCCAAATCCTGCCTCAAGGTGTGTGCGCCTGTACTGGATAATCCCCAGTAATGGTGTACTACGGTGCTGCTAGCCCATCTGTTCTGCTCTTGCAGATACTGTTTCTGAGTTGCTCCCTTCATTAAGACCTAGAGAAATTTCCTATAAAATCTCAGGGGTGCCCTAAAAATTCCACATTGCATGTTAGGGGTCCCTTGAACAAAAAAGGATTGCGAACCACTGATCATTAAAGGGACAGTAATGTCCCCCCCCCAAAAAAAAAAGTCCTGTTCTGTAGAGTTTAAAATATTAACTAATATGCTCCAAACCCTATCTCTCAAACAGCTATGGTTTGAGAGATATAGGGATTCAAAGTTCCCCCCTCCCTCCCCTTCTCCTGATGTTAGCGGCTAGCTGACAGCAGGAGATTCTGGTCCAGGGACCTGCAGGTGGCTCTGCAGCAGAGCCAGAATTGCATTACTTAAACCAGGCATACTTTTTAGACCTTTCCAATGAATTAATTCTTTGGCAATAGCACGGTTTTGTCTCTGCTGCAGAGCCTCCTCGAGGCGTATTACTCTATTCTCCTTCTGTCAGTTTTACATCTGACATCAGGAGAAGGGGAGGGGGTAACTTTGAATCCCTATATCTCTCAAACCATAGCGGAGAGATAGGGTTTGAAGCGTATTGGTTATTATTTTAAACTCTATAAAACAGGACTTTTTTGAGGGGACATTACTGTCCCTTTAAACAGTCTAGGAAAAAAAAGATGCAATAGACAGCCAAAAGTAAAGTATGCAAAAATTATTTTAAACCATTTTCATGCCCAGAAAAATATCTATATATTAATAAAAGGAGAAGGTTGGGGCGTGACCAAAATTCTCTGTCCGCGCCAGCCAGACCCCATAGCAGCAGGAAGGAAGTGATATTCTAATCTGCTCCATGCTGCTTCCCCACTACATACATGAGAGCAAAACAGCCTGGATACTCCTGGCAAAACCTCTGCAAAGACTTCCCAATCCCTCCAATCATGCTCTCCCATGCTAGTTTTGCTTCTCTGTCTACTGTATTCCCTCCCATTCACCTTCTCTCCCAAGTATTTCACTTGAATGCTTCTTTCCCGTCAGTTACATTTACCCTGTTTCATAACTAGGTCTCTTCCTTCCTTCTGTCACAATAACATGTGGGATGCAATCATGTCCTCCTCTCACTAACTCGCTCCACATTTGGGTTCATCGCTCAGCTGTTTACCCTCCACTATGCCCATCACATTCTCTATCACTTACTCTACAAAGCTCCCAATCTCCATTGCAGTGTTAACCCTCTCAGTGCCAAGAGACTCAGAAAGGCTTCTTCACAACCTTTGCCACTCTAAACTTTCATAATGTTTCCTGTCATATCTAGCCTCCTCCCACCCGCCAGGTATTTGGTCTGCACCCCTCTTTCTTGCTTCCTCTATTAAAACAACCTATGCCACTCCAGTGCCCATGCATCTCCCTCACATATACCCACCTCCCATAGAAGAAACACATTGTAAACTAATGGTTTGCTCGTTACTCTGTCACTGAAAGTTACAAACACAACCATACCTCGTTGTTGCAGCCAGCCATTGCTGCAGTCATAGAAAACCTTTATTAGCATATAAACTGTACTGAAAATGCTTCATCTGCATAAAAAAAATCACCAAAAGGCTTAATTAGCATACGAAACGCCACAATTAGCATACAGTACCAAGCATGAATATCTCCTTAACTGTACATTTGCTGGTCTTTTTGCGAACATGACAGGTGGGCAGTTTTTAATTAAGTATTCAAATATGCCAACTTGAACCAAGGTGACAGGTCCGCTTTACCCTTGGAATACGTGACCTAAAAGTAGGTGTCCTTCGTACACCAGTCACCTACAATGAACGGTTTTTATTTGCATTTCATATATACTGTGGTCTACTGCTAGTTGTATCACATTATAATCTGATAAAGATAAACTGACCCAGGAACGGTCTTGCCTTGTCTGGCTCCTTCTGAACCCTTGACAAAAGAACCAATTTGAAGGAAGGGACTTGAAATCTATGCTGTATCCTTCTGAGATTACTCTCAAAACCCACTAGTCTGATACGGAGGACTGCCAGGAGTCTCGTAAAAGGCAAACATGGCCCCCTATAGGAAACAACGAACCAGGATCCCGCGATTTTTGCGGAAGAGCACTTGTCAGACTTCTGAGAGAAAGACATATATAATAAAGATACCCACAACAGTCCTTGTATGGAGAGGCAACATAGTTCGGGACATAGGTGGATCAAAGGGTTACTCCACAGTCCTTTGTCTTTAGGTTACATCTTAGAGAGGAGGCAGAGACTCAAGAATCCCTGTCATGAGGGAAAACTTGGCAGCAAGGTTCCCTCCATAGGACTGAAAGGGTCCACAAAAATACCTGTAAACTAGTCAATCCACTCCAGGGAAGCCCAGTGATGGTAATCTAAATCAACACAAAAAAGAAAAGGCGCCTCTTGAGTAATATCCTCTAATCCACTGAAACACCATACCACCATAGATGAAATAATACTCACAAAATGCTGGGTATATACCTACGTATACACCAGCAATAGGAGCTTAGGGAATAAAAGCTGCTCCCCTGTACAGCGTCTGTGATTTCACGAAACAATGCTTTTGGACGCTCACCCCAAAAACACCCCACTCACGGAGCCAGGAAACATTCGGGGGGACGACAAAGAACAAGGAGAGCGCCAATAGTGCCTTATCACTAAGGACTACCAATATACAGATAGAAATAATATTGAATTCACATTTAAAATAAGCTGTTTTGTAGGGATTAAGGTCTTTTCCTGAACTTTGTTTATTTTATACAATTTTTACTGTGAAAAAAGCGCATGTTATCTCAGCTTGAATTAATTGAATTAATTGAATTAGTTTACTAAAAATATAATTGCATGACTATACAGCCTCAGGTACATAACTAAGCTCTATTTCATGCTGAATAACCTTTAAAGGGATAGTAAAACTTTATTATTATTATTCCCCATATTGTAGCTATTTGAAAAAGAATTGAATAGCCCCCAGGTTCATCTCTCAAACCTTTATGGTTTGAGAGATAACTGAACAGGTTTGAGAGATAATCGAACGCAATGTTCCCCCTCCCTCCCCCCCCCCCTTCCCTGAAGTCAGCGTTGTACTGACTGCAGGGATATCCGGTCTTATTTTCATCAGGCTTCTCTGCAGCAGAGCTGAGATAGCGTTAGTAAAAAAGAATTATTTAACTGAAACAGTTTTCTACGTGTGCTTGGTTTGAAGGCACACATAGAAGACCGTTTCAGCGAAATCATTTTTTTTTTTTTTTTTTTTTTTTTAACTGACGCGATCTCGGCTCTGCTGCATATCATTCTGGTCCCTTCAATACACTGGAACAAAACTCTTCAATATATGGCAAGCTTAAATAAATCTCCGGATTTCTTTATTAAAAACTTTAAAATATATGTACCACCACTGTGTTATCTTATGCATTTCACAGCTGAACGCTGCTTTCTCAAAGAAAGTGGCTACAATGTAAAACTAAGAAACAGACACAAGGTTGCCTGAGAGAATTTAAAATCTTGATCTATCCCATGATTGGTAGTAGTAACTTGTCAATCAAACCCAATAGATATCGAGCACTCTATATTAACCCCTAATTCACAGATTTTTCGATCTATCAATCATGGATAGAAATCATTATTTTAAATCCTTTACAGATGTACATCATAAAATAAATTTTAAAAAATATAATCATGAGACTGAACAAAGAAACAATTAAACTATGATTATTACATATAGCACAATACTGGGAATCAATTTAAAATAAACTAACCTCTCTATCCCACCCCACGCTCAGCAACTGATGCGTTCCCTGCACTCAAAGGGTCGAGGCTAACTATATAGCCTGAATCGGCCCTCGAAATATGTACGGCTACAGAGCTATACAAGTCCTATAGTGCATAAAACCACAAAGATAATAAACACTTAAACTATCTTCCAATATACCAGGAGCTGACAAATTCCTATAGCGTACCAATACTGATAACAAATTACCAAACTAAAATAATTAAAAATGCTATAAAAAATTATATATTACAGACACACACACACATCCCCAATACTCTATGACCCTTGTAATAAAAAGCCCATCATTCTATAAAGATATATAATAGAGATTCACAGTCAATACTACCATATGTATAACAAAGAACTTCCAACTATATATGGAGGAAAGTTCTAGTCAATAAATACAAGATCCCAACTAGATTGCTGAAATATCCACTTCCACCATAATCTAACAATGTTGCAAAACTACCCTGATAAATCAGATGTGTGTCTCTTACTTCCACTACAATATATCCAAGATACAAAACTCACTCAATGGAACACATAGCTATCATAACAATAATTCTCCTGTAATGGTGTATACATCTATTCATCACTATAAAAAAATGTGTGTATGTAAATCTGTGTAGTAATGATGTAGGAGGAAAAAAAAAAACTCAACCAGCTAGGCCATTCCAAGAGACACTTATGGACAGTGTCCACCATGCTAATCCCAGAGATATGTAATAATGAGATTGTCCACATGTTCAAGCAGTAGAGGATCGGTATCTAATCCATTTAATTCACTCAGGGGGAATATCTGGGCCTGCTCCCATAGAGATTTGCCATAAAAGCTGCATATCATGTGTGTGATCCACACGCTGCCACCACTCAGTCATCAGGAATGTCGGTGGATTTCCAATGTAGCGGTATGAGGTATTTAGCATTGTTGGCAAGATGATAAACAGATACATTTACTTACCGATATTTAGTTTTCTTCTGTGTACCTCCAAGGCATTGTAAATATAGGGACTTATAAGCAGTAACCCAAACAAGAAAAGGGAGGGATCAAATCTTACCCATCAGTGGTGTACTACTGCCTCCAGGACTTTCCTGCCAAAGCTTGCATCAATTGAGGCCTGTACGTCTAGGTGGTAGTGCTTCATAAAAGTGGAGATAGATGACCAGGTAGCCACTTTACAAATATATACTGGAGAGGCCTGAGCCCATTTTGCCCAAGATGTGGCCATGGACCTGGTAGATTGTGCGTTAAGGTTAGAGGGTGCCTTAAGCCCCAAGTCTGAGTAGCACTTGAGTATGCATGCCTTTATCCATCTGGAAATGGAGGCTTTAGAGGCTGCTTTCCCCTTGAATCTACCTTGAAAATAGATGAATAGGGAATCAGATGATCTAAAGTCTTCAGTTCTCTGGATATAGGTGAAGATGCAACGTACCAGATCCAGATTATGAAGACGGGCTTCCTTGGAATTGGTAGGGTTGCTACAAAAAAAGGGGAGAACAATGTCTTGGTTGATATGGAAATCTGAAACCACTTTAGGTCGGAAAGATGGTTTTTCCCTGAGAACAACTTTGTCTGGATGCAAAGATAAGAATGGCGTTTTGCAAGACAGGGCCTGGCGCTCATTCACACGTCTAGCTGAAGTAACAGCAGTCAAGAAGACGGTTTTCAAAGTTAAGAGATGGAGGGAAATATCGCTCAAAGGTTCAAAGCTATCTGGTTGAGATAGGATCCGGAGAACCAAATTCAGGTCCCAAGGAGCTACAATCTCCCTAACAGTAGGTTTTACCTTGATGATGGCTTTGGTGAATCGTCTTATGAAATGATGTTCAGCCAGGGGCTTTGCTAGGATAGCTGAAAGAGCCGAGAGCTGGACTTTCAGAGAGGCAGGCCGGAGGCCCCCATGGAATCCATCTTGCAGGAAATTCAGTATGCAGGGCACATCTATATTTTTCCTAGAGATGTTTTTCTCATTACACCATTTTAAGAAAGTAGACCAGACTCTGCAATATACCTTAGATGTGGAAGGTTTTCTTCCCTGGAGGATGGTACTGATCACAGGATCCAAAAGCCCTTGCTCCCTTAGCGAGTTCCGATCAGCCTCCATGCCATTAAGCGTAACATCTTGAGGTTGTTGTGCATTATCGGACCCTGATGTAGAAGGTCTTTCCTCAGAGGAAGTTCCCATGGATCTTGTACTGACATCTGTACCAGGTGTGAGTACCACACGCGTCTGGGCCAGTTGGGGGCAATGAGGATGGCCTCCACTTGGTAGGTCCATATCTTCTTTAACACCTGCATTAGAAGAGGAGAAGGTGGGAAGATGTATACCAGTCTGAAATGCCAAGGTATGGTCAGCCCACCCTGGCCCAGAGAGTGAGGATCCTGCCACCTGGAATAGAACGCTTTTGTTTTGGTGTTGATACTTGTGGCCATGAGGTCCACATCTAGATGGCCCCACATGCTTGTGAGGTGATTGAAGATATCTTGGTTTAGAGACCATTCCCCCTGGTCCAGCCTGTTCCTGCTTATGAAATCTGCTCTAAATTGTCTTTTCCTGCTATGTGTGATACTGACATTTGAAGCAGGTATCTTTCTGCCCAGTGGAGGAGAGGCCTAATTTTCTGAACAGAGACCAGCTTCTGGTTCCCCCTAGGTTCTTGATGTACATGGCTGTGGGTGTGTTGTCTGTTCTTATGAGGATACTTTTTGTTGTGCTTTCCTGACCGCTCTGGCTTCCAGAATATTGATATGAATGGAACTCTCTTTCTTTGACCAAAGCCCCTGAATTGATCTGGACTCCCAGACTGCTCCCCAGCCTTGGAGACTGGCATTGGTACAGATGATCTCCCACTGAGCGATTAATAATGATCAGCCTGTCTGAAGATTGGGAGGATTGAGTCACCATCGCAGTTCCTGCCTGGCTGATCTGTAATGGATTCCCAAGGTCTGGATTCCAATGGGATAAAAAGTTGTGTTGGAGAATACGGCAATGTAGTTTTGCCCATGGAAGAATTTGAGTGGATGAAGAGATTAGGCCGAGCAACCCTTGGAAGTCCCTTGCCCTCAAAAGTGGTTTTTTAAAGAAAGGTCTGTACTTTTGTCTGGAGTTTGTGTATTCTGTCTATTGATAGTTGAACTAGAGAGATCTTTGTGTTGATTCGTAATCCCAGAAAGTCTATTTTCTGAGAAGGGAACAGGTGACTCTTGTCGTGGTTGAAAATCCAACCTATGTTCTGTAGGAACTGGATTACTGTCTTTGTGTGATCAAGGGACCATTCTCGAGAAGGTGCCATAATCAGTAGGTCGTCTAGATAAGCTAAAATGTTGATTCCCTGTCTTCTGAGGCATGCCAGAGCTGGAGCCAGAATTTTTGTAAATACTCTGGGAGCTGTTGATAGCCCAATGGGCAGGGCTGTAAATTGGTAGTGGTCTAGACTGACTGCAAATCGAAGGAAGCGCCTGTGTGCCGGATGAATCGGGATGTGATAATAGGCGTCCTTGAGGTCTATGGATATTAGAAACATCCCGGTTGAAAGAGAGTGTAGAACTGATTCCACTGTTTCCATCTTGAAGTGAAGATGTCTGAGTTGAATGTTGACTTTCTTCAAATCTAGAATGCTCCTAAATGAACCTGAGGGCTTGGGGGTCAGAAAGAAAGAAGAGTAGACTCCCAAACCTTTCTCCTGGGCAGGAACCTTCTCTAAAACCTTCTGTGCCAAGAGATTGTTGACTGCAGAGTAGAAGGCGTTCCTGGTGCTGATGTTGTTCGGAATGCGAGATCTGATGAACATAGGAGGAGGGACAGATATGAATTCCAGTGTGTGCCCCATGGTCAAAGTTTGGGAGACCCAGGCATCTGGCAGTACCCGAGTCTCCCAAACTCCGAGAAAGGACCCCAATCTGCCCCCTACTGGGATTCTGGTCCAGGCCCGCTGAAATTCATTGGTTTCCGGTTTTAAATTGAGGCTTCTTGGAATAGGTATGCCTGAAGCCTCCTCTCTGGGAATATCTTCCCCTGTAGCTGGTAGGGCCAAACAAAACTAAGGATGTGGACCTGGATCCGCCTTTTTAAACTTTTCACGATTGGTCCTACCCAGCTGGAGGGCGGAGACATCCCTATATTTACAATGCCTTGGAGGTACACAGAAGAAAAAAGTGGCTTATGATGAGGAGAGTCTACTAGACCAGAGGGCAGGGGGAAGTCTAGCAGAAGAAGAGAAGGGGAGAGGGTCGATCTCTACCCCCATGACAGCCTGTAATGTCGATCTAATGGTACTCCAAAAAGAGGAGATTTTGGGGAAGTCCCAGAATATATGAAGCAGCGAACCGACCTCCCCACACCTCCAGCACCTGGGAGAAGACGACCCAGGATAAAAACTTGCCAGAAGTTGAGGGGTATGGTACCACCTAGTGTATAATTTGTAATTACATTCCCTTATGGGGGTATCCGAAGAGTATTTCAAAAGAGCTTCCCATACTCTGCACCAATGAGCCAGACAAGAGATAATGCCAAGTCTTGTTCCCTCTCCCCCAGGTGGCAGGCCATGGTTGAGGGGGAAAAGGAGATGAGGAATGAGTACCACTTGGTCAAACAGTGACAGAATATCAACGGGCTCCTTAACATAGATTCAAAGGAAGTTGGTGTTAAGACTGGAGATAATCGGGACACTAAAGGCATAATAAAATGTTGTAGTTGGAAGTACTGCAAGAATTGTGAAGCCGATATAGATTTATTTTTTAATATCTTCAATGTTAAACAATGTTAAAATAAAATAGAACTATTCCTTTAATATATCAGTCTGTTTATCTCACAGAAACTCTAAGAGTAAAAACAAAATCATTGCTAGGTTCAATGATGCAAGGACATATGTACGTGATAAAACATTTACAAAGCAATGTAAATAGCAGAGCTACTGAAGTTCTTATTATAAACCAAAGATACAGAGAATAGGCTGACACAATACTAGTTCATTTTTGCATTTGCACTTAATGCATCCACTTCAGTCTAAATTATGTACAGATGCACATTTAAATACATCATATACATGTCAAAAGAAATGCATAGTGAGGAACTGCTTTTGTAATTACAGGGGCAAATCAAGGATTTTCAGAGAGATGTCCCTATTCATAAAAATAAATTATAGGATAAAGATACCTTATTCTGGATTTGTTCAATCCTTTACCAATAAGTCTTTGTAGCTGCCTTTCCATAGGTCATGAGGGAACAACCTGCACTCCTTCAGCTGTTCTTGTGCTGCATATCATCATTCTCAGCAGACGGTGATGGGAACTTTAGACAACAATAGTTGGAGGGGAACAGTTTGAAACATCTCAACCCAACCCCTACTCCGAGTGCAGTTATAACCAATTGAACCACAGGCAACAAATACAAAATTCCCATTTATTTAAATGGGGCTTTACATTGACTGCACTGGATACCTCTCTGTCACTGAAATTGTTAACCCTCTAAGTGCTAGAGGGGTACGCAACGCATTGCATTAGCCCGAGTACAAGAGAGGTATCTGATGCATTACAAAATACTGGCTCTCTGGCATTGAAAGGGTTAAATACATAATTGTTAGAGGGGTCTCCTATTCATTGCTTTACATAGCTTTGGAGACCTAACAAGCATTTAAGGGGGGTTATAAGCCCAACCTGAATCCACTGGTGCTTTTAGAATTTTTGTCACCTATGGTTCATTTTGGTTTGTTCTATAACTTCGCATCTTTCTGAATAGAGTTATATGTTTTTAAATGCAGAAAAATGTGTTGACTAGAAAACCCCATTAATCTATGCACACACATAAATCAATTACATAAACATCTACAGTTGTAGGCAAAAGTTTGCACACCACTGGACAAGTTAGATTTTGTCGAGTTTCCTAGTGAAAAGAAGTTAACCAACCTCTAAAGCTACTAGTTGTGTTTTTTTTTTTTTGTTTTTTTTTTTTTAAGGTCTCAGAACTTAGTTGACTCATTAGACTTTAAAGGGATAGTAATGTTTCACAATAAAGGCAGCTCCAACTAATCTTCATAGTATTTGGGCCATGGAGAGTGTTATTTCAATACTGTCAGCTCTCTGTCTGGGTAAGGCACAGGCTCATTTTTAACAATGTAAATTCCAGAAGAGCATGCATTTAAAAAGAAAAAAAAAAACAACAATTAAAGCTTATCACTATCTGAGGATGGCAATTAGGTAAAAACTTGTATAGGGGTGATAATTCTCTTTTAAGGTTGATCACTAAAGAATTTATGCTAACGTCTTTTCACTCAGGAAATTTACAAAACATTAATTTGGCCTCGGGTGCCCAAACTTTTGTATACAAGTGTACAGATTAACATTCAAAAAAGGGGTGGTCAATTTGCAGCCATCTGTTTTTGGACTACAACTCCCATCATCTTAGCCAGGCAATGATGGTAGCTGTAGTCCAAAATTCCAAAATTACCAGTGGCAGAGAAGCAAATTGACCATACCTCCACAAACTATTTGCAGATTATATATATATATATATATATATATATATATATATATATATATATATATATATATATATATATATATATATATATATATATGCACTTGTGTGGTACAGCTCAATTTCTTTCAGCATGTAGATAAAGTCTGAAATAAACATGGTGCAAATGACAATTTCCAGATTGTGGTAATAATACGAATAGTAACCCTATAACAAATACAAATGTACTACACATACATTTGTATAAATATAAACTTGGAATTCAACCCTCCCACGGCATACCAAAATGCCACAGCATGCTGGTTGAGAAGCACTTCTTTAAAGGGTTTAATATAAAGCATACTACATAACCAATTTTGATTTAAAGGGACAAAATACGTACATTTTTTACTTGATTACATGCATTTCCACGGGCAGAATGTGTAATTTTTATCACAAAAGTTGCTAATTTGTTGAAGAATATTGTTAGCATACAAGGGGTTAAATAATAAATCACAAAACAGTGAATGGCACTTAATCCTTGCCCTACATATTTAACACCTCCTTCACTGAAAGGATGTGTTGTATACCCTTCTGGCACTCAAATAGTTAAAGTATTTTTTATTTAGGGAGGTTGCACTGAAAAAATGAGAGGCACTCTAGTATACAGGGAGTTAACAGCCAGTGTAAGCCTTGATCCAAAGTAGCAAGTCTCTCACATAAATTGCACTGCTTAAAGTAAAAGGGACTTTTACAGAAATCCAAAGATGAAAAATGAATCATATGTTTAAAGAGCTCTAGCATTCAAATGGTTAAAAGCCCCAATTAAATCAGTGGAAGTTTTGGGAATTGGTCCCCCCCCCCCTTATGGTGCAACTGGTATTGATCTAGAATTGCTCATCTTTTACATACAACATTCTGTGGCAAATCAACATATCTCAATTTCCTAATGAGTTAAATTAGGCATCTTTTGCATCCAAGGGGTCGGAATACCCAATTAAATCATTAGAGATTTGACTATTTCCCTACGGTTTAGTTGGTTTGCTCCAGATTTGCTTGGGTTCCTGAGTGCGCTCTTATAGTCAATACTATTTCAACGCAGAGTCAAAAATCATTAGCTGAGCATGCAATCCAAAACCCTCAGAGAAAGAGTGCACTTTCCCAAACAAATAATGGTCTTGTGCACAATAGAAAACATAGCAACTCTGCACCATGGGGGAACACACACATTTCCCAAATTCCCAATTAAACAACACCTTTACCTACTGAATTCTAGAACTTTTATAAGGTCTATGACTGTAATTAAATAGAATCTGAAAAGAAAATTATATACTTCTACATAAATGTAATATATGAAGGGAAATCAGGTATAAAAATAGCTTGCAGCCTTCCTTCAAGTCTTTGCCTTTAACTCTCTTCTGCACACAGCAGAGAATAAAAACAGCCAAGAAATGCATCTCTGCAAGGTTAATGTGACGATGCTGTTGAGATATTTCTTCCAATTGGCAGACTGTGTTAGCCAATCAGACTTCCAGCTCCGTGGCAACCGTCTCTATCACCAGGAGCGGCCAGAAAATATGTGGTACTTGTGTAAAGGAAAGTCCCTGCACCTGCTCTTCATACATGCTATCAGAAAAACCTAACAAGTATAAAATCATTTTATAAAATCCTGTTGCCAAAAAGATCAGACTATTTTGTTTATGATTTCTCTGTGCAGAGGAATTTCTGACTTGAAAATTCTGGACAGATCCTGACTTTTTATAGTTGTTACTGCAAACTGGATAGTCCTTGCTCTCAATATCTCTTACTGTGGTGATGACAGATTCTCAAATCCCAACCCAGCTATCTCAGCTAATGGTAACATTTCCTTTAATGGACTTGCCTTTGATAAACAGTGGTAGGCTTAAAAGGCAAAATTATGAAAAAATATAGGTGCACCAATTAAGGACCAGAGGGTTGCTCAGCACTTTAAACATGTCCCCTAAACCTTAAAGGTTTAAAGTTCAAGCTTTTAAACTCTTCAGTGTTAATTACCAAAATGTTTTTCTTTGGCAGCAATTAACATTAACAAGTGAAACGCACAGTTTAAAGAGGTTCACGCCAAAAAATTTAGGCAAACATCAAGTTCAAACTCATTTTACTTCAGGCAGCTGAAATTTCTAATTATTATTTCGAATACATTGTGTCCAAACCTTGCATATCTCTCAAGCACACCACCCACCCTAAACGCAGAGGCAAAGAGAAGTGACCCAACACTGTTATACATGTGAGCAGTCCAACTCCTCCCCTTAGAAGAGACTTCCACTCCGTACAGCCACCAGTGTTCTATCAGGACGTCATCCTCGAATGCACAGACTGGAAATCTCTACTGAGAAGGGGTAGTGGGGGTAGTCAGTCACCTGAAACAAATGGTTGTAAGAAGAGTCCACTGAACATGGTCCAGCATCCTTAAGAAGACAAAATAGTCTCAGGAAGGAATTTACCTCCATGACCCCATTGCTCCTGTTGCTGGCAGTATGAAAAATTAAAATTTGGAACTTAAAATATATGGAACAGCCCAAAACAGTTTACTATGCAGATACAGACAGCCACATAGCTTGTAGTCAGCAGGGAAAATTAAACATCACAGTTTGCACCAGTGCTGAATCCACCAGCAGTTCCTCCTCAGAGGAATCTGACACGTCAGGTACACCCTGAGGTTTTGGCAGGGAAGACTTGACAGAGTACGGGGTCTGCCAAGAATGAAAGACCCCCTGTACCTGGGGTGGAAAGAGTTGCAATGTGGACCTAAGGTCCCTATTAGCAGCCTTGAACTCTTGCACCCAAACTGGCTCTAATGCATGGCTGAGGAAGACTCTCAGGGACATCAGAACTGGCTGGGCATAAATGACCTGAGAATTCTCTAGGTAACCCTGAATGTCAGGAAGAGAAATGTGCAATAGGGGATACAGAGTCTCCAGCATCCGTAGTCTTAGGTCTGACCCCAAGCTCCAATGGTATAGACATTCTCACAGTGTCAAATAACCTTTCTGTATAAGAAATCACCCAAATACAGTGTGTAGGATTAAAGTTTCAACCTATAAATCGCTAAAATAGACTTATCTGGCAGGCGAAGGGTTAATCAGCAGAGGAGAGAAGGAGAGTCCAAGCCCTGCATAGGATACTAGCTCTGGAAATAGCACAAAATGGCTGCGTGGTGGGAGCCAATCAGAAACGAGCTCACGAAGCAAGCGCTCATGGGAAATTTAGTTTTCCCAGAAAAGTACCCCAAACAGTGCCGAAGCTCCCTGAGCCCCCAACACACTAGAAACATGAACCGGATGATAGAGCAAGGGCAGACAAGCAAAATGAGCCATCTCTGAAGTCGCTAGGTTAAATGGTTGCAGAGATATGTCCCAAACTGTACAGTCCCATAGGAGTGAATGGAGCAATGGCGCCTTTGCGGTAAAGTGCAACTCAAATTTCACAAAATTGAAAGTGTAAAACGAAAAGACTTGAAACATCACTAGAACATGTTAGGATACCCAAAAAACACTGAACCAGTAGGAAAAGTGTCAGAACTCCCCCCCCCCCAAACGAATGCAAAACCAGCAGATAATGGGTTAAATACCACATAAACCTGCTCCAAACACCCAACAGACATACAGATAGACTCAGTGAGTGCAGGAGTGTGCAACTGGAACTCCAAGGAAAAACCCCTGTGCGGAGGAGCACTGTGGGACATGTGGACCTGCAGCACTCAAAGGGTTGCTCACCTTTCCTGTGGATCTTCTGTCTTCAGATTACCATGTTTTAAGAAGAAGCCTCGGTGGACAACTCCTGAGGAAAGAACTTGCAGCCAAGATCTTCCCCCCAGGGCTTAAGGTCCACAAAAAGCACCTGGTCACTGAGCTAGCCACATCTAAGGGCATTGTCGGTTACGGTAATCCTCCTAATGGTGGTATTCCATTTCTAACAGAAAAATAAAAAAAAAATCTAAAGCTATAGCAGAACTGTTCTCTTGCCTGTGTTATCTTCACCAAGGAATAAATCTTTCTGGAGCTGGTTGGCTAGCTGCAGCCAAGGAGGAAAGGTAGGCTCCATCCCCTGCATACAATTCTAGAATTGTTCCTGCCTACAATTAAAGGGGCGGATCGCCTACCCCACAGTTACCAGTAACCTGTAATGGACAACAGAGAGAGTTGGATTAACTGAAATATCAGGAAATCCTGGGAGAAAAAGTCATACCATGTGTGAGGAAGCTGAAGCTTGGGCATCACTGGACATTCCAACAGTACAATGATCCCAAGCATACCTCAAATTCCACCAAGGCTTGGTTGAAGTAGTAGTCCAAGAAGATTCTACAGTGGCCATCAAAGTCACCTGACTTGAACCCCATAGAAAATTTCTGGTGAGATTTGAAGAAGGCGGTTGCAGCATGCAAACCCTGTGGAATTAGTTGCGCAATATAAAGAATAAAAATAATAATAAACCCAAGAATATTACTGAACTGGAGGCCATTGCTCATGAGGATTGGGCTAAGATTCCTCAGGAACGCTGCCAGAAGCTGGTGTCTGGCTATGCATCTCATTTGCAGCAGATCATAACAGCAATAGGGTGCTCTACTAAGTACTAAAGATGCTTGCCATGAAGGGTTTGAATAATTGAGACTTGAGAAGTCATAAGTTGCAGTTTCACTTGAATTTGGGGAAACCACTTGAATCATTTGTTATGTTGAGCTATTTCAGTTGCTTTTGTTTGATTTGTTCATTTGTAAATGTTGACAATAAACCCAATTTGCAATGGAGGTTGAATAATTTTGATTACAACTGTATATCCCAAGTGTCCAGGAATTCAAATCCTACTCTACAAATACAAAAATATATTGTCAAATGTCCCTTTTGTGAACCTGTGACGGGTTTTAGACTAGAAAGAGCACTTCTCTAATATATTTCTGGCCTTCCCTAAACAAATTTGTATCTGTACCTAAATTTGTACAATACTAGTTGACATTCTAGGTTTTGCGATAAAAAAAGCTCTTTTGTTCCTCTGTGTCACCTCTATTTATAAAGATGTTTTAATGAAGTAGGAACATTTTGTCACCAATTCCAAAATGGCTTATATTAGTTTGCACTTTCTATTCACACTGAATGATGGAGACACAATTTAACCTATTGAAAACAAGATGATCTCGGTTAGTGAAGAAATTAACAGAGATTATATGACCAGGAACATATTTTTCAGAGAGGGGATGGAGACTTTGAATAAATTACACCAATTAAGAATACATCTTACTTAAAGGGATAGTAATGGTTAATTTTAAGTTGATTTAATATTGTAGACATTAAAAAAAGGTTAACATCTAAGTCTTATCTCTCAAATATTTATGGTTTGAGAGATATAACTTGCTAAACTTTTCCTTGCTGTTTCACTCAAGTCTGCCATCTAGCTGACAGCTGCAGATTCCAGTCATTTGATTAGACACAGGCTCTTCAGCAGAGCTGAAATCACGCTATTTAGAAATAAATACTTCACTGGAACGGTCTACAAAGTGTGCTTGCAAACCAAGCACACTTTGTAGACCGTTCTAAATGAAGTATTTGTCTTTAGATATCGTTATATCGGCACTGCTGAAGAGCCGCATCTGGTCACGCGACCAGAATCTGCTTCTGACAGCTTTACAGCTAGTCAAGCAGAAAGGGGAGGGACCAGAGAACTTTATTTTCCTATATCTCTCAAACCATAATGGTTTGAGAGATACGAATAAGTGCAAGTACTCTCTTTTAATTGTATCTACTATATAGTTAATACTTTCTTTCTGACATTACTATCCCTTTAAAGGAAAATGGAGGTAATATTTCAAGCATTTAGTATGTAGCATAGCAGGACAGACTAGGAAAACAGTATTAACAAACCAAGGATATATGTTAAAAGACTGATCAATATATAAACAGCCTCAGTTAATCCATTGAGACCAGAGGGGATGTGCAGCACATCGATTTGCAAAACTTCTGTGGTTTTCAACTAAATGACTGAATTGGAAAGTATTACTTAATTTTAATTAATCTGGCACAAAGAAAATAAAAAACATTTTCTCAATAAAAACCTATTGCAGCTGAGGAAAAACAGCCTTAGAAGTGAGAATAGTTAGGAAGTCACAGCATAGATCACACTATAAAAAAACAGACTAAAAAAAGAAAATAATCGCAATTACTGACATGAAGTGTAAATGATCAACCAAAACGTAGACAATTATCTCATCCGCTGAAGACTTCAAAAGGTTCCTGCCAGTAGGACCTGCAACACATTGCACTCTTTTCTGGGAACGCACTTATTAAAGTCCACTGGAATTGGGAAAAGTAGTTGTACCTTTATCACACATCAATAAAAAAATAAGATATGTTTTAATGAAAATAATAAGTACTACTCTAATATAGCAGTTCTCTCCTACGTTGCATGTAGTTTGCAGAGAATTACTCCAATTTTTGTTAGAAAATAAGACCCTTAGGGATGTTTTCAATATGCTATAGAGGTGCAATTCAGGAACAAACCACTGCACTCTAAGGAACAAGTACAAATTCCCAAAGTTCCCATTAGTTTAAAAGTGACTAAATACTTGAATGCTATAGAGGTCTGAACTGCAGAGTATGTGTGTGCATGCGCGTCTTTGCATGGGTGAGTGTATGTGTGCGCTCTATATTAGTTCTCCTTGATCTTGTTAGGTTGATGAATAAGTCCTATACAGCAGCACATGCCATGCCAATCTAGTTAATGGTAAAATCTATACTTTTATAAGGCCATATGCACAAACAAATAGAACACACTGCACCATAAAGGGGCAAAACATTCTCCTGAACCCTTTGAGTGCCAGAGGTGTACGCAACGCAATGAGCTGCTTACCCCTCTGGAACATAAAGGGTTAATTTAAGAAAACATGATGAAGCAATGAACTGTAGACTAATATATCAATGGCATTTAAAGGGTTAAACATGCTTCTGGCATGCAAAAGGGTCAAGGATGAAATATAATAAAATTGTTACATAGGCAAACCATGTGGAAATGATGCAGATGTACTAAGACTAGAGCAATTCGGGAGCAAAGCAATGGCAAAGGGGTCAAATAAAAGTGCTCACTAATTAAAATGGAGCTTTAACTACTCGAAGGGTTGTGAGGTCTCCAGCACATGGCTTCATAATGCATTGATGACCTCTCTAGCATTCAAGGGGTTAAAATCCCCCCTTCCCCCAAAACAAAATGTTTATTTGCACCCTTTTGGTTTTTTCCAGAATTGCTCCAGTTCAACCTCTCTATGTTTTCACAATGTAAAAGTAGCACAGGAAGCCTTTGTGCAATGTGCCGCAAGTTTAAAAGAAATCCCTTACAATCTATCATGCAGTGCTGGAACAGAAACACTCCTTTTTAAAGTAGAGTGCAAATCAATCAATTCTAAACATAGCTCTTGATTTATTTCCACATCTGCCTCCTCATCCACTCATTAACTTCTGCTTGCCTGAAGATGGGGGTTGCTTCAAGTCAGGAAGACCGCATTGCAGACCTCTGGGCAGTTAATGGGTTAACGCACTCGTCCTTCAGCCTGAGAACTGCCATTGACGTCACAACTATCACTTGGCAACCAAGACACAGGGATATCCTCCACAGGGGTTCCCTGAATGGCTTGCATAAAAATGGTTTTGCCTTCCCGCTGTTGTGTCAAATTGTAATCTTGCTAAGGGACAATTCTTACACCCGCCAAGGTCATTAGTAGGTCCTCTGTTCCAGTCTCACGGAATCTCCCTATCATCCATGGATAACTATTCTCTCTCGCTCTCTCTCTACCTCTGCCCTTCCAATCCCTTTTTCATGCTGCCAGCATGCGTCACAAGTACGGAAATCCCAGCTGACGTAGATGCATCAGGGCAGATGCTGAGCAGCCTGCTCAGAAGATGAGGAGAATGCAGAGAGATTTTATACACAATGCAGAATCCCGGAGGAAGCAAAAAGATCAGCATTTTTGGATAAGCTGCTTTTTAGCTCAAACAACCTAATGCAGAAACAAGTCACCCTTTTCAAGCTTAAAATAAATGGTATCATCACTCCTAAGAAATTAGCCTTATACATCATGCAAAAAAGATGCAACTTTGAAGCAAACCAGCTGAACCACAGTGAAAAAAGAAAAGAACCCCTGATTTAAATGAGATTTAACATTTGAATGCTCTAGGGGTCATCAATGCATCAGAGGTGAGACCTCTCTAGAATGCAAGGGACTAAAAACCCATTTTAAGCCTTTGATTGCCCCCAAAACATCATTCTGTGATGCACAAGGCTAAAATGAAAACTTAAAACTAAAACAGAAAGCCAGTGGGGCATATGTATAAAGTAAGGGCGGGGAAAAAAATCAGGAGCCTAGTCACCAAAACATTTGCTTCCGGCTCCTAAACGTTAGGTGTACTTTATGTACATCTCTGTACTTCTATCCTTGAAATGGCTCATAATCCGGCTGCATAGCACGTTAGTATGTTATATAGTTGTCCCAGCTGCACCACAGGGAACAGCCAAACAGCTGAACATTTAAAATGTCCTAAAGAATTAAGTATGGGTGGTGGATGAGTTAACTCCCTTGGATTCTAGGGGGCTTCAAAACAGTGCTTCACAATGCGTTGGAGACCTCTCTATCATTTAAAGTGTTAACCCTCTAAGTGTCATAGGGGTACGCAGCACAAAAAAAAGGGTTAAAGGAACACTAACATCTCCCAATAAGAAACTGCCACATATATTAACATAATATTATTTAGTAACCATTTATTTTGACTTTACATATTCTATAGGTAATATGTAAAATCAAAATTGCCTATATATTATTTAATTTTTCATCTCCATTTTATTAACACCCATGTTCCTCAGCGTAAACTCACTGGATCTCTGTTTAAAGAAAGCTTTCTGATCAGGTGCCCATCGATGCGGAACTGTAATGCAATATAACACTTGCTGCAGTGCTGAGTGCTCTGTCCGCTATCCTTTCTTTTTGTATTTTTATATTTACTAGATTGTATCAATACACCTTCTTTCACAGTCATTGACAGAAAACACAGCAAATAGAACCAGGGAGCTCCCTGTCAATGACATGTGTGAAAACAAAAAAAGGTGATTAAAGGGATAGTAATACCTAAAATGTAAAAAAAAAAAAAAAAATATGTTGTAGGGTTTATCCCCCTGAGTAAAACAAGAGTACTCCCACTGCTGAAAGATGTTTAATTCAAAACTTATTAATTTTCAAACTTGAATTTTTTAGGTGCAATATCACAGTGGCCTGAAATTGTACAGTGGCGCTGTTGCTACACCATCCTATGGACAGCTCTGGTCTCAGGACCATAAATCTCCATAGGATGGTGTAGCAACAGCGCCACTGTAAAATTTCAGGCCACTGTGATATTGCACCTAAAAAATTCAACTTTGAAAATTAATAACTTTTGAATGAAACATCTTTCAGCAGTGGGAGTACTCTTGTTTTACTCAGGGGGATAAACCCTACAACATATTTTTTTTTACATTTTAGGTATTACTATCCCTTTAAAAACAAATAGAAACTGTATCTGACTTTCCATATTATTCACCTGAAAAGTTAAAGTGGAACTTTCAGATAATAGCCAGTCACCATGCATTCATTAAATGCATGGCGACTAGCTTGAAAATAGATGTCTTACCATAAAAAAAACATGTGTCTAAAGGAATCTGTCCCGTTTTGGGACTGACTGGGCAGGTTAATGCGGTCTGTGAGCCTGCGCCGTCAGCCCCTTCAGGTGACCACAAGGTGTAAAGCAGTCTACTCTATGGAGACGAGGACTGACGGCGCATGTGCACAGACAAGATGTCTAGTCTCTAGCCTCAGTTCCTGTCTCCAAACGGGACGGATTCCTTTAGAGACACACATATTTTTTATGGTAAGACATCTATTTTCAAGCTAGTCGCCATGCATTTAATGAATGCATGACGCCTTGCTATTATCTGAAAGTTTCGCTTTAACCCTTTGAGTGCCAGAGGAGTACGGAACGCATTGCGTATCCCTCTGGCACTCAAAGGGTTAAAATAAATGGCAGAAAATCCTTATGGATCACTATGAATCAATTCTGTGTGAACGGGTACTGCAAAATGAACTTTAATTGGCACTGATCATGTCCATGGAGGCGGACATGAACCTTTGCAGGACTCAAGTACCCAGTGTCCTCCGGCTGTAGATCTCTTAGGCGGTGTCCACATTCCAATAAATGTCCTATTTGAGGCAATGTATATTTTTTATAATTTGTTTCCTATGGTGTTGTTTTTTGCACCAGAATTGCTCATCTTTTTGCCCTCATACATTTGCCCCACTGTCTTCAAAGCACTAGCAACAACACAGACCTAAAAGTATATATATTTATGCGGCTGTAAATTAGACTTCACATTATAATAGCACAGTCATGTTTATTTGCAGGTGTGCAGGCAAACGAATATGCTTTAGTCAGAAAAAAAGCTGCTGCTATTTAAAACACACAGGTTTTCTCAAACAGCAAATTTCTGATTGGCAAAAATATATTCATATGAAGGGACTACCAGGGGTGGAAAAATCTCAGGACCAAGGGCTTGCACAATTTCACTGGTGGCACCTACATTTTTTTAAATAATTGGTATATACAGGTATATACGCACCCCTCCAGTGAAAGCCATTATAGACAGTCTGCTTATTCTTGTTTGTGCAAACAAATGACTAGGTATAAAGCAGTTCATTGATACTTATTTTTATTCAGAAACTAGTTTTAAAGCGTGTGTACACGGGCCAACACTGGCGGCGCTGCAGTCATGTGCAGTACAGACTGCCAGCGCCGCGGCTGATACGAAGCTGTGAGCACCGAATTCAGACCACAGTCCCCTCTGCGCACCGATTGGTCCAAGGAAGGTACGCAGAGAGGACTCCGGTCTGAATTCGGAGCACCCCACTTTGTATCAGCTGTGGAGCGGGAAGTCTGTACTGCGCATGACTACAGTGCACGCAGCCGTCTCTACTGCTCATGATGGCTTCTGACAAACATCCATAGCGAATTATAATCTAGGATGTTTTTATTTGACTTCTTACAGCAATCACTGCACCTCTATCACATGTTACAGACTTTTTAAAGGTGTTGTCATCACAACTGGTTGACCTACCATTCAGCCACTTTCACTTGAGAAAGGGCTGACAGCAGGGAATGTGCCAGGAAGTGGGATACTAAACACTAAATAACTTTCAAACTAGTTAGCATTAAAGAATGTGGCAGAGATTAGCCACACTCTGTATACTTCACAATACATTAAAATAAAAAATAGGAAGCATTGCAGTCTTCTTGGTAAGCTTGTAGGGTGAGTCCAGGAGTGGGACATGCTTCTTGCCACATATATGACATTGGGAGGGAGAAAACTGGCTTAGGACATACAGCAATCATGTTTTTGCTTAGTTTCAGGATTTTTTTTGTGAACATGACAGCTACCCTTACACATACTCCACACATATACATGAATAGACAGGGACAATACAATAAGCAGTAAGACAGTGGTGGCCAACATGAGTTCCCATCAGCTGCTGCAACTCTACAACTCCATCATGGAAGTTGCAGGGTGGCACAGCTGGAGGGATTCACGTTGGCCACCCCTGTACAAAGGGAATATGGCACAGATCTTGCGAAATCTAACTGCACCGTAGGTAACAAGATGTCAGGGTTTTTCTAACCTCTTAACCCTTTGAGTGCCAGAGGAGTACGCAACACATTACTTTGCAATGTGCTGTTTACCCCTCTGGCACTCACAGGGTTAAATGCCAAGTCTTTAATGCACTGCAAAGAACTGGAGATCTCACAGGAATTCAATGGTTTGAAAAGCTCCATTTAAATTAATGGAAATTTGGGGAAATTTCATGTGTTCCTTATTGTGCTGTTAGTTTGCCCAGCAACTGGTACATTTTGCTTTTATACAATTAGACCCATTTGGCCAAATGTATAAACAAAACGTGGAGCAAATAAACTTCATCAGAGGGGACAAAATATTTCCACTGATATAAATGGGGCTTTTAACTTTATGAATTAGTGAAGTACTTCTAAATGGATTGGAGAAGTCCCTATCATTCAGGGCCTAATTTAAAGTGGAACGATCAGGTGAATACCATTGCTTCCCAATACTTTACCAACCTAGCGATATGCAAAGTCATATTGTCCTTAACCCCTTAATGACCGGCCGATCATCGTGGTGACGCGACTGAAGGACCGCAGAGCTTTTTTTTTTTTTTCTTTTTCTGTTCCGGACTCCCCGAAAGGCGTGCAGCCACAGGGGGAGCCCGGAACTCCATGACAGTCATAGTACGTCATGGGTCGTTCAGTCAGATCAACCCTTGACGTACTATGACCGTCAAGGGTCGTTAAGGGGTTAAGTTCAATAACTCAACGTTGTTGAAGAAAAATACTTCTTTGGCAGGCATCTGGCTACACAGAGCTTACAAGAGAAGCTCTGTGCGCCTGCGTGCTCAGGAACTTCCGTTACCTTAGGGTAACCAGCTGACGTCACCACCAGTGTTGGCAGTGAACGGGACAAACAGCACAGATTCAGAGGTACATTTCCTCTAAGACGTCTGCACTGTTTGTCCTCTGGTTCCTGCCAAAGACGTATTTTTCTTCAGTAACACTGACTTATTGAACTTAAGGACAGTATGACTTTGCATTGCATTAGGTTAGTAAAGTATTTGGTGGCAATGTTATTCACGCAATAGTTCTGCTTTAAATCAATAGGCATTTTGGTAATGTCTTCTTTTCCATTATAGCACAGTTTTTTTTTATCCCTAGAATAAAAAAAAAAATGTCTTCTATAGACAGGCCTCTGGATGCCTGAATGGATACCATCAAAAATCAAATTCAAGACTAGAATTTTAGTACTCCAACACCATGTAAATTTTTTTAAACCTATTTCTGTTTTTTACATACAATTACACAGCATACAGGCAAGTAGAGAAAGTAATCTGTCAACAACTGGATTAACTCTGAAACAGAAAGACCTACTATGTGTTCTAGAGATGCACCGATACCACTTTTTTAAAGACCGAGTACGAGTACCGATACTTTTTTCAAGTACGATACCAATTACCGATACTTTTTTTTTGCGGTCATTTGCCAGTTTTCCAAGTACTTAAAGCGCATATTTATTTATATATATATATATATATATATGCTTTAGGTACTTGGAAAACTGGCAAATGACCGCAAAACACACACACACACACACACACACACACACACACACACACACACACACACACACACACACACACACACCCTCTTGACTGTCCCTTTTTGCCTCTTTCTCCCCCTCTTGATTCCCACCTTTTACTTCATTCTCCCCCTCTTGAGCTCCCTCCTTTTACCTTGGCTTTTTCTCTCCCTTTTGATCCCCCCTTTGTCCCCCTCCTTGACTCTTGATCCCACTCTTTTGCCTCTCTCGCCCTCTCCTGATCCCCTGATCCTTTTTGCCTCTTCTTGTTCCCCCTCCTTTTGTCTCCTGATCTTTCCTCCTTTTGCCTTTTGTTTTCCTTTCTCTTAGTCCCTTTTGCATCTTTCTCCCTCTTGGCCCCCTCTCTGCCTCTTTCACCACCCGCTCAATGTCCCATCTTGCCTCCCTTACCCTCCTCTGCCGGGTGCTCGCTGTTCTCTCGCGAGCCCCGGCAGTAGTCAGCGTCGGAGCGTTGCCATGGTAACCCGCGGCAACGCTCCAGGAGGGAGAGAGGCTCACAATGCTCCCCGGGCTCCCTCACTGCAGCACCGACTCTGACACAGGGTATCGGTGCTGGCATCGGCCGCATTTGCGCGAGTACAAGTACTCGCGCAAATGCTGGTATCGGCACCGATACCGTTACCAGTATCGGTATGTGGGCAACCCTAATGTGTTCCTACTTGAGAGCTTGAATCTCCAACTTTGGAGATTATTATTATTCTTTATTTATATAGTGCCAATGTATTCCGCAGAGCTTGAGATCTTAGTGCATAGGCTCTATACAATAGCATAAGAACTGGAGAAGTGATATCACTGGAGAAGTCATCTCCACTTTATCATTCCTTTGTGCGTAACCCCCATGACTTTGTTTACTTAGCAAAAAAAGGGGGGGGGGTTTAAGAATTTAAATTAGTTTTGTCTCTGAGTTGAAGAGCTCCCTGCCGCTCAGGAGGAGTGAACAGATAGTAATGTAGTACAGTAAAGATAGAGTCTTCTATATACATTTGTATAACGATGTGTAAATTTATAACCATGCATAACTTTGCCATTTTTGTTTTATTCCAGTTTCCCCTTCTCACCCCTTTTACATACCTATAGCTGGGAACTCTCTGTTTTGCCCCGGAGACTCCGGATTTAGCTGTTAATTACCGGGTCTCTGGGGCAGTGGCCAATTCTCCGGCTGTGGGGAGTTTTTATTAAAACTCTGCCCACTTCTCCTCCTTCCCAGCATGTTTTGCCCACTCTCTGCCCTCTTCACCTCCTTCTCCAGCCTAATCCTCCAATATGTTCATGTTATTTTAAGTCCCGCCCCATTCAGTATTAAGCCCCACCCCTTTTGACACGCATTGTCTCATTTATCTTGCCCAGTGGCAGCATAGGACTCCCATCTCTGGGGAGACTATATTGAAAAGTTCCCAGGTATGAACATACATCATGAATATTCAGCAAGCTGGTCCAGACTGAACGCGACAAGGAAATCTTCTCTCAGCATAAGGAAAAACCTGCTCTCCTTCATCAAGGAGGCAGTGTTTTCCTTATACTGAAAGAAAGAAGATTGTCCCTGTGATAAAACAGGAGATTTCATGTCCCTGTGATATGTGAGGACCGTGGGATTACATGGACATTACAACAATACATCTGCTATGGACTTCTCCCATCTCCAGTCCTTTGAACTCAACCTCACCATCTATTGGTTGAAACCTGCATTGCAGCATTGTGCTATGCACTGCCATCTACTGGCTGGTGACAAGCATAGCAGCATTATTCTGTGCAATGCCATCTATTGGTTGGTGACATACATTGCAGCATTGCTGTGTCCCATACGAGTATGCAAATATGTCACTGTTGCATTCTGGTACCTCCAGTTTCTCTTCAATGTTTTAATTATACCCCCCCTCCCCCAAATTGTGATACTCTGTTATGTTGGTTGTATGTTTTGCCTTCTGTGTAATGTGATATTTTGTTATATACATGTCACCCCAAGTTAAATGTAGGCTGTGAAAGGCTTGGTTTTCAATTTCAATAAACTTAGATGTGTGTGTCTACCCATGAAGCAGAAGTTTAGGTTCTGTTATTGGGGATTGTTGACACCAGGCCCGTGTACTCAAAAGTGTCTGGTTAATGGCAGTGTCATTTTATCAGGACAGATGGGCTAGTTCTTGCCCAGAGGAGGGATCGGCACCAAGGGGCCTGCCCAGTGGAGCCTACACAGCAGAGGGGACGATACCTTCTCTACAGTGACCAGTGGGTATAAGTATGAGCCCCTACCCAGGTCACTGCACTCCATTGGGCTGGCTACACCTGGAGGTCCTTCCAATCTAGTTGACCTCTTCTCCTCTGGGTGGTGGAGCTAGATCCAGTGGCAAATGGCCCAGGTCTGTCCGGTGGTCCTCTGAGGCCAGTTCGGTGTAAATGACCTGGTAGGTTACCCCCCTAACACTACAGGGGCGGGTACATGTGTGGGGACCTCACAGGCCCTCACTGTGATCTGTCTGGTCCCATGTCCGGATTCAAGATATGGAGGGAGGCTGCTTGACGTATATAAAAGGGGTGGGAGGGGGAAACCATTATAGAACAAAACAACACTGGCAAAGTTATGCATGTAATAAAATTACACATCGTTATACAAATGTATAAAGAAGACTCAATCTTTTTGTACTACCTAAATATTACTATCCCTTTAAGCAAATGGTAAATTGGAAAATAATGATGTACAATCTGGTAGCCCGAATCAAAAACATTTCAACAACTTCACATGCAAGTTTGTAAAAGATAAAAAGTTACAGTTAACCTCCTTTTTGACTCTGACTATATGTTCTGCAAGAGCATAATATGTAAACTGCCTATATCTACACATTTTTTACACATGGGACTGTGAAAGAAGAGTGAGCAAAATGTAAAAAAATAAAGACAACATCTAAAAAGAGAGGGAAACAAAAATAAAAGTGACCTGGATGCTAGAGAGGCAGGTTTTCAATGCGTTACAGCAATGCCACCTAAATGTATAAATGGATCTATTTTCACAGTCCCAGACTGAAAGCTCTCTGGAAACAGAGATCCACGGAGCTCAATGACAGGGATATACTAAGTGAAGATGGAAAACAAATAACTAAATAAAATATAGGTAACTTGACTGTGCATATTATGCAGTTGCAGAGTATGTTTATACTTATTCTGAAATTAAACAGAAGCCATATTAAAATGATAGGCTGATAAAAAAAAATGTATTACCTTGAGGTCTATAGTTTCAGTTAGAAAGATTACAAAGTAAACACTGTCTTAGATCGAGGGTTGGGAAGAACATGTTTGTCATAAGCAGGTGGTTGTGGGGGATGCAAAGAAGGAGGGGGTTTGTGAGAGGAGGAAGCAGTTCTCTATGTCTTTTTTGCCTAATTAAAAATAAAACAGAAGCACAGACCCTTGTTTATGGAGTGTGCATCTCCAAAAAGGTATTGTACACATTATGACCATGATAGTTGCCATTTAACACTACAGGCTACCATCTGATAAGTGTCCCATCAAAATAACTGCTGTTAAAAAAACACCTGCTCTTTTAAAAGCACACCTGCCCATGATCCCAGGGATGCCTTGTGAGACACTGCAGACCAAATGGGGAACACAACAAGGTCCTAAAGAGAGACGACTCAATGAGCCTCAGGTAAAAGACTGAATTCTTATGAAGCCATCATAGACTCTCGGTATAGGACTTGAAAGCTGGACACAGTATCTATGGAGACTGTGTACACAATCCCGGAGATTGTAACGGTGAGCCACACACTTGCACGTTATGTTCCAGGGAATCAGTTTTCTGACACCCCCTAACAGCTGGTATGAACAATTTGGGGCTGTACAGTGCACGACTCAATTTTTCAACATGCCTGCTCCCATAAGAATAGACTTTGCAAAATGTGATAATCATCCTTCAAGCTTCAAAAAAAAAAAAAAAAAAAAGCCTTATTTTCAAGATACATAGTTCTGTTATTACCAAGTATGATGTGAAAAGCTAATTTAAACATGTTATTTCTTTAAAGAGAACACTTTATATTGACGATCAGTTTTGAAAGGGCTTTTAAAATACACTATATTTATGTTAGCCATGGGAAGGGGGGGGGGAGATTCATGGAGCGGGGATAAAGTGAAGAGGAATTCTCAAAGTTTACCACTTCTACAATTCCTATGTTATTCTATGGGCCTATTCACTAAGATCCCCAAGCTGAAAAAATCTTAGTGCATAGGTGCCATAGAATAACATAGAAACTGGAGAAGCGATGAACTGGTGAAGTCATCTCCACTTTAACACCTCCTTAGCACCTTTTTTTCCACTGCTTAGTGATCTCCTCCATTATCATTTAAAGGGATAGTAAAGCTTGATTTGAATAAAGTTTAAATTAAATATATTAAAAATATAAATGCAATGATGCAAGTCCCATCTTTCAAATATGTATAGTTTAAGAGATATAAGCTTCTAAAATTCCCCCCTCCAGCCCCTTTTAATCACGTCAGTGCTCTAGCTGACGGAATGAGATACTTTTCCCACGACCGGACAGCTCTTCAGCAGAGCCGAAATAGCGTGGTCTACAAAGAAATACTTCATAGGAACAGTCTACAAAGTGTGCCAGTTTGTCTTCTTCACTTCTAAGAATCATGTCCACAAAACTGAACATGACTGCTGCTTGCTGAACTCATGGCCCTGAAGCTCTGACTTTATTTTATTTACAGGTGTTAATTCCCTGTTAACTAGTTACTCAGCCATTTTAACTGACCCACCTGTCCTGAAAAAGGTCTATTCCAAACTCTTGGATTGTTACAGTGCTATAGAGAACCGGAATTTGAAAACCCCTGGTTAATGGTAGTCAAACAACATGATAGCCATATGGAAAGAGAAACACAAGCCCAAACAAAATACATGGTTTGAGGATTAATGAATGGGAAATCCATAAAATGTAATTTTTTTGCTGAAAGAATAAAAAAATGTAAACAACACAGGTCAAAATACCCCAACAATGCTATACTATTTCTGCTTTTCAGGCCTTGTGTGACAGTCAAGTTTAATTAAGAGTCACTTGAGTGTAATAAGAGAGTATGGTATAGAACAGAAGAAAACTAGATTATAAAGCAGAGGTTACTCCATCCGGGTTTGGCAGCAGACCGTGCAAACATCTGACAGTGGGAATCCCCTGTACGCCAAAGGCACATCAATGACTGTCAAATGAATGAAGAAACACAATGAATGAATGGATGGTCAGTAAGAACTTCAAAATGCAATGATGTATTAACCTTCTGGCTGCTAGAAAAGTCTCCAACATGATGAGCACTGTAAATAAAAAACACCATGTGAAAATTCATCCCTATAAACACATCTGAACTAAATATATGTTCATCTTTTAACTGCAATGATCAGTGTACACCACTGTATGAGAGATGCATTTGGTCTCTTCTGGAAGTGCAAGCTTTCATTACCAGCTTATTACTGTATTTCACTGTATTCCTGCTTAAACATTGTGACAATCAGCTGGATTCAAAATAATCTATACTGGTCACCGAGTATTTGACAAGCTACATATACTAGCTCAAAAGGGGTGAAAGTGTGGGGTTAGAGGGTATGGAAGCTGCTGTTACATATCTGATTTGTAAGTTAGTCATAAAAATTGTACTCTAATACAATCCTCTACATGATCTAAGCAATGAATTGATGTCTCAGTCCTTTCCATTAATAGGTAGGGTTTTAGGAAAGACAATGGCAAAAGGGAAAGCTGAAATGAAAGGAATGTGTTTATCATACAGATCTAGACGAAGAGAACAGCATGTAGTTATATACATTAAAGTAGCAATTTCTAGCTCAATAGGGATGTGCATGGCATCCTTGGATCAAGCATATAAGGTAACCGCTGAAGCACCAGGGCCTCCGATACATTACATGTCTCAGTGCCGGCAGAGTTTATGAATGAGATAAAACATTCACAATGCAGAAATGGATGGACTAACAGACACTGCATACAAATCAGTTACACTCACCGTTGGGTGGGGGTGAGAGGGATTGATTCTGATGGAGGTCAGCTATTCCACCCTATGAAGGAGATCCTCATTGTGAGGTGCAGGAGCTGATTGATTTCACCAAAGACTCGTGAGCTCTGTTTTCTTAAGCCTGTTTACCCCTCTACAACCTGAAATGTCTCCTCCCCCCTTCCTTTTTGCTCTCCCCGTGAATGGAGTGCTACGGACTCTGGCTGCCTTTCCTTTGCCAAGATAATTGCTCTGACAAGCTGCTCTGAAGCAGGGCAGAGCCCAGCTGTTCCCATCCGCTGTCACACTGAGAGTTCTGCCAATAGTCGCACACACAGCCACCCACACATGCTCGCTCTCCTCCTTGCTCTCATTCAAAGCACTCTTTAATGGAACAGCCTCTGCAGCTGCTTAAAGGCACAGAAAGCCTGAGGTTCTAGGAAGAACTAGAGCAAATCTAAGGCAACCCAACTGCATTACAAGTAACAAATTAAAACTATGAATGATTAAAATGAGAATGTTAACCTCCTGAATGCTAGAGAAATCTCTAAAGCATCACTGTATATTGTCCTGCTCTGCCTCTGACAGCACAGGAAAGCAAGAAAATGTTTGTTACATGTTAAAAATAAATAAATGAGTTTTTATTTATATTTTGGAAGAGGACATTGCAATATTCAAACTATTTCACATTCTAAGTTCTCTTTTGCTAACAAGCAGGAAAATGTTAAGGTTAAATTATTCCCTCTACCAGCTGGAAACCAATATACTCCCTATATCCACTGCCATATCGAGTTTGATCAAGGTCTGGAAATGTATTTTTCTGTGAATGTTATGACGTCTATTCATATGGGAGCAACTTGCTTGAAGCATAGTTGCCACTCTGATTGGTACTCTTGCAAATTTAAAAATATATCGGCTGAATAATATCTCCTTAATGGTTAATTTCTTAGACCAAAGAATTGTAGTCCAATGGAAATTATTAACAGGGTAGCTCCAGGAAGTGATTATTTAAGATTCATGCTCAGAGAATTAAGGAGGAACTTTACTCAGAATAAGTGGCTCTGTATTTAACATAATAATTTATGATTATCTACATATGTGTTCTTCATACCTTAGAAACAAAAGGGGAAAAGTATCTTAGCATATCCATCTTGCAGATATACTGCTGCTGCTACCTATCCATTGTAGACCGGTTCGGTAAATACATTTATCTAGCCAAATAATGAGGTCATAAGACTAAATCTTTATTCATATTTTTATTAAAAACTCTACAGTCCTAAAAGGAATCTGATAAACAATAAAGGTGATCCGACCTATGTTAGAGATCGTCAACTTAAAAACATATCGCTGCATAAGGTTCCTCTGCCTTCATGTTGACCTATTAATGGGATGTTCAATATGTGTGGTAAAGCTCCGATAGAGATAGTGTACCTAGGTAGCTCATTAGCCAATCTTAACCATATGTGAATTGTTCCAATATGAATTAATCACAACAAAAGGTTAAATTATAATATATTACTTTAGAGACCTTCTGATATCAAACAGCTAATGACCATCACTACTGTTTGCAATCTCACCTGATAAGCCCTCTGTAATATCTAGCCTGAAGTGAAGGCAACACACGGATTCCTCATGAGCTGAATAACTTTGTTGTGGTGATTAGCATATTTAATTTCAAGTTCTATATATCAAATATTGTGGAAATCTATACACTTATCTGTTAAACTACTACAGTTATGGTTAACAATACAAGTCCATCATATAAATCACACTGGTTTGGATTGGGGCCTCATGGGAAATAAAATATTTGAACCATTCATATGATCAGTTCTATATATTCTGAACTACTCCCCTAACCTCATAAGCCCTCTAGTGTATCTCATGGTGTGATAAAAATATGCACTTTCGCATTAAGAAAGAGGATATTGTGCTAGCTAGTTGAAGTAAGACTGCATCAATACATGACACGGTAAAAAGAAAATAATAAACCCTCTAGTTTATCCAGCACGTGGGGTGACAAAAATGTGGTTGAACGTGAACTTGAGCACTCTATTCTAGTGACTGGTGTAATCACTAGCATTAATGTTACTCAAAGTCTCTACAGCATATATTGGGGACTTGGTGGAGGAGAGGATGTAATTAGCTTGTAGCAATGTAACTTATGAAGGTCTACAGTATATGTAATCTATTCAAATGTAGATACATATACATAAATATATATCACAGGAGAGTAAAAGTAGATGGAGGGAGATCCCCAGTACTTAGTCCCCTTAAGGCTAGTATATAGCTGGTCACCAGATATAGGGTTATCTAAATATTCCATCCAAGCTGTGGTTACAGTGGTTGAAGAACACAAGATTTGCTCTGGGTGGATCAGCATATGAATATCCTGGCCTAGAGGACAGCGGATGGAGGAACGAGGGAACCACGCAGATACCCACACTGGGGGTAATCCAGTGATTGTTCAAATGCTGTGAGGCCAGTCATCGCCTCACTTACATGTGAGTAGAATTGAGCATGTGAGAAGGTGTATATCCGGTGGTGGTCGTCATTGGTCAAAACAGTCTGCATTTAGGCATGTGCACTCCTCTTTTTGTCTTTGTTTTCACATGTATTGGGAGTCGAGTGCCAGCGACTGAGTCGGAGAGGCAGCACCGCTAAGATAAGGACTACAGTCAAGACAAGGCCTTAGAGACTGTCCGTAGTACTGTGTTTGATCCTCCTTGTAAGGGTGGGATCATATTATCTGTGGCATTAGTGCCTGTACATAGTAGTATTGTGTTGACAGTGTGGTCAGTGTGTATATATTGGGATAATAGGATTTTAGTCTTACCTGTTAAATCCTTTTCACTTAGTCCATACAGGTTACTGGTACAATGGGAGGCGATCCGCCCCTTTAAGTAGGCAGGAACATTCATCCAAATGTATGCAGGGTGTGGAGCCTTCCTTCCCTCTTAAGCTGCCTTCAGCCAGAACCAGCCAGAATGATTTGAGACACTAATACTGACCAGAGATAAGAAGGAAAAGGAAGACTCCTGTGAGCATGCCCCAAAGGTCTCCCACTGAATGCCACAGGAGAGCCAAGCATTGTCCCTTGACAGGGTGGGAGACCAGTAACCTGTATGGACTAAGTGAAAAGGATTTAACAGGTAAGACTAAAATCCTATTTTCACTGTCGTCCAATACAGGTTACTGTTACAATGGGATGTACAAACACTGAGCTTTCCCAGAGGCGGGAAGAAGGCAAGGACCAAGCGCAAGGCCCAAAAGTCACCAGAACTGCTATGAACCAATTAATCATAGAGCCCAATAACAGAAGTGTCAACGGACACCAACCAGGGGTAAAAACGAACCCCTGAACTATCACAGCACACTGAACTAGAGCCAACAGGGCTCAAAAGCAAGGAAGCACTAAGAACCACAGAAGCAGAAGATCCTAGACAGGCAAGACTGCCTCCAGGACCTTCCTCCCAAAGCTGGCATCAGCCGAGGCCAGTATATCTACACGATAGTGCTTCGAGAATGTGTGCACAGAGGACCAAGTGGCCGCCCGGCACAGTTGATCAGCAGACGCTTCATTTTTATAGGCCCAAGAGGCCCCAATTGATCTGGTGGAATAAGCCGTAACCCTGAAGGGAACATGCTTATTCCGCAACTTGTAGGCTTCACGAATGGTAGATTTTATCCAAGATGCAATAGTCATCTTGGATGCCGGTCTCCCTGCCCTAGGCCCCTCAGGAATGACGAACAGAGCGTAAGACTTCCTGATAGACTCAGTGCGATGAACATAAAATTTAAGACAACGCACTACATCCAACAAATGGAGATCCCTCTCCTTGTCAGAGGAAGGGTTAGGACAGAAAGAGGGCACCACAATCTCCTGATTGATGTGAAACTCAGAGACAACCTTGGGTAAAACCTCCTTGGAAGTGCGGAGCACAGCCTTATCCTTGTGGAACACCAGATAAGGAGGTTTACAAGACACAGCTTGTAACTCTGCTACCCAGAGAACTGAAACAATAGCCAAGAGAAAGGCCATTTTCCATGTCAAGAGACGTAAAGGAATAGAAGCCAAGGATTCAAACGGGGGTCTCTGAAGAACCCCCAGCACCAAATTGAGGTCTCACAGGGGAGCTGGACTCCTGAAGGCAGGCCGAACATGAGCCACACCTTGGAAGAAAACTTTAACATCAGGAAGAATAGCAATGCGTTCCTGGAAAAATACAGACAGAGCAGAAGTCTGAACTTTGAGAGAACTCAGGCTGAGTCCCTTTTCAACCCCATCCTGCAAAAAGGCCAGGACCGTGGGAAGATGGAAATCAAGTGATAGATCCTTATTAGCACACCATGCAACAAAAGTTGACCATATGCGATGGTAGATCTTGGAAGACACAGGCTTGCGAGCTCTAAGCATCGTAGACACCACAGAAGAGGAAAACCCTTTCTTCCTCAAAATTGAGGATTCAACCTCCAAGCCATCAAATGGAGATGCTGAACATCCTCCTTCCACATATATCCTTGAAGAAGCAGATCTGGACGGGCAGGAAGCGGGAAGGGATCCGCCACTGACATAGCCAGCAGTTCCGGATACCAGGACTGACTAGGCCAATTCGGGGTGATTAGGATGACAGGACAACGCTCCAACTTCAGCTTCTGGATGACTCTGATCAACAGAGGGAGAAGAGGGAAGATGTACGCTAGGGGGAACTCCCAAGGGGTTGACAAAGCGTCCACTGCTAGAGCAAGAGGGTCCCTCCACCGAGAGCAAAACACTGGAACCTTCCTGTTGTGTCTGGTAGCCATCAGATCCACCACAGGTACCCTCCAAATCTGGATCAGAAGGTGAAACACCTCTGGATGAAGTGCCCACTCTCCGCTGTCGACTGTGTGACGACTGAGAAAGTCTGCCATGACGTTGTCTAAGCCTGGAATGTGTACCGCTGAAATGACGGGAACATGTGCTTCCGCCCAAGATAAAATGCCCTTGACTTCTAACCATGCGGTGAGACTTCTTGTGCCGCCTTGTCTGTTGATGTAGGCCACTGCGGTGGCGTTGTTGGACTCCACTCTGACTGGACAACCCTCCAGCTGAGATTCCCAGTGTCTCAGGGCAAGAAAGATGGCACGAAGTTCCAGAACATTGATGGAGAGGAGAGATTCTTCCAGTCCCCATTTCCCCTGAGCACTGAAACGACCCAACACTGCCCCCAACCCCGGAGGCTGGCATCCGTCGTGACTGTGGTCCAATAGGGAATCTGAAAGGACTTCCCTTTCAGGAGATGAGACAGGTCCAACCACCATTCCAAGTTCAGCTCGACATGAGGAGGCAGAGAGACTGACAGATGCAGATGATCTGGATGATTCCTGCACGTCTGGATCACAAACCTCTGAAGTTCCCTGGTGTGCGCCATGGCAAATGACACTGCCTCTATTGTGGAAATGAATTTCCCCACCAGAGAAGTCAACTTCGGCACTAGAAACCTCTCGAGAGCCAGGACCTTGGATACACGGAGAGCAATCTGATGAGCCACTTCTTCGGGTAAAAACACCATGCACTGCTGAGTGTCGAACAGGAGACCCAAGAAAAGGATCTGTTGAGATGGGACTAAGTCTGACTTGTCCAGATTCACGATCCATCCGTGGCAATTGAGTGTCTGGATGCACAACTGAATCTGCTGGTGAAGGATCTCCGCAGATGAAGCTTTCAGGAGCAGATCGTCCATGTAGGGAGTCACTCTGACACCATCTCGATGAAGCACAGCTATCAAAGCTCCCAATACTCTCTGAAAAACCTGAGGAGCTGAAGTCAGTCCAAATGGAAGAGCTGAAAACTGAAAGTGGCCTTTGTGACAGGCAAACCTGAGATACCACCTGCTCTCTGGATGAATATGGATGTGAAGATATGCATCCTGAAGGTCCAGGGAGGCAAGGAACTCCCCTGGAGACATTGCGGCTATCACAGAGCGCAGTGATTCTTGACCATAGTGGGAACTCAAAACAAAGGAATTGAGATCCTTGAGGTCCAAAATAGGAAGAGCACCTCCGTCCTTTTTGGCCACAACGAACAGGTTGGAATAAAATACTGAACCTGTGTCCTCCGATGGAACCAGTTCCAGGACCTCTTTGTCCAAAAGATCCTGAATAGCGTTGTCGAACAGACGTATTTTTGTAGGCTCCTGAGAAGGACAAGTAAAATGGAACCGAAAGGGAGGAAGGGAAGAGAAAGGGATCCTGTACCCCTCTGATACCACCTGAATAACCCAAGGGTCCGTCACTGACTCCTCCCAAATCCGGCGAAAGATGTGGAGACGTCCACCTACAGCCGGATGCGGACCCGGGTTCGGTGAGTCATGCCGAAGCAGTCTTGGAGGTCTTGGCCTTAGGGGCAACTTTGGGCTTCCAGGACTGTTTGGGCTTGGAGGAGGAGCGCGTGGAGGATGGACCCACCTGGGACGTAGAGAGTGTCTCAGTTTGGAAGGAACGAAAGGAAATTTCTTTTTGAAGACTGATGGTAAAAGATTACTTTTACCACCAGTAGCCTCACTAATCATCTCCTTAAGTTCAGATGCAAACAGTGAAGTCCCTTGGAAGGGCAAAGAAAGCAAAGGCTTTCTTAGAAGCTGTGTCAGCGGACCAAATTTTCAGCCAAAGAGCACGTCTAGCCACCACAGAGGAAGTGGAGGCCCTCGCCATCATACGCACAGCATCAAAAGCAGCGTCAGAAACATAATTTTGAGCTTCTGATATATTAGCCAGAAGCTGTACCTGCTCAGACACTGGCGCATCCTGGCGAACTGCCTCAGTAAGCTGTTCAGTCCAGGCCACAATGGCCCGGTTAACCCACGCCACTGCAAAGGTTGGACGCATGGCAGTGCCCACAGAGGCAAAAATAGACTTAAGACAAGTTTCTAACTTTTTATCCGTCCAATCTTGCAGGGCAGAAGCATCAGATACAGCCAAGGCAGTAGATTTAGATAACCTAGAAACTGGAGCATCCACTTCAGGAGGATGAACCCATTTAGCCAGTTCAGTCTCAGGAAAAGAGTAAAGTTTAGCAAACTTTTTGGATACAGAAGAGGATTTATCAGGATTTCTCCACGCATCAGAGGCTAAACGAGCAAGGGTAGGATTAGTAGGAAAACATATAACAGCTTTAGACTGTTTCTGAAAAACGTCAGTTGGATCATGAGTAGATTCCTGACTCAAGGGAAGGTTGAGTGTGGTTAGCACAGCCCTGATCAAACCCTCAGCAGAGAGTTCAGGGTCACATTCAAAAGGGTCACCAATAGACCTGGTAGACTCAATAACAGTGCCTTCCTCAGCATCAGAATCCTGTAATAGTTCTTCCTCAGAAGAATCAGACATATCAGGAGCACCTTGTGGCTTGGGCAGGGAGGTCCTGACTGTGGAGGGGATCTGCAAAACCTGAAGAGCCCCCTGAACCTGAGAGGGAAAGAGCTGAAGAGTGGATCTGAGATCCCTAGTGGCAGCCTTAAACTCTTTCACCCAAGTTGGCTCAGTGGTGTGACTGGAAAGCCCTGGGTTGCTGTCATGGCTTTCTGCACATTTTGGGCATAAATGACCAGAAAATTCTCTAGGCAGCCCAGAGTGACAAGAGGAGCAAAACGCAATGGGGGAAACTGACACCCCAGCCTCCTTAGTCTTGGGTCTAGCCCCTGACTCCAGTGAAGCAGACATGCTCACAGCGTCAGATATACTCCACTGACAAGAATCACCCAATTGAAGTGTGAAAGATTAAAAATTCACCCCAGAAATGCTTAAAATTAAACTTATCTGGCAAGTGAAGGGTTAATCTGTGGAGGGGAGAGAGAGAGAAGGCTGGGTCCCTGCGTAGTATACTCGCTGAGAAGAACTCACAAAATGGCTGCCGCGACGGTAGCCAATCAGAAAACAGGCGCGAAACCAGCGCTCATGGGAAACGTAGGTTTTTCTCAGAAGTACACCAAAACAGTGCCCGAAGCCCCCCCAGACCCCCAACACACCGAATCATGCAACCGGATGATAGAGCAAGGGAAGACCAACAAAATGAGCCCACTCTGAAGTCGCTGTGACAAGCGGTTCCAGAGATACGTCCCACACTGTGTAAACCCATAGAGAGTAAAGGAGCAATGGTGTCTATGCGGGAAAAGCGCGCTTAAAGGCGCGGAACATTAACTTTTAATAAATTTACCCTGACAGAAAAAAGTTACCAAACACACACAAAACACATGTAAAACATGATAAAACAATATCCCAATGAGGAAAACAGCAGGGAAAAGGTTAAAACTCCCATAAACTGCTCCAAAACCCAGGGAATACACACAGACATTGCATAAATACAGGCAATATGAAGAAAAACACCCTATGAGTGCTGGAGTGCATAATGAGGACTCCCAAATACAAGCCCAATGAAGGGACACTGTGGGACAAGTGGACCTTCGGCACTCAAAGGGTGGCTCACCTTTCTGCAGGACTTCTGTCTTCAGGTAACCATGTTAAAAGGGAATTAACCACAGGGAAAATCCCCAGCAGGGAAGCTACTTGACTCAAGTTGTTCCCTCTTCAGGGCATAAGGTCCACCAGAAAATCCCTGGAAGCTGCACTAGCCACTTTGGAGAGGGCAATTGTCAGCCATGGTCACCCGCCTAATGGTGGTATTCCATATTTGAAGAAAACAATAAAAAAAACTAAAGTTGATTGAGAGATGTTCTCCACCTGGTGTGCACAGCACGCAGGAACAAATCATTCGGGCTGGTTCTGGCTGAAGGCAGCTTAAGAGGGAGGGGAGGCTCCACCCCCTGCATACATTTAGATGAATGTTGCTGCCTACTTAAAGTGGTGGATCGCCTCCCATTGTACCAGTAACCTGTATTGGACGACAGTGAAATCTAGTTAGTGGGTACCTGATAGACTTCCATCCTCTTTTCTGGCACATAGTATAGGCAGCTCCAGCTTTAATATGGCATGTGTATCCATCACAGCTAGAGAGTCGAGGAAGGCTAATATAAGACTTTATTTTGCTAAAGACATGACCTCCAAAGAGGAATAAATGAATAATGGTGAATTAAAAAATACATTTTTTAAACTGAAAAACCTTTTAAGTGCGGAATTAAATCATTTGTGGGATATGCTGTTGCTAAATTAGTATCTGGAAAAGAGAATAATCCCTAGAGAACTGAGGATTCATAAGAAGTCCACTTATTTCCTATAGAGAATCATGTTTAATACAAATAGAGATAGACATTCATACAATACAGGAAGAAATAAAACCCTACTCCGATACTTTGCAATTTAAAGAAATGGACACATTGATAAATGGGAGAATAAATAAGGTTGAGGCAGACTTAAAAGAAAGAAATCAAAATAAAATGAAACGGGATGAGGATGATTATTCTGAAGAGAAAGTATATAGATATCAAAAGAGATCACCAAAATAATGTAAATCAAGACAGTAAAAATATTCACCCAAAAAAATATAAAATCGATAACCGTGGGAGAAAAGAAGAGCCTAGATCAGTGGGTCCTATTGGAAATATGTCCACAGAGGTACTTCAATCACAGCCACTAAAAGATAAAACAAATGTACAAGAAATAAAAAGAAAAAAGAAAAGTATTAAACAAGGCAATGTTGAAATACCGACAACTAATAGGTTCTCAGTACTTGAAAATGAGGAGTTTCCTCCTCTACCATTCATGTCTTCCCCTGCGCAAATACCCCCCTCCCAAGTTTTTTTTTGGAGGTGGAGCTATGGGGGCAACAGATGGAGGAGTAGAGGATTTGGGAACATTAAGAGAAAAGATGAGTAGAAAAAGAACAGGAAGTGCAGACGAGGGGGAAGCGGAGGCCAAAAGAGCAAAGAACCAAATAGGATTAACATCTAAGGAACATAAAGAAGGAATACTTAATCTTTCTATTAAAGATTTGGATCCCTCTGAGTTTGCAGTTCTAAGTAGAGGTCTAAAATTTGGTTCGAATGCTTTCAAATTTTTTGTGGATCTTCAAAAATTCACTAGAAAATTAGCTCTAGAAAGATACTTTAATTACAAAAAAAAGTAAAGGTGATATTGACAAAAGAAAAGATTTGGGACATTTGAGTGAGGAATGGGAAACAGAAGATCTTAAAATATTACAAATATTAGAAGAACTTAAAGAAAATGAAAATATAGAGGATAAGTCAAATATAGAGGATAATCCTATAAAATAATACGCTAGAAAGTTTGTAACAACTCAGTCATGTGCAGTAGAGACTGTCCATGACGAGGCTGATACAGAGAGGATCCGTCCAGCTCTGTACCAGCCGCGGCGCGGGCAGTCTCTACTGTGCATGACTGCCCCGCAACTGGCTGGCAGTGGCACTGCGGCCCGTGTTACGGGCTCTTCAACTAGTTTAAATATAAATAGTCAATATCAGCAAGATCAAGAAATATCCATTATAGATTCTAAACTGAAAGTCATGTCGAAATTTTATCTGACACAGTGGAAAGGGCAATATGTAGAGACATTCTCCAAGTTAGTTATGGAGGATTACAATAAAAATATAAAAAATGTACTAAACATAACATGAGTTATGAAGAAAGAAAAGCTATGCAAAATCTAGCCAAGAATATCAATATAACCATCTGTGAAGTGGATAAGGGAGGAGCGACTCTTGTGCAGGACACAATAGATTACATAAAAAAGGGAGATAGACTTTTAAGATACACTATTTCATACAAAAAATTAGATAGCTGCCCAGGTGAAGAATATGGTTTATTATTGAGAAACCTGACTGATGAAGCGCTCAGGAGGAACATGATTACTAAGGAAAAGTATAAATTTATCAATGTTTCAAATCCATCTGTACCGTATTTCTACCATATACCTAAATTACACAAATCTACAGTAGATCCTCCTGGGCTCCCCATCATTTCGGGTATTAATTCTCTGTTGTCTAATCTGTCAGCGTTTATAGACGTATTTTTGCCAAAATATGTAGTGTGGCTTCCGTCGTTTATAAGAGATACTCAACACGTATTAGAGATATTGAATAATTTTCATTGGAAAAAGGGAAAGTATATTTTAGCCACATTAGATGTAATGTCTTTGTACGCATGCGTACAACACGATTTAGGTCTCGTAAAATATTTTTTAGATTTAGATACTCACATGTTAGATATTCAGAAAGTTTATATTATCTTGCATCAATTTTGACTGTCACAGTTTTTTTGGAGTATCAACATAAATTTTATTTACAGATAAGGGGCACAAACATGGGTGTCAGGTTCGCCCCCTCCTATGCCAACCTCTTTATGGGACATTGGGAGGTGTTGAGTGGTCTCGGGGTTGGCATGGCAGGAGGTGGCCTGGTACTATATGGAAGATATATAGATGATATTATTTTAGTTTGGGAAGGGACACATTCATCACTAGTTTCTTTTATAGAGGAGTTAAACACCATTAATAGAGGCATACACCTTACACATAGTATCAGCACTAATTATGTTCAATTTCTAGATTTAGCTATCTCTGTTACAGAACAGGGTAAAATAGAGACTACAAAATACAAAAAAAGAGCTTTCTAGAATCCCATATATTCAGTTTTATAGTTGCCATCTACCTAGATGGTTGTGTAATATACCATACAGTCAATATCACCGTTTGAGGAGAAACTGTAGTGATTATGGGGATTTTGAGGAAAAGGGAGCTGCACTGCAAAAAGATTTTGAAGACAGAGGGTACAACAGAGAGATAGTTACACAAGCTTTTGAGAGATCTAGAAAGCTAAAAAGAGAAGATATTATAAAAAAAATAATGGTAACAAAAACAGAAGTCTCAATAAGAGGAAGAATAGGGTCTCTTATTTCTCAATAGAAAGCTTTTTCTGGGGATATTCATAAGATTTTTAAGAAATATTGGTGAATACTGTTCCAAGATAGTTTATTAGAAGGCAGTACAGGTACACAACTGGCTATTACATATAGGAGAAGTACAAATTTAAGAGGATATATAGCCAAGAGTAAAACAAAAATATTGGGCAAACAAGCTATAGGTGCCGGTATTTTGCCGCAGATGATAGGCAATTTCAAATGTGGCAAAAAGAGACGCTTGTGCTGTGGTAGAATGCAACACAAAGCTAAATATTTTGAAGGTTTGGCAGATACCCCAGAGAAATATACTATTCAACTATTCATAAGCTGTGACAGCCAATATGTAATATTAGGGGTGCACCGAAATTTCGGTGGCCGAAATGTTTCGGACGAAAATGGCCTTTCGGCAAAAAGCCGAAATAATATAAATGGCCGAAAATCATCGGCACTGGATTAGAGGTCTTCAGCGGCATCACAAGAGGGGTGCAGACTGCACTGGGTGACACTTAGAGCAATTTGTGAGAAGCTTTGTCCCTCTTACTGTCAGCCTAACAGTAAGAGTGACAAAGCTTCTCACAAACTGCTTTCCCCTCGTGCTGGCTCAGTCAGGAATACAAAGCAGAAGCAGAGAAGAGCTCACCTGATGCTTCTGTTTACGATCTGCGGAAGACTGGTTTTATGTCTAGAGAGGCGGTGATGTACTGCTAGTACTGAGCAGCCGCGCTACGTCACAACGTAGCTAGCGCGGGCGGCTTAAAATCAACAGACACAAAAAAAAACAGCTAGGTGGTAAGCTGTTACCACAGTGCTCCCCTGCTGCTGCTTTTGGACATTTTCTGTGCCTGAGAGTGAAAGGAGACCCTGAGTGGCTGCTGTTGATGCCCAGCCTGCATTCCCCTGCTGGACCATAGAAGAGGTATTGGTAATACACATCCAAAATCCCAAAAATGTTTAGAAGAACTAAAAGCTATAGAAAAAAAATAATAATAAAAAGCCACACTAGATGTAAAAGGATAATTTTATAAAACCTTTTTCAAAGTCAGGGTTTAAATACAAGCATAATGCATATTTTAAAACCCTATCTCTGACTTTGAACCAGTTTTGACAAAATTATCTTGTAAAACTTGTTTCTGTTTGTAAAATAGAAACATCTTGGCCATTGCTGGGCAATCATAAGAATCTCATTTCTCCACTACCAGAAATTAGATTCTTATGTTTGCCCAACCCTGGCCAAAATATTTTTTTTTTCCTTTTTACAAACAAAAAAATAATATAACAGGCTCAGTTTATGAAAACTGTTTCAAAGTCAGGGTTACGGTTTTAAAATATGAAAGTCATTTTCGGTTTTCGGCCAAGTGCATCCTGACGTTTCGGTTCAAAATCTTCATTTCAGTGCACCCCTATGTAATATTAATATTGATATGATGTAATATTGATATGATCACCTGTAAATGTGGTAAAAGATATGTGGGTCACACAAGTCACACCCTCCGTTCACGAGTAGGAGAGCATAGGAGAAGCATAGCCAAACAAGATATTGATAAGAGCATTTCTAAACATTTTAGCTCATGTTCATTAGGATTAAATATTTTTTTTTTTTAGTTAAGGGGATTGAGTGTGTTCCACATTTGATAACCAATAGATTTCAAGTACTGTGTAAAAAAAGAGGCCCTCTGGATCCATAAGTTGGGAACTATGGTGCCAGAGGGACTCAGAAAGGAAATGGAGGTTGGCATTTTTTTTGTGAAGATTGTTTTTAGCTTAATACATCTAGCCATTTACATTGCACTCTGCTGTGGGTTGTCTTTCTGCTTTCTTAGTAAGTGCTTCTTTGTATAGTTTTATAGAAGGTAGCACAATTAACACACAATAATGAGATACATAATATCTAGAGTCACCTTGTTGTGTTGTTCTGCTTAAATTGGTATTGTAGTCAAGGGTTAAAGGTAAAGGAGTGGGTATACTGGGTGTGTCTGAAGACATGCATGGTGTAATAGCTGCGGGTGTTGGAAGACATGCGCAGAAGAAGATGTATATGTGTACATTCCATTGTGTAGGGGTAGAATAATGGGAGGTTTGGAAAGCACAAGCGTGGTCTTGGGATATACAGCGTGTCGTAAGTTATGCACAGTAGACTGTGCACGTGTATGTTCCATTGTATTCAATGGATTAGAGGGAGTCTTGTTACACACAAGCATATTTTTTTGATATGTTTAGGTAGAATACGAAGGTGGTACCAGAAGCAGAGGAGCATTGGGGCGATGCAGGGATATCGGCGTCTTTTTGTTTGACGCGAATTAGGATCGCTGTTTGTGTTCAAAAGGTGAGAATGGAAAGACAATCAACAGACAGTCCCCTGACAAAGTGGTTATAGACCACGTAACATGTAGGGTTAGGACGAGAGTAGAGGTCTTTGTTATTGTATATTCAAGTCATTTTAAGAATATCATTTATGTAACTTATTTTTACTGTATGACAGTACTGTTAGCATTTGTATTTTTTTTTTATCTTTTGTTATATTTTCTTATTTTTGATAAAGAATAAATATATTATCTTCTATAAAGGAAGGAGTGATTCCATATACGTGATCTATCACTAATATTTATAGTGTGAGATCCCCAGTACTTATCCCCCTTAAAGGGATAGTAATACTTAAAATGTAAAAAAAAAAAAAATATATATATATATATGTTGTAGGGTTTATCCCCCTGAGTAAAACAAGAGTACTCCCACTGCTGAAAGGTGTTTCTTTCAAAAGTTATTAATTTTCAAAGTTGAATTTTTTAGGTGCAATATCACAGTGGCCTGAAATTGTACAGTGGCGCTGTTGCTACACCATCCTATGGAGATTTATGGTCCTGGGACCAAAGCTGTCCATATGATCGTGTAACAACAGCGCCACTGTACAATTTCAGGCCACTGTGATATTGCACCTAAAAAATTCAACTGAAAATTAATAACTTTTGAGTGAAACTCCTTTCATCAGTGGGAGTACTCTTGTTTTACTCAGGGGGATAAACCCTACAACATATTTTGTTTTACATTTTAAGTATTACTAATCCTTTAAGGCTAGTTTATAGCTGGTCACCAGATATAGGGTTATCTAAATATTCCATCCAAGCTGTGATTACTGTGGTTGAAGTACAAAAGATTTGCCTGGGTATATCAGTCTATGAATATCCAGGCCTAGGGGACAGCGGACGGAGGTACGACGGAACCACACAGATACCCGCACTGGGGGTAATCCAGTGATTGTTCAAATGCAGTGAGGCCAGTCATTGCCTCACTTACATGGTCGTAGAATTGAGCACGTGAGAAGGTGTATATCCGGTGGTGGTTGTCATTGGTCAAAACAGTCTGCATTTAGGCGTGTACGCCCCTCTTTTTGTCTTTGTTTTCACAGTAGATGGAGGGTGCCTACGTTATTTCCCTCGTGGCCATCTAAAGTCGGCATGCCACTCAGCTAAGCCCTACATACAATTCCGACCACCATGAGATCCATGAATAACTGGGATAAACTATATCTCATCAAGGCTGATATTATTGATGTGTACAACATTGCATACCAATGCGTTTAGCAGTTGTTACGGCTTCATCATGGGGCCTATCATCAAACCGACCCACTCTTTGGAACAATATACAATAAATTAATGAGGTGCGATTTAGTTACGTCACAACCTCCTTGTATGTATACAGGGGGCATGCTTAATCCTCCATAATGATGCATTTCTGGTTAACTCAAAAATCAGTAGTAGGGATCTCATTATATCATGATATGCATATTGATATAAATCGAACTATTCTTTTCTTTTAACCGTATCTTGTATTGATGCAGACTTACATCAACTAGCTAGCCCAGTACCCTCTTTCTTAATGTGAATGAACATATTTTTCAACACCATGAGCTACACTAGAGGGCCTAAGAGATTAGGGGAGAAGTACAGTATATATAAAACTGATCATACTAATGATTCATTTATTTTATTTCCCCCAATCCAAACTGGTGTGATTTATATGATGAACTTATATTGTTGACCATAACTGTAGCGATTGAGAAGATACATCTATAGATTTACATAAGATTTGATACACAGAACTTGAAACGAAATACACTAAATCACCAGCTCATGAGCTGATGAGCTCATGAGCTCATCAGCTCATGAGGAAAGTGTGTTGCCATCCCTTCAGACTAGATATACTAGAGGGCTTATGAGGTGAGAGGGCAAACAGAGTTGATAGTCATTAGCTGTTTGATATCAGCAGGTCTATAGTAATCCTATAGAATATAAAAGGCCAGATGTATGTTTGTCTGAAGCAGTCATGGGCAGTAGAGACTGCCTAAATTCACAGAATGCTGGCCAGTGTGCATGAGTCTTTACACTAGAATATTATAATTTAACCTTTTCCTGTGATTCATTTATATTGGAACAATTTAAATATGGTTAAGATTGGCTAATGAGCTATCTGTAGCTGAGCTTTACCACTCAGATATTGAATATCCCTGTTAATTGGACAACATGAAGGCTGAGGAATGTTGTGCTGCACTATATTTTTAAGCAGACTATCTCTATTATAGCTCTGATCAGCTTTATTTTTTAATTGTTTATCCGATTAATAACAGGATCACACTCTAGAGATTTTAGTAAGAATATGAATAAAGGGGAAGTCTTATGGCCTCATTCTTTGGCTAGATAAATGTACTTACCAAACGGGTCTACTATGAATAGGTAGCACGCCAAGAGCTTTGAAGTAGCAGCAGCAGTATATCTGCAGGTTGGATATGCCAATATACTTTTCCCCTTTTGTTTTTATTATCCTTAACACTGAATAATTCTTCATACATTAGTTAGGTCTGTCCATCTGCAGACTTATTATTTTGATCTCTGCTATAGTCTGTACATGCATAATGGGGTTTATGCACTAAGAAAAGTGGTGAAATTTGGGGCAAACGAGCTGCAACCAGGGAAGACAAAACATCCCCAAATGCACATTGATTTAATTGTTTTTTTAACCCCTTGAATGTTAGAGGGGTCTCTAATCTTGAATTCAAAATAAGTCTCCAATGCACTGGAGACCACAGTAGCATTTGGGGTGTCAAAAGTTGGGTTCAAACTTTTACTAAGCAGTCACGAAGGGCAACATTCCCTTAAGTTTAAGCAGTTTTTCTATAAATTACTACCCCTTTAAAAAGGTAACATCAGAACTAATGAAATCTATACACAAGATTAAATAATATATGCAATTCAAAAATAAATAAATCTACCAATCTACCAATGAGTAATGCACTGCAGCAGTGAGAAACAGTATGCAGTACTCACAAAACATTCTTTTCCTTGCATTTCTCACTCTAAATATAAAACAAAAAAGAAAACAGAATGATTATTTTCTACAGAAGGATGTCTCCCAGAATCCTTTGCAAGAATTCAAATTGGGGTCAGTCATGTGACATGAACCAAATCTGTCAAGGACTAAAGCCAAAAATTTGGCAGCTAAAAAGAATGGGAAAAAATATCATCCCATTCAAGTCTGAACAATAAATAATTCAAAATAAAATCTGATGCAATACAGAGTATGGAAAAGCCTGAAAATAGCACAGGGGCGTGTGTCTGAATAGAAGGATGATACCAGCACTGAAAAAAGGATTTCAGAGTAATAGAAGATTCCAGAGCTATACAGAGGATGTTGCTAATTAGCTCCTGGATTTTAAATAGGAAAATAGTCTTGAATCTCTATGGTTACAAGATTTGGAAGATCACAGATGGGACATATCATGTCACAAATTTATTTCAAGAAATGATGCCTAGGCGCAGACGACACCTGTACTAACGGATGGTTAAAACTACTTGTAATGGAATAAAATACAAAGTGTCAGAACAATGAATGTCTATTACTGGGAACAACACATTGTAGTTATTATAATTGTGGCACATTCCATAGAGTAGTCAATTGTCCAACCTCCAACTGTTGCAGACGAAAACTACCATCATTCACAACTAGGCGTTGGGTGGTTTTGGGATGATGGTAATTGTAGTTCAACAAATATCTGACTTACTTAAAAAGAAAAATGCTAATGCCATCAATACACACAGAGGGCCACAGTGAATAAGATGAAGTGCAATTCCGGAGCAAACAAACTTCACCACAGAGAACAAAAACAATGCCCAAATACACAGATTTAAATGGAGTTGTAACCCCATGAATGCAGGCCATATTTTAACACGCTACCTGATATTCCATGGGTCTTAATAGGAACATTTTTGAGCATAACTGCACTTTAGGGACACACACATTTCCAACCTTTTGAATACTAAATAAGACTCCAATGTGATTTTTGTGAAGACCTTAAAGGGATAGTAATGTCTGCCATAAAGTAGCTCTCCCAGTCTTCTCTAGTGTAAAGCTAACACATTGCATTATGTTAAATCACTTACTTAGATGTAGTTCCATATATATCACATGTAAAAAGATCCCCCTCCCAGCCCCTTTAGGCCACTTCCACTTAGAACTGCAATCTGGTCCCGGGACCAGACGGATGCAGTGAGGGAAAAACTTCAGTGAATAAGTATAAGGAAAACACTGCTCCCATTGACAAAGGTGGATAGGATTTTCCTTTCTTTACTGAAGTTTGTCCCTCGCTGCTCTAGATGTGGACAACAGATAGAGGCAGCGTGATGAGGTCAGAAGGGGTGGGAGGGGGATCTTTTTACATGTAATATCTTTGGAACTACATCAAAGTAAGTGATTTAACATACCGCAATGAGTTTGTTTTACACTAGAGAAAACTTGGAGAGCTACATTATGGAAGACATTAAAATCCCTTTAAATGGGAGTTAAAGGGATAGTAATGTTTCATAATAAAAGCAGCTCTAATTAATCATCGTAGTATTTGGACTTTGGAGAGTTGTATTTCAGTTCAGTCAGAGTTGTAGTTCAGGAGTAATTCAATGACAAAGTATCCCCCTCCCACCCCTTTTACTGATGTAACACTGCTCAGCCAGATCAGAAGGGAGGTGCCCAGGTAGACTGCAGAGAGGGACAATCTTCAATTAAGATAAGGGAAAAACCTGAAAAGCTTGTCAAGGGGGGCAGGGCTTTCATTGTTTTCATATAAAGAAGATTGTCCCCTTCTGTTATCTGTCTGGTCTTACAACCAGATTCACATCTAAGAAGAGATGGCTTACACTAGGTAAAAGGGACGGGAGGGGAAACTTTGCTTGTGAATATCTCATAAACCATAAAGGTTTGAGAGATAAGACTTATATCATTCTTCATGTTTTTTTAATGTCTACAAAATAAAATAAAGTTAAAACGAAGTATTACTATCCCTTTAATTCAAAGTATTTTTCATTCCAACACGAGTACATGTATGCTCCATCATGGTGTACAACAAACACAAAATAGCAGTGACAAATATTACAGAAAAACAAACAAAAGGGATGGACACATGAAAGCATTACACTGTAGAACAAGGTGAGCCATGAAGCTCTCCAGTGGAGGATGACTTCAGTACCCAAGATTCCCAGGAATCTACTGGCTAGTGATGATGGAAAACTTCACAGCTGGAAGTCTTGCCCTGCCCATCCCTGAATAAGAAGTATAGTAGAACGTATAAAGCTCAGACCTCACCATCACAGGCAGATACAAACATAGATTTATAGATTACCATAGAAACTAGAAGATAAAAAAAGGCACAGTGCTATAAATTTCCATTAGATTTATATTTTAGAAAGTAGTAATAATAGCATTTTAGTGAACTTACAGATAAATCCTTCTCTCTCAGGCCATATGAAACACTGGAACAATGGGGTTGAGCTCCCCCCTCAGAGGACAGAGCACTTCAAAAAGACTATCTCCTCTTCTTCTCGCCCACACCCACACAGAGAAAGTACTAAAACACAGGGCTTTTTTGTTGTTTGTTAACTATGGGTGGCAGTCCTGTGCTCCTTATGGACCAAGAGAAAACTTATTTAACCAGGTTGACAGAAAGCCTGTTTTCTCTTACATCATATATGGAACACAGGAACTATGCGAATAAACATCTGATCCCCTCCCCACGTAGTATCTCGATTCAGCCTCCTCAGATGATGAAAGATTTCTGCTTGTAAACTTACAAGGAGAAATTCTCTGTCATCGGAGAAGGTTGGATTGAGATGCTACGTGGGAGGGTAGCATAGGTAGATTAACAGACTGAGGTGCAAAGCTGTACCCGCAGGCTCTCCGTTAGTAAGGCCAGGGATCGTTTTTAAACCTTTAATTTTAGTCATACCACCAATTAAAAAAAAAAAAAAACCTATTCAAGCTATTCTCTATATTTACTTAATTATTAGCCAAGCTTGTATAGAGGTGATAGTTCCCCTTTAACAAAACTGACAGCTGTTGGGTTTCCCTTGTTTTAGACAGCAGGAAAAAACTGTATAACATACAAGATTTCATTACACACACACACACACACACACACACACACACACACACACACACACACACACACACAAACAAAACAAACAAAACAAACAAAACAAACAAACAAAAAACAAACAAAAAAAAAAACGTTTTCTACTCTTTTAAAGCAAAAAGAGTTGAGGGACAGAAATTACTTTGTCCAACATGGTCTGATACAGAAATCAGAGGACTCTTGTAGTCAAAAATCTTTTTCTCTTAGTCCATGCAGGTTGCTAGTAACTTTGGGTAGGTGACCAGCCCCTTTAATAGGCAGGAACAATTCTGAGAAGTGACTGCTGGGTGGAGCCTACCTCCTCTCCTTAGCTTGTAGCTAGCCAATCCCCAACCAGTAGGATTTGCAGACTAACTATTGACTAGGTAGTAAGAAGGGAAAGGAAGACTCCTGTGAGCATGAACCCACCTTGACAGGGTGGGAGACCAGTAACCTGTATGGATTAAGAGAAAAGGATTTAACAGGTAAGACTAAAATCCTATTTTCTCTGTCTTCCAATACAGGTTACTCGTAACTTTGGGATGTCCAACCATTAAGTTCCCCAGAGCTGGAAGAAAGGCAAGGACCAGGTGCAGGTCCCCAAAGTCACCAGAGCACCAATGAACCTACAGATCATGAAAAGCTCAATACTAACTTCAAAGTGTCAACGGACACTGAACAGTGGTAAAACAAACCCCATGAACTGCTGAAAAGCACAATGAACTAGTGCCAACAGGGCTCAAAAGTGAAAGAATACTGAGAGACTAACAGAGATCCTAGCAGGCAAGGTTGCCTCCAGGATCTTTCTTCCAAAACTGGCATCAGACGATGCCAGCACATCCACACGATAGTGTTTAGAAAAAGCGTGCACAGATCAGCTGAGGCCTGGTTCTTGTAGGCCCAAGAAGCCCCAACAGACCTCGCAGAATGAGCAGCAACCCTGAAGGGGACAGGCTTCTTCCGAAGTTCGTAAGCCTTATGAATCGCTTCCCTGCACTAGGACCCTCAGGAATGATAAACAGAGTGTCAGACTGCCTCAAGGTATTGGGACCTGACCACAAAGGAGTTGAGATCCTTCAGATCCAAAATGGGGCAACAGCCGCCATCCTTCTTGGAAACCACAAAGAGGTTGGAATAGAATCCCAAGCCCCTCTCCTGAGGGGGAACTGGCTCCAGGACTGCCTTGTCCAGAAGGGCCTGTATAGCTTCCTCGAAAAGGCGTCTCTTTTCTGCTCCCAATGGAGAATGAGAAACAAAGGTCCTTGGAGGAGGAAGAGAGGTAAAGGGAATCCTGTAACCCGAGGCCACCACTTGTAAAACCCATGGGTCCGCCACAGAGGCCTGCCAAGCTGAAAGGTAGTGGCGTAAGCGGCCACGTACCTGCGGGTGGGGATCCGGGTTCGATGGTTCTTGCAGAAGGAGGTTTGGAAGCTTTGGGCTTCGTGGAGAACTTGGATCTCCATTGCTGCTTAGGCTTGAATGAGGAGCGTGGAGCCTGAGGGAATGTCTGGGTCGTTTGGCGCGAGTCTGCCTGAAAGGAACGAAAAAGCAGATTCCTTTTAATAGGTGCTTTCTTCCTCAGGACCACTGGAAGGTAAGAACTTTTCCTTCCAGTGGCCCCGTTGATGAGATCCTTGAGTTCAGGCCGGAACAGGAAAGAACCCTGAAACGGCAAAGACAGCAGAGCCTTCTTAGAGGCTGTGTCAGCCGACCAGATCTTAAGCCAAAGAGCCCTTCTGGCTACCACAGACATGGTAGATGCCCTGGCTACCATATGCACAGCATCAAACAGGATGGCATAGACATAATGCTGAGCTCAGCAATGTTAGCGAGAAGACACATCATATCAGAAGTAGGGGCTCCCTGACGAACAGCAGAATTGAGCTGTTAAGTCCAAACAGCCACAGCCCTATTTACCCATGCCGCAGCAAAGGTAGGGAGAAGAGCAGAGCCCGCTGTCGCAAAAATAGCCTTGAGAGAAGTCTCAAGCTTCTTGTCAGTCCAGTATTTAAGCGCAGAGGCGTCAGTCACTGGCAAGGCAGTTGACTTAGAAAGCCTTGAAACTGGGACATCCACTTTGGGGGAGATGAACCCACTGGGTAAGGGCCGTTTCAGAAAACAGATAAAGTTTAGCAAACTTTTTACACACACACGCTTTCTTGTCTTGAATTTTCCACTCCTCTGACACCAAATGGTCAAGGGAGGGATTAGGTGGAAAGCAGGCATGGGGCCTAACAGGCGTCTGGAAAACGAGAGAGGGGTCAGAAGACGCTTCCTGCACCAAGGGAATGTTCAGGGTGGACAACACAGCCCTGATCAGGCCCTCAGCCGACGGAATGGGGTCCGCCTCGAAGGGGTCCCCAAAAAACTGAGATGAAAGAACAGCTGAACAGTCATCATCATCAGAGTCCACCAATAATTCCTCCTCAGAGGAATCAGACACATTAGGTACACCCGAGTTGAAAACCCCCTGTAGAGTGTATGGAAGGAGTTGTAAGGTGGACCGGAGGTCCCTGGTAGTAGCCTTAAACTCTTGCATCCATATTGGCTTTAGTACATGGCTGGAGGCCCCAGTAGGGGATTCAGGGGCAGCAGCTCATGCTGGGCAAACATGACCCGAGTATTCTCTAGGTAACCCTGATTGACATGAGGAGCAATGGGGGACACAGACACCCCAGTATCTTTAGTCTTAGGTTTAGCCCCAAGGTCTAACAGAGTAAACATACTCACAGAGTCAAAACAGTGAAAGTATCAAACCCCACAATAAAGTGTGTATGATAATTAATGCACCCCAGAAATGTTAATTTAGACTTATCTGGTAGGCGAAGGATTAAACTGCTGAGGAGAGAAGGAGAGAGTCCAAGCCCTGCATAGGATACTCGATCTGCGAATACACAAAATGTCTGCCGCGACAAGAGCCAATCGGAAATGAGCGAGCGAAGCGAGAGCTCATGGGAAACGTAATTTAGCAGACACAGTACCCTAACAGTGCCCAGAGTCCCCTAAAGCCCCCAACATCCCCAGAGCATTGACCGGATGACAGAGCAAGGGAAAACCAACAACATGAGCCATCTCTGACCACTCTACATGGAGCGGTTGCAGAGATATGTCCCAAACTGTAAAGTCCCATAGAAGTGAATGGAGCAATGGCGTCTATGTGGTAAACACGAACGGAACAAAGTAAACGAGGTGAATACCGAACGTAAAACCACTCAAAAGCCCACCAGAAAAAAAACATTAGACCCAAAAAACACTGAACCCAATAGGGAAAGTGGCCAAAACCCCCCCATAAGATGCTAACCAGCAGCAAAAGGGTTAAGTTACCACAGAAGCTTGCTCCAAACACCTCGCAGACATACAGAATAAACCCAATGAGATGCACGAGTATGTAATAGGAACTCCAAATGCGATCCTTATGTGGAGGGGGAAGCATGGGACATGTGGACCTCAGCACTCAAAGGGTGCTCACCTTTTTCAGCAGGTCTTCTGTCTTCAGATTACCATTTATCAAGAAGAAGACTCAGTGGGCAACTCCTGGGAAAAGAACTTGCAGCCAAGATTTCCCCCGAGGGCTTAGGTCCACAAAAGCACCTGGTAAACGGCACTATCCACATTTGGGTAATGGGAAATGTCAGTGATGGTAATCTGCCTAATGGTGGTATTCCATATCTGACAGAAAAATAATAAAAAAAAAACTAAAACTACAGCAAAACTGTTCTCTTGCTTGTGTCTTGACCAAGGAACAAATCTTACTGGTTGGGGATGGCTAGCTGCAAGCTAAGGAGAGAAGGCAGGCTCCACACAGCAGTCACTTGTCAGAACTGTTCCTGCCTATTTAAAGAGGCTGATCGCCTACCCAAAGTTACCAGTAACCTGTATTGGACGACAGAAAATTGGAAAACATTTTCTGCTCTAAAAATCCACCATAGGAGATGGATGGTCATTTCATTTTGTATAGATAAGCTTTAAGTGTTCGCTGTATCAGGCAGTATTACTTGCAAGACATCACTTTAATATTAGCCTTACAAATTCATGTCCTGCTGTAAAAAAAAGCACATTTTAAAATACAGTCGTAAAATCTCCAAAAAATATGATCATTACTTGAATCAAATGCATAATCAGCACTATCAATTAGTGAGCAATCCTGCAGCTCAATGCACAGTAATACATGGTTACTGAAGGAAGACCCTAAGGAGTAATAATGGTGAAAACAACTTGCAGTACAGGTGTACTATGGCATTAACAGAAGTATTACATACAAAAAAAAATGAAATACAAGATGTATGCTATAAATAACAGAGCCCTGCTTTCTCTTGTATTGCTCCTTGAAGCTGCTTAGAAAACATCTTTCAGCACTGGCTACATTTGCTACACTGGCTAACCCATTTCTAACGCACAGCTTGCACTGTGTGGTGTGATAATTGTAGATCTCTCAAAATAGTTTGACTGCAGAGATGAGTTCAGCATTGTGTTATACATTTAAAAATCAGGGTCAAGATGAAGGTAAATATTGTATTGTGTTGTTTCCAAAAAGGAAGAGGATCAGCACGGGACCATCACTTACCCTGTCAAAAAAGCCATAGTTAGATTATTTACATAGTAATTTAGGATGAAAAAAAAGACAAGTCCATCAAGTTCAACATTTGCCACAGTATAACCAAGAAAAAGAGGATTTTAGTCTTACCTGTTAAATCCGTTTCTCTCAGTCCATACAGGTTACTGGTAACTCTGGGTAGGCGTTCCGCCCCTTTAAGTAGGCAGGAATAATTATAGAATTGTATGCAGGGGGTGAAGCCTACCTTCCCTCCTTGGCTGCAGCTAGCCAACCAGCTCCAGAAAGATTTGAGAGACTAACTACTGACTAGATAGTAGAAGGGAAAGAAGACTCCTGTGAGCATGACCACGAAGGACCCTCACAGTCTGCCACAGGAGAGCCAAGCATGGTCCCTTGACAGGGTGGGAGACCAGTAACCTGTATGGACTAAGAGAAAAGGATTTAACAGGTAAGACTAAAATCCTCTTTTCTCTGTCATCCAATACAGGTTACTGGTAACTCTGGGATGTCCAACCATTGAGTTTCCCAGAGGCGGGAAGGAAGGCAAGGACCAGGTGCAAGGCCCCCCAAAGTCACCAGAGCAGATAAAAGATCAGAAAAAGCCCAACAAAACAATGAAGTGTCAACGGACACTGAACAGGGGTAACAACACCCCAAAATTGTTACACAACACACTGAACTAGAACCAACAGGGCTCAAAAGTGAAGGAAGCACCAAGAACCAAAGAAGATCCTAGACAGGCAAGACTGCCTACTATCAATTTATTACCATGCATAATTTAGAGTCACCTGAAAAAAATTAAAAAGTTACTTTCTATACCCATGTGCAGATAATTTTTAAACACATTAAAAAGCAGTGGACAAGTACTGAACCCTGAGTTACTCCACTCAACTTTAAGTGTACTGGAGAATTTCCCATTTGCAACAACACACTGCTCCCTATCCTTCAACCATGTTTCTATCCAGCTGCAAAAGTTATGCCCTAGTGTCAATTTCCTTATTTTACACAACAACCTCCTTTGTGCCTCTGTATCAAAAGCATTTGCAAAATCCAGATATCTAGGTTGCTATGCCTTTCTCCACAGAAGCTCAAAAGACGTGTTGGAAAAATCTGTTCCTCATGAAACCATGTTGATTCCTGCTAATCTTATTTTATGCAGTGTTGAATATTATCCCTTCTACCAATTTTTCCACCACTGAGGTCAAACTCACAGGTCTATAATTCCCAGGTTCCGTTTTAGTTTCCTTCTTAAATAAAGGCACTGCAATGGCTTTACACCAGTCTAGTGGGAGTGAGACTGTGGTGAGATTATTTAAAGAGTAAAAACTGTGGCCTTGCTAACACTGCACTGAGTTACTGAAAAACGCTTGGATTTATACCATCAGGACCAGGTGTATTATCATTCTTAATTTTGTCCGGTTTTCCCTTAAAGGGATAGTAATACTTACATTTTAATAATGGTATGGTTTTAGTTACTAAGTTTTGAGGCTCTTCTACTATTTCTTGTTCTCTGGTATATACTGATGCAAAGAAAGCATTCACAACAGCCTTTTCCTTTTTGTAAGGTCAAATGCACTCCCTCCTAAGTTTTTTGCCATTTATGTTTTTGAAAACCTTTTTTGGGTTAGTCTTGCTCTCCCTTACAATTCAAGTTACATTATCTATTTTTGCTAACCTAGTTGCCTTTATGCGATGTTTCTTGCAAACAATGTATTTCAAGAGAGAATTTCCTGTTCCTTCAGATTGTATTAGTCTAAAAGAGGATTAGTCTTACCTGTTAAATCCTTCTTTTAGTCCATATGACAAACAGGTACCAAAGGGAGGAGACAGCTCCTCCCTGTAAGATGGAACAATTCTAGAAGAAGTTGTGGGTGGAGCCTCCCCTTTCTCATCATCAGTCTATCCCATTAGCCCCGCCCCAGATAGACTTGAGAGAAACCTACGAAGTAGGACAGCAAGAAAAGAAGAACGAGAACACTCCTGTGAGCAGCAGACCCAAGAGGACTCCCATGCCAATCACTTGGAGACCAAGCACAATCTCTTTCACTGGGCAGCAGACCTGTATGTCATATGGACTAAAAAAAGGATTTAACAGGTAAGACTAAAATCCTCTTTTCTCGGTCCTCCAATATGACATACAGGTACCATGGGCATGTACCAACATTAAGCTACCAGGGTGGGAAGAAAAAGGAAAGGACCAAGCGCCAGTCCCCCATGAAACCGAAGTTCCCACCGACTATCCAGGACATGGAACAGTCCAAACTACACTAAGTGTCAACAGACACTGAATAATAATATCACAGAACACAAGAACAAAAGCCAGCCGGGCTCAAATGGTTAAAGAACAGTAAGGCACAGGAAAATAAAGGTCCTAAATAGGCAGAGCTGCCTCCAAGACCTTCCTGCCAAAGCTGGCTTTAACCGAAGCCAGAACATCAACACGACAGTGCTTGGCAGAGGTGTGCACAGAAGATCAAGTGGCCGCCTTCACAGATGTTCAGTAGGGGCCTGATTCTTGTAGGCCGCAACAGATCTGGTGGAGTGTGCAGTAATGCGGAAAAGAACAGGTTTCTTTCTGAGCTCCTAAGCCTTGCAAATGGCAAACTTAATCCAAGATGTGATAGTGACCTTGGACACAGTCATACCTGCCCTGGGACCCTCAAGGATGACAAATAAGGAAAGGCTCAGTACAGTGCACATAGAACTTAAAGGCAGTGTACCACATCTAACAAGTGGAGATCCCTCTCCTTGTCAGATTTGGGGTCAGGACAAATGGATGGCACCACAATCTCCTGATTGATGTGGAACTCAGAGACCACCTTAGGAAGGAATTCCTAGGAGGTACAGAGAACAGCCTTATCCTTGTGAAACACCAGGAAAGGCAGTTTGCAGGACAAGGCCTGCAATTCAGCAACTCTGCAGACAGAAACCACAGCCAGAAGAAAGGCCATCTTCCACGTCAGAAGGCATTGAAGAATGGTAGCCAAGGACTTAACGGGAGGCCACTGCAAGACTCCCCAAACCAAATTAAGGTCCCACTGGGGGGTGGGAGCCTTATAGGCAGGGAAGGCATGAGCGAAGCCTTGAAAGAAAACCTTGACATCTGGCAAGATGGCAATGCACCTCTGGTAAAATTAAAAACCACAGAGTGCCAAGTCTGAACCTTCAAGGAGTCCTTTGTTTACACCAATTTGTAAAAAAAGACACAGGGAGATCAAACACCCGAAAAGACAGGTCCCTGTCAACATAACAATATGATAGGTTTTGGAAGAAACCAGTATCCTAGCCAGGATCATAGTGGAGACCATCTCAATAGCCATGTCGTCAAAGCCATGTGCTCCACTTCCCACTTCCAGAGATAACCCTGAAGAAAGAGGTTTGGTCTGAGTGGCAATGGAAATGGATCCCGAATGGAGAGAGCCAACAGTTATGTTAGCCAGGGCCAGTAAGGGGTAATCAAGATGACTGCCGGACCGTCCATCCGAATCTTCTTCAGCACCCTGGGAATGAGAGGAAGTAGAGGGAAGATGTAGGCTAGACGAAAACGTCAGGGGATCACCAGTGCATCCACATTAAAGGCCAGAGGATCCCTCCAACGGGAGCAAAAGAGCGGCCATCAGGTCTATCTGAGGAAGACCCCACCGCTGCACCAACAGATCAAAAACATCTCCTGGGCCCGCTCTTTGATGGCTGAGGACGTCCGCCAAGATGCTGTCTACCCCTGGAATGTGCACGGTGGATATAACAGAAACGTGATCTTCTGCCCATGCCAAGATAGATTTGATTTCTGACCAAGTGGAAGCGCTTCTTGTGCCTCTAAGCTAGTTGATGTTTGCCACAGCTGTGGTGTTGTCCGACTGGAAGAGGTCTGGACTACCCCTCAGTGGAGAGGACCAGTACACCAGAGCATGATCAATCACCAGGAGCTCCAGAACACTCCTCCGCAGTCCATCTGCCCTGAACCCCCAAGATGACCCAGGCCAGCTCCCCAGCCTCTGAGGCTGGCATCAGTCATCACCATGGTCCAGTCCTGAATGACAAAGGGTTTCCCCTTCTCCAGGTTGGACCTGTCCAGACACTAGAGCAGGTCCTGCCTCACCTCCAGAGGAAGAGAGACATTGCAATCCAATGCAAATAGCACTCCTTCACTGAATCATGTGGCGATTTAAAGGAGTCTCTCCTATTAGCGATTATGATAGGGTACAAAAATAAATAATATAATAAAGGTTACACCATTTTTTTTCTTCTGGGGGCCGAATATGCCATATGTATCAGGGAGTGTAAAATATTTTATACGCTCCGCTTTCCCTGCAATAATTTATATATCCTATTAACAACCACCCGATCTGGCTCGTGGGCGGCCGTTAACCATTTGGAGTGTCAGAGTGGTACTCAACACATTGCAAAGCAATGCATTGCATACCACTCTGGCATTCAAAATGTTAAGGGCCAAAATGTTTTTTGTTTGTTTTTTTCTTTTTTTTTTTTTTTTTTTTAATTTGAATTTTGAATTTTAATTCTGGGATGGTAGAGCAGAGTGTTGCCACATTGCCATCCCAGAATTCCATGACGTGCCAGCACAACCGTTATGGTCCTGGCATATCAAGGGTCCTTAAGGAGGTTATTTATATAAAACAAAGCAATGGCCTGGTGCCAGGTCTCAAAATAGTTTGCATATGATCTGTAGCTCAAAGAACCGCACTCACAGGACTTCCTGGTAGTAAAAAAATGTGTTATTTATTATATCAATGTATTGGCCCCACTGTGTGTCTTTGTCAAGATATGGGTTGCCTCTTCAAGACGTTTTTATTTATCTCCCTAAAATGCCCTGCTTCATAAATGCAGCGATGATTAATCACATGGTCCCTGTGTCTGCATAGCACTATAGAGAAAATGTCTCATATCTTAACCCTTTGAGTGCATTGGGGAAATGCAATACAATATGTTACATACCTCTCTGGCACTCAAAGGGTTATAGTATTATCTAACTGCCCTAATTTTATTAAATTGCCCCTATGAAACACAATCTCGAAATTTCATCCGCTATAAAGTCACCCTGTTATAATAAAGCAGGTAGAGACTAACTTCAGAATATATATTTTACCTTTCTAAAGAAATCCATCATTGTAGGTGACTGACGGCCAGGTTAGCGCAGTCTGCAGGCCTGCAATGTCAGCCCTTCCGGTTACCATGTGGCTACCTCTGTAGCCTGGGTTCCGGTCCCCTACAATGATTGATTTCTTTAGAATGGCCTACATTTCAAAGGTAAAATATATATTCTAAAGCTAGTAGCTAACTGCTTAATTATACAAGGGAGACTTTATAGCGGATGAAATTTCCTCTTTAAGAGCAACTGTCCCTGTTCAAATCCTCACCTCAGTGGAAGCAACCATGTTTGCATTATTTGCATATGGTCATGCCACCCCATTAATTTATTCAATCCTTTTGGTGGAAACAGATATGTCTTCACAGCCTCAAAGACAAATCAAGTACATCTCAAAAGTGTACCCTTTAGGAATGCAGTCCTGAGGTAGAATTTCTAATCCAAAAGTCTGGAAAAGCTATTTCACTTACTGCAAAATAAAAAGCACACATGTATGGTCAGTTTGCAAATATTTAACAAAGCTGGTCAGTGGCACATTCATATAAAGGAACAATGTTTCCTGATAACCCCCCACCTTATTATGGGCAGAAATTTGTAAATACCCCTATGAATTCTGACCTTGTCAAAATATCTTCAATCAGTCCTCAATGTTATGTTTCTGGAGGCATAAATAACAGTTCCTAGCAGGACTATTTTAACTCAGACTCTGTTCATTGCAAATGGTAGTCAGTGGGCATAGCATGCATGAAGAGGTTATTGATTAAACCAATGAGCAAATTCATACAATTATGTTACTTTCTGAAGCTCTCCAGTTGTTGAGAACTACTACTTCCATTATACCAGAATAATAGAAATTGTATTGCTCATCTGCTGGAAGGTCTCAAGTTGCACATTCATGCTTTAACCCTTTGAGTGCAAGAGGGGTACGCAATGCATTGCTTTGCAATGCGTTGCGTACCACTCTGGCACTCAAAGGGTTAAATATATCACATTTCATTGATGGCTCACGGTCGTTAGATAGCCACACTGCCCTAACTGCCCACCTTCAAGCGGAGTCATCTTTCATTTATACAATACAATAGCAGTTACTTATAGGTCAAGAAGAGCACCACATTTCATTCTCTATTTTTAAAGGAGTAGAAAACTCTATAAAGGGGGTATGTTGCATGGCTTTTCCTGCAGAGTAAAATGATAGTCCCACTGGTCGGAGACATTCCACTCTAAAGTAATTACAGTTTATGTATTTTTACATTAACAGTGCCATCTGGTGTTCAGACTTTACCCAATTCTCAAACAATTATTCTTTAGGAGAGGTGAGACAAAGAATGGGATGGTAACAGCACCAATCCATAATTTGAACTTCTATAACGTTTGAATACAGCAAATTTCAGCAGTAAGAATACTCTTATACTGCCCTTGAATACATTTTTTTGCAATACAACTTTGCTGATCTTTTAAGAAACAACAAGATAGTTTTTAGCGTGTAATTAAATGTAGGAGGAAGCTTTACCTTTAGTTGTCTCAGTTCTACTGGTGTGTGCAGATGTACAAATTAAAAGACGTTACTATTCAGTCCCTGTTTACTTCTGAACCAGCATATTCTCTTCCACTTTCTGGAAATCAATAAATAAATACATAAGTACATACACATACATACATCTTCTATATATAAAAGATATGAGCATCATGAGACAAAAAGTCATTGTCCTTGACAGCCACACCCAGGGGGCGGGGCATTCAAGAGCACTGTTCTTTCCGACTGAAGAACTAATAAGGGCATAATAATGACAGAAAAGGCCAGGAGGGGGCTTAGCCCTACTGGTCACTCCTGTGAAATTCTCTTCAAAAACTTTAGCAGGGCAGTAATTTTGACAGGAGTGGCCAAGCCCTCCTGACCAACACTGTCAAAGTCTCTCAATGGCAAACTGATTCACCCTCTCTCCATTGACCCTCCCTTTTGTCTCTTTCATAGAATATCCCATTCTTTCCTCGCGCTCTTTCTCCGACCACATCCAACTTCACTCTTTTAAGCCGCTCACTAGCACCATCCCACATGCTTCCAACACACATCTTTATCCCTCCTACCTCATCAGCTCCCATGTGTCACATCATACCACTTCACCTATCAGATGGACGCCATCATTATGGATATTAATAGCTCGGCAATAACGGAGGACTACAAGGTCTTCAGAGAGCCTACCAGACGTGAGATGTCTAAAGCGTGCTATTACAGCAAAGTCTTTTAGTGTGCTAATATTGACACTACTGACATGCTTTAGATCATACACTGGTAAATTACACTACTTACTATAGTGAAGTACACACTACATATATTGTGATCAAAAAGGGAGCAGTATTAATTTAAGCACACATCTTCATCTCTCCCACACCATAAACTCCCATTCACCGCATTGCAATTCTTCACCCCAACCTATTGCATCACCATGCGTCTACAGCCCTCACACCCCTTTGATTTACCGCCCCAACCACCTGTAGGTATACTTTTGAAATGTTGCCCACTATTGGGCGACCAACTAAACGGCGCATTAACCATGTTGCCAAGATGAAAAGCATGACATGAGAATCTCACCCACATCAAAAGGACAAGATTCTTATGTTGCAGCCTTTAGCATTGCAAACACAGGTGGACTACAGAAATGTCGCCATCAAGGCAGAAGCGCTCTGTGTGTACTCCTGCTCTCCTACCCCTTCTGTTACCACGGCTCATAATACTAAAAAACATAAAATAAAAATTTAAAAAAAAAATCACATCACCATCTGCAGAGACACAGGTGAACAATTCACTCCTACAGTATGTGCACTTATTGAAGCAGTATATTTCACAAACATATTGAAGCGGATGTTAAATATAGTGCAAGTGTATCTGAAGCTGGTTATAAGATTTTTTCTTTAATTATTATTATGAGCTGTGGACAGTGAGGGGAAGGAGAGCGGGAGTACACACAACTGTTGTGCCTTGATGGCGACATTTCAATAGTCCACCTATGAAGACACAAATATCAGTAAGATATGTCTATGACAATCTTGGCCTTTTGATGCAGGCGCTGAAATGAGCTACGCTTAAGGCCGCAGCATGAGAATCTCATCCTTTTGAAACAGGCAATATTCTCATGTAATCTTTTTTTTTAACACCAACATCTTAAAATAAACTGGGGTCATATACAATTAAAGGACAATATCACCTAAAATCAACTGGGTTCATACTCTTACAAATGCTAAGACCACATGATATTTAAAAGTAATTTTAGGTGCAAAAATCCCCACCCACAGAATTGAAATGTTTTTCCTATTCCTCTGAAGACAGTTGTGTACAACCATTTGAACCCTCTTTGTTGCATAAGTGATAAAGGCAATGCATGGCTGTGTCTGAGGAAAGCAAAAGAGATAGGAGTTTTAGTGAACTAAGCTGGAATATCAAAACAATTATTATTGTTTTATCAGCCTTTTAATATACCTGATAAGTGTTGACTTTTACCTTTTAGTTGTTTTATTTTAGACTTTAGATATAGATGCGGTTTAGGAGAACATAATATATAATGGCTTTGTGCAGTCATGTCCCTTTAAGTACCCTGCAGCTAATGTTGGCATCTGTTCACTTTGTTTTCAGAGGCTCCAAGTACCACAGCAATCCTGTATTGCCAGTAAAGGGGCTGAGAGAAGGAATCAGCCTTTCTGAATACAAGAGCTGTGGGTACTATTCTCTGCAAATTAACCCCTTAAGGACCAGCCGTGCATGCACGTGGCCGTCACTTCAGACTTTTTTTTTTTTTTTTTTTTTTTTTTTTTTTTTTTCCTTGCATCCACTTCTGGACTCCCCCCCCCCCCCCCCGAATAGCATGCAGCCACACGGGGAGCCCAGAATTCCATGACGGTCCTGGCACGTCATTGGTCCTTAACTCAAATTCACCCATGAAGTGCCAGGACCGTCAAGGGTCGTTAAGGGGTTAACCAACTAACTCATGTCTCTCATTACAAACAGCACAAACAAAATTAAATAAATACTCTAGGTGAACTAAGAAGCAAATGTAAAATTATAATTCCTGAACGTAACAGGAGTACTTAATTTTTACACAAGTTAGGTGTATGTACAGGATACTAGAAATTTTACGTTTCGTTAAGAACCAGAGGGGTGTGCAAGGCATTGTAAATAAATTCCTCATACCCCTGCAGTTCCTAAAGGGACACTAATGTCCCATAAAAATTGTTTCTAGTTTTGTAGAGCTTAAGATAAACGAAGTGTTACAATCCCTCTCTCTCTCAAACCGCTATGGTTTGATAAATAGGCATTGAAACTTCCCCCATCCCTCCCCTTCTCCTGACATCAGTGTCTAGCTGACAGCAGGAGATCCCTGTCCAGGGACCAGCAGGTGGCTCTGCAGCAGAGCAGAAATCACGTTACTTAACCCCTTAAGGACTGGCTGCGCACGCACGATGTGATGCGGTCACTTAAGGACCAGGGACCACCTTTTTTTTTTTTAGAATCGGATTCCGGACTCCCCGAATGGTGTGCAGCCGCACAAGGAGCCCGGAATTCCATGACAGTCCAGGACCTTCATGGGTCCTTAAGGGTATAACAATCCATGGGTCCTTAAGGAGTTAAAAAGAATTACTTCATTGGAAAGGTCTACAAACTGTGCTTGCAAACCAGGCACACTTTGTAGCCCGTGCCAATAAAGTAATTATTTTTAAATAACGCAGTTTTGGTTCTGCTGCAGAGCCTCCTTGAGTCACACGACTCAAAACTCCTGCTGTCTGCTTTACAGCTGACATCAGGAGAAGGGGAGGGAGGGGGAACTTTAAATGCTTATATCTCTCAAACCATAGTGGTTTGAGAGATAGGGTTTGTAGCACTTAAAGGGTTAATGAATGCTAGTTTTGCTGGGATAGCTTTAGTTTTCTTTTTCGGAGATCAATGGAACATGGTTTGAGAAGCAATGATAAATAATGCATGCATGTTTGGATAATAGAATGAGCAGGTTGAGATGAGATGAGTGTGGCTAAAATGCTCTGAACCAAGACACAGGCTGGCAAGCTTTACTTTTCAGCTCAGTCTGAAGCTTATACAAGCACCTACAGTAGACAAGCAAGGCACCTAATTTGCAGCAATATGATTCTGAAAATGCCTTGAGGTTATGCAGCTGTCAGCTCAAGCATCAGGTAAAAGAGAAGCACAGAAGACAGATTTTGGAGAAAGGTAGAGGAGGGCTAACTCTTTCATTGCCAACAGCCGCCAAGGTAACACTGTAAAAGTGGATTGCTAGCAATTACTCAGACAAATGCTCTTATGACCAGTGTTTAAAGGGGAACTTTTCCCTTGGAACAAATGTCTCTTAATGTAATAAATTAATTTACTTAGGTAGGTGACCTTCACACAGCAGTCTGGCATATCTATTTATGTGTTGCATTTTATCTGCCTCTATGACACACCTCACTGCAAACAGGCTTTCAGGGATCTGAACGGATCAAAATCTCTATGCTCCCTCAATTATGAAGTCCAATTTCGGCCTGATAGACCTGACTGCTGTTTGAAGGACACCTACGTAAGTCCTTCACTTAAAGTAAGAGCCACTTAATCCTACAGTACAGCAGCATGGAGGGCATGCATGTGGTCAGTGTGTACAGCAGGGATGGGCAACTTGCAGCCCTCCAACTGTTGTAATGCTGAAAGAACCTGCTGAGGATGATCTAGGTTGTAGTTCAATAGCTGAAGGACCACAAACAGCTCATCACTGATGTAAATGGTAACTAAGGGGTTTTGCATCCTAGGCAAAGTACTACCAAAAGCAATGGGCAGCTATGAGGATATAGTGGAACTTTCATCAATGTTATATTTAGCTCCAAATCCTTAATAGGGTAGTAATATACACAGAAATACTTTCCATTTGCAGTATAAGTGCAGCATAAGTAAGAGAGAGAGCGCATTTTCAGCAGGCAGCAGCGGGGAACAGTGCAATCATCTTGCAGAGATTGCATATCTGAGTCTGCGCTGTCCCCTTCAACTCCATAACTAGCGAGTTGGAAGCCTTGTGCCTTAAGGCACTGGAAGGGGCAGAAAGCGCCTCCTGCAAGATCCCAGCTGTGCCTGCCGGCCGAAAACGTTCTCTCTCTCTCTTACTTATGCCGCACTTATACTGCACATGACAAGTATTTCTATGTATATCACTACCCTGTTAAGGATTTGGGGTTAAATATAACGTTGATGAAAGTCCCACTTTAAACTTGTATTGTGGTCAGCAGGTGGTGCTGTTCCAATCTGGTCCATAATTGGTAAAAATAAGACTTGCAACACAGAAGGCAACAGGGAGAAGGGACCTTGCTCTACTGGCAAGGTTTTGGGATCTGTAGAAAACAGTCAGAATTCAGTATTACAGTCCCTTTAATGTGGGTGGGTCTTGAAGTTCCTCCTACTTAGCCTGGACATTCATATAATGCCAGTTTGAACAGGATGAGGCATAGGAAAGTAGTGATTGCCATCCTGGATGCTGCACTGGTTCCCTATCCAATCTGACGGGTAATCAATGCCATGGGGCACTCAAGGTCTGAATGCAATATAATGAATAAAAAAAATAACCATAAATAAATTAAGAATCCCCCTCACAGCTCTGTATACACTATCGGTCCCCCTCAGCCTGGTTCCCTTGCCCACCGGTAGCCACAGATTCTCTACATATACTGTAACCCCACAACCAGCCTTGTTCCCCTGAGTACATTCCAAGTATCCCTCTTTAGGAAGGATAAACTCTCTTTGAGATGCATATCCATATGTCCCTCTATTTAGGAGACCACACTATGTGGTGTGTATATAAGTGTATCACTTTGCTACACAGCAATAAAACCTGCATTAATGTTTGTTTAAACTTCAGTATATGTGTTTTTATAAAATAATCTGTTTAAAGTGGAATTTTCACCCCACGCGAATGTGTCTGCATCCTTTCCTTTGATAAAGTTATACTTTATTGTGTAAGTGGTTTTGAAAAAAAATGTTTCTTAACCCCTTAAGGACCAGTGACAGTCATAGCACGTCACGTACTTTTTACTTACATCGCTCTACCGGGAGCATTGTAAGTAAAAACTGGGCCTAAAATTGATCGCTCCATGCCTGGAGCAATCTCTCTTAGGCCTCAAATCGGCGCACCGGTACACGTAAAAGGTCACGTATACCGGCGCGTCGGCATGGATCAAAGGGGTCCTTAAGGGAAGGTAACTTCCCTGGAACGCTGGTCCTTAAGGGGGTTAAAGGGAGAAATCTAAAATCTAAATTGTACCTCATCAATGTTTATTTACATGCGCCCCCTTACACTCGCAAACGTCTGTAAAAAATAAATAAATAATAAAAATTGTGAGGAATAGGGGCCGTCTCTTCCTTAGTTACTGACAGACGGGGAGAGGTGATGCATGCGCTGTCACACAACATTGCCAAAATAGCTGTGCTCTCCCTGCTCGTATCGCTCCAACAAAAAGTAACATTTAAACAGATCCAGAAACAGTAACATATTTTATTGCTCACAGTAAGGATATATATACTAACATGACTTTAATTGCATAATCATGATAGTTCCGATTTCAATAAAATATTTTGATCTTGCCTAAGTCATTTATTCAGTTACACAGAGCTGCCAATAGTCATGAAATAGCATAAAAATTCTCAGTAATGCACCTACAGCAATATCACAACAGGTGTCCTCTTTGGCTATTTGAAATTATATAAGGTATGCTGCCCACTTGTAGCCAAAGATCCCCAAATACACCGTGTGACCCTCCACCCCAAGCCTTGTTCCCCTGCTACAGATCCCTCCATACACTGTGTGACCTTCCCCTTCCCTTGTTCCCCTGTCCACTGGTAGCCACATATCCCCACATATGGTTTTTGATAACATCCCCCTCCCCACTGCCCCCTTGTAGTCATATATTCCAAAACACGATAGCCTATTTTGTTCCAGTGTCCCATTCACACACACACACACACACACACACACACACACACACACACACACACACACACACACACACACAGTCTGCTTCCCCAGCCTTGCTCAACTAGGCCAGGAATGGAGCTTATCCTCTTGATTCAAACTCTGGCCCCTACATTTATGGTCTGTCTCTTAGCATCAAAACAAATTTGCCACTGTTTCTGGCTCACTGTGAGCTCATTCATCACCACTGACTTTCGGCTGCGTAATTCCTGGCGATGTGGTAAAGCCATTCAATGCATCACCTCTGCCAACCTCTCATTTGCCAACTAGCAGGACATTTACCACAGTCAGCATTCAGTGACTTAATGCCTAGTGATGCAGTGAAAAGGAGCAGCCACCCTGTCCCATTAGATGATGTTGGCTAATGGGACAGGATGGCCCCTTTACCACCTGGGTGCAAGGCAGAATCCCACAAGCAATGCTGTGCAGCATTGCTACTTTTATATATACACATACATACAGACACTTTGATGTCACCTCTGGCACTGATCATAAGTCCCATTAAAAGTGAAAGGGCCACACCAATGCCTGACTAGGTCATGTCAGGAGAAATATCGAAGAGCATCCAAAGATCTGTTTCACTGTCTTCAAGACTCTCTTCCTCTTGTGTGGAAAGCTGGTTGTTATCTGTCCCAAATCCCCCAGAGAGATAGCTCGCGTGATGGGTCTAAATTTAGCAGTGTGAAGGAAAGAGTTGGAAAGCATGAATTTAATTTTCATACTGCCACTTTCAGGCTGCCAGGCAATTTGTATTTGAAGACATCTGAATCAAAATAAAATAATTCGGAAATTGGTATGATCGGCATGCTGTGTTTTTTTGTTGTTTTTTTTTTTTTTTTTTTCAAAGGATTCAAATGCTAGTGAAAACTCCAAAGCATTCTCAAGCAAGAGCTTAACGTACTGAACTTCCTAGTTTTGAAAAGGCCAGGCAGTCAAATACATTTCTCCATGGATACTAGTCAACAGTGATTCTTTGGTTTTAAATATAAAACACACTCAAGTGTTTTTATCCAATTACCGTATCTGCGTCATTGCATGGTTTACATCACCAGTGCAATTAGACCACTGGATAACATTCAGTACCAATCAAAAAACAAGGTGAAAATTGCAATCTATTAGTAGTAATCAGGTTCTTCTATAGTCTCTCACTCATGAGGATACAAATCAAGTGTTTAGGTACTTCATGAAAGAGAAATTAAATTACATTATTATTGCTCTTAAAAACACAAGCATCTGATTACCTCAATCATGAGGCTAATGAGTAAGGAAGAACTGGAGAAATCCTGGAGCAAATCAACCACATCATATTGTCTCATCGATTTAAATGGAAACTGTGAAATATTGCTATCATATACAGGTGATTTGGAAAGTTGTTTGAAAGCTTTCAAAATCAGCTATATTGTAATGTGACATGTTAAAGGGATAGTAACACTTCGTTTTAACTTTATTTTATTTTGTAGGCATTAAAAAAACATGAAGAATGATATAAGTCTTATCGCTCAAACCTTTATGGTTTATGAGATATTCACAAGCAAAGTTCCCCTCCCCGCCCCTTTTACCTAGTGTAAACAATCTCTTCTCAGATGTGAGTCTGGTTGTATGACAGTACAGATAACAGAAGGGGACAATTTTCTTTGTATGAAAACAATGAAAGCCCTTCCCCCCTTGATAAGTTTTTCAGCTTTTTCCATTATCTTAATTGAAGATTGTCCCTCTCTGCAGTCTACCTGGGCACCTCCCTTCTGATTTGGTTGAACAGGGGGGGGATACTTTGTTTGTGAATATCTCTTAAACCATAAAGGTTTGAGAGATAAGACTTATATCATTCTTCATGTTTTTTTAATGCCTACAAAATAAAATAAAGTTAAAATGAAGTATTACTATCCCTTTAAACACTTTGGGGATCTCTCTAGCCCATATAACTGGTGGATGTCTTCACTTCTTATTTTTTTTTTTTTTTTAAAAGAGCATAGACCAGGTGTGGGCAATGTGAGGCCCTCTAGCTGCTGTCAAACTACAAACCCTAACAGGAGACTACAACCCCCATCATTCCCTGCCACCAAAGGCTGGTGGGGCAAGATAATAGTTGTAGTGTGACAGCAGCTGGAGGGCCTTATGTTGTCCGTCCGTGGCATACACTCATCATAGGTTTGGACTATAACCTCATAACATTTTTTTACCATAGGTTTAGTTAATAAAGTAGTATTAGGAAAGCCAAACGGGGGACTGAAAGCGACTGTTCCAGTCTTGGAGCGATCAACTTCAGTCCCCAGTAAAAGTACGTGACGTACCAGGACCGTCACTGGTCCTTAAGTGCCGGACCAGCGTGAGGATCCTGCGTGAGGGTTTTAATTAAAAACAAAAAAAAATAAAAAATAAGAAACTCACTATATTTAGTTGTAGCCATTGGTTTGTAATAAAAACCTTTGAGAAATGAAACTGTATTTGTTGGTGGCATGGTGTGGCACGTTATGCTAATTAGTTTATCTGACAAGCCAAAATGACCACAATATGCTAAGAATCGATCTAGGCAGAGCCCTGATGCTAATGGCATTTCTAATATAACACAGAGACGTTTGGCTTTAAAAAAAAAAAAAAAAAAAGAGAAAGAGTCTGTAAAAGAAAAATAAAGTTAATATATTATAATAATATAGATCAAATACTTTCCCAAGGAACACATATTATATTATAGATATATATATATATGATATATATATATAGATATATATATATAGAAGATATATATATAGATATATATATATATATATATAGATATATATATATATATATATATATATATATAGATATATATATATATATATATATATAAACATAGTCCACATCAGCACTCACAGGTCTGCTCATTTAATCTCAATGTTTTCTTTATTGAAATCGACGTTTCGATCCCACACCAGATAAAGATCCCTGGTGTGGGATCGAAACGTCGATTTCAATAAAGAAAACATTGAGATTAAATGAGCAGACCTGTGAGTGCTGATGTGGACTATGTTTGGAGATAAATTATCTGGCACCCGGGCATTTATTCAGATATGTTGAGAGTGCGTTCTTGTGGCTAATACTATATATATATATAGATATATATATATATATATATATATATATATATATATATATATAGATATATAGATATATATATATATATATATATATATAGATATATATATAAATATATAAATAAAATATAATGTGTGTTCCTGGGGAGAGTATTTGATCTATATTATTATAACATATTAACTTTATATTTCTTTTACAGCCTCTTTTAAGAGGTTTGTTCATTGGTCCTACCAGCTGGAAGGTGGAGCTAACCCTATTCATTTCCTGCCGTGGATGGCACTTTATACTATTTCCCTGCATGTTCTACTTAATAGTTGTGTTTGAAGCCGTGGACGAACACAGAGGAGAATAAAAAATGTGTGGGTAAATTTCCCTTTTCCCTTGTGTCCTTACTACGGCAGGAAATGAATGGAGACCTCCCCAAGTAGTACCAACAAGGGAGGAATACCAAACCTTAAACAGGCACTATCGCCTGTAAAAAACTTTTCTGCCGAACTTTGCATCAGATGAAGCCTGGACGTCAAGCCTGTAGTGTCTGATAAAAGTTGACAAAGAGGACCAGGTTGCTGCTTTGCATATTTCCTCTGGCGAGGCCACCGCCTTTTAAGCCCAAGATGTGGAGACTGCTCTAGTGGAATGGGCTTTAATACCTAATGGAGGATCCTGACCAGCAGAAACATATGCCAATTTCATGCAATCTCTGATCCATCTAGAAATGGAAGGCTTAGAGGCAGAAGAAGCCTTGAACCTTCCAAAAAAGTGAACAAACAAGGCTCCTGATTTAGGAATGGACTTAGTCCTTTCGAGATAAATAGAAAAACACCTGACTAAATGCAGATTATGGAAAGTCTTTTACTTAGGATGCTTAGGGTCAGGAAAAGAAGGCAAAACAATCTCCTGGCTGAGATGAAATTCAGATGATACTTTGCATTTGAAGGATGGTCTAGTCCTAAGGACCACTTTGTCCTGATGGAACAAGGTGTAAGGAAAAGAACAGGAAAGGGCCTGCAACTCATTGACTCTTCTGGCTGAGGCGATAGTGGTTAGAAATGCAGTCTTAAGGGTCCAATATTGATATTGACTGAGGAGGCTCAAATGATTCATGGGATGTAAGCGGAGTAAGTACCAGGTTAAGATCCCAGGCTGGAATGATTTCTCTGATAGTGGGTTTGATTTTAGAAATAGCTGTAATATATCTTCTAACAGAGCAGACAGTTGCCCTTTTAGTGAAGAAGGTTTCAGCCCTTTCTGAAATCCCTCTTGAAGGAAATCCAGAATTATAATGGAGGAAATATCTTTTCTTGAAAAATGCTTCTTAAGGCACCACCTGTGTAAAGTAGTCCAAATCCTATAGTAAATTTTGGAAGAGGTGGATCGTCTTCCTGAGATGATAGTATATGCGACTTTGTGCAAGATGTTCCTCAGACTGAGCGATCTCCGCTCAGCCGCCAAGCCGTCAGCTTCAAGAATGTCGGATAGGAGTGAAGGATTGGACCCTGATCCAGTAATTCTGGAACTTGAGGAAGAGGATAAGGAGGTAGAATGGACATCCTCACTAGATCCGAGTACCAAATCTTCCTGGGCCAGTCTGGTACCATCAGTATTATTTGTGCCTCCTGATCTTCCTTACTACTTCTAGGAGGAGAGGATTCAAAGAGACTATGAAGGCCAACCGGAATGTCCAGGGGAATTTGAGAGCATCCTGCCCGAGGGCTTTTCAGTTCCTCCACCTAGAGTAAAAAAAGATGACACTTGGTATTGTTTTCTGAAGCCATCAGATCTACAACTGGACTGCCCATGATGGAGACTATGGTCTGAAAAATGCCTTCTTTCAGGGACCATTCTCCTGGAGACAGGACTTGATGACTGAGGAAGCCTGCCTGAATGTTTAGTACTCCTGACAGGTGAGATGCTGAAAGGGGAGTTAAATTGAGCTGTGCCCAATTTAGGATCTTTGCAGCTAGAGCATTTAGGGCACAGCTTCTTGTGCCCCCTTGATGAAAGATGTAACTTACTGTGGTCAAATTGCCTGACCTGATCCAGACCGCTTGACCCTTTAAGTCTGGGCTGAAGTGCTTGACTGTTCTCCAGATGGCTTCTAGTTCCAGAACGTTGATATGAAGCTTTGTTTCTTTCTGGGTCCAGAGACCCTGAACCGTTTTTTGTTTGTAAATGCCTCCCCATCCTGTGCTGCTGGCATCTGAAGTGACTATGTGCCATCCGGGGATCCAGCACGGTTTTCCCTTTTGCTATGTTCTGGTACTTGAGCCACCAGGCTAGTTCTATTTTCGTGGCGTGTTGTAACCGGATTACCTGGGAAAAATCTCCTGAATGTTTCTTCCAGATTTGGAGAAAGTTGTCTTGAGTTTTCCGGATGTGGAACTTGGCCCAAGGTAAAATGTGAACGGCCGAGGATAGGTTGCCTAGGAGTTTGTAGAACTCTCTCGCTATGTGTTGTCTCTTCTGAAGAAAAGACTGCACTCTGGATTTGATTCTGACCTGCCTGTCTTCGGATAGGTGGGCTAGGCCTAGCTGGGTGTTGAACTGGATACCCAAGAACACCAAGTACTGGGATGGAATCAACTGGTTTTTCAGGTGGTTGACAATCCAACCCAGATGTGATAGAAATTGAAGACAAAGCTCTGTATTTTGAAGTGCTTTTTCTCTGGTTTCTTCTATCAACAAAATGACGTCAAGATAAGGTATTATTACCTTGTCTTCTTAGTGCTGCCATGACTGGGGATAGAAATTTTGTAAAAACCCTGGAAGCTGAACAGAACAGAAGCTGAAACCCTGGCAGCTGTACCGGTAATGTTTTCCAAAAATCACAAATCTCAAGAACTTTCTGTGTGATGACAGAATCTGGATATGATAAGCATCCTTTAAGTCTATCTTCGTGAGAAATGCTTGAGGAGGCATTGCCTGATTCAGAGATGATGGGGTTTCCATCTTGAACCTCTTTGTCTTGATGAAAGAATTGATCCCATTTGAGGTCTAGGATCATCCTTAAACCACATGAAGATTTCTTCACCTGTAAAATAATGGAATAAATCCCAGAACCCTTCTGGTCAAGAGGGACTTCCTCTATGACTCAGGCAGCAAGAAGATTCTTGATTATTTAGAGAACTTCGGACCTGAGGCTTTTGTTCGTCACTTGTGAAGTCATAAATCTTGTTATCTTTAGGACAGTGCAAAACTCCAAAGGGTATCCCATCTCTATGATCCATAGAACCCACTGGTCAGGCTGGATTGCTTGTCAAAGATCCAGGAATTATCCCAGCCTGCTCCCAACTGGGAAAAGAGGTGGGGCCCTGGTCACTTCATTGAGAAGTTTTAGGGAACTGACCCTTTCTAGGGAATTCCTTTCTGGCTCCTCCTCTGGGAGGCTGGACAGTTGCTCTTTCCTCCTGAAGACCTCTTGATGATGTCCTGAAGATGATCTCTGAACAACATCTGGCCCGTAAAGGGTAAGGATACTAGTCAGTTCTTTGAAGAGGCATCTGCCTCCTATGCTCTGATCCACAGAGCTCTTAGAGCCGCAACTGACAAGGCTGATGATCTGGCAAGTAATTTGATAACATCCATGCATTTGCAGGCTGGACGCATAAGCCAAATAATAAAAAGGGGAATCGATTAGGTAGGAGACCAATGGCCTCCATCCACCAGCTTGGCAGGACCAAAACAAACTGAATCCTCTCTCCCAGGAGCCTCTTTTAAGAAGTTTGTTCATTGGTCCTGCCAGCTGGAAGGTGGAGCTAACCCCATTAATTTCCTGCCGTAGTAAGGACACAGAGGAAAAGGTGAAATTTACTCACCGATATTTGTTTTTCCTCTGTGTCCTTCCACGGCATACTGTGGGTAATTGGCTCCGCCTCCCAGCTGGTAGGACCAATCAAAAAATATAAATTCTGTGAGCTCACTTCACCCTGCACCCAGTTGTCCAAGCTGCAAGACATAACAGGTTAGAGATGGTACAATAAAGGCACACTGCAGTAGATATTACATGACTGATATGGTATAGTATTATGGAACAGATACAAATACCCAAGAATAACCTTCAGGGAGGGTTGCCGTGGAAGGACACAGAGGAAAAACAAATATCGGTGAGTAAATTTCACCTTTTCCTCTGTGTCCAATCCACGGCATACTGTGGGACTTACCAGAGCAGTACCCAGAAGTTCGGGAGGGCTGAGACAGCAAGTTCAGATAGGAATGGCGGCTTCAAGCACCTTCCTTCTGAACTTGTTGTCCGGTGATGGTTGAATGTCCAGTCTATACTGTTTGATGAAAGTAGAGACTGATGATGAAATGGCAGTCTTGCAATCTCAGTAGGTGTTGCAGCTGCTTCCTAAGCCCATGAGGTTGTGAGAGCAATGGTAGAGTGGGCTTCCACCCCCTGAGCGCCAGAGAGGCACGCAACGCACCACAGAGCAATGAGTTGCGTACCCCTTCAGCACCCGAAGGGCCAATACCCTGAGGAGGGTCTAGATTAGCCGAGTCCTAGGCCCTCTTAATGTAGTCACGAATCCCAAGTGCGATAGAGGGTCTGGTGGCTGAAGACCCCAATTTCTTGGAAAATTCAAAGGAAATGCGACAGCAGAGTTTGGTTCTGCTGAGATATATCTGAAGGCAGTGGAGAAGATCTAAATTATGTAGTCTCTTCTCAATCTCTTTTGAAGGTTAGGGACAGATGGACAGGAGAAATTCCTTGGTGAAGGTGAAACTGAGCAATGAACTTGGAGCGGAAGGAAGCCTTAGGATGTAGGACTACCTTATCTTGATGGAAGACCAAAATTGGAGTAACACATACCAAGGCCTGATTTTTTATATTGAGGTAAAATATCTTCTTACCAGGTGGTGATCGGCAAAGGGAGTAGCTAAAACCGCAGAGATTGCAGAGAGCTGGAATTTCAGGGATGCAGGTTCAAGGTCCTTTCAAACCCTACCTGCATAAATTGAAGGATTATTGGAGCAGAGATTGATTTATGTTCCAGATTCTGTGACAGGCACCACTTGTGGAAAATAGACCAAGCTCTGTAGAAGAGGGTCGTCTGCCTCTCAGCATGGTTTGGACGACAGGCTCAGATACACCCTGTAGTCTTAAGGATTCCTGTTCAGCCTCCAGGCCTTGAGCTGGAAGAAAGTTGGATCCGGGAAGAAGAGGACCTGGTCATAACAGGTCTGGGATGTTTGGCAAAGGCATGGGGGCATGACTATTAAAGGAGATCGGCATACAAGGGTTTCCCGGACCCGTCCGGTGCGACAAGGATGACATTTGACCTGTCTCAGCTTATCTCATTACCTCCATGAGTATAGGAAGAAGAAAGAAGGTATGCCATTTGGAAGTCCCAGGACACAAATCGCATTCTGTGCCAGGGCCGGAGGTTCGTGCCATCTGGATAGGTAGGTCTGACATGGTCTGTTCTGAGAGGAGTCCATCATATCTGTTGAGGGTCTCCTAAAGTTGCTGTTACTGAATGAAACTCTTCTTTGTTCAGTGTACACACCCCTTGATCCAATTTCTTGCAACTTAGAAAGTCTGCCTGAACATTTAGATGACCTGACATGAAGGACGCTGAGATAGTCAGCAGGTTCTGTGTTACCCAACAGAGAATCCCCAATGCATGGATGTTGAGTGTAGTGCTCCCTGGTTCCCCTGGTGTAGAAGGTAGTGTACTGCCGATATATTGTCTGATCTAATCAAGACAGCTGTACTTTGTAGATCAGCCTGAAATGTTTGACAGACTTCCAAAACATTGATGCGTAGACAGTATTGTCTAAATGCCCTGAATAGTGTGCAGATTCCAGATTGTTACTCAATCTGTGCTGCTGCCGACTGTCCACAGGATCTGCCCATCTGGCTCAAGTGGGCGGCCCCTTGAGGGCTTTTCTGGGGAGTCTACCAAGACAACTGCTTAATACTGGAATACTGGAATCCTCTGGGTCAGGCAGGGGAATTTCTTTTGTAATAACGGAGATAATTCTCTTGGATTAAATCAGAATTAACCTAGGCCTATGGTAGGATCTGATAAGTTGAGGATAGGCCTCCCGGTAGTCGTGAAAATCTGTATTGAGGTGAGGAACTTCCACTGAAAAGGCCATGATTCTGTTGAAACTGCGGTGCTGGGTATTTAGGGACAGGGTTTCTTGCCCTTGACTGGTATTGAGTTGCATCCCCAAGAATCTTAGCTGTTGGGAGGGAGAGAGCTTCTTTCCAAATTGACTATCCAGCAGAGTTTGCTGAGAAGGTCCCGGCAAATGTTTGTGCTGGTTACTGATTGGGGATATGACATCTCAACAAATCAGAATGTTGTCTAGATAGCGGGCCACTTTGATCAGATGAATGTCACAGCATCGCCATTACTTTAATCTTTGTGGAGACTCTTGGGGCTGACGCCACTCCAAATGGGAAGTCCCTGTACTAATACACTCCAAATGGGAAGTCCCTGTACTAATACGGATGACAGAAGATCTGGAATCTGAGGTAGTTCCTGTTTGTTTCCGAGATCAGGACATGATAGTATGTGTCATGCAGATCTATTCAGGTGACTAAGACATGCGGATGTATCAAAATTAGAGTTGATGACAATTCCCATTTTGAAATGACGGACCTTTAGTACAGAGTTGAGCTTCTTAAGGTCCAGGATGAGGCATAGCTCCTCTATAGGTTGGATAACATAAAAAGAGGGAAATGGAGCACCTGAATCTCTGATGTAGTGGGACCCCTCTATCTATTAAGGGAATGACAAGACCAACCTGGATAAGGTGGCCAGGGGACACCCCTTGAGATTAAAGGAAAGGAGGTTTAGACTTAAGTAGAGGAAGGGGTTCACAGTAAGGTCTGTTAACCACCTGGGTGCCAGAGCGGCCCGGAACGTACCGCTTGCAACACACTCAGTACCACTCCTGCACCCAAAGGGTCAAACTGTGGAATTACTTGCCCAAGGAGGTGGTTATGGCAGATACAATAGATACATTTATTGCAAAAGGGAACATACAGGGTTATACAGAATATTAGTGTGCAATTCAGGAAGGTCCGATAAATAACCAACGTAATTGATAGCAGGATAGCTATACAATTCTCATGGCACTAGGGTATGAAGCAAAGGTTGAACTTGATGGACCTGTGTCTTTGACCCAATTACTATGTACCCTGTTTGAAGCAGAATCTGCACTACCTGTTTCATCTGTAGAGACCTTGTTTTTATATAGATGACCTGAAGCGATGAATCATAGGGACAGGTTAAATTTCCAGAACCCATCTGTCGTGATGAACTAGACTCCAGGACTGGTTGGTCTGACAATTGTTGTAATTACCATCTTTTTTGGAAATCTTTACCATTTCCAGCTCTCTGATTTTTTGGGGAAGGCCACACTTCCTCTTGGTTGTATCCCCTGACTTCTTAAAAGACTGATGTCTGAAGTGGCCAGTTTTGGCAGGAGAGTATCTGGCTCTTTTCTCCTGGGGTAAAAGGGGATCTTGATGACCTCTTGAAAATTTCTTCTGGCAGGTCTCAGAATAGCTTAGTTCCAGAGAAAGTCAAAGAGACAAGTCTGTATTTAGAAGAAGGGTCTGTTACCCAGGCTTTGACCATCAAATCATAAGAATAGCTGACAGTCTCTTTGATAGAACCCAGTTCTTTTAAAATATCTAGAGACTGAATACTCAATTTCTTCTAAATTGGTTAGCCATATGCGTAGTGTATGAAAGATGCCATGGGAATGGCAGTGGTCAAATTCTGCCCAATTGTTTTCACTCACTCGTAATAATATCTTGTATAGAGCTGTGCACCGGTATGTGGGGGGGGTTGATTTCTTATATTCCACAATACAGTATCCATAAGTCAAAGCCGTCTGGGCCATACATTTTCTCATGGCCCTTACCAGTTGATCCAGCTGATCAAAAAAAAAATGAAGCTGCCAACTTATTTGGTAATCTCAGGTTCTTCAGCTGAGGAGACTGCAGATTCAAGATCAGTGAAACTATCTTCATCATGCGCCCTAGAGGGTCCTTCATCTGGGTCAGAAGGTCTAGGATGCCTTCGTGCTGCTTCCTGCAATGTCTTCTTCCAGCTAAGGAAGTCCTGGTACTGAGCAGGTACAATACTAGCAGCAGCATGCTAAGGTAGTAGCACAGAGTTTGGCAGGGCCTGTCATAGCTATATCCTGATCACACCCTGCACAGGTTTTGGTCTTTGGATATAACGTCTCTGCCTGGGAGGGTCAGAAACCTTGGGCTTTTCCCTATAACATTCGTTAGGGGTAAACATAGTGCAAATGGAATAGCAGCAATAAGCAATAGTTCACAGGAAGTATAGAAGGCAACCACAAACACTTGTGTGAATCAAACAAGCAAATATATATTTAAAGGCAAATGGAACACCACAAGGGTTACTCACTGTGCCTGCATGCCATCCTGAATGCGCGTTTTGTCCAAGGTCCATCGAACAGCCTGTTTCCTTATGCGTTTCACCATTGGAATGCAAAAGCGCCGAACTTCCGGTTTCTGGTTGAGGCAAGGCTGCTCTACACGCGCGCACTTTCAAACAAGTGCTCGGAGATGGATGGCAAGAAGGGAGAACTGAGCACCGCGCCGTGCGTCTGGTCAGAACCCCAGGACCAACTAAATCGGAACTCATGCGACCTCACCAGGATTCTGAGGTATGAGGTTCCTTTGCAAGGTGATGTAAGCTGCGATTAGGCAGGCCACATGGGACAGAAAATAATAACATAGTACTTTCCAAGTTTAAGATGAGAGAGAGAGGCAAAAAGCCTCCGTCCTCCAGCTTGGTAGGACCAAAAATAACTGCAGGGGGAAGTGAGCTCACAGAATTTATATTTTTTGATTGGTCCTACCAGCTGTGAGGCGGAGCCAATTACCCACAGTATGCCGTGGATTGGACACAGAGGAAAGGTAGTTTTTCAAACTACTTTACAGAAAAATGACAAGTTCTACATTAAGGCAGATTTTAACCCTAAGAATCAGAGGGGTGTGCAATGCATTGCATATTGTTACTTTGGTCTTCAGAGAGTTAATTATCTGTAAAAATAAATAAGCCACAAGTGAGAGAACTGGAGCAGCCCTTTGATACAGTTGTGTTGTGAGTGATGTAAGCTCACCTTTCTTCTGTGTCTCACAGTCAATCCAGATTCAGGATGTCTGGCCCTCATGAGCACCAGCAAATATTACTGGCTGGCATCCATGGGTTCAGCCATTCACTGAAGGTACTTTTCACAACTGGTAATACCACAGGTGCAGAATCATTGTATTGATGTGGTCCGTGGTAAAGTGACATTGGGGCAGGGATGAACAATGTGAGGACCTCCAGCTGCTGCCAGATCGTTGTAGTCTGTCAGTAGCTAGTGGAACAAGATAAAACTAAACACACTGAACCATAGGGAACAATTTAAAAAAAAAAATTCCCCAACTCTCACACTGATTTATAAATGAGGCTCTTAACCCCATTACACTGAAGACATCTCTAGTATTCACAGGGTTAAACAATACCATTTAAATCAGTGAGATTTTGGGTGAATTGGATTTATTCCTTATGGTGCAGCTGATTTACCACAGTATTGTTATTCTTTTTATTTGTACATGTGGCCCCAAAAGCATTTACTAACATGTAAAATTAATTCTAAGCAAACTGTACTGAAGAATGTAAATCAGGTGTTCTGACACCAGATGCACAAGCCTGACAATTAGTTTTCACTTTTATCTAAAAACAGAACTTATCACTTACATTCTGCAGAAACACATTTTTTCCAAAATTAAAGCAAGCAAGCTCTACTTCCAGCATAAGCACAAGGCAGGAGTAAGGAAAGCTGAGGCTCTCCAGCTGCTGGGAACTACAATTACCATAATTTCCAACCAGCCAAGTGGACTAACGCAGCAGTCAGCAAAGTGAGGTCCTCCATCCGTAGCCAAACTACAAATCCCTCCGTTCTCCACCAGCCAATGGATTGCAGTTTTAGACTAGCAAGCAGCTGGAGGACCTCATGTTGCCCAATACTAGTCTAAAGTCTCACAGTCCAGTTTTGCTGATATGCGTGAAGTAGTCCCCATAACCCTCTGTGCCTGGCTTGAGAGCCAAAGCAAAGGGCTGAAGGAGAATGTGCACACAGCCTGCAAAGTTTTGGTTGAGAGCCACATACTTCCAGGTTGCATTTCATTTTAGGAACACCCCCTCCCCCCAAATGGCCAAGGTGTGCTTTGTTTAAAATTGTTAAAGGGGATCTCTCACCCCTATAAAAGTTAGACTTATTAGGTACTATATGTAGAGATAATCCTTTTTAAAAAAAAAAAAAAAAAAAATAAAAAAAAAAAAAATAAAAAGGGTTTTCAACGCTATTTGGTCTAAAATTATTGCTTACATAGTGTCCTGCACCCTACTTCTGCATACACTGGTCTTGCCGCACTGCCTCTGCTCCCTTCCAACTACCCAGCCTCCTCCGATGACTGAGGCTGTCTGTAAGCTGGAGCGACCTCATTTTCATCTGTTAGAACTTTTAAATAAAAAATACCTCTCAACAGTGGGAGTACCCTTGTCTTACTCAGGAGGATAAGCCTTACAATATAAATTTTACTATATATTAAAGCGGAACTTTCACCTATATCTCTCTCTCCAACTTAACTGTAAGGTTATGTGTACAAACTCCAGAAAATATAACCACTTGGTGTTCTGTCTTGATGCAATGAGGTCTATCTCTAGCATTCCCCATATCGGAATTATTTGATGGAAAATTACTGGGTTGAGGGCACATTCCCCTTGGTCTAAGTAATGTCGACTGAGAAAATTTGCTTGGATGTTGTGAACTCCCGGTAGATGGACAGCGGTGATCATCTTTAGGTTTGCTTCTGCCCAGTTCAATGTTTTTTTCTGCTTCCAGAAATAACCTCTTGCTTCTGGTACCACAGTGGTTCCTTAACCCCTTAACGACCCTTGACGGTCATAGTACGTCAAGGGTCGATTTGACTTAACGACCGATGACGTACTATGACCGTCATCGAGTTCCGGGCTCCCCCCGCGGCTGCACGCCGTTCGGGGTGTCCGGAACGCAACGGAGCAAAAAAAATGTTTTGCTCCGTGGTCGTGGAGTCGCGTCTTCGGCCGGATTTCCCAGTCCTTAAGGGGTTAAATACATCACTGTTGTCATATTGTCTGAGTAGACCCTCACTGGTCTCCCCTGCAGATGTTCCTTGACGTTTATGAATGTCTTCCTTACTGCTCTGAGTTCTAACATATTTATGTGCAGATTTTTTTCCTTTGCTGACCACTTGCCTTGTACCGGCTGGCCGTTCCACAGTCCCCCCAGCCCTGCTGGCTGGCGTCCATTACCAGATCTTCCCAGATCACTGACTTCAGTGAAACTCCCCTTGACAGGTTCGATCTTTTCTTCCACCATACTAGCTCTTTCCGTATCCTGGATGGGACTACAATTCTCTGAAGATGTACCTTTGTGATTCTGGTTCCATTTGTTCAGGAAGTTAATCTGAATATTCCGCATGTGGAGTCTTGCCCATGGTAATACTTGGACTGTAGAAGCCAAGACTCCTTAGAGCAGCATGAAATCCTCTGTCGTATGAATGCTCTGCAAATTGAATTCTGAAACTGTGCAGATTCCTCCTCTTTCTGTTCTCTGTCAGGGATGCTTTTCCTCTTAGTGTCTATGTTGATTCCTAGAAACCCCACGTTCTGAGATGGAATTACTTGACTCTTTTGAAAGTTTATAAGCCAACTTAGTTTTTTGGAGATGACTTCTAGTATAGCTCGTATGCCTTCTGGCTTGTTAATCTGTTTCCGAAACGATAAGAAAGTTGCCCAAATAAGAAGAATGGTTATAACCATAATCCCTTAGGTGTTCTAGTCCTTCTGCCAGGATTTTCGGAAAAACCTGTGGTGCTGCTGATAGACCGAATGTTAGTGCAGGGAACTGATAATGGTCTTCTACTGCAAATCTTAGAAATTTCTGATACTCTTTCTTTACAGGAATGTGATGGTATGTATCCATCAGATCCACTGTGGTGAGGTATTGAACTGATTAGTGACTATACTGTTTCCATCTTGAAGGCTCTGTATTGGAGAAAAGAATTCAGGTGTTTCAAATCCAGTATGTGCCTGTATCCCCTGAGGTCTTCGGGGCTATGAACAGAACTGAATAAATATCGGTTCCACTTTTTTTACTACCCGTTTTTCCCTTCTAAATTCTTATGATGCCTTTCAGTTTTTCTGCCTTTAGAGGATCATTTGGAATCTTTGATCTTCTGAATAAGTCTTCTTGTGGTATTCTGTTGAATCTCAGCGGGTACCCTGCCTCCAACACCCGTAATATGCAGTGATCTGTCACAGAAACCTCCCACTCCTGTAAAAACTCCCACAACTGACCCCAAACAGGAATCAAAGGAAAGGCCCACTGACCTTCAAAGATACTCTTTCTTGAAGTGACCCCTTCCAAAATATTCCTTTCTGAAAGTGCCTCTTTGGCTTGGGACAAAGGCAGTTCTTCTTTGCTCAAACGACCTGTTAGATTGAAACATCTTCGCTTCTCTGAAGTTTTGTCTTCTCAGTTTATAAGATGGTGCTCTTCCAGTGTTGGCTGCAGCTATATTCCTTTCCTGAGGTAGGAAGGTACTTTTTCCTCCAGTCATGTTTTTAATCAACTCTTCCAGATGGTGGCCGAACAGAAGAGGACCTTCAAAAGGCAAAGCGACTAACTTATTTTTTGATGAGGGATCCGCACCCCAGGATTTCAGCCACAAGGCCCTCCTAGAAGTGATGGAAAGGGCTGATGAGAGAGATGTTAATTTAACATCCAGTGAGGTGTCGCATGCAAAACTCACTGCATCCTTGATAAGTGCAATGTCTTTTAGAAGTTTAGATCTTGAAAAGGCTGACTCCACCTTTTCTTCCAATTCATTTAATCAAATCCTGATGGTTCTGGAAATACATGACATTGCTGAAGCCACTTTCAGATTCTGGCCTAATATAGACAATTGTTTCCTTACGGCTCCTTCCATCTTCCTTTCCACGCTGTCTCTTAAGTAAAATCTTTTTGTCATGGACATTCTTTTATCTGCTTTTTTCCATTCATTTTTAATCATCCCAGATACTGAATGATGGATTGGGAATACAGGAACTTCTTTTTTGTTTCCCAAAAAAGCTATATCGAACACATCTAGCTCCTCTGGTGCATCAGTTAACCCTAGGGAATTACACATAGCCCTTAAAAGGATATCCATTTTGTCTATATTAAATGCTCCTGTCTCCTGCATTGTCACATATGTAACCTGCATTGATGACTTCATCCAGGTCAAAAAATCCTGGAACTGAACAGGCATTTCTGGACCAGCAGCTTTTTTAAGGCATTTCTACGCACATTTTTGCAGAATCAGCAGCAGAAATAGTAGCCTCACATCCCAAACAAGTTTTGAACTTTAGAGACTTATCTTCTTTATCTAAATAGGCTTCTCCTTAGCAGAAGTCTGCTTGGGAGTAGCAGAAATAATGATTAAAACTTACAACTTTATTCAATTAAACATAAAAAGTAAATTACTCTATCCTGACTCCATACGTGGTATGCCCATACATACATATCATATATACAATGCTCAAAAAATAAAGGGAACACTAAGATTACACATCCCACTGCTCCAAAAAATAAAGGGAACACTAAGATTACACATCCTAGATCTGAATGAATGAACTGACAACAAAATAACACAAAAATTCTCAATGGAAATCAAATTTATCAACCCATGGAGGTCTGGATATGGAGTCACACTCAAAATCAAAATGGAAAACCACACTACAGGCTGATCCAACTTTGATGTAATGTCCTTAAAACAACTCAAAATGAGGCTCAGTAGTGTGTGTGGCCTCCACGTGCCCGTATGACCTCCCTACAACGCCTGGGCATGCTCTTGATGAGGTTGCGGATGGTCTCCTGAGGGATGTCCTCCCAGACCTGGACTAAAGCATCCGCCAACTCCTGGACAGTCTGTGGTGCAACGTGGCGTTGGTGGATGGAGCGAGACATGATGTCCCAGATGTGCTCAATCGGATTCAGGTCTGGGGAACGGGCGGCCAGTCCATAGCATCAATGCCTTCCTCTTGCAGGAACTGCTGACACACTCCAGCCACATGAGGTCTAGCATTGTCTTGCATTAGGAGGAACCCAGGGCCAACCACACCAGCATATGGTCTCACAAGGGGTCTGAGGATCTCATCTCGGTACCTAATGGCAGTCAGGCTACCTCTGGCAAGCATATGGAGGGCTGTGCAGCCCTCCAAAGAAATGCCACCCCACACAATTACTGACCCACCGCCAAACCGGTCATGCTGGAGGATGTTGCAGGCAGCAGAACGTTCTCCACAGCGTCTCCAGACTCTGTCACGTCTGTCACATGTGCTCAGTGTGAACCTGCTTTCATCTGTGAAGAACACAGGGCGCCAGTGGCGTATTTGCCAATCTTGGTGTTCTCTGGCAAATGTCAAATGCCCTGCACGGTGTTGGGCTGTAAGCACAACCCCCACCTGTGGACGTTGGGCCCTCATACCACCCTCATGGAGTCTGTTTCTGACCGTTTGAGTGGACACATGCACATTTGTGGCCTGCTGGAGGTCATTTTGCAGGGCTCTGGCAGTGCTCCTCCTGCTCCTTCTTGCACAAAGGCGGAGATAGCGGTCCTGCTGCTGGGTTGTTGCCCTCCTACGGCCTCCTCCACGTCTCCTGATGTACTGGCCTGTCTCCTGGTAGTGCCTCCATGCTCTGGACACTACGCTGACAGACACAGCAAACCTTCCTGGCACAGCTCGCATTGATGTGCCATCCTGGATGAGCTGCACTACCTGAGCCACTTGTGTGGGTTGTAGACTCCGTCTCATGCTACCACTAGAGTGAAAGCACCGCCAACATTCAAAAGTGACCAAAACATGAGCCAGGAAGCATAGGAACTGAGAAGTGGTCTGTGGTCACCACCTGCAGAACCACTCCTTTATTGGGGGTTTCTTGCTAATTGCCTATAATTTCCACCTGTTGTCTGTTCCATTTGCACAACAGCATGTGGAATTGATTGTCAGTCAGTGTTGCTTCCTGAGTGGACAGTGTGATTTCACAGAAGTGTGATTGACTTTGAGTTACATTGTGTTGTTTAAGTGTTCCCTTTATTTTTTTGAGCAGTTTATATTATATATATATATAATATCTTCTATGTGCCCAATAAGGATTGCATTGACCAGCCCCTCCAACAAATTAATCAATTAAGGCAAATAAGTTGTCTAAAATAGAATACAGTAGGCATATAAATACATGAATATGCATAAGAAACAAGTTTCCTTACTTGTATCTATTGGCGGATAGCTTCTTCCCCTCTTATTTTAGTTAAACTTGAGTTAAACTGCAGTCTTCGGCGTGTGTTTCAGCATGGAATGCATGCACTTCCGGTATGCTGACCTGGGAGAAGCTCGTTATGAACTGCCTGTCTCAGGCAATCTGCTAATGCGGGGCAAGAGAGTAGATAAAGGAGGGACCGGTTCCCTTGCCCACGCGCATCGCAAGAACAAAAGGGCTTCAGACATATACCTGGACGGGCAGTACTCCGGCGGCCATGAAATTGCTCCTTATCCATTGCTGTATTTCCCGTGGTGAGTCACCCATCCTACCTCTCTGACATGGCCTGGCGGGAGACTTCATTTAAATACTGAAAAATAATTGGTCCTACACAGCTGAGAGGCGGAGACAATACCCATAACATAATGCTATGGACAGGAAACACAGATGAAAATAAATAGATTTGACGTCTGTATCAAAGCTGTATTACCTATGTTAATATGAGTCACTTTTTCTCACTACCATAAGCTCCCTTTTAAAGATCAGTGAGACAAAAATAAAATAGAAAACTTCCGACAGAATTACAAAAGAAATAATTCTGCTAATCTAGTACATCCATTCCCATCTGGTCTACAATGAAACAAAATGTTTTTCTATAAAAGATCCCCAAATACTCATGCCCCATTTAAATGTTTCCATGTAAAGGAATAGCAATACTTAAAATTAAAAAATATATATATTTATGTAATATATATATATATTATATACACACACACACACACACACACACATATATATATTTTGTAGGGTTTATTCCCCTGAGTAAAAACAAGGGTACTCCCACTGCTGAAAAATGTTTTATTCAAAAGTTATTACAGCTCAAACTAATTTTTTTATGCGCAGTATCACAGTGACCTGAAATTATACAGTGGCGCTGTTGCTACACTATCCTATGGAGATTTATGGTCAACTGACCAGAGTTGTCCATAGGATGGTGTAGCAACAGCGCCACTGTATAATTTCAGACCACTGTGATACTGCACCTAAAATTTCAAGGTTAAGTGTAGTAATTTTTGAAAAATACACTGGAGTACCCTTGTTTTACCCAGGGGGACAAACCCTACACCAAGTCTTTTTTTACATTTTAAGTATTACTATCCCTTTAATAAGGAAATAGCTACATCTGCCTGAGCTATGTAGTCAATCATCTGTGTCAGTCCTACTTGAGGAGTACAGAGAGTACTTTTTGACAAAAGGGTTTTGTGGAGGGTTTTTCCTCTTCTTTATTTAATTATATTATGTTTTAACACCTACCCAACTTCCACCCATGGCTTCTTAAAGGGATAGTAATACTTAAAATGTAAAAAAAAATATGTTGTAGAGTTTATCCCCCTGAGTAAAACAAGGGCACTCACACTGCTGAAAGGTATTTCATTCAAAAGTTATTAATTTTCAAAGTTGCATTTTTTAGGTGCAATATCACAGTGGCCTGAAATTGCACAGTGGCGCTGTTGCTACACCATCCTATGGAAATTTATGGTCAACTGACCAGAGCTGTCCATAGGATCGTGTAGCAACAGCGCCACTGTACAATTTCAGGCCACTGTGATATTGCAGTTAAAAAATTCAACTTTGAAAATTAATAACTTTTGAATGAAACACCTTTCAGCAGTGGGAGTACCCTTGTTTTCCTCAGGGGGATAAACTCTACAACATATTTTTTTTTACATTTTAAGTATTACTATCCCTTTAAAGAGATAGTAATGTTTCAAAATAAAAGCAGCTCCAATTAATCTTCATAGTATTTGGGCCATGGAGAGTGTTATTTCAATACTGTCATAGTTGTAGTTCAAGAGTAACTGAATGATAAACTATCCCACTCCCACCCCATTTACCTAGTGTAAGCCACCTCCCCTCATATGTTGAATCTGGTCTTAAGACTAGACAGCTCACAGCAAGGGACAATCTTCTTACAGTGGACATAAGGAAAATCCTGCCCCCTTGACAGGATTTTCCCTTATGCTCACTGAATATTGTCCCTCTACGCAAGCCATCTGCACACAACCTCTCTCTTCTGAGGTGAGCAGTGTTAAATCAGTAAAAGGGGCGGGAGGAGGATACTTTATCATTCGATTACTCTTGAACTACAACCCTGATAGTATTGAAATAACACTCTATGGCCCAAATACTATGAAGATTAATTGGAGCTGCTTTTATTTTGAAACATTACTATCCCTTTAAATATCAGCCTATAAAACAATGGTATTCAGATGTTTATAATAGTGATCATTCACAATAGGTCTGGTGGTCATTTAGAAGTAGGTAACAGGTTCCTCTTAGTTTCAAAATATATTGGACAGCACTCTGGAAAAAACATGGAATCAAGCTTAAGGCATAAAAGTTTTAAAACATTTATCCTAGGTTCTAGTATGTTCAAGAGAGAGCATGTACATGACATAACGTGAGTGGGCATATGCAAAAATGGTGCACGTGTACATGACAAAGAGTGACTACCTTTGTAGCAGTGTGTGTTTCAGACCTGTCATGGGATTACTTACAATTTCTTATAATCACGCTTTCAAAATGTGCACCCTGTCAAACCATCAGTCTAGCCTGCTCTTAAGCAAAGAAGACTTTGTTCGCAATGTGCACTGTGAAAGACGCCCCAGGCAACGAACTGGAAAGCCTCCAATGTCTTTGAAAGGAAAGACAGACTGCTCTGATGGGAGTGGAGTGGGGCTCAGTTAAAATGGAATACTCAGAGGAGAATGGTGATAAATAAATGTAAAATTTCTCGGATATTATGGTAAATACAGATTGAATGTTTTACTAACATAATTCAGTCAAATCCAGACTGCACCCGCCCATGAACACACACACAATTAAACAAACATAATTTTTTAATTATTTTGAAACCCCCAAAATATACCTCTTGGGTTAAAAACGTGGACCATTGTGGATGTTGGCAGTATAGAGTTGCTGAATGTGCTCAAGACTGGACCCAGGCACAGCTTGCAGCTAGGCACATTCATTCTAGAAAGAGTGTGGATAAATGTGTAGATAGAGCCAGCTTGAGGGTTGGAGAATGAGACAGGCTAAACCAGATGGAAAATGTCAGAGAAGGAAAGTGTAGGACTAGACAGAGAACAAATTAAGAGTGCCTTCTTAGTATTGCCCCCTTCAATTTAATTTACGTAGGTAAAAAGGTGAAATTTACTCACCGATATTTTGTTTTCCTCTGTGTCCTTCCACGGCAATGGACTGTGGGTATTGGCTCTGCCCTCCAGCTGGTAGAACCAAAGAATATTATAAATTAGTTGTTCCTCCTCCACTTGCTAAGTTATTTCCCGTTAACCAAGCTGTAAGACAAAGAAAACGTTAGTTCTAAGACCTTAACTTTGTATAAGCAACAGGGTAGACTTGTGAAACTTAGGATAGACTAATATCTTATAGGATTTGTCTGAGGAACGATACAATTACCATAGAGTACCCAGAGGGTCGGGTTGCCATGGAAGGACACAGAGGAAAACAAAATATCGGTGAGTAAATTTCACCTTTTCCTCTGTGTCCAATCCACGGCAATGGACTGTGGGACTTACCAAAGCAGTACCCCAGAGGCCAGGGTGGGAATAGTCAGTCTGAAACCGGAATGGCTGCCTCCAGCACCTTCCTGCCAAATTTTGCGTCTGTGGAGGCTTGAATGTCCAGCTTGTAATGCTTTATAAAGGTGGAAACTGAGGACCAAGTGGCTGCCTTACAGATTTCTTCTGGGGTAGCTACAGCTTTCTGGGCCCATGATGTGGATATGGCCCTGGTTGAGTGTGCCTTGATGCCCGGAGGCGGGGACTGATGAGCCGATTCGTATGCTAGGCAGATACTTTGCTTGATCCATCTAGCGATATAGGCCTTTGAGGCCACTGTACCTTTAAATTTTTCTGTATGGTGAATAAATAAGGATTGCGATTTACTGAATGACTGAGTTCTATGAAGATATATCCTCAGGCACCTCACCAGATCTAATTTGCGCAATTCTTGCTCCTTGGTATTAGAGGGATTAGCACAAAAGGAGGGGAGAATAATTTCTTGACTTAAGTGAAAGGTAGATACCACCTTAGATCGAAAGGAAGGTCTAGGTCTTAAGACCACTTTATCCTGGTGGAAAACAAGGTGGGGTGAAGAGCATAGTAGAGCCTGTAATTCCCCTACTCTACGAGCTGAGGTTACTGCTGTGAGTAGGACCGTCTTTAAAGTTAGGTGTTTCAAAGAAACCGAACCCAAAGGTTCGAAATAATCATGAGAACACAATTGTTGGAGCACTAAATTTAAATCCCAAGGGGGAGTGATGTCACGTATTGTAGGCTTGATTTTAGTGACAGCTGTAATGAATCGTTTAACTACATAAGGCTCTGCAAAGGGGATTGCCAGTACCGCTGATAGAGCTGAAAGCTGTACCTTTAATGAAGCTGGCCGAAGACCCTTGTTGAATCCTTCCTGTAGAAACTCTAGTATTAGTGCTGACGAAATGTCATCCCTATAAAGTGCTCTAGATGAACACCATCTGTGAAAGATGAACCATATGCGGTAATATATTCTGGAGGAGGATGATCTGCGGCCTGCTAGAATAGTATCAATAACTGAATCTGAAAGGCCCTTAAGCCTTAAAGAGCTCCGCTCAGCCACCATGCCCTCAACTTCAAGAATGCTATGTCTGGATGGCTGATTGGGCCCTGAGTCAGTAGATGGGGAATCTGAGGAAGGGGGATTGATGGACTCACCGACATGCCCTACAGATCGGCATACCAGATCTTCCTTGGCCAATCTGGGGCTATTAGTATTACTTACGCTTTGTCCCTTCTGATCTTCTGAATAACCTCCATCAGAATGGGAAAGGGGGGAAATATGTATGCCAGATGAGTCCCCCAGTGAAACTGCAGAGCATCCTGACCTGCTGACTTCTGGGATTTCCATCTGGAGAAGAATACCTGGCATTTTGTATTCTGTTCTGTTGCCATGAGGTCTATCACAGGAGCTCCCAGCTTGATAGTGAGGTTCCGATAGACCTGCCTGTCTAGAGACCATTCTCCCAGATCCAGCTGTTTTCTGCTTAGGTAATCCGCCTTTGCATTCAGATTCCCTGATATATATGTTGCAGTTAGAGCTGCTAAGTGTCTTTCTGCCCAACTGAGGATCCTGATAGCCAGACAATTGAGAGCTCTGCTTTTTGTGCCTCCTTGGTTCTGGAGGTATCTTACCGCTGCTGTGTTGTCTGAACGAACTCTGACATGCAAATTCCTGAGTTCTTCTTTCAGGTGCAGTAGTGTGTTCCAAATTGCTAGTAGCTCCAGGACATTGATGTGCAGAGATTGTTCTTTTGTTGTCCATTTTCCTTGTACTGCGAGGTGACGCCAGTGTCCTCCCCAGCCCGTCTTGCTGGGTCTGTGGTAATTATCTCCCATTGAATTGGTTCCTCTTGAGAGATGTGCTGGTTGATTCCACCACTTGAGTTCCACTCTGGTGGATGGTAGGACTGGAATCATCTGCAGGGTGTTGGCTGGACCCTTTTTGAAGAATTGAAGATAATTCAATTGGGTTATCCTGCTGTGGGCACGAGCCCAGGGAAGAATCTGAAATGTTGAAGATAGGTTTCCTAGCAGTCTTGAGAATTCTTCTGCTGTCTGTGATCTTTTCTTTGCAAACAAGGGAACTCTTTGTAGCAGGCGAGTCTGTCTGTCTTCTGATAGATATGCCATCTCTTGTATGGTGTTGAATGTGACTCCTAGGAACACCAGCTTCTGTGTTGGTTGAAGCTGACTCTTTTCTAGATTCACAATCCATCAGAGTCCTGACAGTAGGTCTAGACATCTTGCAGTGTATACTTCTAATTCCCGCCTGGAGTCTGCTATTATTAGAATGTCGTCCAGATAAGGGATGACCCTTATCTTTTGTTGGCGCAGGGCTGCCATGGCTACTGCTAGCACCTTTGTAAAAACCCGTGGTGCCGAGGCTAGACCGAATGGCAATACCTTGTATTGGTAATGTCTGTTCTGGAAGTGGAAACGGAGAAATCTTCTGTGCGACTGGTGAATTGGGATGTGGTAGTACGCATCCTTTAAGTCTATCCTGGTTAGAAAGGATCGGGGGCGAAACATTTTCATTGCTGTTGAGACTGTCTCCATCTTGAATTTTCTTATTTTGAGAAAGGAGTTGATCTTCTTTAAATCCAATATAACTCAATTCTGCTGAAGTCTTGGGAACTGAAAAGACTGTGGAGTAAATTCCATGGAACTGTTGGGTCTTGGGTACCTCTTCTATTACTTGATTGCGGAGAAGAGTTTGGATCGCCCTGTTCATTCCTGTCGCCGTTTCTCTGTTCTGGACTCTTGAAGTTCTGAAGGCTTGAGTCTGTGGGACAGTCCGAAATTCCAAGCTGTACCCCATCTCCAAAATCTGACGCACCCAAAGGTCTGGGTAGATGGTCTCCCAGGCGTCCTTGAAAAACTCCAATCTGCCCCCTATTGGAGTAGGAGATGGGGCTAAGCTTGTCTCATTGGGAATTTTGTTGAAAGCGTGGCTTACCCTGGAATGGCTTTCGGCCCCCTGGTCTAGCCCCTTGGCTTGTAGTACGTTGCTTCTGGTCATAAGTTTTTCCCGGTCTATATCTTCTTGCTTCCCGAAAGGACTGTCTCCTGGAAGATGAAGCTCTAGAAGGTGATACTCTAGCTCGCTTTGGTTGGGGAAGGAACTGACTTTTCCCTCCAGAAGACTGCTTAATTATTTCTTCAAGTTGGCTACCAAACAACTTTGTTTCAGTGAATGGAAGTGAGACAAGCTTGTTTTTGGAAGTGGCGTCTGCCTCCCAGGCTTTTATCCACAGAGCACATCTTGAGGTAATAGAGAGGGCAGATGATTTTGCCAAACTTCTAATATTGTCCAGTGAGGCATCGCAGGAAAAATTGACTGCATCTTTAATAGAAACTAATTCTTTCATTAGACGAGATCTAGAGACTGAGGAATCCAGTTTCTCCTCGAAGTCATTCAACCAAATTCTTAGCGTACGGAACATGCATGCCATCGCCGTCTTAAGACCTTGTCCAATGACTGCAAACTGTTTCTTGAGTGCAGAATCAGCTCTTTTATCCATGGGATCACGGAGAGTAGTTCCATTCTCTAATAACAAAGTTGTTCTTCTTGATATCTGTGCCACTGCCGCATCAACCTTAGGTACCGTTACCCAGGAACCTGTGTCTTCTTCTGAAAAGGGATACATTTTCTGTATTCTTCTAGTAATCTGGGGGCGCTTGTCTCCTGCCTTCCATTCTTTAGTGATAATTTCTTGTATTGAGCTATGGACAGGAAAGGTTGGAGTTTCTTTCTTATATCCAATGAATGCTGAATCCATAACATTCAATTCCTTTTGTGTTTCTGTTAAGCCCAGTGTCTCTCTCATGGCTTTCAGCAGATTTTCTATCTTGTCTACTTTAAAGGAGGTGCTATCCTCTGTAAGTTCTCCCTCTTCTACTGAAGATGCACCGGACTCTAAGTCCACTAAGCTGGGAATATCCTCATCTTCAAGATATGATGTACCTTCTTGTGGGTCAGATGGTCTCTGCCTTTTTCTTGTAGTTTCCTGCATAGACTGGAATGTTTCCTGCATAGAGGATTTTACCCAGCCTAAAAAAAATCTGTAAATTGAGGTGGCACTTCAGGACCTGCAATCTTCTTTAAACAATCTGTGCATAGCTTTGCTGTGTCAGAAGCAGGTAGCTTGTTTTCACAGCCAGCACAAATCTTCATCTTTGTGGCAGCCTTATCCTCCTTAGGTGCTTCAGAGGGTACCTTAACCTTATCACCCTTCTCTTTAGACATACTGATATAGAGTATACCTAGCTCTAACAATACAATAGAAAACAGCCAGCTAATAGCATAAGACTGAGTTGTAAGCATAAATAATCCACATTAGGGACTTACCCTGCCATTTCCACATGTTTTTAAACACTCCTCGGCTCTCCCGATCCATTCTAGCTTCTGCGTTCCACTGTTGGAACGCACGCAGCCCGACTTCCGGTTTGGCGCCTAGGAAGGTGCGTGTACTCGCTGATCCGCTCGGTTTGACCGAGGATGCAGCGAGACAGCAGGGAGACCCGGCGGGGAGATCAGGGAACTTGCTTGTAAGCAAAGTTTTGCCCAGACAGGTAAGGAATACATGGATTAATCTGCCAACTCATTCAATAAGCGCCAGATCCTTCACTTTAACTTATGTAGCTTGCATTAACAGGCAGGCTACATCTAAGATCAATAAAGGGGAATATGCAAATCCAATCCATAGTTGGAGCTGTGGGCAAAGCCCCGTCCTCCAGCTTGGTAGGACCAAATTAACTGAGCAAGAGAAGGAGGAACAACTAATTTATAATTTTCTTTGGTCCTACCAGCTGGAGGGCGGAGCCAATACCCACAGTCCATTGCCGTGGATTGGACACAGAGGAAATATACTTTACACAGCAGTCAGATGTATTTAATCTCATGCAGTGTGTTGCTAGTCATTTCAGTTTACAATCCTATACCGACTGTTAGAATTGAAATTCCTACTGAGGCTGACTGTTTGCTGTGAGAAGATATGACCTAGAGTCTGGCTTGAACACAGATCACTATATACAGGGAACCACAGATATAATGCAAAAAATACATAACTAGATATTCCTAATGCATTGCTTCCAACTCTTACTTGAGGCAGCCTTATTGATTTGAAGACTAGTGCTCTAGCCAGTAATCTGGCCAAAAGTGCCTTCACTAATGATTCATTAGAAGACTCCTCACTGCAAATTTGTTTTAAAAATTAACTAACCTTTCGGATGTTGGAAATCAGGTGCTTTGGATGACAAATAGTAGCAAAAAGAAGAGTGTTACCTGCAGTGGATACGAAAAACAACACCTCCTGTCTCCACATCACAAATAAGAGTCAAATAAAAAAAAAAAAAAAACACCTCTACCTAGGACCAGTTTAGAAGATACATTTGTATGTGGTTTTGAAAGACTGAATGTGTGTTCTTGCAAAAGGCGTATGGGCTTGGGTGTTTTTTTTGTGAGAAATGGCTCCTGTCTTGAAATTCTATCTAACAGCTCAGACTCAAGGAGGATAGGCAAAATGGTTGTAATACACAAGGAGTGGCCCATTTCTGCCATAAAATCCTGTAGCTCCTTTAATGTTACCCTCGGCCTCTTGGAAGCCTCTCTGATAAGCTTGCTCATTGCTCTTCAGTGTCCTTTTGATGTAGTATTTCCTGCACTTATTAATGATGGTCTTCACAGTGTTCCATGATATATGTAATGCCTTCAAAATTCTTTTATATCCCTCTCCTGATCTGTACAGATTGTTTATTAAATCCTTGTACCTAGCACTGAAGTCTGCAACAAAGAAACCTTCTCAGAAACCCTACGGGAGCAGCTGATGCTATGTAGGGCTAAACCCAAATGACTTCCGTTAAAATCAGATGATGGCAAATTACCTTTGTGAATGATCCGGAATATGACAGGTTGTATCTGAAGAATCCACCCCCTATGTAAAACGTGTACAAACCTATGCAGCTTGGGCATTGACAGTTTATTTTGAATTATCTTCTCAAGCAAATATCCATTTGTTTTTCACTTAAAGCAGATCATCTTCATAATGTTGTCCCCCAATACATTAGTACTATAGCGATAGGCAAAGGCATACTTGTATTCTGTTTAATAAGTCCACGTTATTGAAGTAATCCACCTTCTTCTGCCGGCATCCAGGGCACAGAGCTTACAAGAGAAGCTCTGTGCCCCTGCACAGGCAGCAATTTCCGTTACCTTAAGGTAACCAACGGACGTCACCATCAATCCGGGCAGTGCACGGGACAGACAGCACAGACTCAGAGGCAATTTTCCTCTAAGATGTCTGCGCTGTTGTCCACTGGATGCCTGCATAAGAAGGTGGATTACTTCAATAATGCTAACTTATTAAACATAATACAAGTATGCCTGTGCTGTCGCTATATTAGTAATGTTTTGGGAGGCAATATTATAAAGATGATAGTTCTGCTTTAATATTGTTGGATTCAAGATCTTATTAAAGGGGAACTATAACCCCAAATAAAGTCTACCCCCAACAATTAGGCATCTAGCAATACGCTATAATACAATAGTAGTATTAGCTGGTATAATTACCACATAAGGGAGTGAGCCCCGGTCTCCTCTAGGAGGCGTTGCGTGGTACTTTTAGGTAGCAGAAAGGACTGATGGCGCAGGCACGCAAGTGCCTCTAAAGAACTGTTGCCTGGCCGTCAGTCTCGGCAGAAGTAAGATTTCTCGGTAACGTGGTAATTATGCTGGCTAATACTACTGTTAAGCTTTTCACTAGATGCCTATTTGTTGGGGGGAGACTTTATTTGGGGTGATAGTTCCCCTTTATAAAAGGTGAAAAAGGTCTAACATGGTTTTGATTCCAGACTTTACATCAACAAATGCTGCAATTTCAATAAGGATGTGCAGACTTTTTATATCCATTAGGGTTGCACCGATACCGATACTGGTATCGGTATCGGTGCCGATACCAGCATTTGCGCGAGTACTTGTACTCGCGCAAATGCGGCCGATGCCAGCACCGATACCCTGTGTCAGGGTCGGTGCTGCAGTGAGGGAACCGGGGAGCTGCTCACAATGCTCCCAGGTTGCCTCTCTCCCTCAAGTAGCGTATGAGCGTTGCCGCGGGTTACCATGGCAACGCTCTGACGCTGACTTCTGCCGGGGCTCGCGAGAGAACAGCGAGCACCCGGCAGAGGAGAGTATGGGAGGCTAGATGGGAGCGGGTGGTGAGAGGCAAAGAGGGGTGCCAAGAGGGAGTAAAAAGGGACTAAGAAAAAGGGGAAAAAAAAAAAGGCAAAAGGAGTAAAGATCAGGAGACAAAAGGAGGGGAACTAAGAAAAGGCAAAAAAGAGGGGGGATCAGGAGAGAGCAAGACAGGCAAAAGAGTGGGATCAAGAGTCAAGGAGGGGGACAAAGGGGGATCAAAAGGAAGAGAAAAAGCCAAGGCAAAAGCTGAAGAGGGGGAGAATGAAGTAAAAGGTAGGAATCAAGAGGGGGAGAAAGAGGCAAAAGGGGACAGTCAAGAGGTGGTGTGTGTGTGTGTATATTATATATATATATATATATATATATATATATATATATATAATATTATATTTCAAGTACTCACCAATACTTTTTTGAGGTCATTTGCCAGTTTTCCAAGTACCTAAAGCATATATATTATATATATAATATATGCGCTTTAAGTACCTGGAAAACTGGCAAATGACCCCAAAAAAGTATCGGTAATTGGTATCGGCGAGTACTTGAAAAAAGTATCGGTACTTGTACTCGGTCTTAAAAAAGTGGTATCGGTGCATCTCTAATATCCATATGCACTATTAAATTTGACAAGGGTTTATGGTCCATTTAAGTATATATTTTATACCAACTGGTTGGGAATGATGGGAGATATAGTCCCTAACAGCCAAGTATCAAACATTGCTTGCCCCTGTTTTAGACCTTCTGTACAAAAGAATATACAACTCAGTAAGCTTAAAAGTGATGCAATTCTGGAATAAATCAACTGGGTCCTGATGCCCCCGAGTTCTTATGGGTGGAGAGACCCACAAACAATACTTTAAAATAAGAATAAATAAAATTCCACCACTACAGCATGGCTCACTGGAAGCCATCCCCCCATCCTGGCTGTACTAGTAGTCACATACACTGTGGCCCCCCCAGGTTGATTCTACTGGAAGTCACAGAACCCCACATACACTGAGTGACCCCACCAGCCTTGTTACCTTCCACTGGGTAGCTACAGATCCCCACATACACTGTCTTATCCACCAGCTGTGATCCTTTACCCACTGGTAGCCACAGATCCCCATGTACACTGTCTGATCCCCCCCCACCCAGGTTGTTATCTTGCCCACTGGTAGCCATAGATTCCCACATACAATGACTAACTACTGGGTTCTATGATGCAATACTCACGATAAGGATATTTCCATGTGCATTACCTGCAATAAAGCAGCGTCGAGGCCCTTCCTCTGGCATTTTTGAACCAGCTTAGGACTTATTTTGTCCTAGTTTTAGCAATGACACCTTGATGTCTAATAACCAAATACGTGAGCATTTTCATGTGGTAAATTAATACTAGATAAGTGCATTAAATGTACTCCAAATAATCTTTATTTAACTCAGAGTATCTAAAATCCTTAACTTCTCATCCCAATGCAGGCTGATAAAACAGTGGAGCTAAACAACAAAACAAATTAATACTTGTTTGTGCAAGCTTGTAATGAGACATGATATAAGGCATTTTATATATTGAGATTCCCATTTAATCTCTCATGTCTGAAACTTTACAGACAATACCTTATTATCATATCCAACACATAAAATTACACTGATATCTATCAAGATTTCTTAGTCTAATGACATAAGGGAGCCATTCACAAATAATTTATATATACATCAATGTGTCATTTTAAGGAGCCCAACACCCCAAGAATAAGCGTCTCTTTGTTTGCTTAATGTGACTTACTTAGGTAGGTGTCCTTCATAGAGCATACAGACACAATAATAGATTAAATTAATAAAAAGATATTGAGCTATAACATTTGCTATAGGAAGGTCACCTAAGGAAGACTTTTTGTTAAGAAACCTCTATTTCTAGGCCATAGTTCCCCATTAAAAACAGAAACCACCATAAGCCAATAAGTGCATTTCAGCTCACCTAACAAGTCCATTTCCTCTTTTGCTGGCATTCTGTTCCAGATCACTTGGCACCTAACAGGTCAGATTTGATATATATTCCTTATTGAGCACAGGTAGGCGAGTTAAAATTATTTAAATACTGTAGTCTTAGCTAAAAACTGTAAAAAGGTGAGTGCATCTCATATAAACACAGTCTACTAGGGACAGGAAAACTTATAAAAACTATTCTGCAGGGCTCATCTGTCTGAGAAAAACAAAAAGGTACTCTTGGTACTTGGGGGGAGCTTTAGAGCATAAACTTTTAGTACATTATCTGTCCCAATAGCATGATAATATACTAATCAATGCTATTATTCAGCATCTCACAAACAACCCTTCAAGTGAACTAAAAGCCGTTAGTAACTATCTTTTGACAAGGTGTGAAATTAGAAAGGTGCTTTTGTGGCTACACATGCCACACTTCAAAGAAAAACAACAGAATAGTAAATACAACTGCTAACTTTTTAAATTTAAAAGTCTAACACCTAGTACTAACCCTGCTTACCTTGCTATGGACAGAAATTCCTAATGGCCCCTATGAATTTTGCCATGTGCCTTTGTTCAAGAGATAACATCTTCAGTTAATCCTGTGTGTCATATACAAGGATGCAGACATGACAGATGTCAGTTTTCCAAACTGAAGTAGGTAGAGTGCATGAGCCTACTTAACACTTTAGCAAACACAGGGGTCTGCAACTTATTTTTAAACACTACACTCTGGTCACTAAAGGGTTAAGATTACCATTTGCAGTGGGTGGCTTTTGTATCTTGTGTTCCTGCAAGCAACTGTCATGTCTGCTTCCATGTACTTGGTATACAGACCCAATTAAAGATGTTATCTTGCGAACGCGTGGTGGTGGGGTGTATTATAATGCATTACTTCTCCTTTAAGATGACTATAACTGGATCATAAATACTACATTAGAACATATATGAGAAGCACAGTAGCCTATTTAGGGTCAAAATAACTGATGTGTAATTTAATTTTTGTCCTCATACCATTTATTCTCTAAAGTGTAACTAGCTGCTTGTGTTGCTATGGCAACAGGGAGTTTTTGTTATCTATTTCTACTACTTTGGTGATGTTCGATGCTCAAATCCCACCTACCCCTCCCAGATTATGCTTTTTAAATCATACACAGCCCTCCCAGATCATGCTCAATTGTTATACAGTGGTGAATAATCAGTGGGAGGTTTAAATGGGGAAAAAAAGACAAAGCATGATGTAAAAGGACAAGGAAAATTTGCATAATGTTGGAGACAACAAGTACTTCACACTGAAACCACTTAAGTGTCAGGAATAATCTCCCCAATACTATATTAAGTAATTTGTTATTCATCTAGGGTGCACTGCCCTTTTAAAGAGGATCTGTCACCCCTATACAAGTTTGTCTTAATAGTTATGTTATATAATGAATATGTTGAATACTAGTTTAATTTTTTTTAAAACCGCTATTTTGCTGAAATTCAAGGAATAAATACTGCCCTGCACCCTACTTCCAGACAGCTCTCCTCCCTCTTTCCAGCCTCCTCCAATGACAGAGGCTTTCTGCCTGTAAGCTGAAGCTCTCTCATTGGCCAGATCCCCTTTAAAGCTGTTTATACTAAATATACATGCCATCTGAAAATAATCAGCTGATAAGAATAAAAAGGCACTCAACTTTCAGTTCTTCCAATCCCTTAACATAGTGTTTCTCAAACTTTTTGTACAGAGCATCCCTTATACGCAATCTAGATTCTTCGGGGAAACCCATAACACTTCATGAGACATTTATCAAGGACATTACGAAAGGTACAAATAAGTAGCATATAGTCATTATTCGGTTTTACAATTAAAACAACACAAATAAACAGTGAGCATAAACATTTCTTTAAAAGGATAGTAATACCTCCATATGAATAATGCTGCATCCTTGTAATGCATACTACTGATGAGTTTAGTTAGTAATGCTGAAATTGCGATATATACTGTACAATAATATTCTATATTATCCTTCTCACTTCCCTTATACTTACATTATCCTTCGAGCCTATGAGCCAGAAGCGGATCACAACGTGGGACAACCTTCTTTCAGTATATGGAAAAAAACGCCCTACTTCGTCAAGGGTGTAGGGTTTTCCGTGTACTGAATAGAGGCAGATTGTGCCTTGTTGCAATCTGTCCAGTCAAGTGACCAGAATTCAGATATAAAGGGATGTGGCCTGGCATGCTGCAAAAGGGACATGAGGGGGATAATTTAAAATATTACTGTACAGTATATAGTGCGATTCCAGCATTACTAACTTAACTCATCAGCAGTATGCATTACAAGGATGCACTGCAGGGTTTAGTCATAAGAAAAGATTACTACTGGACCAAATATACATTTGAAACTTAACAATAAAATTTCTGCCAAAGTTTGTTTTCTTAAAAAAAAAAAAAAAAAAAAAAAAAAAAAAAAAAAAAAATGAGCACCCTAAGTGGATATCCTTGGCAAACCAAAATGTCATGGCACCCTGGTTGAGAATCACTGCCTTAGAATGTTCCTGACGGAAAAAAAGTCCTACTTGATCAAGTCCTGCAATGTATTTTCACATGCACAAATAGATATGGCGTAAAATTGTCAAGCAAAATTTTTCTGAGCATGTGCAAATTAAATGAGTTATGTGCAGGTTGGAAACTTGGCAGACAATGTATAGTGGTGTTACTCACTAGCAAGCTATAGATCTAAAGCAATACATATGGTGATAAACTTTAAAAGGCAAGTACTATAAAATGCTGTTATTCATCATAATCATAGCAACATGTCATTTAGTTTAGTAAACATTAAATCTAAGTTCTTCTGTCCAGTGGGAGACAGGGGTGGAAAAATCCCAGGAGTATGAGATTCTAATATGTTACTTGTGGTGCTGATGGGTTTAGTTATCAGAACTGCACTTTCTACTTTCACTAGATTGAAAGTGTTTATACTGGTAAGGCCTGTACTGCATTGCAATAAAAGCTGCTGAGGACTACATCTCTCTTCATCCCCAACCATTGCCTGGTTGGAGATTATGGGTGGTATAGAACACAACAGCTGAAAAGCCATAGTTTGCCCACCATTGAGCTAGACAACCCAGTATCTACCTTGCTGAACCTGCAGTTTACGGCATTCCCCAAGACATGGAATTCTCACAATTCAGGTTTCAAAGGATGTGCTAGCTTCCACTGACAGAAACCACTCTAAAGCAAATAAGGCAAATGAGGCTTAAGCACTTGATTTCCCTTATTTGAACATGTTTGTAATACATTCAACATTATTATAAAGGGCAACTATGTGCATGCTGTCATTCCATGGCATTTTAAGAATACCTGTCAGTGTGGAGATACCCTTGTACTGTAGCATATGGTGTCATGGTTCTGGTGGTTATTCAACAGTTGCATCTTCAATTTCAGCAACCAAATATCTGATGCTAGTCCAGACTTCAGTAAATAAAACCAAACCCATGACAATTATGTAAATTATAGCAACACACAATGCAGCAGACATGTAGATTCTAGAAGTGCAAAAACGTGTAGTTACTACAAAGTTTGTCACCACTGTAGCTGGGCATATGATGATACCTGCCTGACAGCTGTGTGGAACTTGAAGGAAGTATGCTTACTTTTTCTCTGTTTTTTCAGATGTTAGATAAACCCATAAACTAGTTGACAGTCTTCAGAAATGCCTCAAGATTAGTAGGACCAGGAATAAACACACATTTGTAGAAAGCAAAAGATGTACAAATACATTATGTTTGAGAGACAGCTATAGCATTAAGTGGATTATAAGGCTCATTTGATTCTTTTGAGATATATTTTATTTGCTACTTAAAGAGTAATTGACTTGCCCCATAACAGCTACAATTTTGTACCTGTACATATGACCCACGATACATATCTAAATATAGATGTCAACAATTGAATTATATTTACAAATAAACCCTTACTTCAGTACTAATACAGGTATATATTACCAGTATGTTTCACAGATCTTAACAACTTTTTGAAAATGGCAAAGTTGGGGAACACTTACCTGTTCTTTCTGCTGGTGTCCACTCTCGTCAAGCTGTGCAAGGGCCTGTCGGTGTTAAAGGATCCCGACAACGTTAATGGTTAAGGGACAGTGGAGTGTTTAGTTAAAGGTAATCAATAAAGCAATGTGATTGTAAACAGTGGCAGCAATGACATGGATGCCTATGCCCTCCGGTCAGCCCCGGCTGTGTAAGACAGGAGGAAGAGGGGAGCCCACCGGTGACACGCGCAGGAGGCTGGGGGGCATCACAAAAAATAAGAACGGAAAAAACAAGGGATGGGAAGGGAAAAGGGTGAACGAATGGAGGAAAAAAAATAGAAAGAAAAGAAAAGGGGAAAAAGGAAATGAAGGAAGGAAAAAATGTCCAGACCCCTCCTCCTCCTCCTTGCAGTCTACGTCTTGCGTCAGAGCTGCGACGAAGACAACGTGCTGATGTCAAAAGCTTCACTAACAAACACTACTGCCTTTCCCGACAGGATCCTTGTTGTCAAGGGCTCATGTAAACACTGTAGGGCATATCTCCAATAGGATCTGCTTGTCGAAAATGGCAACGCCCCATAGCTAAATCTGTCACTGAGAATTATTTGCTATTGGCATACCTGTGAATTTTAATGATGAGCTGGTCCTGAGATCTTAGTTTCGATATTGTACATTTTATGAAATCTGTGCCTGCTTGCTGTAATCCAGAGTTGTTCCAGTAAGTCCTCAGGGGATTTTTAACGTGCTACCTAAATACAAACAGGATATTTCACTCTGTCTTTCATGTGCAAATGGCACTAATTTAAAGCCTAAAGAAACATGTAATGGGGCAAATTATATAGTAGTATAGAAGAACTCTCTCACCCTGAGAAAATGACTGTTCACACTGAGACCCTTAGATTTAGGGCAAAACCCTGAAATCTCGCAGGTGTGGCAGTTGGAATTGCTGCAAACGAAGTGCCCCATAGGAAATAAAGATTCTCAAAATTTTCATTGATTTAAATGGGTCTTATAACCTTTTGTGTTTTAGAGATGTCTCCAATGCATTTGGTGGTGCTAACCTTCAAAGGGTTAAATAAACCGTTTAATGGAAATTAGTATTTGCACTCTATTGTTTTGCCCCAAATTGCACCACTTTTACTTAGTATATCAGCCACAGTGTACTATTCTGAATGCTCAGAAATTGCTTGCAAATATAATACATAAATGGAGAAATTATACAATATAAATATACTAGCAAAAGAAGCATGACCTAGCCATGCAGGAAGATAAAAGGTAAGGGAAAGCTATTCCTCCGTGCAGTGATTTTTACAGACCCACACATAAAGTGCTTTACACCCCAGCTTTGATTGATTGTCCAGCTGTAGTTAGGCAGCCACACATACACTGTCTGCCACACCACTGTGTTCCAGTGTCCAGTAGCAGCAACAGAATCACATGTATACTGACACCCTAAACAAGTTCCGCTGGTACTGACAGAAGCAAACACATATAGTGTAAATTTTGTCAGTTTTGTTTGACTGTTCCACTGGTAGTGACAGAAAGAAACATACAGTGGCTAACATGGCAGCCTTTCTCTACCAATTACTGGTTTTGACAGAAGCATACAGTATGTCTGCCCCACCTTTGTTCCAATGCCCCAGCTGTAGTGACAGAAGCATGCCTAAACTATGACACTTTTCCCTTGTTGACGTCCACTGGTAGTCACAAAACTTTGTATACACCATGTTACATAACAGCCTTAGCATCACCTCTTTTATTGGAACATAGAACACCGGGAGAACACAGTCTCATGCGTTTCGCACATGTGCAAAACGCATGAGACTGTGTTCCCCCGGTGTTCTATGTTCCAATAAAAGAAGTGATTTTAAGGAAGTATTCTCGAGTGCAGTGGATTTTCCTTTTTCAAGTCTACACTTTGGGTGTTCCGGCGCATCTCTCCATCTTCGCACCGAGGCAACAAACACATCTGTGAGTGACTTTACACATCAATGCTAGGATTGGTGCCATTTGCCATACAATATTTGATATACCAGCCTTAGGGCATGCAAAGGATTACAGTGAAGAAATTCATGGACCTATGTGATGATGTTTGTATCATACCTGGGTTTAAAGTGAGATGTTCCTGGCATGCAAGGGGTTGAAATGTTCAAGTACATACCCCCCAACAGCCTAAGACATTTAAAATAGTTACAATGCAGAAATAAAAAGGCCACTGTGCAAATGTCTGTAGCATGGAAGGGTTTAAAGCAGAAGATCCAGACTGTAATGTTTACAAAACATATGGACCCTTTTCTATGTCGCTTCTCTGCAAATCTGTTTCACCGAAACCTCAGCCCAGGAGGCCGACAAGGTCCTGGTGGAGAGTGCTTTGAAGGACAGAGGAGGATCAATCCCTGCAGTTTCATATGAGAGAAGGACCGTCGGCTTGATCCATCGTGTTATGTTTGGAAGAACCATTGCTATTAGACGTGCCTGAAAAGGAGAGTATCAGGGTGGAGGAAGGTCTCCAGGCTCTTGAGCGGTCCAGGTAGATTTGTAGGCATCGCTTCACATCCAGGGTGTGGAGCAAGTTCCTGTTGTCTGTGTTTTCATCTGGAAGGTAGGTGGATAGAACAATTTACTAAGAACGATGGAACGGAGAGTCAACTTTGGGCCGGAATTCTGGTGGTAAGTGTAGAACAACTCAGTGTGGATAGAAGGTCATGAAGGATTCATTAACAAAGAGGGCCCGAATTTTGCCAATTCTGCATGCGAATGTAATAGCAATGAGGAATGCCTTTTGAACGTAATGAATTTGATAGGTACAGTATCCATGGGCTCAAAGGGATGGGTCAAAAGTCCATTAAGCACCAGATTCAGGTCTCAGGGAGTGACCTGTAGAAGAGACTGAGGCCTCAATTTTGACATAGCCCTGGTAAACCGCAAAAGGAAAGGATGTACAGTGAGGGAAAAAATTATTTGATCCCCTGCTGATTTTGTACGTTTGCCTACTGACAAAGAAATTATCAGTCTATAATTTTAGTGGTAGGTTTATTTGAACAGTGAGAGACAGAATAACAACAAAAAATCCTGAAAAACGCATTTCAAAAAAGTTATACATTGATTTCCTTTTTACTGAGTGAAATAAGTTTTTGACCCCCTATCAATCAGCAAAATTTCTGGCTCCCAGGTGTCTTTTATACAGGTAACAATCTGAGATTAGGAGCACTCTCTTAAAGGGAGTGCTTCTAATCTCAGCTTGTTATCTGTATAAAAGACACCTGTCCACAGAAGCAATAAATCAATCAGATTCCAAACTTTCCACCATGGCTGACCAAAGATCTGTCCGAGGATGTTAGGGACAAGATTGTAGACCTACACAAGGCTGGAATGGGCTACAAGATCATCGCCAAGCAGCTTGGTGAGAAGGTGACAACAGTTGGTGTGATTATTCGCAAATGGAAGAAACACAAAATAACTACCGCTCTCCCTCAGTCTGGGACTCCATGCAAGATCTCACCTCGTGGAGTTTCAATGATCATGAGAACTACAGCCCAGAGCTACACGGGAGGATCTTGTCAATGATCTCAAGGCAGTTGGGACCATATTCACCAAGAAGACAATTGGTAACACACTACTCCGTGAAGGACTGAAATCCTGCAGCTCCCACAAGGTCCCCCTGCTCAAGAAAGCACGTGTACAGGCCCGTCTTAAGTTTTCCAATGAACATCTGAATGATTCAGAGGAGAACTGGGTGAAAGTGTTGTGGTCAGATGAGACCAAAATTGAGCTCTTTGGCATTAACTCAACTTGCCGTGTTTGGAGGAGGAGGAATGCTGCCTATGACCCCAAGAATACCATCCACACCGTCAAACATGGAGGTGGAAACATTATGCTTTGGGGGTGTTTTACTGCTAAGGGGACAGGACACCTTCACCGCATCAAAGGGACGATGGACGGGGCCATGTACCGTCGAATCTTGGGGGAGAACTTCCTTCCTTCAGCCAGAGCATTGAAAATGGGTTGTGGATGGTATTCCAGCATAACAATGACCCAAAACACACGGCCAAGGCAACCAAGGAGTGGCTCAAGAAGAAGCACATTAAAGTCCTGGAGAGGCCTAGCCAGCCTACAGACCTTAATCCCATGGAAAATTTGTGGAGGGAGCTGAAGGTTCAGGTTGCCAGACGTCAGCCTCACAACCTTAATGACTTGGAGAGGATCTGCAAAGAGGAGTGGGACAAATTCCCTCTTGAGATGTGTGCAAACCTGGTGGCCAACTACAAGAAACGTCTGACCTCTGTGATTGCCAATAAGGCTTTTGCCACCAAGTACTAAGTCATGTTTTGCAAAGGGGTCAAATACTTATTTCAATCAGTAAAATGCAAATCAATTTATAACTTTTTTTAAATGCGTTTTTTAGGATTTTTTAGTTGTTATTCTGTCTCTCACTGTTCAAATAAACCTACCATTAAAATTATAGACTGATCATTTCTTTGTCAGTGGGCAAACGTACAAAATCAGCAGGGGATCAAATAATTTTTTTCCCTAACCATGTAAGTTGTTTATTTTTATATGTGTATGTTATTCAAAGTACACCAGGCCTAAGCCATAAAACTGAATGAGCAGATAACATCAGCAGAGCAGGACATATAAAGTGCCATAAAATGCACTGGAACATTTGCTCTGATGGGGGTTTACCCAGAGGGTAGCCACATAACCTGACATATTGTCACCTCTCTCCGAGCAGTTCGCCGTATCCGCTCCTTTGCCTGCATCCTCTTCTTCCTCTCTCTTGATCGGTTCACTTCCGGTTGGACTCGCGCACGTGCAGTCCGCCTTTTGAAGCTGTCCTGGCTATATGAAGTCGCACTTTCCCAGCGACGGGCAGGTTATCAAAGCGTCCCATACCTTAGCTCCTAGCTCAGCCTATCTTGTTTCAACCTGTGTCCCAGTTGCTGACCGGCTTGTCTGACCACTCTCTGCATGCTCCCAGTGTTCCTGTGATTCTCCAGTTGCTGACTGGCTTGTCTGACCACTCTCTGTCTGCTCCCAGTGTTCCTGTGATTCTCCAGTTGCTGACTGGCTTGTCTGACCACTCTCTGCGTTCTCCAGTGTTCCTACTGATTCTCCAGTTGTTGACTGGCTTGTCTGACCACTCTAGCATCTTTATATGACCTCGGCCGCAGCACACCTCCCTGCGGTTGGCCGACGGTATCCAGCTACGCTCCCTAGCATCGCTCCCTAGCTTCTCGCCCCAATCATCCTTGTTGGAGGAGTCTTTCTTCCAGTCAAGACTTCTGTAGTTCCGTCTGAAACGTGACAGTTTGATAAAGCCACACCTCCGGTATGTCTTCTGACCCTGTGGACCTTGCACAAGCTGTACTTCAACAGGGCTCAGTCTTGGAGGAGCGCTCCTCTCAGATCCTGCATCTAGACCAGAAGCTGGATGCTATTACGGGTCTTCTTCAGCGCATGCAGCAACATCTTGAGGTGCCTGGGCTTGCTACTGTACCCCCAGCTGCGCCTACCGTTCCCTCTGGTGCTTCGGCTTCCTCCTTGGCTCTCCGAATGCCTTTACCGGATCGCTTTGATGGTTCTACTTCTAATGTGCGGGGGTTCCTTAACCAGTGCCTCCTTCACTTTCGTTGTCAGCCTGAGTTGTATTCACCCCAACAAGTGAAGACCACCTTCATCATCTCTTTACTTCGTGGTTCTGCCCTTGCTTGGGTGTCCCCTATTATTGACCGACAGTCCCCTCTGCTGGACGATTTGGACTCCTTTTTGGGGGCCTTTCGTTCTGTTCTTGATGTGCATGGTTCTCAGTCCCGTGCGGAGTCAGGTTTACTGGAGCTCCAGCAGGGCTCTCATACTGTTTCATAATGCGCTGTCAAATTTTGCACCCTGGCCTAGGATACTGACTGGGGTGACAGTGCGCTGAAGGCCGCCTTCAGACGAGGCCTCTCGGACCGTCTCAAGGATGAACTGATGACAATTAGGTTTTACCAGGTTAACCAAAGAGGAACGAGCACTTCGCAGGAGGCAGGGGTTATGTTTATACTGTGGTAAATCTGGGCACTTGCTAAGAACCTGTCCCGTACGTCCGGGAAACGAACACACCTAGGGTACCTTGGGGGACAGGCCCTAGGTGGTGTTCATCCGTCCCCAGGTTTGAGCATACAAAAACCCACCATCCAGGTGGTACTTTCGTGGGCAGATCACTCTGTGGAGGTTCTGGCCCTGATTGATTCTGGTGCTGCCGGATATCTCATGGATAATGCCTTTGCTGAACGGCACAAGATTCCGTTGATTAAAAGAGAATCCCCGCTGGCTATTGAGGCCATTGATGGCAGACCACTGCAACCTGCCCAGATTACGTTCAAAACTATGCCACTTCCTATGACTATTGGGGCACTTCATAAGGAGGAACAGCAGTTTCAGATAATCAGTTCTCCTCACCATGCAGTCATTCTGGGTTTCCCTTGGTTGCAATTGCATAATCCCCAGTTTGATTGGCAAAAGTGTGAGATTTCTGCCTGGTCCCAATATTGTATGGAGCATTGTGTGTCTCACCCGGTAAAGATTCTGTGCGCCTCCCCTTCATTGCCAAACGAATACCAACAATTCAGTGATGTTTTCAGCAAAGGGGAGGCTGGCACCCTGCCTCAGCACAGGTCCTATGATTGTGCAATTGAATTACCCCCGTGGGTGGTGCCCCCTAGGGGCCGTACTTATCCTTTGTCTTGTGAGGAGAACCAAGCTATGGAGGAATATATTTCAGATGCCCTCAAAAGAGGGATAATCAGGAAATCCACCTCACCAGCTGGGGCTGGATTCTTTTTTGTGAAGAAAAAGAATGGCGAATTAAGACCTTGCATTGATTACCGTGGCCTAAATAAGTTGATGTCTAAGAATGCGTATCCGATACCACTCATCACTGAAATATTTGACAGGTTAAAAGGTTCCTCTATTTTCACAAAATTGGACCTACGTGCCGCATATAACCTGATTCGGATCAGAGCTGGTGATGAGTGGAAGACGGCGTTTAACACTAGAGCCGGGCACTATGAATATCTAGTAATACCGTTTGGTCTCTGTAATGCACCTTCTGTGTTTCAAGAACTAATCAATGATATCCTCAGAGATATGCTGCAGTCCTGTGTGGTGGTTTACTTGAACGATATACTTATTCACTCAAATGACCTGTCACAGCACATCAAGGATGTGTCAGAGGTGTTGCTTTGCCTATGTAAGAACAAATTGTATTGCAAATTGGAAAAATGTGAGTTTCATAGATCCAGTGTGCCCTTCTTGGGGTTCGTGATTGCTAAAGAGGGTATCGCCATGGATCAGTAGAAACTTGCGGCAGTTTTGCAGTGGCCACGACCTAAAGGCCTAAAAGCGATTCAGCGATTTCTGGGCTTCGCTAATTATTACAGAAAGTTTATTAAGAACTTTTCCTTGATTGTTAAACCATTGTCTGACCTTACACATAAGGGCGCTAATCCTTCCCAATGGTCTGAGGTGGTTGAATGTGCTTTTGAGACATTGAAATCTGTCTTTGCAGCTGCTCCAGTGTTATCCCACCCCAACCCAGCTCTCCCGTTTACATTGGAGGTCGATGCCTCAGAGATTGGGGTTGGGGCAGTACTCTCTCAAAGACCAGAAAAAGGGAGTACCCTCAGACCTTGCAGGTTTTTCTAAAAGAAATTGTCTGTTGCACAGAGTCACTATGAGATAGGTGACAGAGAACTACTGGCTATCATTCTCGCTCTTAAGGAGTGGCATCATTTATTGGAAGGTACCAGAAATCCTGTTCTGATTCTCACAGACCATAAAAATCTGACTTATCTTTCAGAAGCTAAAAGATTGTCTTCTCGCCATGCCAGATGAGCGTTGTTCCTTTCTAGATTTAACTTTATTGTATCCTATTTGCCTGGTTCCAAGAACGTTAGGGCTGATGCCCTGTCAAGACAATTTAAGCCTGAGACCGACAGGGGTGAGGTTCCTGCATCTATTATACAGCCTGATCATATATTGGCCACATTACGCACTAGTATCACTTCGCCACTGGGGGAAGAGATTCTGTCCACCCAGGGTACTGCTCCCCCAAAAACCCCAGTGGGCAAGTGTTTTGTCGATGAGCCATTCCGCACTAGATTACTTGAAACCTACCATTCTTCTAAGGCTGCTGGGCACATTCGTAGGGATCAATTAATATGGTCACTCTCACAAGCTTTCTGGTGGCCCTCCTTGAGGGCAGATTGTGCTGCGTTTACCAATGCCTGTGCCACCTGTGCTCGTGCCAAGACCCCTAGACATCTCCCTGTGGGCCTACTTCAACCAGTGCCTAATGGCGAACGTCCCTGGTCTCACGTTTCTATTGATTTTATGGGAGAATTGCCAGTGTCTAGGGGTTATTCCTTCATACTTATGGTGGTGGACAGGTTTTCTAAAATGGCTCATTTCGTGCCCCTCTGTGGTCTTCCCTCTGCCAAAGAATTATCGTTGGTTTTCGCTAAGGAAGTATTCTGGTTGCACGGGGTACCCAGAGTTCTGGTGTCCGACCAGGGGAGCCAGTTCGTGTCTAGATTTTGGAGAGCCTTTTGTGAGCAGATGGGCATCCAATTGTCCTTCTCCTCAGCATACCACCCCCAGACCAATGGGGCTGCTGAGTGGGCCAATCAGGGACTAGAACAGTTCCTGCGCTGTTTTGTGACTGACCATCAGGATAACTGGGCCGACCTGTTGCCGTGGGCAGAGTTCGCCAGGAACTGTGCGGTTAACTCTTCATCCGGGAGCTCCCCGTTTCTTATCAACTACGGGTTCCAGCCGTGTTTGCTCCCTGATTCATTTCAGTCTCAACAGATTCCAGCTGTGGATGAGCATATTGAGCAGCTCTGCTCCACATGGGCACAGGTTCAAAGGGCACTTAGTCAGTCTTTTCAGCGTCATCAGCCCCATGATAATCGTAGATGGCTGCCAGCAGTCTCTTTCCAGGTTGGGGACAGGGTATGGCTATCCTCCAGAAACCTCAAGTTACAAGTCCCATCTAATAAATTGGCTCCCCGGTTTATTGGTCCGTATAGGGTGATCCGTAAAATTAACCCTGTTTCGTATGCCTTGGATATCCCTGCGTCCATGCGCATTCACAATTTGTTCCACGTATCTCTTCTCAAACCTCTTGTATGCAACCGTTATATTACTAACCCTGTGGTGCCAGGGCCTATAGAGGTAGAAAGCCAGGAGGAGTACAAAGTTCAGAGTATCATTGATTCTCGTAGATTAAGAGGAAAATTGCAGTATTTGGTACATTGGAAGGGTTGTGGTCCTGAGGACAGATCCTGGGTGGATAGTAAGGACCTTCATGCTTCCAAATTACTGTGAATTTTTCATTCCAAGTACCCCCAGAAACCAGGTCCCTCTTCCAGAAGGGGGGGTTTTTGAGAGGGGGTACTATCACGGTGCCCGTGATTGCTGAATTCTGCTGTCAGTCAGGTGTGTGTACTCTCTATTGGCCACCTGTCTTTTGCCCGCCCAGTATTGCCTTTATAGACTGGGCTGAGGCACCCTTTGGTTGCCCTTTCTTGGTGTCTCTATGTCAGTAGTCACCTGTCTTGGACCTATTCCTTGGGCCTGTTTCGCTATGCTACCAGTGTCAGTGTTGCTCCAGCAGTCAGTGCCTCTCCTGTGTGGTTCCTGTCTCCGTTCCAGATCCGGTTGAGCTGTCGTTCCTGTTTCCATTCCTGATCCCATAGAAGAAACATAGAAACATAGAAGATTGACGGCAGAAAAAGACCACCTGGTCCATCTAGTCTGCCCTTTAGTATTCCTTTATTGTTATCTTAGGATAGATACATGTTTATCCCAGGCATGTTTAAACTGTGTTACTGTGGATTTATCAACCACCTCTGCTGGAAGTTTGTTCCAAGTTTCTACTACTCTTTCAGTGAAATAATATTTTCTAATGTTTTTCTTGATTTTTCCTCCAACTAGCCTCAGATTGTGCCCCCTTGTTCTTGTATTCAGATTCTTATTAATCACACTTCCCTCCTGAACCTTGTTCAGTCCTTTAACATATTTAAAGGTTTCAATCATGTCCCCCCTTTCTCTTCTTTCCTCCAGACTATACATATTTAGATCTCTGAGTCGTTCTTGATAAGTTCTATGCTTTAGACCTTCCACCATTTTTGTAGCTCTTCTTTGAACCCGCTCAATTTTAGTTATATCCTTTTGCAGATGAGGCCTCCAGAACTGTACACAGTATTCCAGATGTGGTCTCACTAGAGCTCTATACAGAGGGATCACAATCTCCCTCTTCCTGCTTGTTATACCTCTAGCTATGCAGCCAAGCATACGATTTGCTTTCCCCACCGCCTGGTTGCATTGGTTACTCATCTTGAGGCTGTCAGAGATGACCACCCCCAAATCCTTCTCTTCTGAAGTCTTTGCTACCACAGAACTGCCAATACGATAGTCAGATTGAGGGTTCCTTTTCCCCAAGTGCATTATTTTACATTTGGAAACATTGAACTGAAGTTTCCATTGTTTTGACCACTTATCTAATAGTGCTAAATCATTCTCCATATTACAGACACCTCCTGGAACATCAACCCTATTACACACTTTTGTGTCATCAGCAAACAAGCAAACCTTCCCTGCCAAGCCTTCCCTTATGTCACTTACAAACATGTTGAACAGAACAGGGCCCAGAACAGATCCTTGTGGCACTCCACTTGTAACCAGTCTCTTCTCAGAATACACTCCATTAACAACAACCCTCTGGTTTCTGTCCTTCAGCCAACTGCAGATCCACTGAACTATCCAGGGGTTAAGTCCAATTCTTGATAATTTATCTATCAGCTCTTTATGGGGAACTGTATCGAAAGCTTTACTGAAATCCAGGTAGGCGATATCCACAGCACCACCTTCATCCAGCACTTTAGTTACATAGTCAAAGAAATCAATGAGATTAGTCTGACAGGATCGGCCCTCAGTGAAACCATGCTGGTTTGGGTCCATCAGGTTGTTTTTTGTTAGATGGTCAATTATCTTCTTCTTTAGAAGAGTCTCCATCATTTTTACCACTACAGATGTCAGGCTGACTGGCCTGTAGTTACTAGCTTCTTCTTTACTACCCTTCTTGTGAATGGGTACAACATTGGCCATTCTCCAATCATCAGGAACTTCTCCCGTAAGAAGGGACTGGTTATACAGATTAGTCAGGGGGCCAACTATGACAGATCGGAGTTCTTTAAGAACTCTAGGGTGGATTCCATCCGGACCCATCGCTTTATTTGACTTTAGCCGGACAAGTTCCTCTAGAACATCGGCCTCTGAAAACACTGGGGCTAAAATTATACAACTAGAGGCAATGCTGTGTTCAGCCATTTTCTGATTATGAGGGCCGCCGTCTGAAAAAACTGAGCAGAAGTAGTTATTCAGATGGTCAGCGACCGCCTTTTCCTCTTCTATATACTGATTTTTTCCGTTGTTAATTTTTGTAATCCCGCAGTTTTTCTTCTTCCTGTCACTGATATATCTGAAGAAGGTTTTATTCCCCTTCTTAACAGATTTGGCCATTTCTTCCTCTTTTGAGGCTTTAGCAGCATTTATCATCTGTTTAGTCTTCTTCTGTATAGTTTTATACCCTTCTCTGTCCGCTTCACTTCCAGTCTCTTTATATCTCTTATAGGCAGACTTTTTATCTTTCACTATAGCTCTTACCTCTCTAGTAAACCATAGTGGATTTCTCTTTCTTTTCCTCTTGCTAATTTGTCTAACATGTAATCTTGTTGCCTTTAAGAGGACTTCTTTGAGTGTCTTCCACTGAGTACTCACTCTCGGTGTTTTATCCCACCCTTTTAATTCTTTCTTTACATATTCTCCCATATCCTCAAACTTCGTCTTCCTAAAGTCCAATACTTTGGTTGCAGAATGGGATTTCTCGTAGTCAGTCTGGATTCCGAACCACAAACATTGGTGGTCACTGGAACCTAGATTTTCTCCCACCTTCACCTCAGATACCAGGTCTCCATTTGTGAATACTAAGTCTAGGATATTGTCCCCTCTAGTTGGCGCCTTCACCAGCTGTTTTAGGGACATCCCCGTCAGGGCTTCTACGATGCTCCTACTTCTACATGTGGACGCACAAGGGATATTCCAATCAACATCAGGCATGTTGAAGTCTCCCATAACTACTATATCTCCCTTTACTGCCATTTGGGTAATCTCGTCCACTAGCATGTTGTCTTGCTCTTCAGATTGCCCCGGAGGCCTGTAGACTGCACCTATTCTTGTAACTGATCCCTTTTTATTCTGCAGACAGATCCAGAGAGTCTCCAACTCTTTACATGAATTCTGGATCGCTGTGGATTTTATGCTATCTTTAACATAAATGGCTACCCCACCCCCTCTTCTCTCAGCCCTATCTTTCCTATACAACGTGTATCCCGGAATGGCTATTTCCCAGTCATTACAGTCCCTGAACCATGTCTCTGTTATTACAATCAAGTCCAAGTCATCTCTACAAACTATTGATATTAGCTCGCTGAGCTTGTTGCCTAAGCTGCGAGCATTAGTACACATTACACGAAGAACATTACATTTATCACCAACAACAACTCTATCTACCGCACCATCATCTACCTCACCAATATCTGTATGTAAAGCACCAGCAACTTCCTGTGCACCAACATCTGTATCTATCACACTAACAAACTCAGAACCCTGGTTCACCAAAACTGTTCGGGGACAGAAATCAATCTTCTCAATGAAATTCCTGCCCCCTCCATCTAGTTTAATTGCCTCTCCAAGAAACACCTGAACTCTTCTCCAAGTACCTCAGTTCCTCTGTGTGACGGGTGCAGACCATCTCTCTTGAACATTTCTTTACAACTCCACCTTCTAACACTGTGACTGACAAATCCAAAACCTTCTTCTTTACACCACTGTCTTAGCCAACCATTGAACTCCAGGATACGAAGTCTCTTACTATTTTCAGAGCGGACTGGCAAAATCTCTGAAAAAGTGATAGAGTCTGTCATTCTGCTCAGCTCCAGGCTGAGACTTTGAAATTCCATTTTCACCTCTTCAACACTTTTCTGGGACAAATCGTTTGTACCGAGATGAATGATCAGATCAACTTCAGTCTCCTTTGTTGCAGCCTTGACAATATTTGAGATGCGTCTTTTATCCCTGCTTGCAGTAGCACCAGGAAGACATCTCACCTCCTTCAGTCCATCCTCATTCTGCCCTAAAGCAACACTTCTAACAATCGAGTCACCAACAAGGAGATGCTTTCTCTTCTTTTTAAGTCCATTTTCTGCTCCTGACTGCTTGTTACAATTCTCTCCTTTGGGACTCACAACATCCCGTACCTGAGTATCTGTGCTTTTATCTTCTGAAATCTCACTTTCCAATTCAGACAGGACACCAAAGGGATTACACACCGAAATACCAACAGTGTTGTGCTTCTGCTCCACAACTCTCAACCTCCCGGAACCAACTGTCTTCCACACAGCCCTTCTCTTCGTGGGCCGTTGGGGCTGCGGTGGTGGATTACATGGTTGCTTGACTTCACACTCTAGCTGGGAAAGATTCACTTCTTTTGATTGCAGATAACACACCAAAGACTGCAGCCTGGAAATTTCACCATACAATGTGGACAGATGCAAACATACTGGACAACACCCCAAACTCCAGAGAGTACTGCGGAACACAACAGCCAGACAAGTGTTACACTGCACCAAACCAGACATCTTAGAATTAAAGCAGTTACTCACCAAACTGACAAAACCAATGCCTTCACCAAACTCCTGCCGTTTTCAAACTACTGCAGTTTTTGAAACTACACACTTCTGTCTGTCTGCTGCACTTGTGTCTGGCTGCAAACTACTTACAGAGTAAACTCACAGAGTTGAAACCTCCTATAAATACACCTACTGCAGTTGATACGCTAACGAAGCGAGCCAAGCCTTTTCTTATGCTAATCTAATGAAACCAGTTACCAGCTACACCCAAATAGACACCTATGCACACTATGCAGAAACCAAAACAAGCCAAATACAAACTTAAGCACTAATGATCCAAATTAACCAAAGTAAATAAACACACAATTCAAACTAAATACTAAATGCAACACAATTCCAAGTACTACAACATAAGCAGTATTAAAGAATGATAGTAAGATTTTTTATTATTTTTTTTTTTTTTTTAAGTTTTTGGTCTACAATAGAAAAGAAGAGAGAAGTAAGAGTGAAGTAATAGTAATAGCCTGAGCTTACCTCAAGCTTGACTTAAGTACTGCAGTTTTTGAAACTACACACTTCTGTCTGTCTGCTGCACTTGTGTCTGGCTGCAAACTACTTACAGAGTAAGTGCTGCTGTTGTTTCTGCTCCATTCCTGACCTGGTTGGCGGTGCTGTCGTTCCTGTGGTGGTCCTGGTTCGCCTGCTGTCGCTGCTGCTTATCATCTGTCTGGCTGCTGGGTCGCTGGAGCGACATTCTGATCACTGTTTTCTTCATGTTCACAGGTTGCTGATACCGTTAGTACAGAACCAGTTGAGCGATTCGTTTGTCCAGTACACTGTACTGGTTTACTCCAACTTCACCGGTTGCTGATTCCGCTTGTATAGAACTGGTAGGGCGATACGTTTATCCAGTACGCGGTACTGGTTTACTCCAACTTCACCGGTTGCTGATTCCGCTTGTATAGAACCGGTTGGGCGTTACCTTTATCCAGTACGCGGTACTGGTTTACTCCATTGAAACCGGCTGCTGTCTCCGCTAGAAGAGAGCCGGCTGAGCTCTATTGTCGTCCAGTACACGGTACTGGTTTATTCCACCTATCACTGGCTGCTGATTCCGCTAATATAGAGCCGGTTGAGCGCTATTGTTTTCCAGTACGCTGTCTCCGTTATTGCACCGGTTTGGTCTCCCTGGTTGGGAGACGGGTTTGCTCCACTGTTCCATCTTATGCTGTTGCTCCATCTATTCAGCATTAATGGAGCTGTCCTTCTGTCCTCCTGGCTGCCTTGTTTGGTATATTGGCAAGGTCTGTAGAGCCTGTCTCCATCCCTTGTGCTATCCTTCAGGCTGCCTTGCCCGGTACATTGGCAAGGCCGGTAGAGCCACATTCAGACTGTTGTGTAAACCTCCAGGCTGCCTTGCCCAGTATATTGGCAAGGCCAGTAGAGCCACAATCAGCTTGTCGTGAAAACCTCCTGGCTGCTTTGCCTAGTATATTGGCAAGGCTGGTAGAGCCATATTCAGATTGTCATGTAACCCTTTAGGCTGCCTTGCCCGGTATATTGGCAAGGCCGGTAGAGCCACCCATGTGTATCTTGCAATAACTACTGATTCTACCCATTGTGTACTTGTGATTGATGTTCAGGACCCGTGAGGGTTCCCATTAAACTTTTCAATAAAGTTTGATTTTTATCTTACTCTGTGTCTGAGAGTAAAAAAAAAACGTGACAACATCTGGTTCTGGCAGTATGATTAAAAGGCAACAGCAGCAGTGGGATAGCCCATACCATCGTCACGCCACCTTGTACATGTCGAGTTTTGAGAGACAGTCCAACAAACCTGTTGGAAGTAAGCTAGAGCAGGTGATAGAGGAATGGGTGATAATGTGTAAAGGTTTGGCTAAGCTGCTCTAACTCTGCTGCTCGATTCTACTGTCTGAGCTTATATAGTGCTCTGCTATTATCACAGTGCCTGTGATTCCTGTCACTCTCTGTTGTGGATGTCACTGATTTGCTGACTGAGTTTGACCCGCCTCCTGATGACCTTTTTATACCTGGCTATCTCTTATGTCAGTTGCCCTTTCGTGGTGTTCCTGAGCCAGTAGTGCTTTTGCTGTGTTCCTGTATTCTGAGTTCCTGTGTACCGATTCGGCTTGTCCTGACCATTCTCCAGTGTTCCTGCCTGTGTATGACCCGGCTCGTCTGCGGACCACCCTTGGATCCTGACCCGGCTAGTTTGACGTTCCTGCCTGTGTATGACCCGGCTCGTCTGCGGACCACCCTTGGATCCTGACCCGGCTAGTTTGACGTTCCTGCCTGTGTATGACCCGGTCCGGCTGACTTCCTGCTCCGAAGATCGACTTCTAGCTTGTTCCAGTGACCTGCGTTCCAGTTGTCGCCGCCGAGACATTTTCCAGTCCCTGCTTCCCACGTCTGTGCCATTGCCTTGCCTGGTGATTCCTTCGATAGTGCTGTGCCTCGTTCTAGTGCAGAGCTGTGTGTATTCTGTGGGCCTTCCTCTCGTTGCAGAGCCTGATCGTAGCATTGAAGCCTCGAGTAACGTTACAGAGCCTTGCAATAGCACTGAAGCCTCGAGTAAACGTGCATTTTAACTCTTGCAGTGCTGCCTCATATTCACTCTCTCTGTCTCCTGTACGAGCCTCGTTGCAAGTGATACTGCTGCTGAGTTGGCCGCTCTCCGTCGGCAACTCTAGTCTAACGTTGCAGAGTGTTCACAAAGCTTGGGCCGTTTGGGCGCTTAAGGCTCTCCGGTGTTGGTTACCGACGAGATCATTGACACAGAGTGTTGGCAGAAGGGCTTCAGTGTTGGCTTATCCGGTACTACGCTCGACGGGGCTAGTGGCTCTGGCTCTAGTATTACTGCATTCGATTACACCTGAGGAGGCTATTAGCTCTTGCATTGCAGGCCGGTTTCCATATTGCCCTAAGGGGCTATTCGCACTTGCACATCCTAAGCAGTTCCTGTAGCTACGCCCGTGGGGGCTAAGTTGTTACCCATTCTGCTTATCATCTACCACCTTGGCAAGGCAGCTCGTTCCTCAGCACCTGATGAACATCGTCTGTACAGCACAGCCTATTTAACATCCAGGGCGTGTCAAACTTCCACATCTGAGACTGACTATTATTTGGACTTTAACCCCTTTGGGGCCAATATCATCCTAGTGCATACTGATTTGCAATTATGTCCATAATATTATTTTCCTTGTATTATCTCAGTTTACATTATCTGTGTATTACCTACCGCCTCTAGAGGGCGTAATTGTACATTATTCACTTTAATAAAGTGTGTTTTATTTTCACTTATTGGTCTGAGAGTCCTAAAAACCGTAACAGTACGAAAGGGCCATGACCTCAGACGGTAAGGGTGAAAGTAATCCTCTGAACATCCACTGGAGAATGGATGTCCAGGAGCAGCGCCTGGACCAATTGGCACTGGCTCTACAAACGTTACTTGAACGTACAGTACATTTGGACAAGTCTGGTCCGAATACGGTGGTCCCCCCAGTCTTGTCACCGGAGAATCCCTCTGTATCTCTCAGTACTAACACAAGAGGGTTATCGGCAGCGGTACCGTTACCCCTAAGATATGATGGCGAACCCTCCTTATGCAGAGGTTTCATTAACCAGTTGGAGATATTTTTGGAATTGGCACCCCAGGCATTTCCTAACGACCGTAGCAAGGTCGGCTTTATGATATCTCTGTTGACGGGCAAAGCTTTGGCATGGGCAAATCCGATATGGGAGAGTGCCAGACCCTGCACACTGAACTTTAGAGAATTTGTGGTGAAGTTCAGACGTGTGTTTGAGGTTCCTGGTAGGTCTGCCTTTGCTGCCAAAAGGCTGATGGAGATTCAGCAGGGCGAACGCACTCTGGGCGAATACGCTATCGAATTCTGGACCTTGGCAGCAGAGGTTGGCTGGAACGATGAGGCCTTACTTGCTGCTTTTACTCAGGGTCTCGCTGAACAGATCAAGGACGAGATAGCAGCTCGAGATGTACCCAGCGAGCTGGACGAGTACATTGACTATGTCATGCTAATAGATTCTCGCATCCGGGAGAGACACTTGGCTAAAAGGACCAAAGCAAAAAGTTATGGCCAGAACCAGTTCCTTAACCCACCCACTCCACCCGTTCTGCCTGAGCGAACAGCTGACGGCACTGAACCTATGCAATTAGGTTTTACTAGGCTCACTAAAGAGCAGAAGCTGTATCGTAGAAGGCAAGGCTTATGCATATATTGTGGCAAACCAGGTCATATATTACGCGATTGTCCTGTAAGGCCGGGAAACGAACGCACCTAGGGTACCTTGGGGGACAGGCCCTAGGTGGTGTTGAACAGTCCCTAGAGACTTGCACCACTAAACCCACCATCCAGGTGGCTTTTGCTTGGACTGACAAGGTCATAGAAGTCTTAGCATTGGTGGACTCCGGGGCAGCCGGATACTTCATGGATCAGTCCTTTGCTGAGTTTCAGGGCATTCCGTTATGTAAAAAGGACTCTCCTGTTGCTATAGAGGCCATTGATGGCAGACCCCTGGATCCTGCTTTCATTACCTTCGAGACTATCCCAGTGTCTATGACTGTGGGGGCTTGTCACAGGGAGCAGATACAATTTCAGATCATTCGTTCCCCACATCATTCAGTTTTTTTGGGGTTCCCGTGGTTGCAAACACACAATCCCCAATTTGACTGGCAAAGGTGTGAAGTTAACTCTTGGTCGGAGTACTGTAACAAGAATTGTCTTTCTCTCCCTGTTAAGATTATGTGTACCTCTCCAGCTGTGCCAACAGAATATGGGCAATTCAGTGACGTGTTTAGCAAAGGAGAGGCCAGCGCATTGCCTGACCATAGGCCATACGATTGCGCCATTGATTTGTCTCCAGGGGCCGTGCCTCCTAGGGGACGTACTTACCCACTGTCCTGTGAGGAAAATAGGGTAATGGAGGAGTATATCACAGATGCCCTGGAGAGGGGAATCATTCGAAAATCTACATCTCCGGCTGGTGCCGGATTTTTTTTTGTAAAAAAGAAAAGTGGGGAACTCAGGCCTTGCATTGACTACCGTGGGTTGAATAAGCTGATGCCCAAGAACGCCTATCCCATTCCACTTATTACAGAATTATTCGACAGATTAAAGGGCTCTTTGATCTTTACCAAACTTGACTTACGAGCCGCCTATAATCTAGTCAGAATTAAAGAGGGTGACGAGTGGAAAACGGCGTTTAATACCAGAACAGGGCACTATGAATATCTGGTGATGCCATTCGGCCTATGCAATGCGCCTGCAGTATTTCAGGAATTGATTAACGATATTTTACGTGACTTGCTCCAGTCCTGTGTGGTTGTGTATCTAGATTATATACTAATTCATTCTGCTAACCTTGCCCAACACATTAAAGATGTCTCAGAAGTCTTGCTCCGACTTCGCAAGCACAAGTTATTCTGTAAATTAGAAAAGTGCGAGTTCCATACTTCTCAAGTACCATTCCTGGGGTTCATTATATCCAAAAGTGGCATTGCCATGGATCAGGAGAAGTTGGCTGCAGTTCTGCAATGGCCTTGGCCTAAGGGATTAAAGGCCATTCAACGATTCCTAGGTTTTGCGAATTATTATAGGAAGTTCATCAAGAACTTTTCCACGATTGTAAGACCATTGTCAGACTTGACTCACAAGGGCGCTTCTCCCTCTCAGTGGTCTGAGGCAGCTGAAAACGCATTTGTTACCCTGAAATCTGCCTTTGCATCTGCTCCTGTACTGTCCCACCCTAATCCCTCCCTGCCGTTTACTTTGGAGGTTGACGCTTCAGATGTTGGGGTTGGGGCGGTGCTCTCCCAACGTCCTGTGGGAGGTGGAGCTTTAATGCCTTGTGGGTTCTTTTCTAAGAAATTGTCCAGCGCCCAGAGTCATTACGAGATTGGTGACAGGGAACTGTTGGCCATCATACTGGCACTTAAGGAGTGGCGACATCTCTTGGAGGGCACTCAGACTCCAGTACTAATTCTTACTGACCATAAGAATCTAACCTATCTCTCAGAAGCCAAAAGACTGTCTTCTCGACAGGCCAGGTGGGCGCTGTTTCTGTCCCGGTTCAATTTCTTAGTATCCTATCTTCCTGGTTCTAAGAACATCAAGGCCGATGCGTTGTCACGTCAGTTCGCTTCTGACACTGAGAGGGAGGAAGTCCCGGTACCCATCATTCAGCCAGATCGGATCCTGGCTACTATTCGTACCACTATAACCTAGCCACTGGGGGAGGAGATACTGGCATCACAATCACGGGCACCTCCAGGAACCCCAGTGGGGAAGTGTTTTGTAGAAGAGTCATTCCGTACCCGTCTCTTGGAGACCTATCACGCCTCTAAAGCAGCTGGGCATATTGGTAGGGACCAATTAGTATGGTCTCTTTCTCAACTATTTTGGTGGCCTACGTTGAGAGCTGACTGCGCCGCCTTCACGGCAGCTTGTACCACTTGTGCCCGTGCCAAGACCCCTAGGCATCTCCCTGTGGGCTTATTGCAACCTGTGCCTAACGGAGACCGTCCATGGTCGCATATATCCATTGACTTTTTGGGAGAATTACCGGCATCTAGAGGTTACAAGTTCATTCTTATGGTGGTCGATAGATTCTCTAAGATGGCACATTTTGTGCCTCTGACTGGCCTTCCATCGGCTCAGGAATTGGCAACAGTTTTTGCCAGAGAGGTGTTCCGTCTGCACGGAGTGCCCAGAGTAATGTCTCCGACCGTGGGAGCCAGTTCGTTTCTAGGTTCTGGAGGGCATTTTGTGGTCAGATGGGCATTCAATTGTCATTCTCCTCCTCCTACCATCCCCAGATGAATGGGGCCGCTGAGCGTGCCAATCAGGGACTGGAACAGTTCCTGCGCTGTTTTGTCACCGATCATCATGATAATTGGGCTGACCTGTTGCCATGGGCAGAGTTTGCCAGGAACTGTGCGGTTAACTCATCGTCCGGGAGCTCCCCGTTTTTCGTGAATTATGGGTTCCAGCCTTGTCTGCTCCCGGACTCCTTTCAGGCACAGCAGATCCCTGCTCTAGACGAGCATTTGGCACGACTTCATTCCACTTCATTCAGAGGTCCCTCAGTCAGTCTTTCAGTCAGCAGCAACGGCACGCTAATCACAGACGCCTTCCAGCGGTCTCATTTCAAGTTGGGGACAGGGTATGGCTGTCATCCAGAAACCTCAACTTACAAGTCCCATCCAATAAACTGGCTCCCCGGTTCATTGGTCCATTTAGGATTATCCGCAAGATTAATCCGGTTTCTTATGCTCTGGAGCTTCCACCCTCTATGCACATTCATAATGTGTTCCATGTGTCTCTTCTGAAACCCTTGGTGTGCAATCGTTATACTACTACGCCAGTGATTCCTGGGCCGGTGGACGTCCAGGGCCAAGAGGAATATGAAGTCCAGAGTATTATTGACTCCAGGAGATTTAGAGGAAAGCTGTAATATTTGGTTCATTGGAAGGGCTATGGCCCTGAGGAACGCTCTTGGATTGATCAGGGGGATCTCCATGCTCCAAGATTAGTACGCAGCTTTCACTCTAAATATCCTTTGAAACCCAAACCTCAGGCTAGGAGAGGGGGTCTTTGAGAGGGGGGTACTATCACAGTGCCTGTGATTCCTGTCACTCTCTGTTGTGGATGTCACTGATTTGCTGACTGAGTTTGACCCGCCTCCTGATGACCTTTTTATACCTGGCTATCTCTTATGTCAGTTGCCCTTTCGTGGTGTTCCTGAGCCAGTAGTGCTTTTGCTGTGTTCCTGTATTCTGAGTTCCTGTGTACCGATTCGGCTTGTCCTGACCATTCTCCAGTGTTCCTGCCTGTGTATGACCCGGCTCGTCTGCGGACCACCCTTGGATCCTGACCCGGCTAGTTTGACGTTCCTGCCTGTGTATGACCCGGCTCGTCTGCGGACCACCCTTGGATCCTGACCCGGCTAGTTTGACGTTCCTGCCTGTGTATGACCCGGTCCGGCTGACTTCCTGCTCCGAAGATCAACTTCCAGCTTGTTCCAGTGACCTGCGTTCCAGTTGTCGCCGCCGCGACATTTTCCAGTCCCTGCTGCCCACGTCTGTGCCATTGCCTTGCCTGGTGATTCCTTCGATAGTGCTGTGCCTTGTTCTAGTGCAGAGCTGTGTGTATTCTGTGGGCCTTCCACTCGTTGCAGAGCCTGATCGTAGCGTTGAAGCCTCGAGTAACGTTACAGAGCCTTGCAATAGCGCTGAAGCCTCGAGTAAACGTGCATTTTAACTCTTGCAGTGCTGCCTCATATTCACTCTCTCTGTCTCCTGTACGAGCCTCGTTGCAAGCGATACTGCTGCTGAGTTGGCCGCTCTCCGTCGGCAACTCTAGTCTAACGTTGCAGAGTGTTCACAAAGCTTGGGCCGTTTGGGTGCTTAAGGCTCTCCGGTGTTGGTTACCGACGAGATCATTGACACAGAGTGTTGGCAGAAGGGCTTCAGTGTTGGCTTATCCGGTACTACGCCCGAGGGGGCTAGTGGCTCTGGCTCTAGTATTACTGCATTCGATTACACCTGAGGAGGCTATTAGCTCTTGCATTGCAGGCCGGTTTCCATATTGCCCTAAGGGGCTATTCGCACTTGCACATCCTAAGCAGTTCCTGTAGCTACGCCCGTGGGGGCTAAGTTGTTACCCATTCTGCTTATCATCTACCACCTTGGCAAGGCAGCTCGTTCCTCAGCACCTGATGAACATCGTCTGTACAGCACAGCCTATTTAACATCCAGGGCGTGTCAAACTTCCACATCTGAGACTGACTATTATTTGGACTTTAACCCCTTTGGGGCCAATATCATCCTAGTGCATACTGATTTGCATTTATGTCCATAATACTATTTTCCTTGTATTATCTCAGTTTACATTATCTGTGTATTACCTACCGCCTCTAGAGGGCGTAATTGTACATTATTCACTTTAATAAAGTGTATTTTATTTTCACTTATTGGTCTGAGAGTCCTAAAAACCGTAACAGCTATCCATTACTGCTGCCTTCCCATTGATGAATCAGCTGACCTCTCTGTGTTTGTTCACATGACTGCTCTCAGCTAACCCTCCGAGGGTATTTAAAGCAGCTTGGCTCGCTACCTGTTGCCCTTGTGTTTGCTTCTGGCTGCAATAGTGTTCCACTGCATTTCTGATTTTCTGTGCATGACCTGGCTTCCTCTGACCTCCCTTCTGGTTCCTGACTACTGGCTTGTTCCTGACATCGCTGATCTCCATATTCCTGACCCCGGCTTGGCTGAGTACCTGTTTTGGTTCCTGACCCCGACTTGTCTTTTGGTTTATGATTCTGGATCACGATTTTGCTTTGTTTACTTTTGTTATTTTAATAAAGGTGTTTTGCACTTTATATTTTGTGTCTGTCTGGTTCCTGGCCCCTAACAGTACACAAGGGCCATGAATTCAGAAGGTGCAGGCAATCCACCGAATGTTTTTTTCAGGCTGGACCAAGTAGACCAGTGCATGGACCAGTTTGCGTTAGCCCTCCAGACTTTGTTGCTCCGTACTTGTCACAGTTACTTTAGATCCAGCAAACGCCTGGTGGGTTGACGCAGGTAAATGATGGCTTGAAATGTCTCCACGGCATCATCCCATGCGTCATTCCGAGGACTGTACCTAGACACGCTTGGCGTTCTCAGCGGCCATCCATGTCCTCATGCTAACCGGGCCTGCTCTGTAGATTGATGCAGAATGAGGTCTGTGTTCTGAGGCATATCGTGGTCATGTGTCACTTTCGGGCGCAAGGTTTCAATATGTCGCAGGCCTCTGTTTTGTACTGTTTGGGGCTGCTACCTCCACCCATCTACTTCCTGGTTTGCCTGTTAAAAGGGAATTGTATCTCTATCTAGTTACCCTTATATTGTTGTTCTGTGCAGTTCTACTTCCAGTTGTTCCTATATCCTGTGTATGACCCGGCTTCTCTGACTATCCATTCTGATGCTGACCTGTGGCTCTGTCCAAGTATCCTCCCAATGTTACCTACTCCTAGTTGACATCCATCCTGGTGCAGACCTGGGGCTCTGGCAGACTCCGGTCTTACTGACTGCAGGCGTAAGTCAGTAGTCTCCATTGTTGCCATCCTTATTGGAGACGAGCTCTTCCTTACTGACTGCAGGAGTGAGTCAGTAGTCTCCCTTGTTGCTTTATTACGGGAGACTGTGTTGAGTTCCACCTATTACCCTGAGACTACCAGCTGACTTCGGCCTAGTCTCCAGCAGTTGTGGTTGACCCGTCAGCAGGCTTCTATTTCTGATAGAGTCTCTAGCCTCTCCAGTCACCCTCTGCTTATAGTATCTTCATTTTTTACCTACTATTTATTATTCTAATAAAGGTGATTTTAACTATACCATCTGACTCCTTGTCTTGCTTGACAACCGTAACAGTACTGCGCATCTGGCTCCACCACCTCAGCAACCCCTGGTGCATGTTGCAGGTATGAGACCACATCATTAAAACGGGACAGAAATGAGGCCCATCGGGCCTGTCTTGGAGTCAAGCTCTTAGCTTCTGACAGGTATGTGATCAGTGAGGAATAGGATTGGCACTGAAGTTCCTTCAAGCAAATGCCTCCATTCTTTAAGAGTGAGTATTATAGCCAGCAACTCACGGACACCAATTTCTTAGTTGCACTCCGCAGGACTTACCTTCTTTGAGAAATACCCACAAGGGTGCAACTGGCTCTCAGGAGTAGGACATTGAGAAAGGAGGGTGCTTACTCTTGTCTCAGATGCATCGACCACAAGTATCAGTGGAAGCTCGGATTTCGGGTGTGCCAAAATGGGTGATGCGGCAAAGGCGACTTTTAATGCCTCAATTGCTTTGATGGCCTCCGGAGAGCAGTGTGTGGAGTAACCGTCTTTTTTGGTATTTATTATTATTCTCCGCGACAGAAAGAGGATAGACTCAACCTCAAGGAGGTATGGCATCCAGTTGCAACTCAATGATACAATTGTATTGGCGGTGAGGCGGGAGCTCACCAGCCCGGCCCTTATCAAATACATCCCGGAACTCTTGGTAATCTTCAGGCAGCGAAGAGACCAGGGATGTGGTTAGCACCATTCCATTGCAGCTCCGTACTAGTCCACTTGCCATTGAGGTGATTGATGGCAGACCCCTACAGCTGCCGCAGGTCACCCACAAAACCGCTCCTTTATCTATGGCTCTAGGGGCTCTCCATCACAAAACTTTACAATTCCAGGTGATCCACTCTCCTCACTATCCTGTGGTCCTGGGTTATCCATGGTTGCACAGTGTAACAGTTTGTTTGACTCACAGACACAGAGTTAGGATAAAAACACAGTTTTATTGAATACAATAATACAATAAGAACCCTCACAGGTCCTGTAATATACAACGTATAGTACAGACACACGACAGGTAATATTTAGGCCCACACAGGTCCAGCACAAATATAGGAGACAAATGGTTTATGCTGACACGGGTCAGGCAGAGGATTAAAGTTCATCAAGGCAGGAAAACAGTCTCATATGTGAAGGTATTGAACTGATTCTTAAACACACCAAAGTCTGCATCCACTGAGAGTTTCCAGACCACTGGAGTAATAGGAGCGCTACCGGTGCAGACACCGAGGCAACACTTGCTACCGGTTTGACAGAGTGGAGCGTAAGCCAAAGGCGATGTACCGGTGCAATCACGGAGGCAACACTTGCAGCCAGTTATACAGAATGGAGCGTAAGCCAATGTCAATGTACCGGAGCAATCACGGAAGCAACACAGCAACCGGTTTGACAGAGTGGAGCATAGCCAATGGCAATGTACCGGTGCAATCACGGAGGCAACATTTGCAACCGGTTTAACTGAGTGGAGCGTAAGCCAGAGGCAATGTACCGGTGCAATCACGGAGGCAACACTTACAACCGGTTTGACAAAATGGAGCGGGAGCCAAAGGCAAAGTACCGGAGCAATCACAGAGGCAACACTTGCAACCGGTTAGACTGAATGGAGCGTAGCCAATGGCAATGTACTGGTGCAATCACGGAGGCAACACTTGCAACCAGTTAGACTGAATGGAGCGTAGGCAATGTACCGGTGCAATCACGGAGGCAACACTTGCAACCGGTTAGACTGAAACGGAGGACTGGGCCAGAGGCGCTCCGTAGAGCCTAAATGGGACAACACTTGGCAAGCCTGCGGGAGCAGAGGTGCCAGACAAATCAAGGCACCGGAAATCAGAATGTCGCCAAGGCAACAAGGACCAAAACGGAGATCAGCCGCGTCGGAGCACAGGAACGTCAGCCAGGCCAGATCAGAACACAGGAGCAGGAACGTCAGCCAGTCCGGGTTTGTACACAGGAGCAGGAACGTCAGACAGGCCGGGTCGATACACAGGAGCGGACACTGAAGAATAGTCAGGCAATCCGGGTCAGTACACAGGCGCAGGAACTGGACAGTAGTCAGGCAAGCCAAGTCGGTACACTGGAAACTTTTAGAGCAAACGTAGCACTGGCACAGGAACTCCACGAAAGGGCAATGTGTGGGTGCAGGAGCCCTGTATATAAAGGCCATACTGGGCGGGCTTAACACAGGTCAACCAATGAGAACCACACATAGGATAACTGACAGAAACGTATAAACAAGGGATCACGGGCACCGTGATACACAGACATAATCCCAAGTTCAATTGGGTAAGGGCTGAAGTCATGGCATTGTCACCTAACTGTTCCAAGACATGCCTAGCTAAAGTGGTGAAGGTGCTAACCACATCCCTGGTCTCTTCGCTGCCTGAAGATTACCAAGAGTTCCGGGATGTATTTGATAAGGGCCGGGCTGGTGAGCTCCCGCCTCACCGCCAATACAATTGTATCATTGAGTTGCAACTGGATGCCATACCTCCTTGAGGTTGAGTCTATCCTCTTTCTGTCGCGGAGAATAATAATAAATACCAAAAAAGACGGTTACTCCACACACTGCTCTCCGGAGGCCATCAAAGCAATTGAGGCATTAAAAGTTGCCTTTGCCGCATCACCCATTTTGGCACACCCGAAATCCGAGCTTCCACTGATACTTGTGGTCGATGCATCTGAGACAAGAGTAAGCACCCTCCTTTCTCAATGTCCTACTCCTGAGAGCCAGTTGCACCCTTGTGGGTATTTCTCAAAGAAGGTAAGTCCTGCGGAGTGCAACTAAGAAATTGGTGTCCGTGAGTTGCTGGCTATAATACTCACTCTTAAAGAATGGAGGCATTTGCTTGAAGGAACTTCAGTGCCAATCCTATTCCTCACTGATCACATACCTGTCAGAAGCTAAGAGCTTGACTCCAAGACAGGCCCGATGGGCCTCATTTCTGTCCCGTTTTAATTATGTGGTCTCATACCTGCCAGGCACCAAGAATGTCAGGGCTGATACCCTATCCAGACAGTTCTCTGGTGCCAAGCAGCAGAGCCCTCCTAGTCCTATTATCCCTCTGGACCGAGTACTGGCCACCGTACGTACAAGCATTACATCTCCCCTCAGGGAGAGAATATGGGCTGCCCAAGTAGATGCACCTGCTGAGACTCCTTCTGGGTGTTGTTTTGTACCTAGTAACCTTTGTACCAAGGTACTTTCCACATACCATAATACAAAGTCAGCAGGGCATCCTGGTAAGAACAAGCTCCTCTGGTCAGTTTCCCGTCTTTTCTGGTGGCCAAAACATAACAAAGATATTGCTTTTGTCGCTTCCTGTCCAGTCTGTGCACAGACCAAATCACCCAGTCACCTTCCAGTGGGCATTCTCCAAACCATACCCAATGGGGAGAAGCCATGATCACACCTTGCCATGGACTTCATAATCGGTCTCCCTTTGTATAATGGTAACAAGGTCATCCTCATGGTCATTGACTGATTATATAAAATAATTCACTGCATGCCTTTCAAAAACACTCCCATCCGCTAAAGAGTTGGCTACGGTCTTTGTCAAGGAGGTCTATCGGCTACATGGGGCTCCCAAAGTCATAGTTTCTGACCGGGGTAGCCATTTTGTCTCGAGATTCTGGAGGGCCTTCTGTGCGCAACTAGGTATCCAACTCGCCTTCTCCTCTGCCTATCAGCCGCAATTGAATGGGGCAGCGGAAAGGGCTAATCAGGCCTTGTGGCAATTCCTGCTATGCTACATCTCAGACCATCAGAATAATTGGTCGGACCTGCTACCTTGGGCGTAGTTTGCTCATAACAGTGCTGTCTCGGCTCTCCCCCTTCATGGTGAATTATGGGTATCAACCCTCCATGATTCCAGATTCGTTCTCTCCCCATGGGATTCTGGCACTGGAGGATCATCTCCAGGGAATCCATTCCATGTCCAAGAGTCATTGCAACACTCACAACAATCCCAGGAGCTACAGGCCAATCATAAACACTTACTAGCACCCTCCTACCAGGTCGGGGAGGGGGTCTGGTTGTCATCCGGAAATCTCCACCTCCGAGTTCCCTCTCAGAAACTGGCTCCCTGCTTTGTGGAGCCTTTACATATCCTCCGACATTTTAACCCTGCTGAAACCCCTGTTATGCAATCGTTTCACTATGGTCACTCCTTGACCCCATTCAGTGCCTGTTGACAGCCATGAGGAGTTCCAGGTTTCCTCCATAATCGACTCTCGTACGTTCCGAGGGGGTCTTCAATATTTGGTCCATTGGAAGGGGTACTGTCCAGAAGAGCGTTCCAGCTGCAGACGTGAGTGCCCCCACCCTCCTCCGTACTTTCCATGCATGCTTTCCCCATAAACATGGTCCTGCCCTGCGGGGGGTGGGGTCATTGAGGGGGGGTACTGTCAAGGTTTGGCAAAGCTGCTCTAACTCTGCTGCTCGATTCTACTGTCTGAGCTTATCCAGCGCTCTGCTATCCATTACTACTCCCTTCCCTTTGCTGAATCAGGCTAAATTAGCTGACCTCTCTGTGTTTGCTCACCTGACTGCTATCAGCCAACCCTCCCAGGGTATTTAAAGCAGCTTGGTGCATTACCTGTTTCCCTTGTGTTTGCTTCTGGCTGCAAGAGTGTTCTACTGAGTTCCTGATTTCCTGTGCATGTCCTGGCTTCCTCTGACATCCCTTCTGGTTCCTGACTACTGGCTTGTTCCTGACATCTCTGATCTCTGTATTCTTGACCCTGGCTTGGCTGAGTACCTGTGTTGGTTCCTGACCCTGGCTTGTCTTTTGATTTACTTTTCTGGATCACAATTTTGCTTTGTTTGCTTTTGTTATTTTAATAAAGGTGTTTTGCACTTTACAATTTGTGTTTGTCTGGGTCCTGGTCCCTAACATACTGGCTCCAACATAATCGCTGCTTTGAGAATAGGTGGCTTGGTGAATGTGCCCTGCTTTATCCATGTGCTAAATTTAGTTGTGACCAGATTCCTGGCAAAATCCGAAACCCTCAGAGAGATTCTTACTATTGCCCACAAAATCTGTGCCCATTTTAGTTGCACCTACAATACACTTAACACTCTATATTCCATACAAGAGTGTAACAACCTGCCCCATCACCAGCTGAAAATGGAGGTTCCTACCACGTGGAATTCCACAATGTACAAGCAGAATAAGGCCATTAGCAAGTACACCATGCAAAACTGGAAGGCTTTGGAGGGAGCCTCTTTGTCACCTGGCCAATGGCAACTAATGTGCAATGTATGTGAGCTGCTGAAACCCTTTGAGGAGGCAACCATGCTGGTGAGTCACATTGGAGCAGGGAATAGTGAAATTCTACCACTGATATTTTTATTGATGGAAAAAAATGACCATAATGACAACACAGACTTGCACCAGCTGGTAAATGACATGTTAGCATGCTTTGAATAAAATCCTTGCATAGTGTCTATTAAAAGCAATGAAGAATACATTCTTGCCACTTTGCTGGACCCCTGCTTCAAACAAAAAATGTCTGAATTTCTGCCAAAGGGCCATCAATGGTTTGTCACAACAAGGACTCTTTGAGGAATCAGATCCTGTCAAGGAATATTGAGATATGCTTATTGATCGAGTGGAGGGTTGCATTGTGGAGCATGAAAGGGAGAAAGTGAGGACACAAAAAACATCTAGACAGTATAGTGAAAAGGAAGGCAGCAAAGCATTTCAACCAGCAGAAGCAGCTACATCATCAACCAGAATATCCCATTCTGAACACAGGGCAATTCATGGGTCTTAGCAGGGGTGGCAAAAACCCAACTTTGGTGGTGGCGGCAGCACATCTCTTTGGTACTTGCTCCCTGAGTATGGGTTGGTAACACAGGAACACATTGTAGCTCCTAGAAGAGGTCCCGCCTCATGTGAGATGGTTTCTGCATACTTTCAGGATAGCTATGTTCTAGACAGAAACAATGACTACATGGACTACTGGCAAACATAGCAGTGTTTGTGGCCAGCATTGACATGTACTGCAGTAGAAACCTTTAGCTGTCCTCTGTATATATACACAAATAACATTATAACAGCCAGTCCTCCCACCACTACCACTACAATACACATCTGCCACATTTTAGGTTGTACTTTATTTTTGTTATTACTTGACATCATCATGAATACATGTTAAGTGTCACTTAAGCAGGAAATAAGTGTTGTGGGCAAAGGACAAATGCATTCTGCATTCTAACACATTTTTCAAGGCATATGTTCCTGTAGGACTCACAACTTTTACTTTCAGCCACTTATTTCTAAACTACAGCCCTCAGAAGAAGTAATATTGCAGTGGGAAATGTAGTATCTATAGGAAATATGGGCAAAAAATGTGTTAAAATAGGTGAAAGGGAGGAAAATTTTGCATTGGCTAAAAGGAGAAAACTTTCGCGAAAAAAGAGAAACATCAGCTAGTTTTCAGGAAAAGACATGCGGGAACTTTTTCCCACTTTTTGCCCACCCCTAGTTGTTATACCAAGTTATCCCCCTGCAGATTCAGCCATGCTTTGTGGAGAGAGGATAAAAAAGTAACTAGAAATGAGGGTCCAGCACATTTCTAAGATTTCCTTTCATGGATGAGATCATCTATGCAGGAACATTTCTCTGTTACACAGGATTCTGCCAGAAATCTGCAGAGACAGGCAGACTCTGATGAAGGCTTCTCTAATATTCAGGAGAAGATGAAGAAGGCAGTGTAATGGAATTTGATTCTACCATTTCCTGTGCAGAAGAATTTGTAAAAAAAGTCTGGGAGCGTTGGCCTATAAAAACTGGAAGGTTTAATTAGACATATAAGAAAAACATTAGGCCTCACTGAAACACAAAAATATATGGATGCCATGGATACTGCTTTTGTTGGGTACAAGAAGACAGCATAAAAGTTTCCTGTCCATGTCTCCATACAAGAAATGATTAATCTGAATGGTCCCATGGGGACAAGAGGACTACCTTTTTGCATAGACTTCTTAACATGTATCCTTTTTTCTGAAGAAGAAACTGCTCCCTTGGTGGTGCCTACCAAGGTGGATGCTGCAGTGGCACAAATTTCCCACAGGACAAACATCTTGCTGGAATATAGAACCACGCTTAAAGATTCTATGGATAAAAGAGCTGACAGTGCTCTTAAAGGGGTAGTAATACTTCATTTTATCTTTATTTTATTTTGTAGGCATTAAAAAAACATGAAGAACGATATAAGTCTTATTTCTCAAACCTTTATGGTTTGACAGATACTCACAAGCAAAGTTTCCCCCTCCTGACCCTTTTACCTAATGTAAGCTGTCTTTTCTCAGATGTGGAATGCAGTCCATAGACCAGACAGATAACAGCAAGGGACAATATTCTTCCTATCAGAACAATGAAAGCCCTGACCCCCTTGACAAGCTTTTCAGCTTTTTCCCTTATCTTAATTGAAGATTGTCCCTCTCTGCAGTCTACCTGCGTGTTACGGTTTTCTGACACTCAGACCAGGGTATGAAGTAAAAACACAGTTTTATTGAGAATAAAACAATGCCCCTAGAGGCCAGTACAGGAATAGCAGTAATGGCAATACTGACAAAGTGAATGCACACAATGATAGTGATAGATGCTATGAATGGATAGGGAATATTCCCCCAAAGGGTTAGCAAATGCAGTAGGTGAGATATAAACAAGATTGGCCAATGCCCGGGATAAATAGCAGTCTCTGGAACACAGTCTCTCAATAGCTGGATAGAAATAAGTAACTGCACTGAATACACTCTCAAGTTGGTATAGTAGCGCAACAAAGTCCAGAGCTGAGCCGATACCACCACCGTGGGCTACAGAGGAATGCTATTGCCACGCTGTAGTGATCAGAACCAAAATCGCCCTTAACTGGAAGAGTAGTAACCCTGCGTGTGCCACTTGGATTGTGCCCTCACACCCCTAGGGTGCTATACTGATGGTGACTGCCCAAGCTGTAGTAGAGCCGGCGCCCTCTGAAGTGCAATGGGAAATGTAACTTCAGCGTCTGTGGACCGGAGCCCGAACACCCTTCTGGTGCCGTACCAAATGATCACAGTGGGAGCGAACAGGCTACCAGAATACGAGCACGGAGCAGACAAGGCTCTGAGGGTGAATGAGAGACACACAGAAGCACTCAGAGTAAAGGCTCAAGTCAGAAAACGTATGCTTGGCAAGATATATTGGAGGCACTAGACCGGAGACTACAGGCACTGCAAGGGTTAAGTGGTTCTGCATGGGAGCGAGCACCTTGGCAACCAGCAGAAGGCAAAGCAACCTCAGGCTACAGCTACTGACTAGTGAGAGGAACAGTGAGTCGCTTAAACAGTTCAGAATGTCGCCGGAGCGACAGTAATGATGCAGGAACACTGGAACAGCAGGCAGACCGGAACGGCAACCGGAACAGCAGGCAGAACCGGAACGGTAACTGGAACAGCAAGCAGGCCGGAATGGCAACCGGAACAGCAGGCAGAACCGGAACGGTAACTGGAACAGCAGGCAGGCCGGAATGGCAACCGGAACAGCAGGCAGAACCGGAACGGTAACTGGAACAGTAGGCAGGCCGGAATGGCAACCGGAACAGCAGGCAGAACCGGAACGGTAACTGGAACAGCAGGCAGGCTGGAACGAATCACAGAGTAGGGTCATCAGGCAGAACTGGGTCAAGTCACGGAGCACGGTCGTCATCCAGAGCCAGGTCAATTCACGGAGCAGGGTCGTCAGCCAGAGCCAGGTCAAATCACGGAGCAGGTTCGTCAGCCAGAACTGGGTCAAATCACGGAGCAGAAGCAGGAGAAGAGTCAGACCAGCCGGGTCGGTACACAGGAGACACAGGAATATGGCAACAAGGCGCAGCAACAGGAACACCACGAAAGGGCAACTGTAAAGTGCCCAAGCTCCAGCATATAACTGCACATCCTGGGCGGGCCAATCAGTCTCCACCAATGCACAGGCAAATCAGGTCAGATTGACAGAAAGTCACGGGGACCGTGATACTGGGCACCTCCCTTCTACTCTTAGGTGAGCAGTGTTACATCAGTAAAAGGGGTGGGAGGAGGTCACTTTGTCATTGAATTACTCTTTAACTATAACTCTGACAGTATTGAAATAACACTCTCCAAAGTCCAAATACTATGATGATTAATTAGAGCTGCTTTTATTATGAAACATTACTATCCCTTTAAGAAGCAATTCTATACTATTGACCAGAAGTTAAAAGCTAATATATGGCCATGGCATGCATCTTTAGAGTTTTAAGATTCATGCTGTAGGATCTTGAAGAAAAAATAGGCTTCTCAGGGAAAGGGCATCCATCTATCAAGGAAGCTGTGAAGTTTTCTTGTGATGTCTCTCTATACTCTATTAAACCTCTGGATAGGGCTTCAGCTCTGTTGGTTACAACCCATAGAACTTTATGGATTAAGTCTTGGGAAGTTGATGCTTTTTCCAAGAATAGACTTTTATCTCTTCCTTTCCTGTTAACCATGTTATTTGAGGAACAGATTGAAGAAATCATCCGCACGTCATCTGGAGGAAGAGGCACATTTCTTCCCCAAGAACGACGAGGTAAACGATCACCACAGAGACCCTCGGATTTGGAAACAGAAGGGATTTCCAGAGAAAGATATCTTTTTCCAGGAATCCCCAATGAAGGAAGTAGACCCCCCCCCATCGCCATCACCTGTAGAGGGAAGGCTGAAGTTGTTCCAGCATGTTTGGCAGACTATCCCATAGAATTTGAGTCTGTCCCTCCAATCAGAAGATTTAGAACATCAAATATTCTGAACAAGAAGTCAAAAACAAGGATTCAGACTACAGTCTTACAGATTCCCAGGAAAAAGGTGATAGAGAAGGTGCCGACAGCAAAGGGGCTCTGAGATATACTCCGTTCTTTTTCCAGTCTCAAAACTCTCAGGGGATTAGAAACTGATTCTGGATCTCAAGATGTTAAAAAAATTCATATGGGTCAGAAGATTCTGAATGGAAATGGTAACTTCTAGAATCAAGTCAGCCCTCCCCCAGGAGTTTGTGACAAAATTAGATCTTAGACGCCTATCACCATATCCCAATCAGACCAAATCACAGGAAGTTCCTAAGATGATGCATATTTGGAGAACACTTTCAGTGCAGAGCCCTGCCATTTGGACTTGCGCCAGCTCCAAAAACCTTTACCAAGGTTCTGGCAGTGGCTCTGGCTGCTCTCATATAGAAAGGAATAAGGGTAATACCTTATCTAGATGATATTCTGATTGTGGAATAATCAGCCCAAACAGCCAAGCTTCCTCTGATTAAAAATTTAGAAAAAAAGGTGCTTCAGACGGTGGTTCCAGTTTAAAGGTAGGACCTTACCTTGTGTTTTTCCCTCCACTATATGGTACTGCATGGGCAAGTCCCATTCGTTATACCATGGATAGGACACAGAAGAAAAGGTTGTTATGATGATATTAGATGTGCCCAATATAAGCTGCCTGGGTAAAGCTTTTCAGAGTGGGATCTCTACAAGAAGAATACAGACTGCTATTAATATATATATATATATAAATACATAAACACAGCACACAAGAAAACAGGGCATACAGCTAGGTAGGCCTCATTGAGCCAGATGCTAGAGTACTCTGGTTTGGGAGTGTGGCTGGCTAGCTAGCAGGGGATGTTCTGTGAAAGCCTTTCTGTGGCTTTGGCCGTATTAGATGTGCTGGCGCAAAGCCAGATCAGGATGGCAACCCTAGACACAGACAGCTACTCACCGAGCCTGGAATCCTACTAGCAGTACAGTTCTCTCTGTTGTAGTGTAAACCCAATGGGAGGTCAAAGTAGTTGAACAAGACAAAACTGGTCCACAGCGTCGAACCCGACAAAGTGGTTGACAGCATTGAACATGACAAGGTGGTCAACAGAGTCAAACTCGACACAGTGGGAACAGGAGAGCCTCCAGAGTCGAAGTAAGAGTAGTCAACAAGCCAAGACAGTAACAAGTGGGCAGAAATGGTACCAGGAATGAGGCAGAATAGTCGGGAAAGCCAAGGTCAGAATGACTGGGTTAGAAGGACATGCAATGAGGTCAAAAGATAGGAATTCAGAATGGGAAGAGTCCATCCTTAGTGTAAGGGGAGCAGTAAAGAGGGTAAAAAGTCCAGCCCCCAATGTAGAACCATCAATAGAAACAATGCGGATAGGGACAGAATGTCATGTTGGATAGCAAAGGCAGCGTCCATAAAAAGGCCTGCAGCCCCAGAATCCAAGAAGACTGATACTAAGATACTCTTATGAGCATAGGCCATGGTAATAGAAACAACAAACTTGTTGTCTTCCTTTGAGGGAACAAAAAATAGACGTAGGGTGGGTCCCTCACCAAACCCTAAGTCTGGGCATTTCCTGGGTTGTTCTGGCAAGATTGGGAAAAATGCCCAGTCTGTGTGCAATATAGGCATAGGCCTGCTGTATGCCTTCAGGCTTTCTCCTTTTCAGACAGGAATAACACATCCTACCTCCTAGGTTCATTGGTGGAAGTCACTGGGGTTTGGAATTTTGGGGCAAGGCGAATGGATAGTTTCAGCATTGCGATCCCTATCACATTCTGCCTGACGTTCCTGAATCCAGTGTTCCAGGGTGGCACATAAGGCTATGAGGTCCTCTAGTGAGTCAGAAGTAGGACAAAAAGTAAGATCACCTTTAAGGTGTTCAGACAACACACTCCTGAAAGTAGCCTTCAAGGCTTTATCACCCCACTCAGTGTCATACACCCAAGTATGGAGTTCGACTGTGTACTGAAGGAGAGTACGAGAACCCTGTTGGCAATCTAAAATAGTTGACTCTGCTCTTGTCTGTCATCCAGGGGTATTGAAAATGGAATGAAAAGAGGATATAAAAGAATAAAAGACAGCTAGGATAGGAGACTGATGGTCTAAAATGGGTGAAACCCAAGCCAGACAGGACCACGAAGCAGGGATATAACAAAGTTATACAAGCCTGGTGAGAAGCATAAGTCTCCTTCTGGCTCCGTAAATGCAAATAGCATTTCTTAAGAAACCCTCGGAGGTCAGGGAGTCCAACTCGGAGGCCATTTGTTTGATCTGAGCAGTATGTTGGTCGAGTCTGGCCCCTTGTTGGGCGAAAACCTAAGAGCTGTTCTAGGGAAGCCTTGCTGCAGCCTAGACCATGTTAGAGGTTCTGGCCATGAAGCCAGATAACAGAATGACAACCCTAGACACAGACAGCTACTCACGGAGTCTGGAATCAGTATATGTAACATACAGGGAGTACATCTGTCTCTGTCCTAGTGTAGGAACAGCCAGTTTTAGACTCGAGGGGTTGCAAGGTTCGCACCTGATGGAAGATTGAAGAAGTTGAACTTGACAAAAGTGGTCGGCACCATTGAACACAACAAGGTGGTCGACAATGTCAAACTTGACAAGGTGGTCGACAGCTTAAAACTGGACACAGTGAGCACAGGAGAGCCTCCGGAGTCAGAGGAAGAGTAGCCGACAAGCCAAGTCGGTAACAAGCTGGCAGAGATGATACCAGGGATGAGACAGAAGAACAGTTGGACAAGCCAAGGTCAGAACAACTCGAGCAAAGCAGTGCACAATAAGCAGGCAGAAGAGGATTTGAATAAACAAGCCGAGGTCAAACCAACACAGTATATAAGAAGCCAAATCAGGAGACCAGAATGAAGTCGAGGGAAAGCCAGGTCAAACACTGGAAACAAGAACTCGAGGAACTAGGTCGCACGCTGAGATAAAGTGCCAAAGCTTTATAAAGGCTCACAAAAAAGCATCATACAACAAGGCAGAGAAAAAGCGTACAAGGGAAAAACAGGCTATCTGGTAAGAAATGCCAGAAAAACCCATAAGGACATGACAAAGGTTAAATTTACTCACCTTACTCACCGATATTTGTTTTTCCTTCAACTGCAATTCATCCCAACATGTATAGGTAATAATTTGCAACGTATTTAGTTAAACAATACAATACTATGCAAATATTTATATTTACACTTGAATGCCTACTGCTACTGCCTGCGCATTATATATTATTCTGCTACTAGGTAGTAACAAAGTATATATTTCTCTATTAGCAGTAAGTATATTATACTTATTATATATACTATTTACTTATTTCGTTTTTGAATATGTTATTTTATTATTTTTTCATTGCTTTGATCTGGACTGACTTCCAGGTAACTTTAATATACTCCCTTATTTGGCTCCATGTTAAATCACATGGGCATTTTTCTACCCGTTCATTGGCTGCCACACAGTTCAATTATGATACCTCCACCACTGGTTCTTTGCCCCCTGAAAAAGACAGTTGTTGGCGATACTCGTTGTGAGTTTGCGAAAAGGAGGAAGCGGGAACTTTGTTTGATGCTATCTCCCATTAGGTCTTTGTCTTGATAAGTACTGTTTGACGTATATTTTTTTTCTTGACTTTAGTCTTATTCAGTCATATATTTGATATCACAATATTTGCACATTTGTTTGCACTAGTCACTTTTTGATATAAGTGAGTTTTGTGGGTAGTCATATCTGGGATCTTATATTTTCTACCTTTGCTGCATCTTGATTTATTATTAATGAAGGTTTTGTGTTGGCATCTATTCCCACTTCCTCTGTATGTTTTTAGACACTGTGGTGTCTCTATTATCTATGTGGTCTAATAAAGATGTATTATTTTTGTCTTCCACATTGAGTGCCTCATTAATGAGTCTTTCTTAGCAAGACACAGTTGGGTAAACTTCTGAGTCTATGGTTGTTGGTTCTAATTAATTGGAATCAGAGCGCACCAGACTATGGGGTAGATTTAAAGCCAGTCATTAACATAGCTGGTAGGGCCAAAGTGAAAACCGGCTCTTAAACTAACATGTTTAATGTGGTATTTAAAGGCCCTACCAGCAGGAAACTCCAAAGGACGTTAAGCCACAAAAACAGTCTTGTGGCTGAACGTCCGTTTTGTGCGTTCAGTTCCCAAAACGCCGCTAAAAGCAGCGATATTGGGAACTGAACAGTGAAAAACAATTAACTATAGGTGCTTGACATACTGCCAAGCACCGATCGTTAACTGATCCCTGTTACACTTACCTGTCATCCACTGTCCTTCTGTCTTCCCTTCTTACTTCTGCCTTCTCTTCAGTCTTGTCTTCTTCCTGTAAAATAAGAGTATAAAAATCAAGCATGAACGAATACATTCTGGAACTGTTTGAGTGGCAGAGGGGTACTCAATGCATTGCAAAGCAATGCGCTGCATGCCTCACTATGACTCAAAGGGTTAAATATTAGTGCTCCATAACTATATCCATATATGCTTCCATGTAATGGCCCGACGGATAAATGCCAATGAATTAAAAAAATCAATGCAATTCATTAATGCCCAAAAGTTAACTTAGCTTTAACTGTCTCCGCTGCTTAAAGAGGCCGTGAGGGCTGCAGCTGCGGAAACACAAATGTCCCACGACGCTCCTCTTCAGCTGTGTATGGGCCGATGCCCGTAACACACTGAGGCCATTTGAAGTGAGCCTTCCTTTATATATGGGCAGGATCACTTCAATTGCCCTCACTGCCATTGGCTGGGATGTTCTTCACATCCCAGCCAATCAGATTAGAGCAGCTGTTCTTGAAAATGATTGGCTGGAATGTGAACAACATCCTCAAAAACCTCCTCTTCACACCTTAATACCTACACACACTGCTCACTAAAAAAAATAATTTAAGTAATGTACTATACCTTGAGCAGATTAATTTTGTTGTATTCTATGCAAATAAGAACAAAAACTTTCAAAATACACACAAGATATGAAGCAACCCAAGGGTAAACATTTATCAACATAGAAACCAGCATGAAAACAGCTCCCAGTAGAGTGAAAACTTTCAGGCTACAGAGGTAACAAAGGAAATGCTGTCTGGTCCTTGTGCTCCTTACCCGATGGGCACTTCTGTGGCAGGATGGTGGTGCTCATCCTTTCTCTTCCCCTCATATGTTGGGCCGGCCGCTTGCTTCCACATCTTGAAGCATTGGCTTGGCCAACGTCATCTCGTTGTTGCGTTGTTAGGTGTCATGATGTCTTGTGCCTCTCATATATAAGCTCTGAGCACCAGCATCTTGGTGCTCAGTCTAGGCTCCTAAGTGTTATGGGTGTTATCAAGTGATCTTAAGCATGATTTCAGCAGCTATAAAGCGTTCTTTTATCCAGTTAGCCCTCCTTGACCCTTGGCTTTGTCTGAGCTCTCCTGCTTGCCTCATACCTTGGACTTGTATACCATTCCTCTGACCTCTGGCTTGTTTGACCCCCTGTGGATGTGTTGTCCCACCAAGGAATATGTGACAGAGTTCTGTCGCCTAGCATCAGAAACAGGGTGGAATGAGCCTGCTCTCATCAACCAGGCTCATATGGGTCTACCCTCTGCCCTAGAGGAATTGACCCTTTTGGCCACATAGATCTATGCATCACCCTCTAGCTACCTCTGAGAACACATCAGCTGATCAGAGTCTTGGTTCTATGGATGCACCCATGCAACTGGGATTGGTACGAGGTCCTCTGTCCAACATGGAACACCGTCAGTGCAGACAGCTTAATGTCTGCCTTTACTGCAGCAGACACTCCCATCTCCTCTGAGCTTGCCCGAAAAGGCCTGAATCCTCTCGAGGTAAGCACATTTCTTCTTCAACCAACGGTTTGTTCTCTCCCACTCCTCCAACTCTAAATTTAACCATTCCCGTTTCCTTACAGTGGCCTACTAACCACCATAACATGACCGTCAACTTTGGGGTGAGTGGTTGCTTTCTTGACCTCTCCTTGGCTGAACAGTTGGGTATTCCACACCAACAAAAGAGTCCTCCTTTGTATGTCCAGATGGTGGATGGCAGGAACCACCATCTATGTCCTGTGTCTCATGAAACACCACCTCTTCATCTTCTTGTTGGCACTTTGCATCACAAAGAGATACAATTTGATTTATTATCATCTCCTTTATTGCCTTTGATCCTAGGACTTCGTTGGCTTCAGAACAACAATCTTCTTATCAATTGAGTCTCCGGTTCCGTGACATTTTCATCTCCTTTCTGCACAACCAAATGCCTACAACAGCCACATCAGTTGCTCCTCCCATCTACAGCCATTGTATCCTCTTCGCTTCTAGTAGCGTATCAACACTTTCAAGACGTGTTTGACAAAAAAAGGAGCAGACCTCCTACCTCCACATAGGTCGGATGACCCACTGTCCTGTCCCAAATTAGGGCATCTATGGCAATACATCACGGACAACCTACAGAAAGGCTTTATTAGACCTTCATCTTCTCCTGCAGGGGCGGTTATCTTTTTCGGTGAAAAAAAAGACAGAGGACTCCATCCCTGCGTGGACTATACACACGTTAAATATATCACGGTTAAAAAACCTTACCCACTGCCCTTGATACAAGAGCTCCTAAAAAGGCTTTCTTCGGCCACCATTTTCTCGAAAATAGACCTGAGTGGTGTTTATAATTTAGTCTGCATCAGGGAAGGGCATGAGTGGAAGATGGCCTTCCATACACAATATGGGTACTTTGAGTACTGTGTGATGCCCTTTGGACTATGTAACTCCCCTTCCTCATTTCAGTACCATATCAATGATGTGTTTAAAGACCTATTGGATCAATACATCATCATTTACTTAAACGATATCTTGATATTCTCTCCGGATCTACATACCCATTGACAGCATGTCTGTACCGTTCTCCAACGCCTACGTCAGAACAATCTATAAGCCAAACTCAAAAAATGCATATTTGAGGCCAAAGCGATCGAGTTCCTGGGTTTCATCCTGACCTTTGGATGTATCTGAAGTCCTGGACTGGCCTATCCCTGCCAATAAGAGGGTGGTATAAAGTTTCATTGGCTTTGCCAATTTTTATCATAGATTCATAAAAGGCTTCTCCAAAATTGCAGCGCCCATCACTGTCTTAACTAAGTCTATATCCTTGTTTCACTGGACACCCAAGGCACAGGAGGCATTTTCCATACTAAAAGAACGATTCAGTTCGGCACCTGTTCTTCTGCAACCTGACACTCAACGACCATTCTTCTTGGAGGCTGATTCATCAGACATAACTACAGGGGCAATCCTATCCCAACGTCTAGACGAGAAGGAACAGCTGCATCCAGTTGCCTCCCTATCCACGAGGCTGACTCCTGCTAAACAAAACTACACCATAGGAGACAAAGAACTTTTAGCCATTACACAGATCACTGAAACCCTGAGTACCTATGGTCAGCTCGATGGTTACAACAAGCCAGGTAGGCGATCTACTTCTTTTGATTCCAGATGCAGATCTCCTACAGACCAGGGTCAAAGAACACAAAAGCTGATGCCCTATCACGCAGCTATCCTGCTCCCACGTCAATCACGAAGTGTCAGGATACTATTCTCCAACTGCAACTTTTTCTTCTCACCAGCAGTTCCCTTCTGGAACATGTCAAACAGCATACCACCCTTGACCCTTCCTTTATACAACAGCACAGCCTGATTACTACTGATGGCCTTCTGTTCAAACGAGAGATGGGGTTCATTCCATAGCCTCTTCTCAACCAGATACTACAGATGTGGCACGATCATACTACTACTACTGGTCATGGAGGTTGTGTCAAGACCCAGGCCAGTATCTAACGATATTTCTGGTGGCCAGAGATGCTCCATTACATACAAGTGTACATATACACCTGCAAGATCTGCTGTAGGGCAAAAGACAGACATACTAGAGGACATGGTCCACTGAATCCTTTTCCAGTGCCCTCAGGGCCTTAAAAAGACATTGCGGTGGTTGATCTGCCTCTGTCCCAAAAACATGCCACAATTATGGTTGTGGTGGATCGCTTTACCAAGATGGCCCATTTCTGTCCTGCTATTGGCCTTCCTATGGCTGCAAAACAGCCTCCTTGTTTCTCACACATATATTTTGCATTCATGGGGTTCCTAGCTCTGTGACATCTGATAGAGGGTCGCAGTTCAACATCTAAATTCTGGGCATTTTTCTATACTAGCCTACAAATCCAAAGAAATCTCTATTCTGGATATCATCCCCAGACAAAAGGACAAACAGAGAGTACGAACCAAACCTTAGAGTAATATCTACCTGTTACACTTCACATATCCAAGACAACTGGTACCATCTCTTGACTCTTTCCAAAATCACCTATAATAACCAATACCATATCACGGTGCCCGTGATCTCACGTTCTGTCGACATTGCTACTTCCTGCCTATTTCCTGCTGGGTTCTTATTGGCTGCTGGGTTCTGCTCCGCCCAGTGTTTGCCTTTTTAATCTCAGTCCTGTCAAACCTTTGGCGCCCTTTCGTGGTGTTCCTGACCTGGCGTTTGTTGCTGTGATTCCTGCTCCGTGTATGATCTGGTTTTGTCTGACCTTGCTCCTGCCGTGTTACAGTTGCCGACCCGGACTGTCTAACTACTGCTTTCTGTGTACCGAACCAGGCATTGGCTGACTACTGCTCTCTGTGTACCGATCCAGGCTATGGCTGACTACCGCTCTCTGTGTACCAAACCAGGCTGTGGCTGACTACTGCTCTCTGTGTACCGATCCAGGCTTTGGCTGACTACCGCTCTCTGTGTATCGATCCAGGCTGTGGCTGAATACCACTCTCTGTGTACCAATCCAGGCTGTGGCTGACTACCGCTCTCTGTGTACCGATCCAGGCTGTGGCTGACTATCTCTCTCTGTGTACCGATCCAGGCTGTGGCTTACTAGAGCTCTCTGGTACCGATCTAGGCTGTGGCTCAATAGCGCTCTCTGTGCATTTCCAGGTCTGACTGACTACGCTAGCTATTCCGATCCTGGCTGTGGTTGTGCTCTATTGGTGACCTCCCGTTATCCTAGCCTTATAGGCTAATGCCCAGCCAGTGCGTGTCAGTAGAGCCTCCTCTCCTCAGTCTTCTGAGCCTGAGCCTGTCTGTTTTGTCTGTGGTTACCCAGTCGCCTGAGCCTGAGCCAGTGCCTATCAGTGTTGCCTTTGGTTACCTATACCTCCCGAGAGTGAGCCTGTGCCTGTCAGTGTTGCCTTCGGTTACCTATATCTCCTGAGATTGAGCCAGTGCCTGTCAATGTTGCCTTAGGTTACCTACATCTCCTGAGATTGAGCCTGTGCCTGTCAGTGTTGCCTTCGGTTACCTATATCTCCAGAGATTGTGCCTGTGCCTGTCAGTATTGCCAGTGGTTACCTCAGTCCTCTGGACTGGTCCTATGCCTGTGCCTGCCTGAGTTTCCTCCATTGTCCAGTCCTCAGGGATTCTCCCTGTCCATCTGGCCAGTCCTACCTCTGGTCCTCCTAGCCTGCTAGCCAAGGGCAGACTAGTGTTGTTCAGTGTGCTCTCCAGATCAGGACCGTGTCACTCTTCGGTGTTCCGGTTGACTGTTCTCCTGGGGATTCTGCCCTGCAGTAGCTACCCTCAGCTCGTGGGCCGCTTCCTAGGTGGTACTGTTGAGGTTCTGTTCCTGGTTCCAGTTATCTGTTCCTGCTATTATATTATTGCCTGTTTTGCTTACTTCTGTACCCTGACCTGTGTCAGATTTGGGAAGTATCTTGGTACTGTCCGGATCTGGACCTGGGACGGGCATCCTGTGTTCTTTATTATTCTTAATAAAGCTGTTTTTACCTTACTAAATTGTCTGAGAGTTCTTAAAAACCGTGACATACCACCAGTCCATCAAAACCTCAACATTCAATGTCCTCTACATCTATCACCCTTGTGCTTTTTCTGGACTCCCTCCTGATGCTGCAGTACTGGATGCAGCTCAACTCGTCTGACAACTACAAGCCTGTCATCATTCTCTGCAGTGAACACTAGCTCAATCTTAGTTTCTATACAAGACAACTGCAGACAAACACCATTCTCCTCATCCAGCCCTATAGGTTGGTGATAAGGTGTGGCTGTCTATGGAGCATCTTTGCCTTTCCTGTCCCACGAAGAAACTGGGCCTTCATTTCTTGAAACCCTTTCTGACTGTCTGTGTGGTCAACCTTGTGGCCTATTAGCTGTCCCTGCCTTCTTCTTACAAGATTCAATCCATGTTTCACATGTCCAAGTTAAAGAAATTACTTCAGCCCCTTCTACGCCCTCATTCTGCTCCTCCCCCTGCTCCTGTGCTTGTTGATGAGGAGGAGGAATTTGAGGTTGAATGGATCCTGGACTCCTGTCTCTGCAGGGTTCTACTCGAATACCTCGTTAACTGGAAGGGCTGTAGACCAAAGTAGGCTAAATTCATTGCTTTGTTGCGTTGTTAGGTGTTGTGACGTTGTGTGCCTTTCATATATAAGCCCTGAGCACTGGCAGCTCGGTGCTCAGTCTGTCTTGGCTCCTAAGTGTTATAGGTGTTATCAAATGGTCCTAAACATGATTTTGGCAGCTATAAAGTGTTCCTTTATCCAGTTATCCCTCCTTGCCCTTGGCTTCGTCTTACCTCTCCTGCTTGCCTCAGACCTCATAACTTGGCCTTGTATACCATTCCTCTGACCTCTGGCTTGTCTGACCATCCCTGATCTCTGCCTGCACTGACCTCTGGCTTTTATTGGACCTAGTGATAATGAATAACATAGAAATGGTATCCAATATTAGGGTAAGTGAACATTTGGGAAATAGTGATCATAACATGGTTACATTTAAGATCAGTCTGGCAAAGCAAAACTGTATAAGTTCGAACAAAACTCTTAATTTTAAAAAAGCTAACTTCAAATTGTTAAAAGCTTCAATGCAACATATAGAATGGGACAAAAATACTGAGGGGAAATGGTCAGAATTCAAATGTAGGTTGCAGAAATGTACCCAACAGTATATACCAATGGGGAACAAATGCAAGAAGTAAATCACAGCCAGTGTGGTTAACTGCACATGTAAAGAAGGAAATGGCAAGGATAATAAATAAACATTTAAACTATTTAAGTCTGAAGGAACTGAATATTCTTTCTTAAAATACCGGGGGTGTAACAAAGATTGCAAAAAGGCAAGTAACAAATAAAACAATACAATTATCAGAAGACTGAACAAAATTAAGACTGACAAAGCACCGGGTCCTGATGGTATACATCCAAGGGTTCTTCAGGAATTCAGAGCAGTGTTAGCAAGAACCCTATATTTACTATTTAAAGATTCTCTCACCACAGGTTCAGTGCCACAAGATTGGCGAAGAGCCAATGAAGTGCCTCTGTTTAAGAACGGAACTACACAGTACCTGGGAATTTTAGACCTGTGAGTTTGACCTATATAGTGGGAAAACTGCTACACAAAAAATAAGATCATTAACAGGAATCAACATGGTTTTATGAGGAATAGATCATGCCAAACTAATCTTTTCAACTTCTCTGAGGAAGTAAGTAACAACTTAGATAATGGTAAGGCAGTTGATGTAGTATATCTAGACTTTGCAATGGCATTTGATACAGTGCCACACAGAACGCTGGGGTATAAAATAAGGAAATTGGGGCTAGGAGATGACCTTTGCAATTGGATACAAAACTGGTTGAAGGATAGGGAACAGTGTGTGGTTGTAAATGGACAATTCTCCAATTGTCACGGTTTTTAGATGAACACTCAGACAGGATGGTAAGGTTAAAATGACTTTATTGAATGAGAGCATACAAGGAATAAGGCCCTGGGGCCCACAAGGCAATTCACACACTGATATACAGATTCACAATAGAAATAAGGCTGCAGTACCAGAATAGGTGGACTGGAACAACAGGTTAAACGCTGGTAGAGAAGACTCTGGCAGGATTAGTGAGGTCGAAGGCAACCCGTTGGAGAGCTGACCAGGAGAGCGTACACCAGAGGTACACGTGGAACAGAACTGGCACTGCCCAGGTGCCTGGGCACCAAACCCAGAGGAGCAAGACAACACTGGCCCAGACTGTTTGATATGGTAATGAGGCAACTCTGACCCAAACTGTATGGTATGGCAATGAGGCAACTCTGACCCAGACTTTATGGTATGGCAACGAGGCAACTCAGACCCAGACTCAGGCCCCAAATACCGGGCAACTGTGGAGTGGCAATACTACCCTCAGGAAGGGTAACAGAGACCAAAGCAGTTGCTAGAGACAGACCCTAGGATGCTAGGGGTGGATCGAGGCAACAATAAGCAACTGTAACACAATCAGTGACCACACAACCTACAGTATGGAATGTGCAACGCTGGCTCTAGCTTGAGGTACTGCAGAGAGCAGTGTAAGCCCTTCCCTGGACTATACAGGTATCCACAGTGCTAATGGTCAACGCCCAGAGACTTACTGAAAAATCCCAGAGGGAGTGAGCACAGCGTAAAAGGTAGGAAGGCCACAGAGAGAGAGATCAGAGTAACACAGTCAGTGTAAGAACACTTGTGCTGGTACTTCGAATGTGCACACCGCCAGCAGCGGTTATAGGAGTAGCTTAAGCCCAAGCTTAGCCTTTGGTGGACAAGAAATAGCGCCACACGGCGCACCACCACAGACAATGCAAAGCCCAGTATCACGGTGACCACCAGGGGTCGCCCAGGACACAAACGGACACGGTTGGTACCGGAGCCGGTAAACCAAGCCGGAGACAGTAATGGAGCGGAACAGCGCCACCAGCGGTCAGCAATGGAACGGGTCCTATGGCCAGATACAGTTGGCAACGGAGCGGGTCTCAGTCTGATGTGGTCAGTCACTGAGCAGTTCACAGCCAGATGCAGACAGCAATAGAGCGGGTTCTCCAGCCAGCAGCAGTCAGCAACGGAGCAGGTTCTCAGCAGGATATGGACAGCAATGGAGCGGGTTCATCAGCCAGATACAATCAGCAATGGAGCGGGTTCTTCAGCCAGATGCAGTCAGCAACGGAGTGGGTTCTACAGCCAGATACAGTCAGCAATGGAGTGGGTTCTCAGCCAGAAACGATCAGCAACGGAGCGGGTTCTCAGCCAGATACGGTCAGCAACGAAGCGGCTTCTCAGCCAGGATACAGTCAGCAATGGAGCGGGTTCTCAGCCAGAATACGGTCAGCAACGGAGCATAGCAACAGGAACTCAGGAACAAACTCGTAGTCAGTCAGGCCAGATCATACACAAATCAGCAAAAGTGCAGAATAGACTCAGGAAGTCGTACACCATGAAAGCGCGCCTAAGGGAGAACATCCCAGGGTATATAAAGGCAAGCCCAGTGTTAGCAATTAAGACCAGCCAATCAGAAGGCAGCAGAGTATAATAATGTCGCCGCTCAGCACCGGAAGCACGGGCACCGTGATAGTACCCCCTTCTCAATGACCCCCTCCCCTCGGAGGAGGACCAGGCTTAGAGGGAAATTTGGCATGTAACTGACGTAACAAGACTGGTGCATGAATGTCAGCATGCTTGACCCATGAACGTTCCTCTGGGGCGTACCCCTTCCAATGAACCAGGTACTGGAGTTGCCCACGCACCCTGCGTGAGTCCACAATACTTTGAACCTCATATTGTGGTCTTGGATGCGAACCAGATCCGGCACCACCGGAGCAGAGGTATAGCGGTTACAGATAAGAGGCTTTTGTAAGGATACATGAAGACATTGTGACTCTGCATATTAGCGGGGTGGTCCAAAGCATAGGAAACTGGATTGATTGTCCTGAGAACTTTGAATGGACCGATAAACCATGGGGCAAACTTGTGACAAGGAGTTTGTAAGTTCAAATTCTTTGATGAGAGCCACACACGGTCCCCAACCTGAAACACCGGAGCTGGCAAACTCCTGCTGTTGGCATTTTGCCTGTAACATAGAAAGGACTCACGTAGCGAATTCTGCATTTGTGCCAAGGTGGAATGAAGCTGTCTGAGGTGTTCATCAAGGGCTGGCATCTGCTGTGTCTGAAAGCCGGCCAGAAGTAAGAATGGTTGGTACCCATAATTGGGGAGCTTCGGATGAATTATTAATCGCACAGTTTCTCGCAAATTCTGCCCAAGGAAGCAACTCAGCCCAGTCATCATGATGACTGGATACAAAGCATCGGATAAATTGTTCGAGCCCCTGGTTAGAGCGCTCAGCAGCTCCATTGGTCTGTGGATGGTATGCAGATGAATAAGACAACTGGATACCCATTTGGCTGCAGAATGCCTTCCAAAACCTGGAAATAAATTGGCTGCCCCAGTCTGATACCAACACCTGGGGTACTCCATGAAGTCTGAATACCTCACGAGCGAACACAACTGCCAATTCCTTAGCTGAAGGCAAACCGGGCAAGGGCTCGAAATGGGCCATTTTTGAGAATCTGTCTACCACCATCAATATATATGTAACCCTTCGAGGCAGGTAATTCATCTAGAAAATCGATAGACACATGTGACCATGGACGATCACCATTAGGAACAGGTTGCAATAGGCCCACTGGCAGGTGCCTGGGAACTTTGGAACGGGCACAAACAGCACAAGCAGCCATAAAATCAGTGCAATCTGCCCTTAGTGTGGGCCACCATAAAATTTGAGATAATGACCAAATTAATTGATCTCTGCCCACATGGCCAGCTTCTCGTGAAGCATGATATGTTTCAAGGAGTCTTGCCCCGAAAAGGTTCAGCTACAAAACATTTGCCCATGGGTTTTTCTGGGGGAGATTCAGTTTGCGTGGCCAAGATCACTTGACCCATGCTAGTCCGCAGGGTGGCCAGGATGCGATCTTGAGGAATAATGGGTACAGGCTGTTCCTCAGACTCTAATTCAGGACCATGCTGCCTGGACAGAGCATCAGCTCTTACATTCTTAGAGCCGGGTAAATAGGAAACAATGAAGTTAAACTGAGAGAGAAAGAGGGCCCATCTGGACGGTCTAGGGGACAATCTTTTAGCATCTGAAAGATACAACAAATTCTTGTGGTCGGTTAGGATGAGAATCTGTAACCTGGTGCCTTCCAACAAGTGAAGCCATTCACGTAAGGCCAGGATAATTGCCAATAATTCCAGGTCACCGATCTCATACACCGATTGTGCATTAGTTAATTTTTTAGAAAAGAAACCACATGGCTTAAGTGGTTGACCCGGCCCAGACCTCTGAGAAAGGACTGCCCCTACACCAGTATCTGACGCATCTACTTCAAGTATAAATGGTAGGTCCACCTTGGGGTGCGACAGGACTGGTGCAGAGGCAATTGCTGCTTTGAGTGCCTCAAATGCCTCCTCGTCCTCCTTAGACCATTCAGATGCCTTAGCGCCCTTATGTGTCAGGTCTGTAAGGGGTTTAACAATTCTGGAAAAGTCACGGATAAATTTACGATAATAGCTGGCAAAGCCAATAAACCTTTGAATAGCCTTGAGGCCCTTAGGACGCAGCCAATGAAGTAACGCTGACAATTTCTCTTTATCCATGGAAATGCTCTGACTTGAAATAACATAACCCAGGAATGGTACCATGGATCTATGAAACTCACATTTGTCAAGTTTACAAAATAATTTATTCTTCCTTAATCTTTGAAGTACGGTAGCTACATGCAAGCGATGGGTCTCGGGAGAATAAACTAAGATGTCATCTAGATAGACGACTACACAGGACTGCAACAAGTTGCGGAGAACATCATTAATTCGTTCCTGAAATACTGCTGGAGCATTACACAGCCCGAATGGCATCACCAAGTACTTGTAGTGCCCATTGCAAGTATTAAAAGCGGTTTTCCACTCATCACCTTCCTTGATGCGGATGAGGTTATAGGCAGCTCTTAGATCTAGTTTAGTGAAAATCGTCACCCCCTTGAGGCGATCAAACAGTTCGGTGATGAGTGGAACAGGGTAGGCACTCTTAACCATCAATTTATTAAGGCCCCTATAGTCAATACATGGCCTTAATTCTCCGGATTTCTTCTTAACAAAAAAAATCCTGCCCCCGCTGGCGAGGATGATCTGCGAATGATGCCCCTCTCTAGGGCATCAGAGATATACTCCTCCATGGCCACATTCTCCTCACACGAGAGGGGATACGTTCTGCCCCTAGGAGGGACAGCACCAGGTGCAATATCAATGGCACAATCATACGCCCTGTGCGGTGGCAAGGTGCTAGCCTCTCCCTTACTAAGCACATCGCTGAAGGATTGGTATTCAGGCGGTAAGGAGGGAGAGGTACAGAATATTCTCTTAGGTTGACGCAGACAGTGATTTGTACAATGCTCAGACCAGGCCACAATCTCACAGGATTCCCAGTTAATTCTGGGATTATGTGTTCTTAACCATGGGAACCCCGGAATGACCGCATAATGGGGTGACTGGATAATTTGAAAGGACAGGGTTTCGAAATGTAATGCCCCAGTCTGCACGGAGAGGGGGCAAGTCGCATGGGTGACCCGGGGAGGCACCAAAGGTCGCCCATCAATGGCCTCAATTTGCATAGGATTGTCTAGTAAAACCAATGGGATGTTATGTAATGCAGCAAACTCCTGGTCCATAAAATATCCCGCTGCTCCAGAGTCTGTTAGTGCAAGTATAGTAATGGATAAGTTGGAGGACGAAATGATCACCTCAACCACTGGTTTGGAAGGCACAACCTCTGGGGACTGCTGAATACCACCTAGGACCTGTCCCCTAAGGAAACCTAGGTGCGTGCGTTTCCCGGCCGCGTTGGACAATTACGCAACAAATGACCTCCCTTCCCACAGTAAAGGCACAGGCCATTCTTGCGACGAAATGACGTTCCTCCTTTGTGAGTTTAGTAAAGCCCACTTGCATAGGTTCAGTAGCTTCAACCTGACCAGGAGGCATGGGAGGAGAGGGAGGCATGGGTGGGAGAATATTCTTGTGCCATTGCCTTGTAGGAGACCTTGGTTTACGGTCCCTATTTTGTGTTCGTTCCCTGATCCGAGTATCAATCAGATTGACAAATTCAATGTACTTGTCCAGAGATTCAGGTACTTCCCGGGCCGCAATCTCATCCTTAATTCGGTCATTTAACCCTTGATCAAATGCCGCCACTAACGCTTCATCATTCCATCCCAACTCGGCTGCCAGGGTACGAAATTCAATGGAATAGTCTGCAACTGTACGGTTGCCCTGTCGGATATTCATAACTTGCTTGGCAGCCGAGATATTGCGCCCAGGGATCTTAAAGACACTCTGAAAGGCCCTCACGAACTCACCAAAATTGGTGGTAATGGGCTTAGCTGTCTCCCAAATTGGATTTGCCCAGGCTAGAGCCCTGCCAGTCAACAATGATATCATAAAGCCAATCTTGCTTCTCTCCGTAGGGAAAGCTTGAGGGGCTAATTCGAGAAAAATTTCCAGCTGGTTGAGGAACCCTCTACAGAGGGAAGGTTCCCCATCATACCTTAATGGTAATGGTGCCGTAGCAGATAGCCCTTTATACTACGTGTAGACATTTGAGTTAGCCACTGTCGGTGCCTGAACTGGGGTGGCCACTGAGGGTAGAGCGGATCTGTCCAAGTGTGCGGTCCGCTACAGCATAATTTGCACCACCACTGACAGTTGATCCAGACATTGCTCCTACATATCCATTCTCCAAATGGATATTGACCGAACTACCTTCACCGGACTTGTCTGAGGTCATTGGCCCTTTTGTACTGTCACGGTTTTTAGATGAACACTCAGACAGGATGGTAAGGTTAAAATGACTCTATTGAATGAGTAGCAAAAAACAAAAAGAAGGCGCTCCTAGTGCAATAAATCTTGTAAACGACCCAAACCTCTTCCCTTAAAATAGTACTCACAATTTGCTGTGGCCAACTCAACAAATATTGTCAGTTGACATATACGCTTAGGGATATTTTTATGCGCCGTCCCCCAAACAGCGATATAAAGGATGTATCTTCACCAGGCTGCTCCTCAACAAACGACTCCAAAGAGTGTAATATATGCAAAAAGAAAACACAAGAGGGCGCCAAATAGTGCCTGTTATCCTTTAAAATAGATGGATGAAGTATAGTTTCAATATACTCACAGCGCAAATGGCTATGGAGAAAGATATCTTCACTCCACAGCTGATCAAGCTTGCAGAGAATTTTTGCATACTTCATCCATCTATTTTAAAGGATAACAGGCACTATTTGGCGCCCTCTTGTGTTTTCTTTTTGCATATATTACACTCTTTGGAGTCGTTTGTTGAGGAGCAGCCTGGTGAAGATACATCCTTTATATCGCTGTTTGGGGGACGGCGCATAAAAATATCCCTAAGCGTATATGTCAACTGACAATATTTGTTGAGTTGGCCACAGCAAGTTGTGAGTACTATTTTAAGGGAAGAGGTTTGGGTCGTTTACAAGATTTATTGCACTAGGAGCGCCTTCTTTTTGTTTTTTGCTACAGTTTTCGCTTGGATTTTCCTTGTGGTTTGGAAGAGCAGCCCTCAAGAGTTTAATTGCAATTATTGTGGACTTCCTTTAAGAATTTCTCCTTCAATAATCTTTCTTTGTGGTTTGAAAGAACAGCCCTCAAGAGTTTAAGTACAATTATTGTGGACTTCCTTTAAGAATTTCTCTGTTAACAACCTGTTCTTGTGGTTTGGAAGAGCAGCCCTACTCCTTTTTTTTTTTTTTTTTTTTTTTTATTATTATCATGCTTGGTTATAAAGATAGATTGTCTGTTCGCAGTCAGTTATCTGAAGAATTCTTTTGTGGGAATGCAAATGTGAATACTAGAACAGCCAATAACTCTATGTCCGATATTAGAGGTGTTTTTAGAGAGCTTGAGTCCCTCCTTAAAGATGAATGTAGACATTGGTGGGACACTATGCTCTTAAAGAAATACCTTGAAAGTCGTATGATACCTAGAGGACTCAGATTTGCTATGAATCCTACGTTTTCTGATAAAAATTTTGTTGAAAAGTGGAATGATACTTTGGACACATGCTCATTCAGTCTTATGCATCTCCTTATAGAATATAGAGAGACTCAATTGACTGATATCAATCAGAAAATTGAAGTTAAAAATAAAGAACTTAATAAATGTCAACATATGGGTGAATTTGCGAAGTTGGAAGAGCATGTGAATAATACTATCTCCAAGTATCAAAATGAAATCATAGAGAGGAAAAAGAAGAAATATATGAGGGATGAGCTTGATTATAAAAATAAATGTGTAAGAAATTGGTCAAGACAATTGAAAGAGAACAGAAAGAACCCCAGGGGTCATGTTTCATATGATGAGGTAAAGCAGTCTCATAATAGAGGGAATGGTTTTACATATAAAGAGAGGAAAAATACATCTAAGGAGATTGATAATTCTATTAAGAATAAAATTGATTCTAAAGTTCATCCTGAGGGTATGAAGAATGCCAAGGATGGTCCAAATGGTGGTATTATTTCTGAAGAGTTGATTGACTTAAATTCGAGTCATATGGACCCTGAAGAAGGTACCTCTAGGGGACCGTGTAAGAGTTCAACTGAGACAACTCTGCCCCCTGTGGTTCCTTTTTTGGGGACAAGGGCGAATGTATCCAATTCGCCGGGTCCGTGGTGGCGACACCAAAATCGATTTCTACCCTTGAGGGAGGAAAACATTTCCAAAAGAGGAAGCATAGAGGAGGAAGAGGCAGAGGTGTCTCAGTCAAAGAAAACCAAGATAGATCAAAATTGAGTTGTGTATTCAATCTATCTAGTCATGCATTAACGGCTGATGAATATAAGGTTTTGGAGAAAGGGTTATCATTTTGTCCTACTTCTAATTCCAATATGTTTGATTTATTTGTAGATTTGCAAAAATTTATTCGTAAGTTATCTTTAAAGCGATATTTCGCTTATAAGAAATTTAGAGATAATCAGTGTATCCCTGTAATAACAGAACAGGATATTGTCAATGAGGAAGGAGATGTGATCATTCCATTTATAGATGATATGACAAGGTCTATGTTAGAAGGTCCAGTTCCTTCGGGAATGAAGCCCAAATCAACATTTTTCCCTGTTGAATATAAGGGAGATCACATCAATGTGTTTCAAACAGTTGTGATGAATGATTTTAGGAATATGACCACTGGGGGGTTTGATGGGTATCACAATCTCTCTTGGAATGAAAGAAAAGCGGTTAGAAGTCTAAAGGAGAATTCTCAGATAATAATTAAGTCTGCAGATAAGGGTGGAGGAGTGGTGGTGCAAGATCGTGTTGATTATCTTAGAGAGGCCTCTAGGATATTATCTAACGAGACGTACTACAAACTTTTAAAAAAAGATCCTACCCCCGCATACTTGGGAGATCTGAGAGATCTGTTAGATGAGGCGGTTGATTCAGGCCTGTTGGGGATTTCGGAGAGAGACTTTATCTTTCAGCCTAATCCACAGTTGGCTATTTATTACCATCTTCCCAAGATACATAAGTCTCTCTTTGATCCCCCCGGCAGGCCAATCATCTCAGGAATTGGTTCTTTGACTGCCAATCTTTCGGCTTATATTGATTTCCATCTCCAGAGGAGAGTATTGGGACTCAAATCATATCTTCGTGATACTTCCCATGTATTGTCATTGTTGAGAGATTTCAAGTGGGAAAAAGATTTTCATTGGGTAACTTTAGACGTAAATAGTCTTTATTCCAATATACCACATCAAGGAGGACTTAAAGCAGCTAGGTTCTTTTTGATGGAAGATCCACTTATGCCTTGTACTCAGATTGATTTCATTGTTCGGGCCATCGAATTCACCCTTTCACACAACTACTTCGAATTTAACAATCAGATGTACCTGCAAGTAAAAGGCACGAAGATGGGCACCAAGTTCGCGCCAAGCTATGCGAACCTCTTTATGGGTTATTTTGAGAATCTGAAGATCTATCGGGATTGTCCATTTGGCGCGAACTTGGTGCTATATCGTAGATACATCGACGATATTTTAGTTGTGTGGAAGGGTGAACGAGATGGTATTGAGCGGTTTGTCTCTTATATGAATGACAACCCATGGCAAATGGAGTTTACCAGTACTATAGATTCTAGTGTGATACAGTTTTTAGATCTTGAATTGAGAGGTATACTGTCCCAATCAGTTGGTACACGCACACATTTCAAGACTGTTGATTCCAACAGTTTTTTAGATTTTCAGAGTTGCCATTACAAACCTTGGCTCAGGAATATACCTTATAGTCAGTTTAGACGTATTAGGCGAAACTGTACATCTTTGTTGGATTATGATATACAATCAGATGTCTTAAAGAAGAGATTCTCTGATAAGAACTATCCACGACGTTTGGTGGATGATTCTTATTTAAAAGCTAGGAATTATACTTTGAAATCAAATAATGAGAATACACAACATAAAAATGTTGTTAGTTTTCCTAATTTCATCACAAATTTTAATTCTCAGGGTAAGGAGATAAGAAATATTATATCAAGGCATTGGAATATTTTGAGAAATGATGCCCTTTTGAAAGATGTAATACCTAAGAATCCTAAAATTACTTTTAGGAGATCGAGAACTCTAAAAAACATATTAGCGCCGAGTAGATTCAAAACCAAAAGTGGTAGTAAAGAAACGGCGGAAGCTGACACAGCAATTTCTGACATAGTAATTTCTAAGACTAAGAATTTTTTAGAGATGCCAGATATGGGAGTATATAAGTGTTTCTCCCAACGGTGTCTAACATGTCCTTATATTGGAAATAAGGTAAAAAGTTTTAGTTCAGTGGTTATAGGCGAATGTTTTGAGATTACCTCATTGATGACATGTGCTTCGCGCTTTGTTGTGTATCTTTTGTCCTGTGAATGTAATATGCAGTATGTGGGACGTACTACTCAGTGCCTTAGGACTAGATTTGGACAACATAGGTGTAATATAAAGAAAAATTTTTTAAAACATAGTGTCTCCCGACATTTTGCTGAGAAACATAATGGTGATCCAAGAAGTCTAAAAGTAATCCCTATTGAGTGGGTTAGTTCATATGCAAAACCTAATAGACTTAAGAGACTCATCATGCGTGAATCCTATTGGATTTATAGATTAGATACATTAAGTCCTAGAGGTTTAAATGAGAATATAGAAATGTCTTGGTGAAAATTTCACTTTATTTTATTTTAGCTTATATAGGAGTTGTTGTATGGTCACTTTGAGAGATTACATATGGTTATTGATGCAGCTGATGTGTATGTGCACATACAGTTTATATATAGGATTTTAGTTTTTATATATAGGAGTTTTTGTATGGACACTTAAGAGATTACATATGGTTATTGATGTTGTTGATGTGTATGTGCACCGATGGCTTTGGATATGTTGCACGTCGGTGCATTCACACATCGCTATACTAATGGGTTTCATGGTGGGTATATTGTTGGTAATAGATAGTGATGGAGGATCTATAAAACATTTATAAGTGGGTATATGCACTTTTATTAATTTAGTCTCCCTCTGTTTGCTAGGGCTTGTATGTTGGTTGTGTGTACGCCCTCAATAGGGGCGAAAAATTGATTGCGATTTATAAATCATATTGTCAATAGTGTCTGCGCATGTGCCATGCGCCATGTTGCTCTTCCCAAATGTTGCGCTGAAGCGCGGCGTTCCATACTTCCGGGTTCGGATGTAAACTTCCGGTTTATGACGAACTTCCGGTTATGGGGTTGATGGGAGTCAGGATGTTGAGTGTACCGAGGTACACATGGCGCATGACACATGGCACTGGACAATCAATGTCTGGAGCACTAGGTCAGCACGGAGTTTTCCTCAGTGGTAGAGGATTCACATCCGGGTTATAACGGTCTGTATAGTGTTTTGATATAATGATCACATCTAATTTATATAACCAATGAGGAAAGGGACTTTTGGTTACAATCTATGGCTGTTGATTTATACAACAGGTGAGTTTAATAAGGTCATCATTGATATTTGACCCTTGGGATTTTCAAATTGTTTTGACCAATGGATAGAGGTTTTGAGTGCTTGCAATTAAGGATCAAGGGTATTTAAATAGAAGTTGATGTATTGCTGCTTTTCATAGAATCGATATAGGCTTGGCTAGATCTGATGAAGTGATCTCAGTATCACGAAACGTTATCATTATAGTCTACCTTTATTATTTTAGATATTGTATATTTTTTATTATTTCCAACTATGTTTGGATTTTTATAATAAATATAATATTTTCAAAAGAATTAAGCAGCTTAGTAGTGTTTCATCAACCCAAGATCCAACGTTGGATGTTCCAGCAACATTTGGTTTCCTGAGCAGAGACAGGAAAAATTCTCTGCAAGCTTGATCAGCTGTGGAGTGAAGATATCTTTCTCCATAGCCATTTGCGCTGTGAGTATATTGAAACTATACTTCATCCATCTATTTTAAAGGATAACAGGAACTATTTGGCGCCCTCTTCTGTCTATTGAATGAGAGCATACAAGGAATAAGGCCCTGGGGCCCACAAGGCAATTCACACAGTGATATACAGATACACAATAGAAATAAGGCTGCAGTACCAGAATAGGTGGACTGGAACAACAGGTTAAAAGCTGGTAGAGAAGACTCTGGCAGGATTAGTGAGATCGAAGGCAACTCGTTGGAGAGCTGACCAGGAGAGTGTACACCAGAGGTGCACGTGGAATGGAACTGGCACTGCCCAGGCGACTGGGCACCAAACCCAGAGGAGCGAGACAACACTGGCCCAGACTGTTTGATATGGTAACAAGGCAACTCTGACCCAGACTGTATGGTATGGCAATGAGGCAACTCAGACCCAGACTCAGGCCCCAAATACCGAGCAACTGTGGAGTGGCAATACTACCCTCAGGAAGGGTAACGGGCAGACCCTAGGATGCTAGGGGTGGATCGAGGCGACAGTAGGCAACTGTAACACAATCAGTGACCACACAACCTACAGTATGGAATGTGCAATGCTGGCTCTAGCTCGAGGTACTGCAGAGAGCAGTGTAAGCCCTTCCCTGGACTATCCAGGTATCCACAGGGTTAATGGTCAATGCCCAGCGACTTACTGAAAACTCCCAGAGGGAGTGAGCACAGCGTAAAAGGTAGGAAGGCCACAGAGAGAGAGATCAGAGTAATACAGTCAGTGTAAGAACACTTGTACTGGTACTTCGAATGTGCACACCGCCAGCAATGGTTATAGGAGCAGCTTAAGCCCAAGCTTAGCCTTTGGTGGACAAGAAATAGCGCCACGCGGCGCACCACCACAGACAATGCAAAGCCCAGTATCACGATGACCACCAGAGGTCGCCCAGGGCACAAACGGACACGGTTGGTACCGGAGCCGGTAAACCAAACCGGAGACAGTAACGGAGAGGAACAGCGCCACCAGCGGTCAGCAATGGAACGGGTCCTATGGCCGGATACAGTCGGCAACTGAGCGGGTCTCAGTCTGATGTGGTCAGTCACGGAGCAGTTCACAGCCAGATGCAGACAGAAACGGAGCGGGTTCTCCAGCCAGCAGCAGTCAGCAACGGAGTGGGTTCTCAGCAGGATATGGACAGCAACGGAGCAGGTGCTTCAGCCAGATAGAGTCAGCAGCGGAGTGGGTTCTTCAGCCAGATGCAGTCAGCAACGGAGCGGGTTCTTCAGCCGGATGCAGTCAGCAACGGAGCGGGTTCTCAGCCAGAAATGGTCAGCAACGGAGCGGGTTCTCAGCCAGATACGGTCAGCAACGGAGCGGGTTCTCAGCCAGATACGGTCAGCAACAAAGCGGCTTCTCAGCCAGGATACAGTCAGCAACGGAGCGGGTTCTCAGCCAGAATACGGTCAGCAACGGAGCATAGCAACAGGAACTCAGGAACAAACTCGTAGTCAGTCAGGCCAGGTCATACACAAATCAGCAAAAGTGCAGAATAGACTCAGGAACTCGTACACCATGAAAGAGTGCCTAAGGGAGGACATCCCAGGGTATATAAAGGCAAGCCCAGTGTTAGCAATTAAGACCAGCCAATCAGAAGGCAGCAGAGAATAATAATGTCACCGCTCAGCACCGGAAGCACGGGCACCGTGATACCAATACAGTTAAAGTGGAGAGTGGAGCACCTCAGAGTTCAGTAGTAGGTCTGCTGCTTTTTAACATGTTTATAAATGACCTGGAAATAGATATAGAAAGCAAAATATCAATATTTGCAGATGACACTAAGTTATTCAGGGTGATTAATTCAGAACAGGATATTTGCTCTCTACAGAGGGATTTATTTAAAATGGCAGATTGGGCAAACAAATTAAATATGTAGTTTAATGTGGGAAAGTGTAATTTGGGAGTAAATAATCCCAAGGCTACTTATGAACTTAATGGAATCATATTAGGGGACTCATTGCTAGAGAAAGACCTGGGTATCCTTGTAAACTACAAACTTGGAAACAGTGACCAGTGTCAAATAGCAGTAGCAAAAGCAAACAAAATACTGTCTTGTATAAAAAGAGGTTTTGAAGCAAGAGTGGATAACATAATTTTGCCATTGTACAAATCATTGGTAAGACTTCACCTCCAATGTGCACTACAGTTTTGGGCACCAGTTCTGAAAAGGATATACTAGAACTAGAGAGGGTACAGTGAAGAACAAAATTAATTAAAGGAATGGAGGACTTGACGTATGAGGAATGACTAGACAAACTTGATTCATTTACTCTAGAGAAAAGACGACTAAGAGGGGACCTTATCCCATTATACAAGTATATGAGAGATCAATACAAGGATCTCTGCGGTGAACTATTTATTCCAAGGCCTGATCAGGTGACCAGGGGACACCCCTTGAGATTAGAGGAAAGGAGGTTTAGACTTCAGCACAGGAAGGGTTTTTTTACAGTAAGATCTGCTAAATTGTGGAATACTTGCCCAAGGAGGTTATGACAGATACAATGGATACATTTAAGAGAAGATTAGATACATTTCTTTCAAAAAGAAACATACAGGGTTATACTCTGTATTAGTAGGCAAATTAGGAAGGCCTGATAAAGACTAACTTATTTGGTAGCAGGAAAGCTATACAGTTCTAATGTCACTAGGGTATGAGGCAAAGGTTGAACTTCATGGACTTGTGTCTTTATTCAACCTAATTTACTATGTTACTATGTTTGTCTGATCACTGCCTGCACTGACCTCTGGCTTGTCTTGGCCATCCTTGATCTCTGCCTGCCCTGACCCCTGGCTCTATCTGACCGTTCTCTGGATTCTCCCTTTGGGCTCTGTCTCGTCAGTTCTCCTCTTTTCCTGTTTGTCCTTATTGGGCTTGCATTTCGGCTCCACCATTGTCAATAAAAAGCCGAGCATTTGGGGGCCTGTCCTCTATACTTGCCTCTCTGTTCCTCACTTTTGACAGACCCTACATGTTTGGCCTTGACAAATGCAGATGCAATGTCTAATTTGGGCACATGGACCTGCCCACTGCACCAGTTCCAAGGCTTCCTCAAATATATTGATATGCTATACTAGTTTTTTCCTGTTTTATGGCATAATTCACTTACCCTCCAACTGGAAAGGACAAGTGATTTATCAAGTGGAACTTTCCCACCTCCTTCTTTTGCACATCCAATGGAGAGATTTTAAACCCCTCCAAAGCTGGCACTCTAAAGGGGCCAACTATTTTGCCTATCTTGATCCCCTTCTTCAACTTTTTCCTTATAACTTCTGGAAACTGGTTTGCTAACTTCAAATTAGGCACCACCTTCTGCCCCAAAACTCCCTGAACTGGAATCCTGAACCTTTCCACAAAACCTTTCAAAGACAAAGCTGCATGTCAGGTTCCCACAGCATACCTTTTCTTTATTTGTGAGAGACAGTGAAAGCAGCACAATGCTGCAGCTACTTAGGATAGGCAAAAAAGTTAAATTGCAGTGTAGTTTACAGAGCCTTGTAGGCAGGACATTTGTTCTCTGTGTTTGGGGAATCTGGGGGCACACAGGAAGGGAGAAAGGAGAGGAAGGGAAAAAGTAGACTTATCTAAAGTACCCCAAAATCCTGCCTCATCTGGCTATTTTCTCTGTGTTAGGAATATATGGGGGTATGAGAAGGGAGCAAAGGAGATTTCCCCCAAAATATTGTGTGTCTGACTGGGAAGGCACAGACAGCCGTGATCCAAGTTACTTCCTGACCTGGCTGTTATATTAGTGCTACTATATGAATAATATAGTAATAGTGGAAGGTTAAATATGATATTGATCCTCAGGGAAATATTCGACTGATATTTAGAGTCAGGGAAGGAATTTTCAGCCCACTTGGTGCTTCACTGGAAATGGCTTTAACCCTTTGAGTGCCAGAGGGGTATGGAATGCATTGCATCCATATTCTTCATCATATTAATAACTTGGATATAGTAGATTGTACAGCCTTCCAGGACTTGGAAAGCCCATTATATATACTGTATGCTATTTCATTCTAATTTTATTCTATAAAGCATACTAAACTATTTGGATGTGCTCTTTTTGTTCTTCTTGTTTTTTGAAAAGCCCATTATATATATAATGTATGCTATTTCATTCTAAGTGTGTTGTTCTTTCTGTTTAAGTCTCCTTTAATAGTTCAGTGCACTACAAGTGTCACTTAAAATTTTGTTGGCCTCATGTTATGGTGTATTGCCTTGCTGGTCTTATGTAGTACTCTTCTGGTCTTATTTAGTAGTGTATTGCTCTTATTATGCTGTGATATTCTGCTGGACTCATATAATCATGTGGTGTGATTATAGTCTTATGCAATTATAGATTGTCCTCCTGGTCTCATGTAATACTCTATGGTCCCTTTTAAAGTGCAGTGCCCATCTGATGTGTAATACTTTGTTAGTTTCATGTAACGGTATATTATGTATTTACATGGATACATGAGTTTGTTCTTCAAGTGGACCACATATTTTACTTCCCTTGTGGGCCCTACATATCTTATTCTGTCACTGTGTGTACAAATTTCTGGTAAATAGTTTGTTTTAACAACTTTGTGTGCCTTTCTTTCTTGTATCTGTAAATCTCTAACATTGGCGTGTGTTTGTTTCTATTCAGTCTTCAGGCTGTTGTCAGCAAATGGTAGTAACTCTTTGGCAGCCAAGAAAGAGAATACTTTGTGCATATGTTTAGATAGCTGATAAGTACATATTGGGGATTATGTATCAAAAGAGGCATTTATGAATTATGTACCACTAATTATTCTTGGGTATTTAACACCTCTATATTCATTTAGTGCATTTTCTTCTCTTCGTACAAAGCTAGCAGATGCACACTCCTGCCTGTACCCACATTGCAGAGACGTGAAAGTAAAGTAGTAGTTCAAAAACCGACTATAGCAATGGTTGCTGCAGCGTGTGCAATAAATAATGCCCCTTCTCCAAGGGAGGATGCATTTTGTCAAGGTCCCAGCAAAACCTCCAGCACCGCGAGTGCCACTACAAATAAAGAACCATATAAGAAGACATATAAGAAGAACACTGAAGATGACAACAAGTCACATTCAAGTGTTGATGATGGCAATAGCATAATAGCAGCTGAACCACTTGCTGCATCATATACTGAGACAAAGAGGCACCAACATACCTGTCCTCAAAGTAGTAGCAATTTTTGTTACAGTAAAAGTAAAAAGAAATTGTTTGGGACCTCTAAAAGCTTAGAGGAACATAAGGGTAGTGGACAAGAATTGGCAGGTGGTGATGCTGCTGAGGATGACCAAATGATGACTGATGATGATGCAGATCTAGAATATATCCCTCCAGCATCCTTCTCTTGTTGAATTACAAATGAAGTTCAGAGTGAGGATGATGACATAGCTATAACGTTAGCAGAAAGACAAAGGCTGAATCTTCCACCACTGAAAAAGTATCACAGTCTCCCTTGGGCTATCCTGTGCTTCCTTCCTCTTTGGTGTGTAGGCCGGCATATTTGCAGCCACTTCCACATTGCTGGCATCATGAAACAGGCACTGGCTGTCATGTTTCTCTGTTTTCCATGACTGGCAATACCTGCATAGTTACTGGGGTGGTGGTACTATTCCACACTAATGTTGGAGCTGGAACCAAGTCCTTAAACCTTTAAATGTTTAGAGAAATAGGCAATGTGGCACTTTGCCTTGTATTGCATATCTATCTGGTCCTTAAAGGGTTAATGCTTCTCCAACCTGTTGCTGAATTCGTAAACTATATATATGCCACAAATGGTCCTCTGTATGAGGCAGTAGGGAGCAGTTGTGTAATTCCTGGAGGGTCCTGGAGCAAAATATTTTTGGGCTCACTAACACAATTTTCTGTTCACAGACTCATAATTAGAACCTTTTGGAAGCTGGGGTAGGTGGGGTCCCCATGGATTCTGGGCCCTGGCACAGCTGCACCCTCTGTACCTCTTGTGGTTATGTCCCTAGTGGAGAAGTGTATGAGCTTTTTCAGGGAAATCTTTTCCTCTGTGCCTTGTTTAATGCTATGTACTAAAAAAGTATCGGAGGAAAGCATGCTATAAGCATAGCTGGGAACTTGTCGGATTTCACCCAGCGACTCCGGATTTAGAGCAGGGTCTCTGTGTGAAACCTTCAATTCTCCGGGTATACAGTATGTGCCCGTATATCCTGTGAAGCTGTGAACTTGTGACCTGTGCTACTTGATGAATGATGAGATGACGAGTAGGGATGGGCGAAAGTTGACGCCGTGTTCCTGCGAGAAATTTCGCAAAAATCACAAAGTTGTCTGCTTTTCAAAAGAAAATACGCTTTAAAACCAACGGTTAAAATTTTTGCATGTTTCGCCCATTAGCCAAAATCTTTCGCCATTTTTTTCAATGGCTAGAAAGTTTCCGCCCATTGATTTACGTTGTTCTTTCATACTTCCACTGTAAAAACGTGATGTTTTCCTGAAGGCAGACACAATGGAAGCAGCTACAGAGCGAGGTAAATGTGCTGTGCTGTTCTGCTGTGATATTTTGCAAAAATTGACGCAGGAGAGGCTCATAGTGACTCCTATCACTATGAGCAGCAAAAAGAGGAACTGGAAGGACCATTATTATGTGTCCACTGAGTCTGTGGAGGAGGAGGAGGAAGTGACCAGCAGTAGTGAACCATTTCTGTCCTGTCCCCCTAAATCACCCCAAGGGATCTTGGGGAATTTAATGAGAAGGGAGGGAGAAAAGGGAATGGGAAGGAAGGGAATAAAGGGTAGTATTAGTGAGAGCAGGACAGGTTAGCTGCCTGTGCCTGATGCAAGACGTGCTGCCCCTGCTGCTAGTGCCACATTTCTGTACTTGCAACCACTAGTGTTGTACCTGGTGCCAGTCGTGCTGCCACTAGTGTCGTACCTGCTGCAAGACGTGCTGCCCCTGGTGCCACTAGTGTCGTACCTGCTGCCATACTTGCTGCCATTATTGTTGTACATGCTGCCCCAGCTGCCAGTGCCACCATTGCTTTACCTGCAGCCACTAGTTTTGTACCTGATGCCACACATGCTGCCCCTGCTGCCAGTGCCACCATTGCTGTATATGCAGCCAATAGTGTTGTACCTGCTGCCAGATGTGCTGCCCCTGCTGCCAGTGCCACCATTGCTGTTCCTGCAGCCACTAGTGTTGTACCTGCTGCCAGTGCTGAACCTGCTGCCAATGCTGAACCTGCTGCTAGTGCTGAACCTGCTGCCAGTGCTGAACCTGCTGCTAGTGCTGAACCTGCTGCCACCAATATTTTGCCTGCTGCTAGTGTTTCTGGTAGTACTCGGGTGGGAAGGAGAAAATGATGCCAAGTGTGACACCAAGGGACCCTAAATCACACTTGCCTTTCCCAAGCAGTCCTGCCAGTGCTAGTACTACTGCTACTAAGGTCCAGCAGCTTGTTAGCGTTAGGAGTGAAGGAGGGGTAATCAACAATATCCTCATATTCCTAGTGACTGTAGACTGAGGAGGAAGACTCTGCGGCTGTGGTTGGTGTTAGTAGTAGTAGCAGTAATGGTGAAACAGCCGAAGTGGTAGGGGAAACATTGGAGAGCGTCCAGACTAGCTGTCAAGGGAGCCCACACCATTCCTCTGACCCTGGGACTGGGAGTCCTCCCCTTCCCTTCACTACAGTGTCCAGGTGGAACATTATCCTGAAGAGGCTAGAACTGGTGTTGGGGGAGGAGAGCAGGCTCGGAATTAATACCACCACAACCAGCAGGAGAACAGATCAGCTGCCTGTGCCTGCTGCTACTGCTAGTGTGCCTTCTTCTTCAGGTCAAAAAGAAATGGCAAGTTTGACATTAGGGGACCCTCTGTCATATTGCTTGTCACCTCCTCCAAGCAGCAGTGAGATGTCTGGAATAGAGCAGCAGCAACAACAGCATGTAGGGACTAGTGTTGGTGATGATGATGATGCTGGAGAATCTGGGGTGGAAGAGACATTGATGGCCTTTTTAATGGAAACTGAGAAGGAATGGGAGACAGGGATGAGGCCGGGCATCACTACCACCAATAGCAATGGCATTTTGGAATTAGAGGAATTTGCAGCTCCTCTAATTCCTTCTGATGCAGAGATGCAAGGGCAGCAGGATGCTGAGGAGCAGGCTAATGGGACACAGTGGGAATTGGGTCAACAAGTGATGCGGGACTAGGACAGGTTCCACTTGCCATCAGTAGCAATATTCCTGAATCTGAGGCAGTAGCAGCAACAGCAGCAACATTATCCACTGCCACAGGCAGTGAAGGGGAATGTGGAGGACAAGAAGAAAGATGCCACTCTTCTCCATCTGTTCCCTTCCCCCTGAAGTCATCATGGGTTTGGTACTATTTTTCCGTTGGGGCAGGCACAGTGCAGTCATCAGCAATGGCACTGTGCACAATTTGTGACAAGTCAGTGAAAAGAGGAAAGGAGGGAACACACCTTGGCACAAGCGCCCTGATATCACACATGAAACTCAGACACCATGACATTTACATCAAACATGTTAAAGACAAACACCCACCACAGAAATCAAGCACCGCTTTTGCTGTTCCCTGACTTTCCAGAAAGGTAACAAGAGGCGAGGTGGAGATCAAAGAGGAGGAGGAATAGAACAACCCAGGCAGTGGCTGGAAGTCCCATGACGAGTGAAACAACTAGCTCGCCATCACCTTCTAGGGTAACTACATCTTCTACGTCCCCCGCCAAATGATAGCCACTCTGTTGATGTTAGGATATGGCAGTTCATCTCTACTCATTGCACACTGCGTGGTGCACTGACCACACATGCCAGTATGGTGGAGGAGAATCGCAATCAGTGCATCAAGTGGCATCTGAGGAGATTCCATCCTGCAGAATATGCTAAGATGGTGGCAGGGAGGGTTCATCATTACTATTAAACTGTAAGCAAGTTGTCATATGTCCTTAGCGGGTGTGGAAAAGGGGTACAGTGACAGCGGCAGTACTTAGTTTCGGGTGTCATAGTGTTTGGATACAGTTGTGCCCCAGATGTTATTTACCACACACACACACACACACACACACACTATGCACATTGCAGTTGCTGATGAGACCCGTGGTTCCTGCTCTCAAGGGAAAAGTATATTCTAATAACAACACACCCATGATGATTTTGGAGGAGGGGCAGGTGGAGAAGATTTAATGACCAACTTGTTCTTTTCTCCACATATACTGGGGGCTATTTATTCTGCTGCTACTGCCTCAGGCGCATCACTGGAGCCAGTCGTGGCAAGTGGAACCTTCATCATCCATCTTCCATGTTACTGCTATTGCTGATCCCATTCTCTTTCAGCTGCCTAATCATCCTGCTGCTTAAACAACTTAACAGCAGCAGTACGAGCAGAAGTTTCAACTCAGGACTCAGGAGGACATTTGACAGTGGGCATTGGCCAACATGACCTGCTGGCATTAGGCCAGTAGGGCATTTTTATTTTTTTTCTCAGGGCTTGTGTTTTGAAAATAAATAAATAAAAAATAAAAAAACTAGTCCTACAAAAAAATAAACTATTTTTGGGGGTTTGTTTTTAACAAATCAATATTTCCTAAGTGCTTGTGCCAAACAAGCTTAAGTCCTACAAAGCAATGTATCTTCAGGGCTTGGGCCTCTAATACGTCTAAGTCCTACAAAGGCCTCTAACAACAAATCAAACAAATCATCCTCTACAAAATACTCTATCAAGTCAAGTATCAGTCCACCCCAGTGACAGCTTATGTTAGGGGGATTCCTGTCTCTATCACTTTACATACAAATTTCTAATTTTTTTTTATTAACTGTCCCTCCAATAGCAGTCAAGAACGTCACCCAAAACAAATTCTCTGTTCAAATGATTAATTCATTCACCAGAGCAGGCACCCTCCTCAGACCACTTTATACCATGTCTTATGGTTTCTATTTTATTTTATTTTAATTAGGATTTATTTTTTATTAACTCCCCCCCAATCCCAGTAAACAACCCCCCCAAAAATCATTCCCTGTTCAACTGATTCTCTCCCCACACCCCACCAACACAGGCACCCTCATGCCCCTTTTATAATATGCCTTTTTACCACCCCGCAAAAACTTTATATTGATTAAGTCTTCATCTGGCGACTAGCTGCTTTCCGGCCGGCTCCAAAAGGGACTGACAGCGCAGGTGCACGGACGTCACTATGGCAAGATGTCCGTGCTTCCTGCTACTGTCAACCTCCGAATAAGTCAAAAATCTTTTAAAATAGGTAATATTTCTGGCGACTAGCGCTACTAAGCAGCTAGTCGCCAGATGAAGTCTTAATTAATATAAAGTTTTTGCGGGGTGGTAGTTCCCCTTTAAATAATATTTATTTTATGTTGTGTGTAACTTCAAAGTTCCCATTGATTTCAATGGAGTGAGCTAGGTGAGAAAAGTGGAAAATTGACACTTTTCTCTGGAAATTTTTCACCAAACGGAAAGTGCCATTTTTCGCCGATTTCAGTTTGAGGTGCAAATTTTCACCCATCCCTAATGACAAACGATGCTGTGTGCATGGTGTCAGGTCAAGAGGAAAGCAAGAAGCAGGGAAGGTGGGGGAACAGAGGCAAGGAAGGCAGTGGGGCAGAGAGCCTGTTGTGGCCACCAGTGTTGTTATATAAGTTCTTTGGAGTTCATTATTTCACTGTGGTGAGATGGTTGGGAATGAAATGAAATTGAGTGCCAGAGTGGTACAGAATGCATTGCAAAGCAATGTATTCCGTACCATTCTGGCACTCAATGGGTTAAGCATGATGCTTTTTTTTTTTTTTTAATTTTTTTTTTTTTTAACCTCATGGTGAGCTGTAACTGAAGGTTCCCAGGTATGGCTGAAAGGAAGGCCTTGGAGGCTTCTGTTAAAGTCTTATTGCTGCTAGAGTCCATGCACCGGTCCGGTATGTACTATGGCAATCATATGTGGTTAAAATACTCATTGAAAAAAAAAACTGAGAATTTTGGGGAATATGTATTTCTCCCCTAGTGTGCAGTTGTTTTGCTCCAGAATTGATGCTCTTTTCTTTTGTGAATAAGACCTAATGGCCCATATTTATAAAAAGAAACAGGATATATTCTATAATGAATCAGCTGCATCACAGGGAACAAATGCACTTGAAAATAGCTTTTTAACCCATTCAATGCCACAGATGTTTGTATTGCATTGCATCACAATGCACTGGAGACCTACCTAGCATTCAAGAGGTTAAATGCCCAATTTAATTTAACTGGAATCTTTACATGTCCCCCTTTACTCCAGTTTGTTTTTACAAATATAGGCCAATGTATTTTAGCCTTAAAATTGCTCTATCCTTCTAGAGGAAGATATTCCCCAAATTTCCATCTTAAAAGGAAGTTTATTAACCCCATGAATGGCAGAGATTTCTACAATGCATTGCTTTGCAGTGGACTGGAGACCTCTGTAGCATTCAAAAGGTTAAAAGCACGATATACACTGTGAGAATTTGTATTTGTTCCCTGAGGTGAAGTTGGTTCTTTGCAGGATTGCAACATTCCAATTTTATTCATATGGGCCCATCATCTTGTTGCCTATTTGCCTTAAATAATTCACATTTTGTTTGGCAATGGACCTATACAGCCACTCATTTAGCCTTTTTTACAATATATATTTTGGCTGTATTTTTATCTTACCTTTATTCTAACATCGGCCTGGATTCAATTGTGATTGATAACTTTATCAAGGGTTTTATCTACGAATATCTCTGTCCTTAGACTTCAGTGGGAATTTGTTAGCTGAAACTTGTTACCTGAAATGTACTCTTATTCAGAGGATGACATGACATCCCCAATTAAATCAATTAATATTTTTAGTTCTTCCCAATTGGTTTGCCCTTGAATCCCCCCATTTTTCTTTTGAATGTACAACCCACATGTCTTAGTGTATCTGAATGTGTAAATGCATTCATAATTTGTACTAGATGTATTAACTCAATATTCAAAGAAATAATACTAAATAACATCATTTTTGAATGGTAATTGTTTAATCACTCATGCCATCTACTGGCAGAGGATAGCTGATTTTTCAAGGACTTATTTACAGTTGGATTCCATTGTTGATGAATACTGGTTTTATCTATACTCTTTCCCATAGACTTTAGTAGGAATCTGTGAGATAACACCAGATATACATTTATCAGTGCAATTCAATCTAGACCTGTATTTGAAGAAATGTCTTGCTTTTTGAGTTTCATCCATCCAATCATTCATTATAAAAGAAAGATGATGAGGAAAATACAATATGCAGTATGAACAAAAACAATGTGTATAAACCACCAAAGTGTGGTATAAATGATTGCACTTACAAACTGGAAATACTTTTATGATTCAAGCGTCATGCTTTACTTGATGTGGATGTATTGCATTGTTGCAATGTTGTGAGAGCTTTCCCTTGTACCTGTTACAGTCTATCTACAGATATTCTGTACTGTTGCTAAGTTTTGAGAGCCCCCCATTGTTACAGTTGTCAAGTTAGACAAGGAGTCAGACGGTATAGTTAAAATCACCTTTATTAAAATAATAAATAGTAGGTAAATAATGAAGATACTATAAGCAGAGGGTGTCTGGAGAGGTTAGAGAAATAGGAGCCTGCCAATGAGTCAACCACAACTGCTGGAGAGTAGGCCGAAGCCAACTGGTAGTCTCAGGGTAATAGGTGGAACTCAACAGAGAACCTACAGTCTCCTGTAACGTAGAAACAAGAGAGACTACTGACTTACACCTGCAGTCAGTAAGGAAGAGCTATTCTCCAATAAGGATGGCAACAATGGAGACTACTGACTCACGCCTGCAGTCAGTAAGGCCGGAGTCTGCCAGAGCCCCAGGTCTGCACCAGGATGGATGTCTGTGGTGAACGGAGCCACACAGCGGAGTGAACAGACAGAGCCACAGGCCAGCACCTGCTAGGACAGTCAGACAAGCCAGGTTCATACACGGAGCGGGTAGTCAGCCATAGCCACAGGTCTGCACCAAATTGGATGTCTAAGACAATGGAAAGCGCAGAGAGAATGGTCAGACAGAGCCACGGGTCAGCACCACAATGGACAGTCAGACACGCTGGGTCATACACAGAAAGGGTAGTCAGCCAGAGCCACAGGTCGGCACCAGATTGGATGTCTAAGACAATGGAGCACACAGAGAGAATGATCAGATAGAGCCACAGGCCAGCACCAGAATGGATAGTCAGACAAGCCGGATCATACACAGGATACAGGAACAACTGGAACTAGAACTGCACTGAACAACAAGATTATAAAGGGCCATTGTCCAACAGCCAGCTTGCAGCACTACTAGAGAAGCAATATCCAGAGCCGCCTCCTCCTCTCTCACCTCCCCCTTTCACGTCCTCTGAATCCTTGATCTCCTCCATAGCCACTTCTTTCACAAACTCCTCCTTGTCTGGAGTATTCTGGTCTAGGTTCACTGCAATGGTTACAGGAGTCTCTTCTGGCAAAATTTACATTACTAGAGAAGGGGGTTGGGCAAAGCCAGTCACCATTCTGTGTTGCACCACTGTTACCTCTGAAAGAGCCATGGCCCCCAAAACCACCACCTACACCACATCTTCCACCACCACCTCCAGACCCACCATCTCTCATAAACTCTGGCCGATAATCCAGTTCCCTTTTAACAGGCAAACCAGGAAGTAGATGGGTGAAGCTATCAGCCCCAAACAGTACAAAACAGAGGCCTGCGATATATTGCAACATCGCGCCTGAAAGTGACGTGTGACCACGATATGCCACAGAACACAGACCCCACTCCACTGCAATCTACGGAGCAGGCCCCCATTAGCATGAGGACATGGACAGCCACTGAGAACGCCAAGCGTGTCTAGGCCCAGTCCTCGGAATGACGCATGGGATAATGCCGGGGCGACATTTCAAGCCATCAATTACCTTTTCAACCCACCAGGCGTCGCTGGATCTAAGGTAACTGTGACACCCATTCAGTATGTATCAGTGTCAGTCCAACAAGTGAGAGTTTACATTTTTATTGCCTCTCTTGTACACTGTCTGTCTTCAGAATCAGAACATGGCCTTAACTTGGACACATTTTCAAATTTCTGCAATTATTTCACAATTGTATGTTAACACGGAAACACATAAGGGTGACATTACAAAAGTGAGCAATCACACACACAGCACAAAGACACGCTGGAAGTGCACAGTTGCATGCTGATGTTGCACCATTTGGTGCCAAATTTCACCTATTAAGAACCCAAGCTACAATCAAGAAGTGCTCAGTTGTCTTGGCTCTCTGTTTCTTTGGACTGCTCTTGATTACTGCCTGCCCTGACCTATCTGCATATTTACAGATTCTGAATCTGAACTGAGTTCCCATGACCTTGGACTGTCTGACAGTGCTTCCACCTCTTACCTTCTGTACCATGCCATGGATTTGCTTCTTTGATTACTCATAGCCACACAACCTCTAAGGCTTAACTCTAGTGTGTGAGCAGTTGGCCTTGTGTGGACCAGCTCCAAATCTCAGAAATGTTACAGTCTCTCTGTGGATGTGCTGCGTTGTTAGAGAGTTGTGAGATCCATCCATATAGCCTATATCAGTTGCAGTCTACCTGCAGCTTTAGCTACATTTTTGGAAGTTGTGAGAGCTCACATTTCATAAGATTACCACAAGTCCATGATTGTCTGGGACTGTCCCTTATTTTGCATATTTGTTCCCTATCCAAAGCAACCTCCTTCCTGGATAATAACTGTCCTGGAATCAGTAATTTTTTGTCCAGGCACTGGCAGAAGCAAGACATCCACTCCCACCACAGCTATCAATGGGTAGCAACCAAAAGTGGCATTTCGTAAATGGACCAGTTGATTCACTGTTTATCCTTAGGCTGCCCAGGGTGGTCAGGGTGCATGTCTATCAGGCAGCACTGTCAGCCAGCCAGCGATAGAGGAGTACTGTCTTGTCATATACTTCACTCATTGGCTTGCTGGCAGTGCTGCGTAACTGATAAGCTGGGGGGAGACTGAACTCAAGTCTGAAGGTGAAGAGGTGTCTGGACTGCCCCGATGTCTTTTAAATTACTATTAGTGGTTGGACTTCCAGTGGAGCTTATGAAATTAGAAGAGATTATGAAATACTTTGTGGAGGCCCTGGCCTTGTCCGGGACCCAGAGAAGCCTGATTAGAGGCCAAAAAGAGAGAGCCAAACAAGTTAGAACAAATTAATGTATTACTTGCGCAATTAAAATACCTGGAGTCGAGAGTGCTAATATAAGAGGTGACAGCTAATATAACTTCATGTGGAAGGTCTGGTATATTTCGAGCTAAACATGAGCTGTGGCATCTCCCTAGCTTCTAAATTATATAAGGTGGCACCTATGTGAAAAGAATGCCAAACCTCACACACCTGAGCAGGAGCTCTATAATGAGGCACCCATCAGAACAAGGAATGCCATAGAGCTGACCTTCGGTCTGCTCAAAGCCAGATTTAGGTACCTGGATCCCTCAGTGAAGGCTTTACAATATGCACCTGGAAAAGCATGTGACATCATCCTGGCATGTGCTATACTCCACAATATTGCTGTAGAAACACACGTCTAGTCAAGGATGTGGAACCACAACAGCCCCTGGAGGTCCCTGTTCCCAATGATGAGGATGAGGATACCCTGAGAGGGGAGCAGGTACGAAACAGGCTCATCAGGGACTACTTCACCTGTGAGTGTAATGCATGTGTGACCATAGTTATGCCTGGGGAATGCGTGGAAACACACTCACACAACACATAATTATCTGTTCTACTCCACTGGATGACCCATCGACACAACCATGCTCTCTCCTTCTACAACCATCCATTCCACAGAAGTCTCATGTTGAGAGTGTGTATTCAACCATAATCTGCCATTCCTTGGGGCATGATGACAATGGCACATCAAGGATATCATCCATCACTCTGGAAACAAAGATACACTAAACTGACCATGTTTTTCACATGCCTTCTTTGAAGTGACAAAAAACTGCATTGATGGAGTCATAGAGGGATATCCAATGTGATGACAATTAGTGTTGAGCGAGCACCCCGATGCTCGGGTGCTCGGGTGCTCTGACCGAGCACCCCCTGAGGCTCGAGTGCTCGGCCGAGCACCCGAGCCCCATTGAAAAGCATGGGGCGACACAAGCATTTCACCAGGCACCCCCTGCTCTGATGAGGGGAGGGTGCCTGGTCAATGCCCCCCTTCATCTCCGCTATGCCCCCTTCATCTCCAAATGCCCCCTTCATCTCCGCAATGTCCCCCTTCATCTCCGCTATGCCCCCTTCATCTCCGCTATGCCCGTCTTCCACAATGTCCCCCTTCATCTCCGCTATGCCCCTCTTCCACAATGTGCCCCTTCATCTCCGCTATGCCCCTCTTCCACAATGTCCCCCTTCATCTCCTCTATGCCATAGAGGAGATGAAGGGGGACATTGTGGAAGAGGGGCATAGCGGAGATGAAGGGGCACATTGTGGAAGAGGGGCATAGCGGAGATGAAGGGGGACATTGTGGAAGACGGGCATAGCGGAGATGAAGGGGGACATTGTGGAAGAGGGGCATAGAGTCTATGCCCCTCTTCCACAATGTCCCCCTTCATCTCCGCAATGCCCCCTTCATCTCCGCAATGCCCCCGTACCTCCAGTCCCTGGTGGTCCAGCGGAGCGTCTTCGGATCTGTGCCTCTTCCGGCACAGATCCCCGCCACCCGAACATGGCGGGCGAGCACATGGCGGTACTCGACGAGTACCGCCATGTGCCGAGCAGAGCGATGCTCGAGCCGATCCGAGCATCGGCCGAGCACGCTCGCTCAACACTAATGACAATCATTACATAGGATTCCACTCTGGCATTCCATGTTTTAAAGTGATTTTAGAGTTAGCCTGAGTAAAAAACTGTTCAAAGCCTAATATATCAGTATAGTGCTGCATTAATGTTGGCTACAGCATTGGAGTAACTATATGGGTGTCAGGTTGCAAGGCCCACCATGCTGACCTATTCATGTGTGTGTAACACAGTGTCAATGCCACACCAACACCCTCTGTGTTATGGGATTTGGTTCAAATACTGATGTCGTTTGTGTGCTCAGGGTCCCATTGACAAATACATATGTCTGCTTGGTATCCCCTTGCTGAAGACCTTATGTGTTCATGAGGGATAGACAAAACATTGCCAAGCAATGGATAGTCTACTCCATTTGAACACAAAATGTTAACCCTTTGAGTTTCAGAGGGGTACGCAGTGCATTGCAGAGCAATGCGTTGCGTACCCCTCTGGCACTCACAGGATCAAAGGTAGAACTATGGTTCAGTGATAGCTTAACTGTTGTTTCTACAGTGCCATTTCAAATCCTGTCACCACTTCTTACAGGCATCCATGGCATGACCCCTCATGGAACAGAAGACTGTCCGGGTGACACGTTGATTCCACCTCTTGCTGTTCCAAAGTGTTTTTTTTTTCAATGTGAAACTTTAATTTTTTTTCAGAAAGCTCTGCACTAACTTGCACACAATAGCAACATGCCTAATTATGTGTAGGATTTACATGAGATCTAAGGGGAAAGAACTGTATAGAACTACTGCTTTTCTTCCAAGTTCTGTGATATGCTTCCTCAGTAGCCAGGTGTAATGTGAAACATACACTTTGGGTGCTTGAGGTATGCTTAAATGTGTTGTGGTACAATACAAACATGTTGATGCTCTAATGTATTATTAAGCATAATAAAGGAGGCCTATCTCTAATCCAAATGTCTGTTGGTATTGCTGTTGAATTAGCCATTTCTACAGATAGCTAAATAATTAGGCATTATATTTCTTTTACACCAGAAAGCATTTCCCTAAAACATGGTTCTATTCATTGAACGGTGACCATTAATGCAGTTTGAGATGTATTGATGCTAGGAGATGATGGGGAGATTCACTCAGGTTGATGAGGAGGTGATAAAATGGAGTTAACCTCTCCAGTGATCTCACCTCTCCAGTTCTTATGTTATTCTATGGAGCCTAAGCTGTGAGATTGTTCTAATTTTAGATGTTTTGGTGCATGGACTCCATAGGAAAACATTTGATCTGGAGATGTAAAATCATGAGAGAAGTAATCTCTGCCTTATCTACTGTTCATCACACCTCAATGTGTAACCATACCCCATCCCTTCTGCTCACTGCATGGTGTGAACACTTGAACAGACTAGTGGGGTCCTAATGCAGCTCTCTCTTTGTTACCCCTCACGGTCACCGCCACGCTGTCCGGGTCCTCCACAGTACTCCCCGCTCTGCGTATGCGCAGGACAGCCGTCGGGTCTCCGTTCCTGCGCACACGCGAGACTGACGTCGGGTCTCAGCTCCTGCGCATGCGCGTGTGCTTTCGGCTCTTACAGCCGACGTGCATGCGGCTGCTGTATAGGTGCTGCTAGTAGCAGCACCTCCTTCCAGTATGCCTTCCTCTCTTTTTCATTGGGCATGGTCTTATGCCCAATAAGGGAGGATGGACTCCTGTTCACCCATTGGACATCTTATAATTCTATTTGGGTTTTGGCAATGCTGTTGTTGGGCAGTATTGCCCAATGGGACTCAGGTCTGCCTCCTGTTCCCATTGGCTGGCTATAGTATTTATTCCCCCTCTGTCCTTTAGTCCTTGCCCATTCCACGAGCTTGTTACATAGTTTTGTTTCTTGCTTGACCATCCCTGGCTCTCTGATACCCTGACCCAGCTTGCTTGACCATCCCTGGCTCTCTGATATCCTGACCCAGCTTGCTTGACCATCCCTGGCTCTCTGGTATCCTGACCCAGCTCGCTTGACCATCCCTGGCTCTCTGGTATCCTGACCCGGCTTGTCTGACCATCCCAGTTCTCCAGGTCCCCTTTTCCTGGCTAGTCTGTTCCTCCTCCGTTGGCCTTCTGGTTCTGGTTTACATGGATCCCAGGTAATCTCATCCTGGTTGCACCCCGGCTCAACTGGGGTGGAACAATCTGGTTTCGCGACCAGCACCTTTATCCAGCTTCGGCTGCAGCAAGGGAGTACCTGGCACGCCGTAAACGCACCCTAGCATCGCCCCCAAGCGTCGAACCCCAGCAACTACCAGTACCTAGGCCACGAGGGTTCCTACCCCTCTTGTGGTGACACTCTTGGGCAAACGCAACACTGATCTCAATGGTTAACCTGGGATTAATAGCTGTTTGGTGTGATTGATTACCTTTCCCTCAACTTCCTACTCAACCAGAAAAGAAATGGCCGACACACGCACACACACACATACATACATACATACACGCATACAAACATATATTGTGACACACATACATATAAACACACACACACACTGTCACTCACTCTGACTCCCAGTGGCCTCAGCACAGCAGGACCTGTAGTACAGTCACTGAAGGGAAGCTGCAGCACTGACAGTTTTCACGTAGCTTACAGGAGTGAATTTAAGCTATCTGAATACAGTACTCTGGTGAACTCATCCTATTTTGACTCTGGCTCAACTGGAGTTCCAAAATATGGCTTTGTGGCCACCACCTCCTCAGCTTAGGCCACAGCAAGGGTTCACCTGAGGCTGTCTATGCTTCACAGCTACATTCACTTCTCTTTACAGCTACAGGTAGCTTTATTTGTACCTAAGCTGACCCTGACATTAACAATGAATGTTCCCCAACCATATCCAAACTGCAGCGTTTAACCCCTTGGATTCTAGAGGCATCTTTGGAGATCTCTAGCATTCAAGAAACTAAGGATAACCACTTGAGGAAAGGTGAATCTGTAAGTGGCTCAGTTGTTTTGATGGATCCAGTTGTGCTTCTGATATCTTTAAAATGTTACTGTTGGTGAAGTTCAAGCTGACATTAATGTGTTGTGTGATTTGCAGTGCACTATGCACCTCTTTGGCTCTCAAAATGTTAATATAAATAAATAACAGTAACATTTCGAGACAGAATCACCCTCATGTCCCTCCCTTCTCTCCTGGACTGTTAATATTTATATAGAAGATGGATACCTGTGCTATTTAAGCAGACTTTGTAATAGACAAATATTTTTCACATTTCCAGAAGTTCATACAGAAAGGTTATAATGACACAGGTATAGTCCCAAATCACCTATGGTCATAGATGGACACTTGCCATTCACCCTGACCATGCCTGCTTGACACAGGTATTTATTGGCACACTTATGTCTGACAAGTTTTCACTTGGCAGATAAACACTGAGAGGTTGGCTTGTGATCAATCAAAGTACTATAAACCTGTAGCCTCAAATATTGTAAACTGCAATTCCCTATTACATGAGCATACTGTATACTCTTTGTTAACATTTAATCAAACTCCAGAAATACATATATATTTTATGATAACTACTTAAACAAGAATGGCATATTAAAAATAGTTTATGTTTTCCAAGTTATCTTCAGCGGTTCCAGAGGTGAAACCTGAAGGTCCTTTAGTTTCCCTTGCTCTAGAGATGCTGCCTGTAGGTCCTTTTGTGTTCTTTGTTCCAAATGTGATGCCTGGTGGTCTTTTTATTTTCTTTCTTTCAGAGGTGACACCTGGAGGTAAAGTAACTCCTTTGTTGGTTGTTTTCCTTGTTCTAGTGGTGAAGCCTGTAGATCCTTTTGTTTTCCTTTTTTGCCACATGTAAAGCCTGAAGGTTCTTTAATTCCCCTTTATTCCAAATGGATAGCCTAGAGAATATTTAGTTTTCTTTCTCTGATGAACTCTGTAGGTCCTTTTGGGAAATACATACCAGATATACAGTGGCAACTATATATGTTCATATCTAACCCCTGTCAGTCACCAGTGGATCGCCATAACATATGTCATTTATATGGTTGTCCAGCAGGAGAGCACCCTGTGCAATTTGGCAACAGTGTATGAAGGGTAGTTGTGGCTTGCTTTGCTTTGTGGAATGCAAATATTTTTCATCCAACCCAGGTTTCCATCAGTTGCATAACACAAAATGATGGGAACTCCCTGTAAACTCTATTCAGGGGGCCACACTCCTGTCCCCTGTAATTATGCTCTTACCCCACCTTTACACCTGACCCAAAAATAATAAAAACTATAATAATACACTATATCATTCCACAGCACACTACAGTCCCCCAGTATAAAACATATTCAACAGCATCACCTATAGCCTCCTGTATTAAAATATACATCTGCAGTGAGGGAGGAAGAAGATGGAGGGGGGGAGAGAGAAAGAAGTTGAGGAGAAGAAAAAAACAACAACATTGAAACCATTTCTAATTAAGCCCCAAGTGGGTAAATACAATTTCTGTTTCTCCCACTATCCATGACAGACACCGGCTCCCTGCACTGCTGCGCATCTTTATTTAACTACTCAACACTTATGAGAGCGACATTCTGATGTCTTGACACTTAAGCCTGCAACATCAGAACGTTGCCCTTTTCAACAGGGTGACATTTTAATGGGCTGTTTTGTTGGTCGCCCATTAGCGGGTGGGTGACATTTCAAAAGGATACTGTGTGAAGCCCAGTTTGTCAGAATACATTTTATAGCTATCAGTATAACTTTGTCTATGAGTCTCACAGTGTTGTGGTTTAGGGAAATGTTCGTCTTGTAGATTCCCAACAAGGAGTAAGGATCATGAGATTCTAAGGTTACCCCAGTTACTGTTTTAATATAATTGAATAATGTTCTCCAAAACTGTATGGGGTGATTGCCATGATAGGTGTATCAGCGTGGCTTGAGTTGTGATACATTTAGAACAGGAATGTGAAGGTCTCAGCCTGATTTTGCAAGAGGTGAGGGTAGAGACATACACTCTGTGAAGTAATCTGCATTGTAGTTCCTGGAAGTAGGTTGATGGTGTACGTTTCAATTACTGTGTGAAACTGTTTAATAGTGTTTCAGTTGTAATCTGCAGCAGGTCAATCAACCAACCACTTAGGCCAGGTTCTGACTATGATTAGCAAGCTTCTGGGAGGATATATTAAATATACAGGACATGCTAATGTGCATAGTATCAGAATTTTAGTCAAAAGTACTTAAGGAGGGATTCTTTTCCATTTGAAGCAGTATATCGGTGGCATAGTTTTTCGCTTATAGAAATGCAAAGAGATGGGTTGGACCAAGCTGAATTTGCTCTGCAAGGCTGGAAACGTATGATAGGTGGAATTTTAACCTAGTAGAAGCTAATCAGTGCATTGGAGATATATCTAGCATTCAAGGATTAATGTTGTTGTTTTATCTTACAGTGTAAGTGGTGAAGTATAGATTATCTTTTAATTCTGAGGAGGGGGGCTTTAATTACAGGGCATTAATCTATATCTATATTGATATCTGAATCAGCATTTGTCCAATTTGGGACCCATTCATACAGACTCTCCCTAAAGAGCTACAAGCACAATTTATCACTAGTTGTTGGTATACAGCTTGGATGGCTACTAATGAACTCAGGATAGAAACTGTAAACACACTGAACTCTGTGATGTCTGGAGGTGAAGAGAGGACCCAACTGCTGTTTACCTGCTTACTTTTCTAACTATTTACTTCCTTCCCTGCTTGTTTCAGATGCACAGGGAGCTATCTAATCCCAGAGGGTGTAAATACATCACAGCAGACTCAAGTCCTTCTCCTTTGTCTTTATTCTTTCTATCAACGGACCGGGTGTGGATTCACTGGGCCCTCATGGGGAGGTGATTTAGTTGTAGATTCAGTCTATTTAATGGTGGGTGGGGGTGGTCCACCATGGGAGATTTGCTCAATGTAGGAGCAGTCACGGGGCAGCTTCCCTCTGCTTCCCTCTGCACCTGCTTACCCAGAGTTACTGACCATAATTGGAGACAATCACTTATGCCTCTGTTTCTGACAATGACAGTATTCCCCATAGCTGAAATGATTTGTGGACATTTTGCCAGGAATGTGATTTACTTCTCCCACGCCATCTATGGTGAGGCTTGCTATGTGAGATGGTATGGCTTCCTTGAGAGGTCTTTTAGTAACCATGTTGACCCCACAAGGTAGACACTGACCAACAATTGGGGGTTTGCAACCGAGGCTTAACGTTCCTTTATTAATCCATATTTTTGTATTGTATTATGTTTGCATCAAAGCTATTATGTTGAACCTACTCATGCTCTATAACAATTTCAATGAAAAGTTATATATACAGTACTGTGCAAAAGTCTTAAGCAGGTGTGAAAAAATGCTGTAAGGTAAGAATGCTTTCAAAAATAGGCATGTTAATAATTTATAGTTATCAATTAACAAAATGATAGTGAGTGAATAGAAGACAAATCTAAATCAAATTAATATTTGGTGTGACCACCCTTTGCCTTCAAAACAGCATAAATTCCTCTAGGTACACGTGCATAAAGTCAGGAATTTGTAGGAATACAGGGCTTGACTCAATTGAGTCTGTTAAGGAAAAAAACAACCAATGGCGATTTTGAAAACACAGTAAGTCATTCAACTGTCCGCCTTATGAACGGCTCACGGTAAAAACGTCACCCAATTATCGTGATGGTCCGCAATGAGTCAACGTAAAAACCGTTCCAACCCCTGGTTGGATCTCTCGGCAGCACCGTTCGACTGGGGGTGATAGGCTGAGGAGAACAAGAATTGGATATCCATCTGATTTCAGAAAGACCTCCAAACCGGGGCACAAACTGGCTCCCTCGATCAGAAACCAATACCTTGAGCACTCCATGGAGTCGAAACCTCACTAGCGAACACCTCGGCCAACTCGCTAGAGGAAGGAAGTCCCTGAAGAGGGACAAAGTGAACCATCTTCGAAAATCGGTCCACTATTATCAGTATGACCGTGCAACCCTTGGATGCCAGCAGTTCCACCATAAAATCTATGGATACATGAGACCAGGGATGCTTGCCATTGGGAACAGTTTGGAGTAGACCCACCGGAAGATGTCTCTGGGTCTTGGCACTGGCACAAGTGGAGCATGCCTCCACAAAGTCCGAGCAATCTGCCCTAAGACTGGGCCACCAAAAGAGCTGAGAGATCGACCAAATCAATTGATCATGGCCAATATGTCCAGCGGCCTTCGAGGAGTGGTAGGTCTCCAGCAATTTGGTACGAAGGGACTCAGGTACAAAACATTTGCCTCTAAGTTTGTCCATAGGAGCATTAGCTTGAGAGCCCTGAATCTCCTCACCCAGAGGAGACGTGATACTGGTGCAAATAGTAGCCAGAATTCGATCTGCTGGAATGATAGGTACAAGTGTACCCTCGACCTCCCGATTGGTACCAAACTGTCTGGACAGAGCATCAGCTCTGACATTCTTGGAACCGGGAAGATACGAGACCACAAAATTGAATCTGGACAGGAACAATGCCCATCTGGCCTGTCATGGCGACAGCCTCTTAGCCTCAGACAGATATGTCAAGCTCTTATGATCCGTCAAAATCAGGATTGGGGAGCTTGTCCCCTCAAGCAGGTGACGCCACTCTTGGAGGGCAAGGATAATAGCCAAAAGCTCGTGATCACCAATATCATATAGACTTTGACCTTTGGACAATTTCTTACAAAAGAATCCACAGGGCAGGAGGGTTTTACCACGCCCATATCACTGGGACAGGAGAGAGCCTACTCCTGATTTGGATGCATCCACCACTAGAGTAAAGGGCAGGGCAGGATTGGGATGCGACAAGATAGGAGCCCTGGCAAAGGCAGACTTCAGATACTCAAAAGCCCTGATAGCACTAGGGGACCATTCAGACAGGTTAGCCCCTTTATGTGTCAAGTCACTTAGTGGCTTAAATACAGTAGAAAAGTTCCGTATAAATCTCCTATAGTAGTTAGCTAATCCCAGAAATCTCTGTATGGCTTTCAACCCCACCGGACGGGACCATTGCAGAACAGCCAAGAGCTTTTGTGGGTTCATTGCTATACCATCAGCAGAGATTACATAGCCCAAGAATGTCACCTGTTACTTGTGGAACTCATATTTTTCCAACTTGCAGAACAGTTTTTTCTCTCTCAAAAGCTGTAGCACAGTTGCAACATCCTTCCGATGTGCCGCTAAGTGAGGGGAGGGGATAAGAATATCGTCCAGGTAGACTACTACACAGATTTGTAGCAAACCTCTCAGTACATCATTAATACATTCTTGGAATACTGCCAGAGCATTACACAACCCAAAAGGCATGACCAAGTTTTCGTAGTGACCACTACGAGTATTGAACACAGACTTCCATTTGTCTCCCTCTTTGATTCTTACCAGGTTGTAGGCTGCCTTTAAGTCAAGCTTAGTGAATACCTAGGAACCTTTAATTTGGTCTAACAACTCGGTGATCAGAGGTATGGGGTATGCATTCTTGACCATAAGTTTATTCAGTCCACGATAGTCAATGCACGGTCTTAAATCCCCATCCTTTTTTTTAACCAAAAAAAAAAATCTTGCGCCGGCGGGTGAGGAAGACTTTTGAATAATCTCTCTGGCCAGGGTATCAGCCACATACTCCTCTATAGCTCAATTCTCCTCCACAGATAGAGGATAGGTACGCCCCTTAGGAGGTGTAGCACCTGGTATGAGATTAATAGTACAGTTGTATTCACTATGTATAGGTAAAGTACTAGCCTCCACCTTATTGAATACCTCACCGAAAGACTGATACTCTGAGGGTAATGAGGAGGAGGTAGAAAGGATCTTAGTTGGCTGCTGGACACAAGACTTAGTATAGTAGGATGACCATGACACAATGTCACACATCTGCCAATTTATTCTGGGGTTGTGTGTCTGAAGCCAAGGGAACCCCAGAATGATAGCATAGTGTGGAGAACTTATGATCTGAAATTGTAGGGTCTCCATGTGAAGGGCCTCCACCCTTAGAGATAGCAGACAAGTCTCATGTGTCACGTGTGATGGTTGCAACGGTGTCACAGTTACCTTAGATCCAGCGACACCTGGTGGGTTGACGCAGGTAATATTTGGCCTGAAATGTCACCGTGGTGTCATCCCATGCGTCATTACAAGGACCGGGCCTAGGCGTTCTTGGCATTCTCAGTGGCTGTCCATGTCCTCGTGCAAACCGGGCCTGCTCTGTAGAATGACGCGGAGTGGGGTCTGTGTTCTGACGTATCTCGTGGCCATGCGCCACTTTCGGGCGCGAGGCTGCAATATGTCGCAGGCCTCTGTTTTGTACTGTTTGGGGCTGATAGCTCCACCTATCTACTTCCTGGGTTGCCTTTTAAAAAGGGAACTGGATTTCTATCCAGTTACCCTTACGTTGTTGTTCAGTGCAGTTCTAGTTCCTGTTGTTCCTGTATCCTGTGTATGACCCGGCTTGTCTGACCGTCCATTCTGGTGCTGACCTGTGGCTCTGTTTTACCATTCTACCTGTGCACTCCTTTGGCTATAGACATCCAATCTTCTGCAGACCTGTGGCTCTGGCTGACTACCCGCTTCATGTATGACCCTGGCTTGTCTGACTATCCAACCTGGTGCTGACCTGGGGCTCTGTCCAACTATCCTCCCAGTTTTGCCTACTATTATTGGACATCCTATCTGGTGCAGTATCACGTTGCCCGTGCTATGCTGGCGACATTTTGACACTTTGCTACTTCCTGATACCTTTTTATTGGCTAACGTGTTGTTGCTCCTCCCAGTAACAGCCCTTAAATACTCAGTCCTGTCACTTCTGCAGTGCCCTTTCGTGGTGTTCCTGTTGCTAGCACTTGTTCCGTTATACTCGTATGATTCCTGTGTATGACCCGGACTGCCTGACTACTCTGCCTGTTTACGTTCCTGCTCTGTGTACCGACTCGGCTTGGCTGACGTTCCTGCTCTGTGTACCAACCCGGATTGGCTGACGTTCCTGCTCTGTGTACCAACTCGGCTTGGCTGACGTTCCTGCTCTGTGTACCGACCCAGATTGGCTCAGTGTCACGGTTTGTTATGACTCTCGGACACAAGATTTAGGTAAAAACTCAATTTTATTGAAATAATAAAAATGATCACTAGAATGGCAATCACATACATATATATATCATGAGTAAATAGCAAAGACAGTATGCAGACTCTACCGGTCCTGTCAATATACCGGACAGGACAGTCTGATATAATGGAATAATAGGCTCTACCGGCCTTGCCAATACTGGGTAAGGCAACCTGCAGATGGAATAGCGTCAAGGTTCTACCGGCCTTACCTAAATACCAGGCAAGGCAGCCCCAATAAGTACACAGTGTAGGCTCTATCGGCCCTGCCAATACAGGGTAAGGCAACCTCAGATGGAATGTGGCAAGAGGTTCTACCGGCCTTACCAATACCGGGCAAGGCAGCCCAACAACCCTCGATATAGGCTCTACCGGCCTTGCCAATACCAGGTAAGGCAACCTCAAGAGCAACGCGAAGCAAGGTTCTACCGGCCTTACCAATACCGGGCAAGGCAGCCCAGAGGTATCAATAGCTGTCGGATGATAATGACAGAGTGACAGGATCGTAAGCAACCCAGTGTCCGCACACTGAGACCAACAGAGGAATCGTATAGCCGCAAGGCTTAGGAGCAAACCAGTGTCCTCACACTGGACTAACAATTGAATCGGATAGCCGCAAGGCTTTGGAGCAAACCAGTGTCCGCACGCTGGGACCAGCTACTGAATCGTATAACCGATAGGCTTTGGAGCAAGCCAGTGTCCGCACACTGGAGTAACAAGTGAATCGTATAGCCGCAAGGCTTTGGAGCAAACCAGCGTCCGCACGCTGGGACCAACCATTGAGTAGTGTAGCCGATAGGCTTTGGAGCAAACCAGTGTCCGCACACTGGACCAACAGGGAATCGTATAGCCGCAAGGCTTTGGAGCAAACCAGCGTCCGCACGCTGGGACCAACCATTGAGTAGTGTAGGCGATAGGCTTAGGAGCAAACCAGTGTCCGCACACTGGACTAACAACTGAATCGTGTAGCCGCAAGGCTTTGGAGCAAACCAGCGTCCGCACGCTGGGACCAACCACTGAATAGTGTAGCCAATAGGCTTAGGAGCAAACCAGTGTCCGCACACTGGACTAACAACTGAATCGTGTAGCCGCAAGGCTTTGGAGCAAACCAGCGTCCGCACGCTGGGACCAACCACTGAATAGTGTAGGCGATAGGCTTAGGAGCAAACCAGTGTCTGCACACTGGACTAACAACTGAATCGTGTAGCCGCAAGGCTGTGGAGCAAACCAGCGTCCGCACGCTGGGACTAACAAGCAATGTCGCCGACGTGACCAAGCAGAAGGTCGCCAGGATCACAGGAGGCAGGCGAGGAGATGACAGGAACCAGCAGCGATCAATCAGGTCAGGAAACAACAGAGAAGAAGGTCAGCAGGAACTGCAACCCCAGAGTACTAGGCCGGAACCAGGACTGGAACAACTCAGCATGCAGGAGACACTGGAACAGTTGTAATCAGGAACTCAGGAACACAGGAACAGAGGCCCAACCATCACTGGACATAGTGATAGCAAACAGGTCAGAAACAACACGAAAGGGCACTCAAAGGGTGCCCAATCCAGGTTTAAATAGGCAATATGAGGCGGGCTAAATGCAGACAGCCAATAGAAGCCCCCTACTGGTGACAGACGGGGAAATGCATCAATCACGGGCACCATGATACTCAGTTCCTGCTCCGTGTTACTGCCCGGTTCGCTCTCATTCTGGGATCCGGTTTGGGGGCTTTAGCTGGTGATCTCTCTCTCGGTGTGTCAAGACCTCCGGTTGCCTCGGTTACTGCTCAGGCAGTTCTAATGTGACCCGATCACTCCTGTGCCTAGTCATCTCTCTCCGGTGTGGAGATTGGTACGCTTGGTTTGTTTTACTGCTATAACTGAGGTTGGGTTACTCTTGGGTGCCTCAGGCTGCTATTCTATCCAGCAGTTGCCTCAGACCGGAGCGTTCGTTAACCCCTTGCGGGGCGGTGCTGTGCAAGTGGGTCACAGTCTATTGCAGTCTCGGTTTGCTTTACACTGCACCTCTGTCACGGTTTATTATGACTCTCAGACACAAGTTTTAGGTAAAAAAAATCAATTTTATTGAAATAATAAATGATAACTTAGGATGGCAATAACATACATATATATATATATACAGAATATAGCACAGACAGAAGGCAGACTCTACCGGTCCTGTCAATATACCGGACAGGACAGTCTTTAGGCTCTACCGGCCTTGCCAATACCGGGTAAGGCAACCTGCAGATGGAATAGCATAACGGTTTTACCGGCCTTACCAAATTACCGGGCAAGGCAGCCTCAATAGATACACAATGTAGGCTCTACCGGCCCTGCCAATACCGGGTAAGGCAACCTCAGATGGAATGTGGCAAAAGGTTCTACCGGCCTTACCAATACCGGGCAGGGCAGCCCAGAGATAATAGCAGCAGTCAGATGGAACTGGCAAATTAGCAGAATCGTTAAGCAGCAAGGCTTTGGAGCAAACCAGCGTCCGCACGCTGGAAACAACACTGAATAGTATAGCCGTTAGGCTTAGCGAGCAAACCAGTGACCGCACACTGGAGTAACAAGCGAGTAGTATAGCCGCAAGGCTTAGGAGCAAACCAGCGTCCGCACGCTGGGACCAACACAGATTTGTATAGCTGATAGGCTTTGGAGCAAACCAGTGACCGCACACTGGTGTAACAAGCGAGTTTGTATAGCCGCAAGGCTTAGGAGCAAACCAGCGTCCGCACGCTGGGACCAACACAGATTTGTATAGCTGAAAGGCTTTGGAGCAAATCAGTGACCGCACACTGGTGTAACAAGTGAGTTTGTATAGCCGCAAGGCTAGGAGCAAACCAGCGTCCGCACGCTGGGACCAACACAGATTAGTATAGCTGATAGGCTTTGGAGCAAACCAGTGACCGCACACTGGTGTAACAAGCGAGTTTGTATAGCCGCAAGGCTTAGGAGCAAACCAGCGTCCGCACGCTGGGACCAACACAGATTTGTATAGCTGAAAGGCTTTGGAGCAAACCAGTGACCGCACACTGGTGTAACAAGTGAGTTTGTATAGCCGCAAGGCTTAGGAGCAAACCAGCGTCCGCACGCTGGGACCAACACAGATTTGTATAGCTGATAGGCTTTGGAGCAAACCAGTGACCGCACACTGGTGTAACAAGCGAGTTAGTATAGCCGCAAGGCTTGGGAGCAAACCAGCGTCCGCACGCTGGGACCAACACGGAATTGTAGCAATGTCACCAACGCGACCAGGCAGAAGGTCGCCAGGATACTGAAGACAGGTGATGAGATGACAGGAACCAGCAACGATCAGTCAGGTCAGAAAACAGCAGAGAAGTTCAGCAGGAACTGCAACACCAGAGACTAGGCCGGAACCAGGACTGGAAGTACTTCAGCATGCAGGAAACACTGGAACAGTAGAGATCAGGAACTCAGGAACACATGAGATCAGGAACTCAGGAACACTGGAACAGAGGCCCAGCTATCACTAGCATAGTGATAGCAAGAAGGTCAGAAACAACACGAAAGGGCACTCAAAGGGTGCCCAATCCAGGTTTAAATAGTCAATAAGAGGCGGGCTATCTGCAGACAGCCAATAGAAGCCCCCTACTGGTGACAGACAAGTAACTGCAGCAAATCACGGTCACCGTGATAGTACCCCCCTTTCAAAGACCCCCTCTCCTAGAATAGGGTTTAGGTTTCTGCGGGTAATTGGCATGAAAGGCCCTAGTTAACCTAGGTGCATGAAGGTCCGTACTATCCACCCATGATCGATCCTCAGGACCATACCCTTTCCAATGTACCAGGTACTGTACCCTTCCTCTAAGCCTACGGGAATCAATAATGCTCTGAACCTCGTACTCCTCCTGGCCCTCGACCTCAACAGGTCCTGGCACCACAGGTGTGGTAGTATAGCGATTGCAAACCAGAGGCTTAAGAAGGGACACATGGAACACATTATGGATACGCATGGATGCAGGTAGGTCTAGTGCATAGGAGACAGGGTTAATTTTGCGAATAACTCTGTATGGACCAATAAACCGAGGAGCCAACTTATTAGACGGAACCTGCAGCTTGAGATTTCTGGAGGAAAGCCATACTCTATCCCCAACCTGAAAGGAAACCGCTGGAAGCCTTCTGCGATTAGCATGGCGCTGATGACGCTGAAATGACTGACCAAGTGCCCTCTGAACTTGTGCCCATGTGTAACGGAGTTGCTCGATATGCTCATCCAGAGCTGGAATCTGTTGCGTCTGAAATGAGTCTGGAAGCAAACAGGGCTGGAACCCATAATTAATCAGAAACGGAGAGCTCCCAGATGAAGAATTGACCGCACAGTTCCTGGCGAACTCTGCCCAAGGCAACAAGTCGGACCAATTATCATGATGGTCAGTAACGAAACAACGGAGAAATTGTTCCAAGCCCTGATTAGCTCGTTCAGCGGCTCCATTGGTCTGGGGATGGTAGGCAGAGGAGAAGGACAGCTGTATGCCCATCTGTTGGCAAAATGCCCTCCAAAATCTAGACACAAACTGGCTCCCCCTGTCAGACACCAGTACCCTAGGCACTCCATGCAACCGGAATACTTCTCTGGCGAACACCATTGCCAATTCCTTCGCTGAAGGAAGACCACGGAGGGGCACGAAATGAGCCATTTTAGAAAACCTGTCCACCACCATGAATATAAAGGAGTACCCCTTCGACATAGGCAACTCTCCCATAAAATCAATGGAAACATGAGACCAGGGGCGTTCGCCATTAGGCACCGGTTGAAGCAAGCCCACAGGGAGATGTCTCGGGGTCTTAGCGCGGGCGCAGGTGGCACAGGCATTCGTAAATTTGGCACAATCGTTTCTCATGGAAGGCCACCAAAATAACTGAGAAAGGGACCATAACAATTGGTCTCTACCAATATGTCCCGCAGCCTTAGAGGAATGGTAGGTTTCGAGCAGTCTAGTACGAAATGATTCAGCGACAAAACATTTGCCCACTGGGGTTTCATGGGGAGCGGACCCCTGAGAGGCCAGGATCTCCTCCCCTAGAGGAGAAGTGATACTCGTGCGTATAGTAGCCAGTATTCTATCAGGTTGGATGATAGGAGCTGGTGCTTCCACTCTGTCACTGTCGGCCTCAAATTGTCTTGACAGTGCATCAGCCCTGATATTTTTTGACCCTGGTAAATATGATACAATGAAATTAAATCGAGACAGGAACAGTGCCCACCTGGCCTGACGAGAGGACAATCTCTTGGCCTCCGAGAGATAGGTCAGATTCTTATGATCTGTTAGGATTAAGACAGGATTCTTAGTACCTTCAAGCAAATGACGCCATTCCTTAAGAGCAAGGATAATGGCCAATAATTCTCTGTCACCTATCTCATAGTGGCTTTGAGTGACAGTCAACTTTTTAGAGAAAAACCCACAAGGTCTGAGAGTTCCACCTTTCTCATGTCGCTGCGAAAGTACTGCCCCGACCCCAATATCTGAGGCATCAACCTCTAACGTAAATGGAAGTAAAGGATTGGGGTGGGATAACACAGGAGCCGCAGCAAATGCCAGCTTCAAATTCTCAAAGGCTTTCTCAGCAGATACCGGCCAACAAGAAGGATTAGCACCCTTGTGCGTAAGATCGGACAGAGGTTTGACAATGGAAGAAAAGTTCTTAATAAACCTCCTATAATAATTAGCGAAACCCAGGAAACGCTGTATGGCTTTAAGACCCTTGGGTTTTGGCCATTGTAGGACAGCTGACAACTTTTCTTTGTCCATGGCAATGCCATCATTGCCAATTATGAACCCCAAGAATGGCACACTGGTTCTATGAAACTCACATTTTTCCATTTTACAAAATAATTTGTTCTCACGGAGTCGTAGCAATACTGCGGATACATCTTTGATGTGCTGTGCCATGTTTTGGGAGTAAATCAGTATATCGTCGAGGTACACCACAACACATGTCTGTAACATATCTCTCAGAACATCATTTATTAGTTCCTGGAAAACTGCGGGTGCATTACACAGCCCAAAAGGCATTACTAGATACTCGTAGTGCCCAGCTCGAGTATTAAAGGCAGTTTTCCACTCATCACCTGCTCGAATGCGAACCAGATTGTAAGCGGCCCGTAGGTCCAACTTGGTAAATATCGAAGCGCCCTTAAGCCTGTCAAAAAGCTCGGTGATGAGTGGTATTGGGTATGCGTTTTTTGCCATTAGTTTATTCAAGCCCCGGTAGTCAATGCATGGTCTTAATTCGCCATTTTTCTTTTTTACAAAAAAGAACCCAGCCCCAGCTGGAGAGGTAGATTTACGTATGATCCCTCTAGCAAGGGCATCAGAAATGTAATCCTCCATAGCCTTATTTTCATCACAAGATAATGGATAAGTGCGTCCTTTCGGAGGTACTGCACCAGGCTGCAATTCAATGCAACAATCATAAGGTCTATGCTGGGGTAGCATACTAGCCTCTCCTTTGCTAAAAACATCACCAAACTGTTGGTACACATCCGGCATAGCAGAGGAGGTGCACATGACCTTAATAGGCTGGATGACGCACTTGTCCATACAAAACTGGGACCAAGCAGCAATTTCACACTTTTTCCAATCGAATTGTGGGTTATGTAACTGTAACCACGGAAATCCCAATATCACCGCATGGTGCGGGGAATTAATCAGTTGAAACTGCTGCTCTTCTCTGTGAAGTGCCCCAATAGTCATAGACAATGGCATAGTTTCAAATATAACCTGAGGCGGTTCTAAGGGTCTACCATCAATCGCTTCAATAGTCAAGGGGTTTTCTCTTTCAATGCGTGGAACTCCGTGCAATTCAGCAAAGGTATTATCCATAAAATACCCTGCTGCACCGGAGTCAACCAAGGCCAAAACCTCCACAGAGCGTTGTGCCCAAGACAATACCACCTGTATGGTGGGTTTCATTATGCCCGACACTGGGGACGATTGTACACCACCTAGGGCCTGTCCCCCAAGATACCCTAGGTGTGTGCGTTTCCCGGACGTACCGGACAGGAATTTAGCAAGTGCCCTTTTTTACCGCAGTATAAACATAACCCTTGTTTTTTGCGATATAGTCTCTCTGCCTTGGATAGTCTAGTGAAGCCTATTTCCATAGGTTCACTTGTCTCCCGTACTGGTTCACTAGACCTCAATGCCAAGGGAGGGATGGGTGGGCAAAACATGCTACTAGGCTCATTATTTTTTGACCGTAACTTACGATCTCTGGCAATTGATCTCTCACGTATTCTGGAGTCAATTATCATAACATACTCAATGTAATCATCTAGATCAATAGGTAGATCTTTAGCAGCGATTTCGTCTTTAATGTGGTCATTCAGGCCTTGAGAGAAGGCTGCCAATAATGCCTCGTTATTCCAACCTACCTCTGCTGCCAATGTGCGGAATTCGATGGCATAGTCGCCCACTGTACGCCTGCCCTGTTGTATCTCCATAAGGCGTTTGGCAGCAGAGGTGGTTCTACCAGGAGGCTCAAACACTCTTCGAAAGGAACGCACAAATTCACTAAAGTTCTTAGTACAAGGTTTAGCATTCTCCCACAAGGGGTTAGCCCAGGCCAATGCTCTGCCAGTGAGCAGTGATATCGTGAACCCCACTTTACTACGATCATTGGGAAATGCGTGTGCCGTCAATTCCATAAAGATTTCGAGTTGATTGATGAACCCTCTGCAGAGACTAGGGTCACCATCATATCTTAGCGGCAAGGGTGCAGAAGCCGTTAACCCTTTAACAGTACCCCCTAGGGGTCTGGTATCACTTTCCGGTGTCTGACTTGGCGAGACCACCGGGCTAGAGCTAGATTGGTCAGCAGGTACCGTGCGTTCAAGGATCGTTTGAATTGCAACTGCCAACTGATCCAAACGTTGCTCGAGCACATCCATCCTCCAATGGATATTCTGTGCGTTACCTTGACCCTTGCTGTCTGAGGTCATGGCCCTTTCGTACTGTCACGGTTTATTATGACTCTCAGACACAAGTTTTAGGTAAAAAAAATCAATTTTATTGAAATAATAAATGATAACTTAGGATGGCAATAACATACATATATATATATATACAGAATATAGCACAGACAGAAGGCAGACTCTACCGGTCCTGTCAATATACCGGACAGGACAGTCTTTAGGCTCTACCGGCCTTGCCAATACCGGGTAAGGCAACCTGCAGATGGAATAGCATAACGGTTTTACCGGCCTTACCAAATTACCGGGCAAGGCAGCCTCAATAGATACACAATGTAGGCTCTACCGGCCCTGCCAATACCGGGTAAGGCAACCTCAGATGGAATGTGGCAAAAGGTTCTACCGGCCTTACCAATACCGGGCAGGGCAGCCCAGAGATAATAGCAGCAGTCAGATGGAACTGGCAAATTAGCAGAATCGTTAAGCAGCAAGGCTTTGGAGCAAACCAGCGTCCGCACGCTGGAAACAACACTGAATAGTATAGCCGTTAGGCTTAGCGAGCAAACCAGTGACCGCACACTGGAGTAACAAGCGAGTAGTATAGCCGCAAGGCTTAGGAGCAAACCAGCGTCCGCACGCTGGGACCAACACAGATTTGTATAGCTGATAGGCTTTGGAGCAAACCAGTGACCGCACACTGGTGTAACAAGCGAGTTTGTATAGCCGCAAGGCTTAGGAGCAAACCAGCGTCCGCACGCTGGGACCAACACAGATTTGTATAGCTGAAAGGCTTTGGAGCAAACCAGTGACCGCACACTGGTGTAACAAGTGAGTTTGTATAGCCGCAAGGCTAGGAGCAAACCAGCGTCCGCACGCTGGGACCAACACAGATTAGTATAGCTGATAGGCTTTGGAGCAAACCAGTGACCGCACACTGGTGTAACAAGCGAGTTTGTATAGCCGCAAGGCTTAGGAGCAAACCAGCGTCCGCACGCTGGGACCAACACAGATTTGTATAGCTGAAAGGCTTTGGAGCAAACCAGTGACCGCACACTGGTGTAACAAGTGAGTTTGTATAGCCGCAAGGCTTAGGAGCAAACCAGCGTCCGCACGCTGGGACCAACACAGATTTGTATAGCTGATAGGCTTTGGAGCAAACCAGTGACCGCACACTGGTGTAACAAGCGAGTTAGTATAGCCGCAAGGCTTGGGAGCAAACCAGCGTCCGCACGCTGGGACCAACACGGAATTGTAGCAATGTCACCAACGCGACCAGGCAGAAGGTCGCCAGGATACTGAAGACAGGTGATGAGATGACAGGAACCAGCAACGATCAGTCAGGTCAGAAAACAGCAGAGAAGTTCAGCAGGAACTGCAACACCAGAGACTAGGCCGGAACCAGGACTGGAAGTACTTCAGCATGCAGGAAACACTGGAACAGTAGAGATCAGGAACTCAGGAACACATGAGATCAGGAACTCAGGAACACTGGAACAGAGGCCCAGCTATCACTAGCATAGTGATAGCAAGAAGGTCAGAAACAACACGAAAGGGCACTCAAAGGGTGCCCAATCCAGGTTTAAATAGTCAATAAGAGGCGGGCTATCTGCAGACAGCCAATAGAAGCCCCCTACTGGTGACAGACAAGTAACTGCAGCAAATCACGGTCACCGTGATAACCTCCCTGTGTTGTGCTTTTGGGTTACAGTCTATTGCAGTCCTGGTTTGGTGTTACACTGCACCTCCAGTTGCAGCCTACCTCTGGTGCTCCAGTAGCCAGTCGCACATCCTGGGCTCCGCTTGTTCCTTGGTGGCTACTGTCACTATTTTGTCACTCTCTGCGTAGGGAGTGTACTATGGGCCTTCCTCTTTTAGGGCCTATCCGCTGTTCCTGGCCTAATAGTACCTATCTGCCATTGTCTCACAGAATCATACAAACTTTACCTGACCTTTGTCAATATTGTATATTGTTTTACATATACTGGACCTGTGTGGGTTATTTACTTTATTGTAACCTGTCCTGTGTCAGTGTCATATTGTATTAATATGCTTGACCCGCGAGGGTAACTATTATTCTATGTGAATTAATAAAACTGTGTTTTACCAAAACCTTCCGTTTCTGAGTGTACATAAAACCATTACATGCAGACCTGTGGCTCTAGCTGACTATCCGCCCTGTGTATGACCCTGGCTTGTCTGACTATCCTAACTGGTGCTGACCAGTGGCTCTGTCTGTTCGCTCCACTGTGTTGCCCATTTCCCACAGACATCCATCCTGGTGCGGACCTGGGGCTCTGGCAAACTCTGGCCTCACTGACTGCAGGTGTGAGTCAGTGTCTCCATTGTTGCAATCCCTTATTGGAGACGTGCTCTTCATAACTGACTGCAGGTGTGAGTCAGTGTTCTCCGTTGTAGCTACCTAGCAGGAGACTTGGGGTCATATCCGGTACTCCACTCACTACCAATGAGACTACCAGTTGGCTTTGGTCTAGTTTCCAGCAGTTGTGGTTGACCCATTGGCAGACTCCTATTTCTGATAGAGTATCTGGCCTTTTCCATCACCCTCTGCTTATTCTCGTTATTCTATTTATTTGCGTTACTACTATTATTCTAATAAAGGTGATTTTAACTATACCGTCTGACTCCTTGTCTTGCTTGATAACCATAACAAACGGTCTCTCATCAATGGCTTCAATAGCAAGAGGAGAAGCATGAGGTAACAATAGAATAGCATGCCATTTAGCGAATTCCGCATCCTTGAAATATCATTCGGCTCCGGAGTCAATCAAAGCCGGAGCCATGACCGAAGGTGCAGCCCATGATATAATCATTTCCAGAATTGGTTTTGTTTGCATCTGATCTGGGGACTGTGAAAAGCCACCCAGGGTCTGTCCCCAACACAACCCTAGGTGCGGGCGTTTTCCGGATGCGTGGGACAAGACCGCAATAGGTGACCAGCTTTACCGCAGTAAAGGCATAGACCCTCTCTGTGACCGAAGGCCCTCTCTTTCCCTGATAGGCGTGTAACCCCAAGCTGCATAGGCTCGCCCCTGCCCAACTCAGCACTAGGAGGCATGGGAGGTGAGGGAGGAATGGGTGGGAACGCAAAACTTGGTGCCAGTCTTTCTCTGATCCTTGTATTGATTAAGATAGTAAAGGAGATGAGTTCATCAAGGTCCTCCGGCAGCTCGTCTGTCCCTTGAGAGAACTCGGCTACTAGATCCTCTTTGTTCCAGCCCACCTCTGCCTCCAAAGTACGAAAATTCAGTTGCGTACTTGGCTACTGTACATGCACCCTGGCAGATTGTCATGAGTTGTTTAGTGGCAGATATTGCCCGGGCTAGAATGTCAAAGAACCTATGGAAAGCAGACACAAATTCCATAAAATTCGAGATTATGGGTTTCTCTGTCTCCCATAATGGTTTGGCCCATGCCAATGCTCTACCAGACAAGAGGGAAATCATGAAGCCCACCTTGCTTCGTTCGCTTGTAAAAGCATTCGGTACCAGTTGCAGAAACATGCCCAACTGGTTTATAAAACAATGACATAACGTAGGTTCCCCATCGTATCGTTGAGGTAGTGGAGTGGATGCACACAACCCATGGAACATATCGTTCTCAACATGAGCCTTACTGCCGGTGCCGCGTCAGGAGAGGCTACCGGTTGTCTCGCAGACCTATCAAGGTATGCTGTGCGATTAAGGAGAGTTTTAATTGCCAAAGAAAGCTGATGAATATGTTGATCTTAGATCTCCATTCTGGTTAGAATGCTAGGTATCTGTGTGCTACCTGTACCTTCAGATGTCATAGCCCTTTTGTACTGTCACGAAGTGACTAGATAAATAAAGATACTGACAGGTACAGGTACAATCAATAAATTTTATTAAGAACAAATGCAAACAAGATGGCAATAAGCACTTCCCCAACCTCCCCGGGTAAGACGTGAGGACAGTGCACAGTCCACTACCAGGATTAGCACTGAACGTAGCCAGGCAATGCGTCCAGAGTATAGGAAGCGAATCAATACGGACAGCTGAACCACAAGAATAACGCTGAGTGGAAAGCGTACTAGCACTGACAGCGTGCAGAGACTGGAGGCCCTGAACCCAAGAACGCTATGGTCCAATGACACAATGCCCTAGAACGTTAGGACAAAGGAACTGCCACATGTCCTAGAACTCTAGGACTATAAGCGACCAAAAGTACCAAGCGCTTCTGGACTACAGAGCGAACTCACCCGGAAACGACCAGGCCCCTGAGCCTGCATGGAGCGAGCCAGGCCCCAGGAAGCACAGATAGGGACAGACTAAGCCAAGGTCATACACTATTCGGGTAGTCAGACAAAGTGTCAGGCTATTTATATGAAGGTATCCAAAGGGTTAAACAGAGAACCACTCAGGTTGGATTTCTTCACTTAAATAGGCAAATGACAATATGAAATAATTCGAGAACTTTATCTTTAATATGTATTGACACGCTACTTCACAGTAACGAATTGATCACAAGAATCAATCCTTCATATTTGTGCAAAAATATATCTATTTTATTAAAATACAATATACAATGTATATATAAATATCAGCAACAATGAACTATATAAGTGATTAGCAATTATAATAGGTACACAGAAAATCAAACCACACTTATTATCATAAAGATTACCAGTGGTGCAAGGGTTAACCACCTACAGGTATATTCAGAGGTATAATAACAATAATTGCATTCAGCAGCATAGAATAGGTTAATTGATTGTTCCAATTAATATAATACAGTTGGTTGCAGGGTTTCTTAATACCTCTGCCCCAGAAACTGTATAGACTATGCCAATTATGATGTAAGGTGTATTGTGAGATGAATTAAATAATTCCTCTAACAATTCCTTGTATCATATATCAATAATAAACAAATTTAGGGAATAGCTGGAATAAAATCCCAGATTTTAAATCTCTATAATTTAATTATCTACTGAATTCAATATTGAATACCTCTGAATAAAAATATATAAATTGCAATTAATATAGTCAAACAAAGATTATATAAATAATCTACTTAGAATTACTTCATGCAACATATGTCTATAAAGTAACCAACTTCAGTCAACATATATTATGACAATAGCAACCTATATAAAACCTATAGGCACTCCAAGGGTTAATACAGACGTTTAAAACAGAGGCCACACCCAGCAGTTATTTTGTCTATTGATATAATACCTTCAATTACAAAATATATGCCTAGCACATATACAGAGAATTCCAAAGAAAACACAACTAACAACAGACAAGTAGCGGTTAAAGGGTTAATAACTGGATTCAAAGAATATCCTGTATCAAATATTAACTATTATAATCTTCCCAGAACCATAAAATATTACTCTAGGAATACCAAGATTAATATTAGCTAATATAAATAACCCACGCTATATACTGTATTACACTGATTGGCAATTTATAACATTTCCCAATAATTATATAGATTCTATTATTTCCAGAATTTAATAGCTAAATCTAGCTTATTATAAATTATCCCAAATGGTTGGCCAGTCCACTTAAGACAACTATAAAACTATATTCTTCAAACAGAAGAAAAATTGTGAAATTCTGGATTAAATGAATCTAAATGAATAATTGATATAGTTACCAATCAAAGTTTCTTTGTATTTCTCTGTGAGAGGCAGGATTAGAACTTCTCAGCAAAGCCTTCTTTTGTCAGGAATCACCAGGAGTACTTATTCAGGAAGTCACCTTTTCTGTTTCAGCAAGTTAAGTTGAGTCAAAAAGACCCTTAACTAACAGTATCTGGGGATTATATTGACAAATTTTGCCTTATTAGTTATCCCCACCTTTTTCTAATGATTGGATAAAGATCCATCTCATTATACCGTGACATCACCGGTCTGCCCTGATTGGATATTAATATATCCCAAATTATTCAAGGAATGTGGATACTCCCAGTCATAATGCTCTCAAGACTCTAGGTGGAGCTCTTACTCTACTTTAGAATTTTACCTATAATCAGTTTTATGTCAGATCATGTGGCTTTCGTCAAGACTGAGAAAGGTCAAAAGGGTTATCAAAAACCTCATAAACCAGTCATTTTGCTGTGTCTTTTACATAAGGGAGTCCATCTCTCTCAGCCACATTGGCTCCAACTGACTATCAATCTACCATTCAGTTATTTTTTCCTCCCTACCTTGGACTAATGGCTCATTGTTCACATATGATGTAATTTGAACACATTTTAAACAGAATTTCAGCTAATTTTACAATTAGAATTAACCCTGTATGGTCCCCCAGGACAAAGTCTCTGACAAAAGCCAGCGTATAACACGGAGTGGGTAGTCATCCAGGCCAGGAGTCAAGCACGGAGCGGGTAGTCAGACGAGGCCAAAGGTCATACACGGATCGGGCAGTCAGACAGAGCCAGGAGTCAAGCACGGAGCGAGTAGTCAGATGAGGCCAGAGGTACAAGCACTAATCGGGTAGTCAGACAGAGCCAAGGGTTATACACAGCTCAGAATCGGCAGCCAAAAACGAATCACAACGGAAGACTAAGAATGCAGCATATATGGCCTATCGGAGAGGTGGAGCCACGCTCAGCCAAATCAGCCTAGCCATTAAAATAGAGAAAATGCCGAATGATCTGCGTAGCCTCCCTGCCACCATAATAGCATATTCTGCAGGATGGAATCTCCTCAGATGCCGCTTGAAGCCTTGGTATCGATTCTCCTCCACCACACTGGCAATGGGTGGAGACGAACTGCCACATCCTAACATCAACAGAGTGACTATCATTTGGTGGAGGAGGTAACGATCAACGAGGTGGATCGGCAGAAGATGTAGTTGTTACCCTAAAGGAAGAAGGTGATGGTGATGGCGAGCTAGTTGTTTCTAGTTGCTCTGCCTGCGTTGCTCTATTTTTCCTCCTCTTTGATCTCTGCCTCGCCTCTTGTTGCCATTCTGGAGAGTCAGGGGATACAGCAACAGTGATGCTTCATATCTGTAGTGGGTGTTTTTCTTTAACATGTTTGACATAAATGTCATGGTGTCTGTTTCACACGTGTAATATCAGGGAGGTTATGCCAAGGTGTGTTCCCTCCTTTCCCCTTGTTGCAAATTGTGCACAGTGCTGTTGGTGATGACTGCACTATGCCTACCCCAAGAGAAAAATAGTCCCACACCCATGACTTCAGGGTAGAGGGATAGGAGACAGGGAGAAGAATTGCCTCTTTCTTCTTGTCCTCCACATTCCCCTTCACTGTCTGTGCTGGCAGTGGATGATGCTGCTGCTGTTGCTGCTACTGCCTCAGAATCAGCACTATAACTAAGACCAGGAGTATTTCTGCTGCTGGCAAGTGGAACCTGTCCTAGTCTTAATCACTTGTTGACCCCATTACCACTGTGTCCACGCTGGTCTGTGGCACACTAGCTTGCCCCTCAGCATCCTGCTGCCCTTGTGGAATTAGAGCAGTTGCAAATTCCACAAAATCCATAAGCTCATTGCTAGTGGTGGTGGTGATGCCCATCTTCATCCCTGTCTCCCATTCCTTCTCAGTTTCTGATAAAAAGCCCATCAATGTCTCTTCCACCCCAGCGTCTGCAACACCACAACCACCACTAGTCCCTATGTGCTGCTGTTCTATTACAGACATCTCACTGCTGTTTGGAGGAGGTGATGAGCAATGTGACAGAGGGTTCCCTAATGTCACACTTTGCATTTCTTTTTGACCTGAAGAAGGCAGTCTGGCAGCAGTAGCAGCATGCACAGACAGCTGATCTGTGCTCCTTCTGGTGGTGGTGGTATGAATTCTGCACCTGCTCTCCCCCAACACCAGTTCTGGCCTCTTAAGGATCATATTCCACTTGGACACTTTAGTGAAGGGAAGGGGAGGACTCTCAGAGCCAGAGGAATGGTTTGGACTCCCTTTACTGTTAGTTTGGACGCTCTCAGATGCTTCCCCTATTCCCACCGGCTGCTTTACCATTACTGTTACTACTACTACTACTACTACTAATACCACACACATCAAGTTCATCGCCAGAGTCTTCCTCCTCACAGTTACTAGTAATATGATGATTACCCTCTCCTTCACTCCTAACAAGCTGCTGGACCTTCTTAGTACTAGCACTTGCGGGACTGCTTGGGGATGGCAAGTGTGACTTAGGGTCCCCTGCTGTCACACTTGGCATCATCTTCTCCTTCCCACCCTCCTGAGTATTACAAGACACACTAGCAGCAGGTTCAGCACTGGTGGCAGCAGGCACAGCACTGGCAGCAGGCACAGCACTGGTAGCAGCAGGGGCTGCACATCTGACAGCAGGCACAGTATTGGTGGCAGCAGGTTTAACACTGGCTGCAGGCACAACACTGGTTTCAACAGGGGCAGCGATGGTGGCAGCAGAGGCAGCACGTCTAGCAGCAGGCACAGGCATCTGACCTGTCCTTCTCTCATTGGTACTACCCATTCCCTTTTCTCCCTCCCTATTAAATTCCCCAAGATCCCTAGGGGTGATTTAGGGGGACTGGACAGCATTGTATCACGGTGCCCGTGATCCCTTTCTGTCACTCTCGCTTGTGGTGCTCTCCTATTGGCTGAGGAGGTTTGGCCCGCCCCCGGTGATCTTTTTATACCCAGCCATTGACACTTGTCACTTGCCCTTTCGTGGTGTTCCTGAGCCAGTGTTGCTGTCTTCAGTGGATCCTGATTCCTGTGTACCGAATTGGCCTGTCCTGACTACGCTCCTGTGTTCCTGTTCCGTGATTCGACCCGGCCTGGCTGACGTTCCTGATTTGTTTCTGATCTGGCTCGTCTGAAAACCACCTCCGTGTACCGACCCGGTCTGGCTGACGTTCCTGCTTGTGATTGATCCGGCTTGTCTGAGAACCACCTCCGTGTACCGATCCGGCCCGGCTGACTTCCTTCTCCGTGATCTGAACCGGCTTGTTCCTGTGACCTGCATGTACAGCTTCCTGCTCCACTGTCGCCGTTACGACATTCTGACTTCTACTGAGGCTGAGTACCGGACTGATTGTCTCTCACCACAGTACTCCTTCTGTGTTGGGCATCCTGTGCTGAGCCTCCTTTACCGAATGCAGAGCTGTGCCTCCGTACTGAGTCTTCCTGATACTTGCAGAGCATTTCTCATTCTCGCTAAGCTTGATTCCTACGAGCTGCTTAACCTGTTCAGTGCTGGTATACCTCTTGTGAGCCTTTACGCTTATTGCTGAGCCTATTCCTGTATAACTGCTACTTCTGCCGAGCTGGCCGCGTTGTACACTTAATTTGGATGGCAGCTCAATCCTCCACCTAGCAGAGTAGTCGGTATTGCTTACCGCGTCCGGTAGTGGCGCTTTTGGCTTCAGCAGATTGTCTCCGGTATACGCCCATGGGGGCTATTGGTTCACCTCTCGTGCAGCACAGAGTGGCCTCCGGTGTACGCCCTCAGGGCTATTGGCCATCTCTAGCGTTACAGCAGTCTCAGTATTACGCCCGTGGGGGCTATTGGCTTAAGCTCTTGCAGGTTTCTCTGGTATACGCCCGCGGGGGCTAAAGGCTTGAATCACCGCATTGCTGGTTTCCATTATTACGCCAGTGGGGGCTATTGGCCAGTTCTTGCAGTCTAGCAGTCTCCATTAGTGATGCCCATGGGGGCTACCGACTCTAGCACTAGCATACATTGTGGTCTTCATCGCTACGCCCGTGGGGGCTATGCACCGCTATTATCTAAGGCAGTAGTGACTTTGCATTCAGCCTCCTGTGCACTACCATCAACAGCTTTATCACCACCTTGGGCATGCCAAACTCCACAATTGAGACTGACTTTGTTGTATTAACCCTTGAGTAGCCTGGCTACTGTGTACCTATCAGTATATGTTATCATTACAATCCTGTTCACCTACTTACTTGTAATAGCAACTCTACTAGTGTTCGCTATTCCTATTGTCACCTGTAGAGGGCGATCCTTTATATTTCTTCTTATTTAATAAAACTGTGTTTTATTTTACCGGCTGGTCTGAGTGTCTTGAAAACCATAACACATTGGTTCAATGAACACATAAGGGTCCTTCCAGTTCCTCCTTTTATTAGTTTATACATTTATAATCTGCTCATAGCTATAGCAGTCACTATGAGCCTCTCCTATCTCAATTTTTCCAAAAGATCACAGCAGAATAGCACAGCACGTCTACCTCGCTCTGTAGCTGCTTCTATTGTGTTTGATTTACACAAATACGTCACTTTTTTTTATAACGAAAAGGTGAATAACATGTAAATCAATGGGCAGAAACTTTCTAGCCAATGAAAAAATGGCAAAGAATTTTGGCCAATGGGCAAAAAATGCGGAAATTTTAATCGCTGGATTTAAAACGTATTTTCTCGCGAAAAAGTGGACAACAATTTGGTTTTTGCGGAATTTCTCGAGGGAACACGGAGAGAGATTTCGCCCACCTCTAGTCATCTGATATATTTTATCATATTATACTTTAATTATATGTATATATCTTAGTATAGGACTTGGTTAGATTAAGATGACATCACGTTTTATTTATCCTTAAATAAAATTACATATATTGTTTCATGAATATGAGTAATTGATTATTTTTAATCAATTCTGTTAGCTGTGAAAAAGTGTGTCATAACTAGATTGTGTACAAGATCTCAAATTTATTTACTATTTATTTTTGTTTATTTTGGTCGCCTGTTTCCTTTTGTATATCCTCAACATAAAATGGGAGGCACTGCTGAGATCATAATGCAGGTTGACACACTTTGTTGCACAGTTCACCATATTTATGACACACACATGTCTCACTCAGATTCTTCTGAGGCTGTCTAAGTGGACCAGCCTATGGGAGGTGGTGACATGTGGTGTCTAGAGGCCCAAATAATCAGTGCAATCCATATACGCTTGAAGCTCAGGACTGATGAGCAGGTATGGAGTGATTCCGTTGGGACAGCCCTAGTAGATTCAGGGGCCGCTGGCTTGTTCATAGATGAGGGATTTGCAGCCCAGTATGCCATTCCACTGTTTCCCCGCTCCTCTCCGTATGCCACTGAAGCCATTGACGGAAGACCCCTACAACCTTCACATGTTACACATGAGACTTGTTCCTTGTCTCTGAGAGTAGGGACACTCCATGTGGAGACTCTGCAGTTTCAGGTCATTCATTCTCCTCACTACGCTATCATTCTGGGGTTCCCCTGGCTGCAGAGGCATAACCCGAGGATTGATTGGCAGACTTACGATATTGTGTCTTGGTCTCCCCAGTGTACTGAAGTGTGCCTTTCGTCAACCCATGAGAATTCTTTGTACCTCTACTGCCTTACCTGCAGAGTACCAGTCCAACAGAGAGGTATTTAACAAGGTAGAGGCCAGTACGCATAGGCCATACGATTGTACTGTTGATCTGGTTTCGGGTGCCATACCTCACAGGGGCCGTGTATACCATTTGCCTGTGGAGGAGAATTGGGCCATGCAGGACTACGTGTCTGATGCCCTTTCTAGGGGAATAATCCACAAGTCTTCCTCACCAGCGGGTAGAGGATTTTCTTTGTCAAAAAAAGGATGGGGAACTAAGACCATGTATCGACTTCAGGGCTCTGAATAAACTAATGGTCAAAAATGCCTACCCCATTCCTTTAATCACTGAGTTGTTTGATCGGCTTAAGGGTTCTACAGTATTTACCAAGCTAGAACTCAGGGGCGCTTACAATCTTGGCATTTAACACCCGGAGCAGGAACTATGAATATCTGGTGATGCCTTTCAGCTTGTGCAACGCTCCCGCTGTCTTCTAGGAATTCATCAATGACGTCTTGAGAGATTTACTGCAGAGTTGTGTTGTGGTCTATCTGGATGACATCCTCATCCATTCTTCTACCTTAGAAGCTCATCGATCAGATGTATCGTTGGTCCTACGACTATTAAAGGAGAACAAATTGTTTTGTAAATTGGAGAAATGCGAATTTCATAGATCCCAAGTGACGTTCTTGGGGAACGTTATCTCCTCCTCCTCTGGTCTTGCTATGGACCCGCAAAAGTTATCTGCTGTCTTGCAATGGCCGCTCCCGGTGGGGTTGAAGTCTATCCAGAGGTTCCTGGGTTTTACTAACTACTACAGGAAGTTTATACGGAACATCTCTACTATAGTCAAACCACTCATGGACGTGACCCAGAAGGGGGCAAATCCTTTGGACTGGTCACCCCGAGCCCTTCAAGCTTTTGAGGAATTGAAGTCTGCTTTTGCCAAGGCTCCTGTCTTGTCCCATCTGAATCCCACCCTACCCTTTACCCTGGAAGTTGATGCCTCAGAGTTGGGAGTAGGCGCTCTTCTGTCCCAGCGCTCGACTCCCGGTAAGCCAGTGCCTCCTTGTGGGTTTTTTCGAAAAAATTGTCCAAACCAGAGAGTCTGTATGACATGGGTAATTGTGAACTACTCTCCATTATCCTTGCCCTTAGAGAATGGCGGTATCTTCTGGAGAGGACAAGCATTTCGATTCTTATTCTGACATCATAAGAATCTTACATATCTGTCTGAGGCCAAGAGGTTGTCCCACAACAGGCAAGATGGGCCTTGTTCCTGTCAAGATTCAATTATGTGGTTTCTTACCTCCTGGGGACTAAGAATATTCGAGCAGATGCCCTTTCCCGGCAGTTCGGGGCAGATTCCGAGGAGGAGCGTCCGCTGACTCCTATCATCCTCTCTAATCGGATATTGACTTTGATACGTACTAGTATTACCTCTCCTTTGGGAGAGGAGATATTGGTCGCCCAAGCCTCCGCACTTGTTGACAAGCCCAGGGGAAGATGTTTTGTACCCGAGTCCCTATGTATAAAACTACTAGAGACCTATCATTCCTCGAAGGCAGCTGGTCACATTGGTAGAGATCCACTTATATGGTCTATGTCTAGACTTTTCTGGTGGCCTAGCCTAAGAGCAGACTGTGCCGCGTTTGTGTCTGCATGTTCCACATGTGCGCAGACCAAGACTCCCAGACACCTTCTGGTGGCCCTCCTTCCAGCCATTCCTAATGATGAGCGTCCTTAGTCACACTTATCAGTTGATTTTATAGTGGAACTGCCCGTCTCTGAGGGTTACCCGCTCATCCTTATGATCGTGGATCGATTTTCCAAGATGGCTCACTTCGTGCCTCTTAAGGGACTCCCCTCTGCCAGGGAGTTGGCTGAGGAATTCACCAGAGAGGTAGTTCATCTCCACTGTATACCTAAGGTGGTGGTCTCAGATCGCGGGAGCCAGTTTGTGTCTCATTTTTTGAGGTCTTTTTGCAGACAGATGGGTATTCAACTCTCGTTCTCTTCAGCTTACCATCCTCAGTCTAACGGTGCTGCAGAGAGGTCTAATCAAGTGTTGGAACAGTTCCTTCGTTGTTTTATTTCGGACCATCATGAAAACTGGGTGAACTTGTTACCGTGGGCTGAGCTTGCCAGGAATTATGCTTTGAATTCCTCCTCTCTGAACTCCCCATTTCTGATAAATTATGGGTTCCAAACTTCGCTTCTCCCGGAGACTTTTGAGGCACAGAACATTCCAGCTTTGGATGAGCACTTGGGGGCACTCCACTCCACTTGAGTATGGGTTCAAAGATCCCTGCAAAGGTCCACTAAACGCTACAAGAGACACGCAAACCGTAGATGGCTACCAGCTCTGGTTTCCCGGGTAGGAGGGAGAGTATGGTTGTCTTCCCATAATCTGCACCTCCAGGTGCCTTGTTGGAAACTGGCTCCTCGTTTTGTTGGCCCTTTTAGGGTTCTCCATAGAGTGAATCCTGTATCCTATGCCCTCAAACTCCCAGCTAATATGCAGATTTCTAATGTGTTTCATATGTCTTGCTGAAACCCCTAATTTGTAACCGTTACACTTCTGCTCCTGTCCGTCCTAGGCCTGTCAAAGTTGGGGATCATGAGCAGTATGAGGTGCAAAATATTTTGGACTCATGTAGAGTCAGAGGCCAAATGCAATATCTGGCCCACTGGAAGGGGTATGGTCCGGAGGAATGCTCCTAGGTTGCCAAAAAGGATTTAAATGCTCCAGCTCTCATCCGTGAATTCCACTTACGCTTCCCCTCTGGTTCAAACCCTCTTCCAAGGGGGAGAGGTCGTTAAGGTGAGGGTACTATCACAGTGTACCTTGGCATCTGTGCTGCCAGTTACCCTCGTGTTCTCCACAGCTCTATCTGGCGGCTGGCCGGCATTGGTGCCAGGCACTTCCACATTCCTGGTGGTCACAAGTGCAGGAGCGCGTTGCTAGACACAGTGACGTTGCACTTGTTTATACTAGTGGTTCAATTTGCCTAATTGATTCCCACCTTGGAGTATGCCTATTTAAACTTCCCTGGGTCTAGTGTTAGTTGCCCATATGTGGTGTTCTTGCTAGCATTCCTTGTGTCTCCCTTAGTTTCATTGTGACCATTGCTTGGCTTCCGTTACTCACTCCGTGTCTGCTCCCAGCTTGTCTGACTACCCACATCAGTTCTGACCTGTGGCTCTGGCTGACTACTCGCTTCGTGTATGACCCTGGTTTGTCTGACTACCCACATCGGTTCTGACCTTTGACTCTGGCTGACTACTCGTTCCATGTATGACCCTGGCTTGTCTGACTACCCACATGGGTTCTAACCTGTGGCTCTGGCTGACTACTTGCTCTGCATATGACCCCGGCTTTTCTGACTACCCACATCGGTTCTGACCTGTGTCTCTGGCTGCCTACTCGCTCCGTGTTGTCCTCAGCCTGACAGATTATTCTCAGTTGAGGTATTGAGACTCGAGCTATTTCTGCTCTTGTTCACTGGCTCTGTATCCATGTGGCATGAGTGCATTAGTATTGGTAGGGTTGCTACTACCTACCGGATAGAACCATAGGCTAGGTTCTCTCTCTGGTGCTATCTTGCTACGAGTAGTGCAGGCCTTGGCACAGAGTGCAGTCCTGGGTAGTGCACTGTAGTGCTGTCTATTCTACATTATCTGGGGATTGTGGGGGTGTACCTCATTACCTGTATCAATAGACGTGGTTTTATCTTACTTTTATCTTACTTTACCTGTGTCTGACCTTCTTTTGTATTGCTCACCGTGACAGATATATTCCTGGGTGCAGCTTCTTCTGAATTCTATTACTTCCAGAATGAATACACTAAACCTTGCAGGCCCAAAGAGAGTTTTACAGTGAGGCTCATGCCCTAGAAAGAACAATTTTGGACCTGACCAGAATGTTTTGGCAACCTCTCTGACACTCAAGGTGTTAAAAGGTGCTGAGGAAGACCTGAAGCAAACAGTTAATACTGTTTTAAATGTTTGAACGAGATGAATTGTACAAAAATGTACTCACAGATTTCCTTGGCCACTTATATTGTGTCAGTGGCTGTTCAAGCGAGTGGGGAATATTATGCTGCCCTCCATGAAGATCAGTATGCACCAGCTGCTCTCCGTACACCAACCTTCAAAAGAGGAAGGAGACACCAGCAAAAACATACCAAAAGACAAAGAGGAGGCGCTTTTGTGAAGTCAGCATCTAATCTTGTTATCTTTGTATTTTAATACAGTTTACAACGCACTAGCTGAAGAACTACAACTGGTATTGGAGCATCAAGGGTTAAAACCTTCCCCTGTTCAGGTACTCAAGACTTTCCCCTCTAGTGGTCCTATAGAGTAATGGATGATCTACAATGTTGTAGTATAAGAAATCCATTTTAATAATCTAAAAACACTTAAAAAGCAATTAAAAAAGCAAATCTGCTTTTTAATTGTTTTTATATTATTAAAATGTATTTCTTATACTACATCATTGTGGATCATCCAATACTCTGTCGGACCACTGGAAGGAAAAGTCATGAGTACTTGAACAGGGGCAGGTTTTAAACCCTGATGCTCCAATACTGGTTGTAGTTCGTCAACTGGTGTGGTGTAAACTATGAGTATTAAAATTCAAAAATAACAAGATTACATGCTGACTTCACAAAAGCGCTTCCTCTTGGGCAGTATGTTCAAAGGGATAACGACAAAAAAATGTTGTATAAAAGACAAAAATAAGTAATTGTATGTATGAATGACATATTTTCTATAGATATACGACAAAAAACTAGCAATGTCTGTTGTGTACGACACAACTCCAGAACTGGCGGGCAAAGGGGCGTGGCAAGGGCATGACTAAACTAATCTCCAGTGTCGTAACTAACGACAAAAAAATGTCTTACAAAAGACAAAATTTGTACGTTAAGAAAAAAGTGGAGAGAATGAAAATTTTTGTCTTTAGTTAAGACATTTTTGTCGTTAGTAAAGACATTTTTAAAGACATTTTTGTCTTTAGTTAAGACATTTTTTTGTCGTTACATATGGCAATTTCAGTCAGGACAAATAACATATTTCTGATCACAACCGACACTCTCTGAAAATATTAATGATCCCAACGACACTGTACTTGGAAAAGTCGTTACAAACGACAAAAGCTATTTCGCTACTTCTTTGAACATATGGCCCTTAGTCTTTTGGTATGTTTTTTGCTGTAAAAGGGGAGGGCTGTAACATCTGAGAAGTATATACTTTAGGCTTTATAGAGTTTAGTTTAACAGACTTGATAATCAATTCTGGCCATGTAGATGCTCAAGTCAAGACTAGCTACACATTGATGTGAAGATCATAATTTTAGGGATTCTTCACAAATTAAAATAATATTTTGCAAATTATATATATACTAGTTGAAGAGCCTGTTACATGGGCCACAGTGCCACTGCCAGCCGGTCGTGGGGCAGTCATGCGCAGTAGAGACTGCCTGTGCCGCGGCTGATACAGAGCTGGACACTGTATCAGCCGTACCGTGGGCAGTCTCTACTGCGCTTGACTGCAGCATGCGCAGCAGTCTCTACTGCGCATGACTGCGGCGTTACACACGTTTTAGCAAATTATTATATAGGATGCACTTGAATATAAAACCTTTAACTCTATGAGTGTTCACTGTGCCACCAACATGTTGTAAAGCATTGTGCTGGAGATATCTCTAGCACCTTTAAGGTGAATATAGTACAGACAATCAGCTGTAAAAGTCTTCAGAGTGTTTAACTTTGTTCACACACTCCAAAAGACAAGGAGGCTGAAATGGAGCAATTCTGGAACAACTCAACAACACCATGGGTGGGGGCAAGTAAAGATACCCATGAAATAAATGGGACTTTTAAGCACTTCAATACTAGACAGGTCTCCAACATATTCAAGGGGAATGTGGAGAATGTTTACATGTCTCTCCCTATGGAGCATATGGTGTGCTCCTCAATTGTGCAATTCTTCTTACTATAACAGCACCTCTGTTGTAATTGTTTTACTTTGAAGAAAGACTGTATAGTATGAAACCAAATTTTCAGGATCAGCTCACACCCACACCCAAATTAAGGGTTTCATGTGTGGCCAAGGCAATGTCCCCACATGAGACACCAACTCTTGTTTTATGGTGGAAGGCTTAGTTACCAGTTTAGATACAGATTAATTGAAAATATTCAACCTCCTGGCTGCTAGGGACCTGAGGAGTTAAGTACTTATTTTGTACATTATGAGGAAAGGGTATTTTCTTTTATAGGCAAGACTAGATTGGGTTGGAGGTGGGGTCATGGTGGAGTGGTGTGTGGTCATGAATGTGGCTAAGGGAACCTGGGGTTCCTTGCCTAGGGGTCCCTAATATGTAAATCCAGCTGAACTTTGAAGAACAGAGTGGGAACAATGTTTGAACATTTTTGAGACCAAAGAGATTTATTTTCATTATATTTTACATGTTTTAACATTTGGTGAAAATCGTGTATATGAGTGGTGGCAGTGCAACAAGTGTCTTCGATATCTTTGAGCGGGCACATGCTTTCTGCTGCAGTTATGAAATAAAGGGTAAATCACTGGGATGTTTAAATTGTAAGAGAACGTGGAGTTAAACTTTTTCTAGTCAGCTCTCAGAGGTCATAGTAATGTTTACATTTGCTCTGCCCTATGAGCTGAGTTTGATTTAGTTTTTTTGTTTTATTTCAGGAAAGAAAACAAAGGTAAGGGAATTGAAACTTTGTACTTTGGATTTGGATTATCATACAGCTGAAACACCACTGTCAGAAGCAGTGAGGTCGTGTGTAGACACCAACGCCAGCTCCCGGAATTCAATGGTGAATATCTGAAAGCAGTTTTCTTTTCATACTGTATAGAACTGGGCACTGCTTCTCTGCAGTTTTTTTAATACTTTGGTTGCTAGAGAGATTTCAAATACATTACGTGAGGGGATATATTCATTTGATATATTGTTGAAGCTGAAGCTGGAATCATTTTCCTAGGCCCCTTACTCAGATTTACTAAGTGGCGTACATCTACAGTTCTTCCCTTAATGCTTCTTGTGCCAAGTGTAGGTCAGGAAAAAGTGCATGGATGTTTATGGAAGAACCTTTCCTCTGCTCCATGCTCTACCTAATGCTCTAACAAGGCATAGCGGACACTAGAATAACTTTATACAATTTCTGTGAGTATGCTACTGAGGATGTGTTTGGGGCTTGCTGGCAATAAAGTCTTATTTATGTGTATATATATAATGTGTGCGCCTGGATCCACTACTAGTGATCATACATTCTAGCGCAGGTATAGTCAGTTGTTAGACCTTCAGTTGTTGGGGGGCTACATTTTCTATTATCCCCAACCAATTTTTGCTATGTTGGCTATTCCTGTTTAAGAGCATTCACAGAAGAGTGAAGTTACATTCACTGATTCTTACATTTCCACCATTAAGAGGCACTGAGGTGGATGTACAAAACTGTTTCTGTGCAAATATGTTTTATTCTGTTCTTTGAATGGTCTTCAGCTGACTATTGCCTACTTACAAAGCTCTTTGAATGTTTAAATGTTTACTTTGCCATGTTTGTGCCATGTGATGGTCAGTTTAGAAATAAATGAGTTTTTTAAATGTGCTGTTCTTCTGTGCCTACACACAGAGTCATAAACTCTTTTCCTTACTCCTTCTATAGGGAACATGTAAAAGGATTGTTGCTTAGATACTGTACTTTGTAGATGCTGTTCACAAAAATAGACCAAGGGCCCTATGTTCAAGAGCATCTTAGAGTTATATGGAGAAAACCAGCAACACCATAGGAGACAAATTCAGTTGATCATTGATTTAAATGGCACTTTAAACCTCTGAGTGCTAGAGATGTTTATTTCATATTTTCCCCTTTTCTTACTATCATAACTTGATAACACAAATATGGTACACTCTAGAATTACTTTTAATTAAGTGCCTTGTTCTATTGTACAATATATTTTATCTAATATTACTTGATATGCTTCTAACAGAGTATATGGATGTATTTAAAAAAATCACATTGTACCAGACATTAGCTGAACTGTTCTTTCCCTTTTCAAAGACCTAATAAAAATGTATTCTTAAAAAAAAAAAATGTCAGTTTTGGGAAATTTTTAGTGCATTTGGTTTGCCCCAGAATTACTGTAGTTTTCACCTGAACAGAGGTTCCAAAGGATTCTGTACATAAGCACAGGCACAAGTGTAGCAAAGTTACATACTGCAGCCTTGTTTCCTTCATGCTTCTCAATGACATCTGCAGCATCTGAATGTCAGAGGGGGTGCAATGCATAACTGGGTAATGCATTGCATACCCCTCTGGCATTCAATGTGTTAATATTTATTTAATAAAATATTAAATATATATTAAATAATTTAATATTTATAGTATTTAACATGGGAAGATGCAACACAACAGTTTGGAGGTTTCCAAGTTATGTAGATTTATTATCCTTATCTTTCATGTTTGTTAAATTTGGCTTGCTTTGAAATAATAGTGAGACTGGTGTACTAATAATAAGTGGTACAATTATGGGGCAAATAAGCTGCAACATAATTAGTATTAATTTAATTATTAACTTTAATTTATTGATTTATTGAGAATCAACATATTCCACATCTCTGTATAACGGGGGTGGGGTATATTTAATGATATATATATAGGGGTAACTAAAATTTCCCATTGATTAAAATGGAACTTTTTACCACTTGAAAGCTAGAAAAGTTCTCAAGCCATTGCAAAACCACTGTCTAGTGTTTAAAGAGTTAAAAAGCCCAATTTAAATCCACTTGAATTTTGGGAACTTGTATTTGTCCTCCCTCTTCAAGCACCTCTTAGTATACCAGCCTCTGTATATCCAAGGCTTCCACAGTATCTGTTAAGTAAACACTGACAAGTTGAGTCTGATGTACTAAAAAGGATTGGTAGTTATGCACTAAGGGCCATATGTTCAAAGAAGCAGTGAAATAACTTTTGTTGTTTGTAACAACTTTTCAAAGTACAGAGTCATTGGGCTCATTAATATTTTCAGAGAGTGTCGGTTGTGATTGTAAATATGTCGTTTGCCCTGACTGAAATTTTCATATGTAAAGACAAAAAATGTCTTAACTAAAGACAAAAAATGTCTTAACTAACGACAAAAATGTCTTAGCTAAAGACAAAATTTCTCACATTCAGAACTACACATTTAGAAACAAACCCCCAAAAATTGTTTATTTTTTTTTTGTTGGACTATGTTTTTATTTTTTTTTTAAAGTACAAGCCCTGAGAAAAAAAAAGCCCTACCGGCCTAGTGCTAGCAGGTCGTATTGACCAGTTGCCACTGCTGTTCTTGCTGCTGCTGAGATGTTTAAGCAGCAGGATGATTAGGCAGCTGAAAGGGAATGGGATCAATAATAGCAGTAACATGGATGATGAAGGTTCCACTTGCCACGACTATCTCCAGTGATGTGCCTGAGGCAGTACCAGTACAATAAGTAGCCCCCAGTCTACGTGGAGAAAAGAAGAACTTAGCCAATAATTATTCTCCACCTGCCCCTCTTCCAAAATCATGGGTTTGTTGTTATTAGATTTTTTTCCCTTGAGAGCAGGAACTTTGGCTCTCATCCACTGCTGCAATGTGGTAAATAACATCTGGGGACACAACTATATCCAAACACCATGAGACCAGAAACCAAGTATTGCCGTTGTCACTATACCCAAAACCCGCTAAGGACACATGATAACTTGCTGGCAGTTTAATAGTAACCCTCCCTGCCAGCATCTTAGCATATTCTGCGTGATGCAGTCTCCTCAGATGCCACTTGATGCCCTTCCCTGCTTTCAATTCCCCAGGGAATGGACAGAGATGAACTGCCACATCCTAACATCAACAGAGTGGCTATCATTTGGTGGAGGAGGTAACAATGAACGAGGTGGATTGGCAGAAGATGTAGTTACCCTAGAAGATGATGGCGAGCTAGCTGGTTCCCTCATCATGGAACTTCTAGTCTCTGCCTGGATTGCTCTACTCTTCCTCCTCTTTGATCTTTGCCTCGCCTCTTGTTGCCTTTCTGGAGAGTCAGTGGGTACAGCAACAGCAGTGCTTCATTTCTGTGGTGGTTGTTTGGCTTTAACATGTTTGACATAAATGTCATGGTGTCTGTGTTTTATGTGTGATATCAGGGAGCTTGTGTCAAGGTGTGTTCCCTACTTTCCTCTTCCCACGGACTTGTCACAGATTGTGCACAGTGCCGTTGATGATGACTGCACTGTGCCTGCCCCAGGAGAAAAATAGTCCCACACCCATGATTTCAAGGGGGAGGGAACAGGTAGAGAAAAATGTCCTCTTTCTTCTTGTCCTCCACATTCCTCTTCACTGTCTGTGGCAGCAGATAATGTTGTTGCTGTTTCTGCTACTGTCTCAGATTCAGCACTGCAACTAGGACCAGGAGTATTGCTGGAGCTGGCAAGTGGAACCTGTCGTAGTCCCGCATCAGTTGTTGACCCCATTCCCACTGTGTCCACCATGGTCTGTGGTATCCTGCTGCCCTTGCATCTCAGCAGCAGCAGAAATTAGAGCAGTTGCAAATTCCTCAAATTCCAAAATCTCACTGTTAGTGGTGGTGGTGGTGGTGTCCATCCTCATCCCTGTTTCCATTCGCCATCAATGTCTCTTCCACCCCAGCTTCTCTGGCATCATCATCACCGCCACCACTAGTCCCTACATGCTGCTGTTCTATTACAGACATCTCACTGCTGCTTGGAGGAGGTGACAATGATGAGCAATGTGACAGAGGGTCCCCTAATGTCACACTTGGCATTTCTTTCATACCCGAAGAAGGCAGACTGGCAACAGTAGCAGCAGGCTCAGCCAGCTGATCTGTGCTCCTGCTGGTGGTGGTGGTATTAATTTTGCACCTGCTCTCCCCCAACAACAGGTCTGGCCTCTTAGTCTTCAGGATTACGTTCCACTTGGACACTTTAGTGAAGGGAAGGGGAGGACTCGTTCCAAGGTCAGAGGAATGGTGTGGGCTCCCTTGACTGGTATTCTTGATGCCCTCAAATGTTTCTTCTACCACTCCAGCTGCTTCACGATTACTGCTGCTACTACTAACACCAACCACATCAAGTTCAGCCTCATAATCTTCCTCCTCACAGTCTCTAGTAATATGAGGATATTGTTGATTACCCCTCCTTCACTCTAGATGCTAATAAGCTGCTGGACCTTAGTAGTAGTAGTAGTAGTACTAGCACTGGTAGGACTGCTTGGGAATGGCAAGTGTGACTTAGGGTCCCTTGCTGTCACACTTGGCATCATCTTCTCCTCCAGCCCCACTCCTTAATATTACAAGAGATACTAGCAGCAGGTTCAGCCCTGGTGGCAGCAGGGGCAGCACATCTGACAGTAGGCACAGCACTAGTGGCAGAAGGGGCAGCACATCTGACAGCAGGCACAGCAATGGTGGTATCAGTAGCATGGACAGCACATCTAATAGCAGGCACAGCATTAGTGGCAGCAGGGGCAGCACGTCTGAAAGCAGGTACAGCAGTAGTGGCAGGAGGGGCAGCACGTCTGGCAGCAGGTACAGCACTATTGGCAGCAGGGGCAGCACCTCTGGCAGCAGGTACAGCAATGGTGGCAGCAGGGGCAGCACATCTTGCAGCAGGCACAGCTAGCACTATCCTTCTCTTCCTCCCTTGCCAATAATTTCCCCAATATACCTAGGGGTGATTTAGGGGGACTGGACAGCATTGGTTCAGTTGTGGTCACTTCCTCCGCCGTCTCAGACTCAGTGGATACATAAGGGTCCTTCCTGTTCCTCCTTCTATTAGTTTAAGCCTCAATTGTGCCTCTCTTGCCTCAATTTTACAAGCAATTCATAGCAGAACAGCATAGCACGTCTACCTCACTCTGTAGCTGCTTCTACTATGTTTAACTTCTGCAAATACGTCACGTTGTTATCGTGGAAAAAGCAAAAAACACGTAAATCAATGGGGGGAAACTTTCAAGCCACTGAAAAATTGGAGGGGAATTTTGGCCAATGGTTGAAAAACGAGAACATTTTAAATCACTGTTTTAAAAGCAGATATTCTTACAAAAAAAGTATACAATAACGTGGTTTTCGCAGGATGTCTCACGGAGACAGGCGACATCTTTTGCCCACCCCTACTTGACAGTATGTCAGGCCCGATCATTAGATTTTTTCCTTTGATGTTCCCAATATTCACGCTATTTAGCATGCATTTTGGGAACGTAACTCACAAAATGCACATTTGGCGACAAGTCCTTTTCTGTGGCATAACGTCTGTTGTGCTTTCGGCTGGTAGGGCAATTGAATACCAACTCAGATATTTTTTTTTGTCGGTCAGCAGCCAATTTTGCCCTGCCGCATTTTTAACAGACTCAGTTGAATAGAGCCCTTAATGTCTTGACTAAGAGAGAGGTCTGTAAGGCACTGTGAAGCGTTGGAGACGTCTCTAGCATTCAGAAAGTTTAAAGTCCAGTTTTAATTAATGGAAATGTGTATTTGTCCTCTACTGTCCATTTGGTTTGCTCGCAAATTGCTCCAGTTCCTCTTGTTACTTCAGCCTCATAGGGACATATGTATAAAAGTGGAGTAGGGCAATTTTTGGGGTAAACCAACTGCACCTTAGGGGACATACATGAATTCCTCAGTTTGTCATTATTTAAATGGGCCTTTTTTAACCCTCTGAATGCTATAGAGGTCTCCAACGCATTTAGAAATCAATGTATTAGAGCCCTCTCTAGAATTCAAAGAGTTAAAAATTGCATTTAAATCAGTTGGAATGTTATTTGTCATCAGTGGTGAAGTTGGTTTGCTCCAGAATTGCACTCACTTTTATACATATGGCTCACTGAGTTTACATTTAGATGAATTGCATGGTTCTAAGCTCTGACACTGATAAAGAGAGAATCTGATATATTCTTGCCATTATTTGATTCCCTGTTTGCAGACAACATCATGAAAGTCCGAATATTTTTTCCTCTTCTTTTGGCTGCTTTGCACATATCTCTAGGAACATCAACCTGTTCAGCATGCCGCTTTTTCAGTCAACCAATGGAAACCCAGACTGAGAAAGAGGTACTTGTAGAAGTGGCCAAACAGAATCTTCTGAGCAAACTTCATTTAAAGCAAAGGCCAAAAATCTCACACACAATCTCCAGGGAAAATTTGGCTCAGGCTTTGATGAGATTGAACATTAGGTCAGACGAGGACTCTCCCGTAGAATTGCCAGAACACGATGGAGAACAAGAAGATGATTTGGACAATGATCAAGACTATGAAGTCATCAGCTTTGCAGAAATAGGTATGTAATGCAAGTGATTTTGCTTTCAAAATGAATAAATAAGTTTGTACATGGCATGTAAGTGAATGAACTCACATGACACAGCTCAATTACATCACTGTTCCCTCTCAGGATTTATTTGTTTATATTTCAGATGGATGTCTTTAAATAATCTTATATATATAAATATATATATATATATAGAAACAGGATGCACTCCTAGTGTATTGTCTTCCAGTACAAATAGATTATACTTTGTTTCAGGCTTCAATAGGACATATACGCACAAGAGACGTGTCCAGGACAACACATATGTGTTTCCTAGATAAGGGCACTGAAGGCAACATCGGAATGTCTCCCGCATCAAAAGGGTGACATTCTGATGTTGCACACTTAAGGGCTGCCACATAGAGGGTGACATTTCAATAGGATACCCTGGCTAGAGTTTCTGCTTGTATTACTTAAACCACTGGCAAATCTTTCCCCTTGCTTGCATTACTTAAAACACTGGCAAATCCTTCCTCTTGCATTACTTAAACCACTGGCAAATCCTTCCTCTCCACACTCCTCTGTCCCCACCACTCCAAACTGCACCACACATGTCCCTTAACACTCCATGCCTAACAGAGCCCAACACTTCCATGTCCCTGCTCCAAACAGATCTGTACACCTACCCCTTAACCCTATCTGTTCCTGCTCCAAACAATATAAACAGCTTATCACATCTCACTTAAACATAGTAACATAGTTGAAGAGGCTGAAAAACGACATGTGTCCATCAAGTCCAGCACATGCCAAAAACACCCCTGTTGATCCAGAGGAAGGCAAAAAAAACCTCTGGAGCAATTTCTAATTTAGCCCCAAGTGGGTAAAAAAAATTCCTTCCTGACTCCAAATGGCAGTCAGATATTTCCCTGGATCAATATCCTATCTGCTTTGAAGACAAGTGTCAAAATTTTCAATATTGTTCTGTGCTAGATAGGCATCCATTGCTTTTTTGAAAGCAGTTGTATTATCTGCAAATTCAATATGCCGAGGCAAAGAATTCCATAGCTTTACTGCCCTTACTGTAAAGAAGCCTTGCCTTTGTTTTATTAGAAAGCGCCTTTCCTCTAGTCTTAATGGATGACCTCTTGTTTTTAGCTCAGCTCTTTGTGTAAATAATTCATTGACTAGTTATTTGTAAATCTCCATGTCCTTGCACCAAACAGCAGTGCAGACCTCCCCATTACTCTTCTGTGCCTCAGCTGGAGGGCATCACTCTGTCCTTCCCCTTGATGAATGCCTTTCGAGGGAAGACCCGCAACTAAGGAACTAGAGAGGGGTCAGACAGTGAATGTGGCATTCTGTTTCTATTAGATTGTTTTGATTGGAGCTGGGGCACAGAAAAGTAAGGGGGAGGTGTGCACTGAACTAGGGTTAAGGGATAGGTGTATGGAACTGTTTGGAGAAGGGACATGGAAGGCTCTGTTAGAATCAAGGCATGGAGGGAAAGGATTTTCCAGTGGTTTAAGCAATGCAAGCGAGGGAAAGGATTTTCCAGTTGTTTAAGTAATGCAAGCAGAAACTCTAGTCAGTCAGTCCTATTGAAATGTCGCCCTCTAAGTGGCAAGCCTTAAGCTTGCAACATCAGAATGTCGCCCTTTTTATGCGGGAGACATTCTGATGTTGCCCTTTTGATGTAGGCGAAATTATGATGTTGCCCATTTGATGGCCGCCAAATAGAGGGAGGCATTTCAGTAGGATTCCTCCCTTCCCACATGGTTGCACAGTCTCAGTCCCTAGTAGGAGTTCTACTTAGATGATATTTTACATTGGTCGGATTGTGTATGGGAAGGAAATGCTGGAAATACTGGAATTGGATCACTCAGTGAATGCATGCTGGTTGTTTCCAAACCAACACTTTATAGTGCACATGCTAATGAATCATTTTTTTTTCAGAGAGGAAGGGTATATAATTCACACGATTACCTCAAATAAGGTCCTGAAATCAAACAAGAGAGTGTAAACAACATTATCCTATTTTGTTCAATGATACATAGGTTTTGCTGTGCATTTTTCATGATAGTGCTGTTTGAATGGCACAGTAGATTTTTCACTTTTCACAGTAGATGTCTCAATGCATTCAAGGGGTTAAAGATACAATTTACAGCAGGTATTGCATAAAGGTATTGAATTCTACAGTGAGTAAAATCTCTCATTTCCTTGAGACTAGGGTTGACACTTCACCCCTCTAAAACTAACACCTTATGACAACTTAGTTTAAAATCCCATTTATTTATGTAAGTTATTGTTGGTTTAAAACAGTTTATGAAATATTTACCTTTATTAGCTCTCAGGTTATTCAAATTAGAAAGTACTGAAAGACATCTATGTGCCAAATGTTAACATTCCATACTTCTTAGGCAAACTGACACAATACTGTCTAATTGAATAAACTGACCCATAATTAAAACAAAATAAATCAAACTAATATTTTACTTTAAATACAGCTAGCATACATATAGGTGTCTACAAAAGATCTTTCAAATGGCCCTAACTTGTCATGTAGATAGTCTCTATCGGCAGATCTGGTCCCTTGGGAGCAGACTGCTGACGAAGCTATGGCTGCATTGTGAACCCAGTATCACGGTGCTCGTGCTATTGCTGGTGACATTCTGTCAGTTTTACTTCCTGTTGCCTTTTATTGGTTGATGTGGCTTGCCCCGCCCAGTATTTATCCTTAAATACTGGGCTTTGTCATTACTCTGGTGCCCTTTCGTGGTGTTTCTGTTGCCAGTGCTTGTTCCAGTTATTCGTGTGATCTCTGTGTATGACCCGGACTGCCTGACTACTCTGCTGTATCCGTTCCTGCTCTGTGTACCGACCCGGACTGCCTAACTACTCTACTATCTACGTTCCTGCTCTGTGTACCGACACGGATTGGCTGACGTTCCTGCTCTGTGTACCGACCTGCACCGGCTGACGTTCCTGCTCTGTGTACCGACTCGGATTGTCTGACGTTCCTGCTCTGTGTACCGACCCGGCCCGGCTGACGTTCCTGCTCTGTGTACCGACTCGGATTGTCTGACGTTCCTGCTCTGTGTACCGACCCGGCCTGGCTGAAGTTCCTGTTCTGTGTATCAAACCGGTTTGGGCGAACATTGTCCGTGTATCAGGGCCTGTCTGCAGTCCCATCCAGTATCCGGTGTGCGGCTGTCATTCGGTGTCCTCTCTGTCCTCTGACAGAGCCTCTGTTGCCTCGTTGCCACTCAGGCAGTCTAGCCACGGTATACCTGTCACTTGCTGTGTCGTGCGGACAACACTCCTGTGTGATAGATCCATCTGGTTGCACCACGGTACGCTTGACCTATTACTGCTGCATGCTGAGGTTGGTCTTACTCTGGGCGCCTTAGGCTGCTCTCACTATCTGGCAGTCGACATTAGGTCTGACCTTTCTTTAACCCCTTCGTGGAATTTCAGTCATTGCAGTCTCCGTTGGGTGTTCCTCCGGGCATACAGTTGCAGTCCTCCGTTACTGCTATGGCAATCCACAGCTTGTCCTTGGCCTCTGTTTACTCCTGTGGCATTACTCGCTATTCCGTCACTCTCTGCAGAGTGAGAGTCTTGAGGGCCTCGTGCTACTAGGGCCTGTCAGCCTTCCTGGCCTAATAGTAACCATTTCACTGCTGTCTCGTTTGAGCATCACACGACCTTTACCTGACCTGTGTCAGTATATTATTGCTGCTGATCTATACATATACTGGACCTGTGTGGGTATTGATTGCTGTAACCTGTCCTGTGTTAGTACTATATTATGTACATATATTACTGGACCCGCAAGGGTTATTATTATTCTGTGTTTATTCAATAAAACTGCGTTTTATCTAACCTACTGTGTCTGAGTGTCAAATAAAACCGTTACACCCAGGTGGACCAACTGGGGAGCAGAACAGGGGCCTGCAAAGAATTCCATGGAGCTTTCTTGTTGATCCTGCAAGAACTGTAGGACTGAAGTTGTATTCAAATGTTTGGCACCCCTGACCAAATTACATGATTTGTTGAGAAGAAGTGAAAAGAAGTTAACAACCATTTCAGGGAACAGAATTAACTTTGAAATATTTCTACAAATTTGTATTAAACAGTTACTGTTCATTTGTTGAAGCTAGCAGATTGAAAATGTGGCTTGTGCAAAATCTAGGCACCCTATCAGTCAGTAGTTAGCAATGACCCCTTTAGCAGAAATAACACTCTCCTGATGTTTTTGTAGCCAAATAAGGTCTGGATTCTATTGCAGGAGATAAATGTTACCTCCCGTTTTATCAAAAATGTTCCTATTGAAGTCTATAAAATTAGAACGTGCAATAGAATCTAGCCCTGAAAGTCTTGCTATTCTTGCTTTAGGAATTTTTTCTCCACTCTTCCTTGCAGAATTCTTCTTGAAATACTGTTAAGTCTTGCATGCACTACATGTTTGAGATCTACCCACAGATTTTCAATAATATTCAAGTCTGGGGACTGTGAAGGCCTTAAGCATTTTTTTTAAGTATTTTCACAGCTTCAGTTCACTGATTATGGGACATAAGCTTCTAGGATTTGTTGATACTTACGAATGAGGCACACAAGTGGTTAAAGTAGCAGTTGTTTTATTGCTATGAATACAGGAACACACTATGAGCTAGTGGTGTCTCTACCAGTGCATCATTCCTAACTAACAAACCTAGTACTGTTAAGCCCCCCCACTTTCTGTCACATGCCTGCCAGCCGGTTCCTATGACATCTTCCTCCCCCAAAGAGAAAAGAACAATAAACAGTATATAACGGTATAACAATATAAGCAATAAAAACAAGTAGCAATGTCAAACAGCAAATCATTCCTGATTTGAGCATCGGGGTAGACTACACTAGCCCACAGTGACATTGGGATTATTCTGACCATTCTTCATGTTGCTGCACTAACTAGTAAAATGCAGTCAGCATCTCTGCAACAGATTGGAGGTTTCACCACTCGTCCGCTGGAAGTCATCCGAATTCTATTGGGAGAAGCGGAGACCTGGGAACCTCCAAAAGGTGCAACATAACTCTCCACTTGCGGAACAGGAGGCTTACCACTATCTGCCCGTGGGGTATCAGTACCGTGCTCCCCATCTGATTCTCCACAGTCTAAGTCCAGGATAATTTGGAGATGTCTGAGGTTCCTGTGAGTTACAGTTCCTGTCTCCATTTGGACCACATATGAACATGGGTCTGGAGAGTGACATAACACAGTAGTGGGGGTCTTCCATCCCTTTTCATCATCCAGCTTCACCCTAACACTCTGGCCAGGGGATAATTCTGGCAGAGGATGTGTTGAATGTCGTCTGTTGTAGAAGAAATGATAAGACTTCTTCGCTACTGCATCCCTTTCCCGGACCTGATGGGAAAGATCATCACCAGCAGGTACCTGAAGACTCTACTGAGAGACAGTGGTGCGGATTTGATGGCCCAACATCAGGTGGGCAGGGCTTGCACCAGTAGCCTGCAGCAGGGTGTCCCTTTAAGCTATCAGAGCCTGATACGGATCCTGCTGCTTCATAATAAACTTTGCCGTCTGGACTGCCCTCTCAGCCGCTCCATTAGACTGTGGGTAGTTGGGGCTGGACGTGGTGTGCACAAAGTTATACTCTGTACTGAACCTTTTAAACTCCTCAGAAGCAAATTGCAAGGCATTATCACTTACGAACTTCATGGGAATGCCCCACCTTGCAAATATGCTTTTCAGATGGGATATAACGCAGAGACTGGTCATGGAGGTGAGGGGTGCTATTTCAATATACCTTGAGTAGTAGTCCACCACAACCAGGAATCTCTGGCCGCTAAACTCACAAAGGTCCGCAGCAATCCTTTGCCACAGACTCCTGGGCAATGAGGTGGTAATCAGGGTCTCTTTCCTCTGAGTTGGGCAGTTCTCCTGGCAAGCGTTGATACCAGGCCACCAGACTGACAAGGTGGCTCTTTTCTGGCACTTGGTAATACCCTGGTGACCGTATTGTAGCTGCTGCAACACCTCCTGCCTCAAACTGGCTGGGGTGACAATCCTGTTCTGGAAGAGAACCAACTATCACGGTCCCCGTGATCTCTCTGGCACTCTCACTTGTGCTGCCCCCTTATTGGTTGAGCTTGTTTGGCCCACCCCTGGTGACCTTTTTATTCTGTACATTGGCACCTGTCAGGTGCCCTTTCGTGGTGTTCCAGAGCCAGTGTTGCTGTGTTCCTGCGTTCCTGATCTCCTGTGTACCGAACTGGCCTGTATTGACTATGCTTCTGTGTTCCTGCTCCGTGATCTGACCCGACCTGGCTGACGTTCCTGCTCGTTGCTGATCTGGCTTGTATGCGAATCTCCTCCGTGATCTGACCCGGCCTGGCTGACTTCCTGCTCCATGACCTGCACCGGCTTGCTACTGTTCCTGTTTACAGCTGCTATTGTCTCCCCAGCGACATTCTGATTACTGCAGCGTGTCTGTCAGAGCCGATTATGACTGCTACCATTAACTCCTGCTGAGCCGTGTCTCCTGAGCTGAGCCTTCCGTTTCTATTGTGTACTGTACTACCTAAAGCTGAGTCTCCTTGGCACTTGCAGAGCTATTCCGTTACTCAATAAGCCTCCGATCACTTGTAGTGCTTACTCCTCTACCATTGCTGCTGTTGTTAACCCTTGCTAAGCCGTTGCACGTATCCACTGCTTCTGCTGAGCCGGCCACGTTGTGGGCCTTAGTTAGTCGGCGGCTCGTATTGTCCACTAAGCAGAGCAGTAGGTCTCTGTTAACGTGCCCGTGGGAGGCGCTATTGGCTCAAGCACTTGCAGCAACAGGTGGTTACCGTTACAGGCCCGTGGGGGCTATTGCCAAAGCTCTTGCAGTACCCAGTGGCCACTGTTACGCCTGGAGGGCTACTGGTTCACGCTTTAGCAGTGCAGATGGTCTCCTTATACACCCGTGGGGGTTATTGGCTCAAGCTGTCGGTGTACAGTTGGTCTCCGTTATAAGCCCGAGGGGGCTATTTGGCTCACGCTCTTGCAGTACAGCATTCTCCGGTATACACCCGTGGGGGCTATTGGCTCAAGCGATCTCGATACTGTTGGTCTCCGTTATATGCCCGTGGGGGCTATTGGCTCAAGCGATCACAATACAGTTGGTCCCGTTATACGCCCGTGGGGGCTATTGGCTCAAATGATCATGATACAGTTGGTCCCGTTATACGCCCGTGGGGGCTATCTACCAACTACCCTGCAGCTTCTGCTTCAGTCTCAGCTCTATCAAGCAGCTCTCTACATAGATGGACTTAAGGTGTTGTGTTATCTAGCACCTATAGCTGCCTCATTATCACCTTGGGTGTGCCTAACACCACATATGAGACTGACGATTCCTTGTTTTTTACTATTCATTGCCAGTCACTGTTCTATGCCTGTCCTGTGACAGTATATGTATTGTCCCTGTTTCTGTATACTGGTCCTTTGAAGGCATATGTAGCCTATATTCTGCAATTTACTGTGCTGCCTGTAGGGGGTGATTTTGTTCTTATTTTTTTTTTCTAATCCACTGTCTGAGTGTCTGAAAAAAACATTACACCAGACCATCCACTTCCGAAAGATGGGCCCATTCCATGTAGTATCTACTCAGGGATAAACACGCTTATGGGCATGACGGCCAGCCTTGCCGTATAAAATGGGTAGAGTCCTGAAGAACAGTGTCCCGTAAAGTCTCTTGCTTTATCCTCTCCAACCGGGTTTCAGAGACTGGGATAGTGTTACAGTTGCGGTGGCTGCTGAGCCGATCGCAGCCTTACCCGACAGCCCAGCCGCAGCTCTCATTCGGCGGCTCCAGCCGCATCGCCTGTCCGTCCGCCTCTCTCTGCAGTCACCCACATTATCTGTTGGTGGCTCTGCCTCGTAGATGTGCTAAGGTTCTGGTCATAACACATCTTCCCACGCAGCAGTTTGGCGCGCGTCCAGGCTGGGATGTGCATCCTATTTAAAGATACAGTACATGTTTTTCGGCTCCTCCTCTTCCTGGGCCAATAGGTATATAAGCTTCCGTGACACCATTCTCAGTCGCCCTTTCGTGGTGTCCAGTGCAGTTAGCTTGGGTCCTGTGTATGACTCTGTTTGTCAAGTACAAGTGCTTCATTTTTTTCTTCAAACGTACCTTTGGTGATTGTAACGAAAGAGTTCAATTTTAACTTCATCAGACCAGAGCACTTGATTTCAAAACACCTCTGACTTATGTATCAAAATGTCACTGATTCAAGAGCTCTCTTTAAAATAGTATGTGCATGATTTCATGGGTATCAAAATGGCACACGAAACATGTTGCCATTCAAAATGTTGTCCTAGCATAACTTTAAGTAGCCCAACCCAAACCACTTCCCAAACCTAACAGTGACCATAACCTAACACATTCAAACGTAACAGCTAATCAAACCACTCCCAAAATCAGATACTAACCTAACAACAACCTAACATAACAGATAGTATCTTAACCTAAACTAATGAATACTAATCTAACAGATACAGACCAAATCTAAACCAACAGATAGTCAACCTAACCTAACAGATATTAACCTAACCTTAACATAACCAAAACCAACAGATTGTAAGATAACCTAACTGATACCAACCTAACCCTAACCTAACCTAACAAATAGTACTAATGTGTATCGGTGACATTCTAAATGGCGACATATTGCGAGCACCATTTTGACCCCCCAACATTGTGAGTGAGCCATAATAACACTTGCCATGTAGGTGGTGCTATTTGAAAAGGATTGCATCTAAGTGTCATGTTTCATAATTCTGATATTGAATTTTGTAATAAGATTGTAAGCAACATTTCCTTCTGAGGACTTTTCCATGCTGATTATATTTGGGCAAGCAATGCTGCACAGTGGACTAGTGCACCACAACTCCTGTGCCACCTAAAGTTTCCAGAAGGTCCTTTTCAATGGTATGGGCTTTGTTTTGCACTCATGACCCGTCTACAAGCAGAGATTTTTTTAGGCCTTTCAGATCTTGTTTTGATTTTAAACAGTTGCCCTTAACTTACATATCTTAATACATTTCTGACAGTGGATATTTCAAGGAGGAAGGGTGTAGATAGCTATTATAGCCTTTCCCTGTTTTGTAATTGTCAATTATCTTTATTTTGTGAGTCTCAGCTGCTTAGAGGAGCACATGGTTGCTGCTTAGAGGAGCACATATAATATATGTGTATATATATATATATATATATATATATATATATATATATATATATATAAAATCCAAGATGATGGGCACTCTAAAACTCACGAAAAACACCTGGGTGCTCTTGCTAATTACAGGAATACAAAAAAGTGGTATCAAAAATGCATTTGATATCAAAAGCAGGCACTCACAGGATTTTGTACATAAAAAGATTTTATTAATGTCGACATTTCGACCCTACTGTGGGCCTTCCACAAGACAGTGTATATATATACATACATACTTAGTACTGTGCAAAAGTTTTATCAATTAACAAAATGCAAAGTGAGTTAACAGAAGAACAATCTAAATCAAATCAATATTTGGTGTGACCACCCTTGAAACACAATCATTAACTGAAACAGAAACAGCTGTGTAGGAGGAATAAAACTCGGTGATAAGCAGCCAAACTCAGCTAACCAGGTAAGGTTGCTGATGACAGATGAATATCAAAAGCCATACAACATGGAAAGACTGAGCACAGCTTTATAGTTATACTGCATCAGAAAGGTCTCTCTCAGGCAAACATTTCAAGGCAAACAGGGGTTTTCCAGATGTGCTGTCCAAGCTCTTTTGAAGAAGCAAAGTGGGACCCTGGTATCTACTGTTCGGAGAAGTCTGGTAAGACATGGTCTTCATGGATGACTTGCAGCCAAAAAGCCATATCTCTGACATGGAAACAAGGCCAAGCAACTCAACTATGCATGACTGTAGCAGAAGGCAGTTTGTTCACGGAAGGGCTGGAGAGCAGTACAAGAATGAGTGACCGTAGGCAACAGTGAAACATGGTGGAGGTTCCGTCCAAGTTTGGGGTGCATTTCTGCAAATGGAGTTGGGGATTTGGTCAGAATTAATGGTCTCCTCAATCCTGAGAAGTACAGGCAGATACTTATCCATCATGCAATACCATCACAGCGGCATCTGATTGGCCCCATATTTATTCTGCAGCATGATAATGATCCCAACCATACAGACAAAGTCATTAAGAACTATCTTCATAGTAAAGAAGAACAAGGAGTCCTGAAAGTGATGGTATGACTCCATGATCTCAACATCATTGAGCCTGTCTGGGATTACATGAAGAGAGAGAGAAGCAACTGAGGCTGCCTAAATCCATAGAAGAACCGTGGTTAGTTCTCCAAGATGTTTGGAACAACCTACCTGCCGAGTTCCTTAACAAACAGTGTGCAATTGTAACTAGCAGAATTTATGCTGTTTTGAAGGCAAAGGGTCACACCAAATATTGATTTGATTTAGATTTTTCCTCTGTTCACTCGCTATGCATTTTGTTAATTGATGAAAATAAACTATTATCGTCTGTTTTTGAAAGCATTCGTAATTTACAGCATCTTTTCACACCTGCCTTAGGACTTTGCACAGTACTGTATATATTACATGCACAAATATTTATTTAAAGCCATGTGGGAATTAGATTTACAAATGTTTTTATTTTCCCAAATGTAACTTGATTGCAATGCATTACCAGCCATTCTTGGCAATAATGGAGTTAGTGGTGGGCCTGGTCAGACTAGTGGGAGGTGACGGGGTAGTGTATATGTAAATGTTTTGCTAGTTAATCCCTCCTATAAAGTATTGTAAAACTATTTTTACAAGATAACTGGTATGGAAGGGATTAAGAGGGACTTGTGTGAATGTGGAGAGGTACTTGAGTGCACATGGGGATACAGTTGCGGGTAGGTTGTCTGTTGTTGTCACTGTCACCTTTTGCTAAGAGTCAACAGCCCCGAGTTGATCAGACTGGGAAGCCCTATTAGGTCATTCTTCTAGTGTGTAATAGCAGAGTGGATGTCTGACCTACTGTTTTGGGCTGTTTTTGTATGTATGCCAAATTTGAAAATAAAGCATACATAACGTCTGGGTTGTAATTGCCAAAAAAGAAAAAGGCTTAAATCTTGGCCATAATAAGGATATTATTTATTGTGGTAGGTATATTAGGCCTTGTATTATATAGCAATATCTGATTGCAGAATGACAGATATCTATCTAGTGTAGATGAGTCCATTAAATTAATATTCACATATGCAGTATTGTATTTGGTATGAAAATATATATATTAGGATACCTCTTCTGCTGGAAGATGCTTTATTCAAAAGTCATTACAGCATACACTTTTTTTTATTAAACAGCAAATTTTATATCTAGCATAGTTTACCTTTATATAAGCACTATATATATATATATATATATATATATATATATATATATATATATATATATATATATATATATTAGGAGGGCTTTGTCAGATGGGCACCCTTGTTGCTGGGAAACACTTTGTACAGAGATTAATACAGCTCGAACATTTATTTAAATTAAAATATCACATTTTGCAGTGGGGTACCTCTTGTTGCTGTCCATGGAGAGATTCAGTTTATGACCTAAAGCTCTTCCTAGACAGCAGCAGAACATTTTCATTTTGTCCTCTGGTTACTAAGTGGAGCTGTTGTTGAAAATGTAATTAAAAAATAGACTAATTTAAATTGTAATATATTTTGAATATTTCATCTCCCAGCAGTGATGGTATCTTTGTTTTTTCCTTCAACAGAAACAACCCTACAGTAAATAGTTTTTTATACCACAATATGACTGATCCTTTAATGAAACAGAATGATGCACAAGCAATAATGTACATAAATTAGATATTTTCAGAATTGCCTTGAATTTCAATAGAATAATCCTAATTAATAATTTATCATAATATTGATTATTTTATTTACAGATAGTTTTCAGGCTACTCGTGTAATCCTACACTTCCATCTCTCTGCTGAGAAAGAAAAGCTTCGAGAGATCCATCATGCAAACGTATGGCTTTATCTGAGGGCAAATTCTGACAGGAAAGTAACCATTTCTGTCACAACATGTCTGTCCAGGGATGAGTCCTCAAAAGGTACAGTTCAGGTGGAAGTCATAAGGAGCAGCTGGTACACCATCTCGTTACCCACACTCACCAAGAGAGCTATTGGTGATGGTGAAGAAAACATATATTTGGAGCTGGAGTGTTTTGATTGCAGGGATCCACCTTTGATGGCCAATATTAGTGATGCTCTGCAGCCATTTCTGGTGGTAAAAGCCCACAACAAAAGAGAGGGTCCTCGCATTCGAAGGCGCATCACAGAATGCAGCAGTGACTCTGATATGTGCTGTAGAATGAACTTTTACATTGATTTCAAAGAGATTGGGTGGAGCGACTGGATTATCAGCCCAGAAGGTTACCATATGAACCTTTGTACGGGGAGATGTCCTGTTCACTTGGCAAGAGTACCAGGGATTGCTGCATCTAGTCATACAGCCATCATCAGCCTCATTAAGGCCAACAACTTATATTCCAGTTTTAGCTCCTGTTGTGTCCCTACTAAGAGAAGGCCTCTGTCTGTGCTTTACTTCGATATGTATAACACCATTGTCAAGACAGATATTCCTGATATGATTGTGGAAAGCTGTGGTTGCACTTAATGTCCCCTGCACTTCGAACTTTTCATGAATGTATGTAGTCCTACTTAATTCAGAGGCAATGATATCTTTATCTTGTTGGATATTAGAGTTGTTTCTGACATAATGCATTGGAGATCTCTCTAGCATACAAGGGGTTACTCTTATTTTTTATTTTACTTTTGGTTCAGTAAAATTGCAATATTTAGCATTTTGATGGTCAAATAACCTTCTAGAGGCTACCATTTTATTTCTAAAAATGTTACTTGTTTAAAGCAGAAGGTGATCACAGGGTTGTTGTCTTAATTGAGTGATAAATTGCTTGTAAAGTGTTGGATGATATAATGAGGGAGTCTGCAGCTTTCTCTTTGAACTTATGTTTGCTTAGTATTTATTGCACAACTTTGTAGTATGCAATTCTAAACAAATATAATTTAGCCAAAAACATATTTTGGCTAAATTATAGCCAACTCCATAACTCTGCCTTCTTAGTCTACGTTCACATGGGGATCCTGTCATAGCAATGAAGACTGTGGCCCATCACACAAAATAGTTTGTCTTGTTCCCTTTGAAGCAGGTTGCATCTGTCACCAGTAGCAATTGGTAATAGGTGCAGTGTGTTGCATGTTTCAAGCAAATGGTGCTGCAGTTCAGACATTCATATAAAAAACAAAACTTCATCTCTATACCAATTTCTCTGTGGCCTTTAAATTACATCTGCCAATCATTTTATGCAGTTTTGCCCCCACAAGTTCTGGCTGGCATGTGCCCCCTTCAGCAGCCCAAACAATTACTTTAAAGCTAAAGAAATTCTAATTTCAAATATTACAAGCAGAAGCAGCAAGAACATTGTATTACTCTTCTAAAAAAAGACCTAATAGTGACCACCCTTAAATTAGAAGTTGCACCTCCATATTCCAGAGGGAATGACTATATTTAACAGTAATTTAATATTGTTACTAATGTTACTAATGTTGACATTTCCTTTAAGTGCATCATTATAAACACTCATTGAACTAGTGGTTCTAACACAGCTGGGAATGTCCTCATATTCAAGAGACTCACCACCAGTCCAAAACACAACCACCCTCATTAACCTCTTAAGGACCGGCCACGCATGCACACGGCGGTCATTTAAGGATCACTGAGCATTTTTTTAAATTGAATCCGATTCAGGACTCCCCATATGGCGTGCAGCCGCACGGGGAGCCCAGAATTCCATGACGGTCCTGGTACGTCAGCAGTCCTTAAAGCAAATCCAGCCATGACGTACCAGGACCATCAATGGTCCTTAAGGGGTTAATACACTCACATTTGTATGTATATGAAATGTAGTGTGACAATTGCAATCTACTTGTCATTTCAGGGCAAAAAAATATATTCATTGAGAGAGTTATATTTAGGGATGGGTGAAAATAATTTCCTACGAAAAGTGTAGTTTTTATGCATTTTTTTCCTAGCTCATTCCTTTGAAATCAATGCGAACATTGAAGTTACGCACAACACATAGCAACTTTTATTTTATTTGCCAAAGGCATAGTATAAAAGGGGCATGAGGGTGTGTTGGTGGGGTGTGAAAGAATCAGTTGAACAGGGAATGTTTTATGGGGGGGGGGCTTGGTTACTGGGATTGGGGGGCAGTTAATAAAAATATATCCTAAATACAATACAAAAAACCCCCATAAGACACGGTATAAAAGGGGTCTGAAGAGGGTGCCTGTGCTGGTGAATGAATGATTCAGTTGAACAGGGAATTTGTGTTGGGGGGGTTGATGACTGGTATTGGGGGGACAGTTAAAAATAAATAAATCAATAAAATAAAATAAGAAATTTGAATGTAAAGTGATAGAGACTGGAACCTCCTGACATAAGCTACCACTGGAGTCGACTGATACTTAACATTATAGAGTATTTTGTAGAGGATGATTTGTTAGATTTGTTGTTAGAGGCCCGAGCCCTGAGGAAACAAGGAAACGTTCATTTGTAGAACTTAAGCTTGTTTGGCACAAGCCCTAAGGAAACACTGATTTGTAGGACTTAGGCTTGTTAGATACAGACCCCCCACACATTTTTTTTTTTGTAGGACTATGTTTTTTTTTTTTTATTTTTTTTTTTCAAAGCACAAGCCCTGAGGAAAAAAATGTTGTGGAATTTGCCACTGCTGTTCTTGCTGCTGCTGCTGAGTTGTTTAAGCAGCAGGATGATTAGGCAGCTGAAAGGGAATGGGATCAACAATAGGAATAACATGGGTGATGGATGATGAAGGTTCCACTTGCCACAAATAGCTCCAGTGATGGACCTGAGACAGTAGCAGCACAATAAGTATGTGTGGCAAAAAAGAAGTTGGCCAATAATTCTTCTCCACCTGCCCCTCCTCCAAAATCATGGGTTTGTTGTTATTAAAATATAATTTTTTCTCTTGAGAGCAGGGACTGTGACTCTCATCAGCAACTGCAATGTGCACAGTGTGTGTGTGTAAATAACATCTGGGGGTACAACTGTATCCAAACACCATGACACCCGAAACCAAGTACTGCCACTATACCCTTTGTCCAGACCCCGCTGACAGTTTAATAGTAAGGATGAACCCTCCCTGCAAGCATCTTAGCATATTCTGTTGGATGGAATCTCCTCAGATGCTGCTTGATGCACTGCTTGCGATTCTCCTCCACCACACTGGCATGTGTGGTCAGTGCACCACACAGTGTGCAATGGGTAGAGACGAACGGCCACATCCTAACATCAACAGGGTAGCTGTCATTTGGCGGGGAAGGTAATGATGAACAAGGTGGATTGGCAGAAGATGTAGTTACCCTAGAAGGTGATGTCGAGCTAGTTGTTTCACTATCATGGAACTTCTAGTCTCTGCCTGGGTTGCTTTATTCTTCCTCCTCTTTGATCTCCGCCTTGACTCTTGTTGCCTTTCTGGAGAGCCAGGGGGTACAGCAACAGCAGTGCTAGATTTCTGTGGTGGGTGTTTGGCTTTAACACGTTTGACATAAATGTCATGGTGTCTGTGTTTAATGTGTGATATCAGGGCGCTTGTGCCAAGGTATGTTCCCTCTTTTCCCCTCTTGACTGACTTGTCACAAATTGTGCACAGTGCCATTGCTGATGACTGCTCTGTGCCTGCTCCATGAGAAAAATAGTCCCACACCCATGACTTCAGGGGGGAGGCAAAAGATGGAGAAGAATGGCATCTTTCTTCATGTCCTCCACATTCCCCTTCACTGTCTGTGGCAGCAGATGATTTTGCTTCTGTTGCTGCTAATGCCTCAGATTCAGCACTGCAGCTAGGACCAGGAGTATTGCTGGCACTGGCAAGTGGAACCTGTCGTAGTCCCGCATCACTTGTTGACCCCATTTCCACTGTATTCCCTCAGTATAATGCTTACTGGAGCTTGCTGTAACGCTAGGAGCCATTCACAGCACACTGAAGGGAAGCATGAACGTGCTCCCTGGGGCAGCTGGGAGGGAGGTGGGAGAAGAATGAAATAGTGCTGGGAAGTCACACAGTGCCACAGAATGTGGAAGCGCACAGCATGGACAGCAAAGATCTTACAAAGTATGTAAAGATAAAAAATAAGAAGCACATTTCCTAATACTGCTTAACTGTTTAAACAACTGGTCACATTTTTTTCTGAGTTGAAAGTTCCCCTTTAAAGAATGGAGTTATAGTAAAGGTAATAACATGATATTTTCCAAAAAATAAAATTATAGTTAACAATGAAAAAACTGAATTTGTAGGTTACCTGGTTATATGTTGTTCCTCATACAGTCGTAACACCTTCCACTTGTAACGTAACATCAGTTCTATGCATGCATGCATGCATACATATACATTTTCTGCCCTTTCCTTATTTTCATATTTCACAAATAAGGACATTCTTACCGAGTCTTCAAATGCCAGAGAAGAGTCTCATTAAGTTAAATAAACTACTGGACAGGTTGATTAAACAGTCACAGATACTTATTTTAGCAGTTTAGACATATATATTAAATCGCCTTAGTTTAACAATTTTATGAACTATGCAACTTTTCAATGTGAGTCACAATTTTTAAGATTAGCAGATAGTTGCATAATATTTATTATAGAAATAAGTATTAGCTACTAAGAAAAATATTGATTACTGGCTAATTTTACTGACAGCAAATGCTGTCATTCTTTGTATAAATGAAGCAAATGTAATTTTCTAAATATATATGTTAGATGTAATTTATTTGAAAATTAATCATTGTAAATTAACGTGTAATGTAAATTTTTATTGTGTATATTTTGTCTAACATTTTAATTTAGAAAATGGAACTCCATTTAATATTTAATAATATGATTTGTTGTATTTTCTATACATAATGAATATTTTCTATATTGAAATCAATACAATTATAATAGTTATAGAAATGAAAATACACCAAATTGCAATTTTTTAGACCAATTATTTAAATAATTTTATAGCTATTGTAAACATTGATTTTTTTTATCAAGATTACTTATGCTCAGGTAATATTTCACATTTTAAACATATATCAAGTAATGGTCTATATTACATTCCAGCAAAAATAAAATTGACCAATCCAGCTATTTGCTACATGATAGTTTCTGATGGACAAGTTTGCAATCCCATTCAGAGGCCCTCACATTCAAGTAAGAAAAAAAATAATCCAGCTGTCCCTAAGATAAAACAAACAAACAAAACAAAAAACATTCACCTAGTAGACTTGTGCACAACAAAAATTTTCGGTAAAATTCGATGTCGGACAATTTTTTTTTTCATTAGTCGACTCTGCAATTTGGATGCAACCTGTTCGACTTGGAAGAAAGTCGTCGACAGTCCAAATTATTCAGCGACTTTAAAATTCCTTTAAAAATACAATAAAAAATGAAATTTAAATGAATGGAACCATTTCGAGGGTCTAAATGAAGATGGTGGAACAGGGTAAGGTGGGCATTTAGCCTTATGGTGCTATGGATGAAGTAGATGAAGTATGGATGTAGCTAAATTTGAAGGAAGAAGGAATACTGAGGATGATTGGTACAGGGCAGACTCAGGATGACTGGAACACTGGAGATGTAGCCAGCAGCAAACTGCAGAACACCGTAGAAGCCAGGACTCAGTAGAGATACAGCAACTGAGGATGACTGGTGCGAGGCGGACTCAGGATGACAGCAACACTGGAGGTGTAGCCAGCAGCAAACTGCAGAACACTGGAGCAGCCAGGACTCAGTAGATAGCAACCACAGACTTTTTTACAAGAGACTAAAAAACTGAGGATGACTGGTGCGAGGCGGACTAATGATGACAGCAACACTGGAGATATAGCCAGCAGCAAACTGCAGAACACCGGAGAAGCCAGGACTCAGTAGAGATACAGCAACTGAGGATGACTGGTGCGAGGCGGATTCCGGATGACAGCAACACTGGAGGTGTAGCCAGCAGCAAACTTCAGAGCACTGGAGCAGACAGGACTCAGTAGATAGATACCGCAGACATTTTTACAAGAGATGAAAAACAATAGAGCCAGACTGAACAACCTGTATAGTGGGACAACAATGTAGACTTTAAATTCCCCCCTGTGTCCCACCAAGTCAGGGGGTTGTCCTCTGCCTGTTACAGTAGCGGCGGCTGCCGAGCCGACCGCTACCTTACCTGCTGGTTCGCCAGCATTCCGTGTCAGCAGCAGCTGCGGTCCGTTCCTCTCTCTGCAGCCTGCAGCAGCCTCTTCCGGCGGGTTCTCAGTGTGCCTAGACGCGCGTCTGTATTTTAAGGGACAGGCACACTTTTTTGGTCTCCTCCTCTTCCGGGGGGCTGGTCTTTATAACCCACTGGACACTACTCTCAGTTGCCCTTTCGTGGTGTCCAGTGAGGTTGTAGTGCTGACTATCTGTTCTGGTTATGACCATTGGCTTGTTCTGACTATCCGCTCTGTGTATGATATTGGCTTGTCTGACAACCATTCTGGTGCATAATCTGTGGCTCTGGTAGACTACCCTCTCTGTGAATGACCCGGCCTGGCTGACTATCCGTTCTGGTGCTGACGTTTGGCTTTACCTGATTTCCCATTCTGTGTGTTACGCTGGTTGGTCCTGTTGCCTCTGGGATCTGACCTACTGCTCAGGGTTTCATATCTCCCTTGCATTCTTGTATATCACTATCTACCTTGGTTTGCCTACGGTTGTCAACTGCACAACCAGCATACAAACGCTCCAGGGGATAGCTGTTGGGCACCTTGGTAGCTCTAGTGGCCTCTCGATCCTGGTTTCTGGTAGTACAGGTGCGGACCTGTCGGGCGATTCCTATCTTTGTTGTACAGGTGCGGACCTGTCGGGCGATTCCTACCTTTGTTAGTACAGGTGCGGACCTGTCGGGCGATTCCTACCTTGGTTAGTACAGGTGCAGACCTGTCGGCCGTTCCTACCTTGGTTAGTACAGGTGCGGACCTGTCGGGTGTTTCCTACCTTTGGCGGTGCAGTTGCGGGCCTGTAGTGGAGCTCCGGTGCGGACCTGAGTCGAGTCCTTCCTGACTATCATTTGGGCTCAGTTCTTTGTACTTTAGAAGAACAGTATTGCTGCCACCCGTGTTGTATTGTACTTTACTGTACCGTTGCCTGTATGTGTGTTTCCTAATAAAGCTCTGGTGAAGTAGTACGGACTCCAGTATCGTTATTTCTGCCGTGACACTGCCCAACCTACCACGGTTCTAGAGCTGGGTAAGCTGGAGCACTCAGCATATTATGGTACTTTTTTCTTCTAATCTCCATCAAACCTGAGAGCAGGGTAACCCAGCTTTGGCAGGTTGACTTTTAAAAAAGTAATTTGCTCCATGAGCTTGGGGGCCAATTGAGAGTGCTGGGGGCTAAGTATATTTCCGGTTACAGAAAATACCCGCTCACTCTGGACAGTGGTTGGGGGGCAAGAAAGCAGCTACTGGGCTACCAGGGATAAAGTAGGCCACACAGCCCTCTTATTATCCCAGAAAGTCAAGGGATCTGTACTTCGGGGCAAAGAAGGTTCCGCAAGGTAAGCCTTAACCTCAAACTCAGCACTTTTTCTATTGATGGAGAGCTGTGTCTTTTTTCCGAAGTATAATCTGTCCATTGCCTCAGCATAAAAAGCAGCAGCTGCTCCACCGTAAGAAGATGACGTTCTACTGGCGCTGCTACTGATAGGTCCCGGAAGACCACCACACTCCTCCAGCTCATCTGTGGAATCTTCTCCCGCCTCCTGTGACTGCATCCTGTTTTTTCTTTTCCTCTCACGCACCCTTGCTATCAATTGTTCCCTCCAGGCAGTGAGTGAATTGGAACTAAGTGCCATCTTGCCTTTGATTCGAGGATCGCAAATTGCGGCAAGCATTAACTTGGAACAATCATCCATGTGCTCTTCCATGCGCTGAGTCAGTTCCTTCTTCAGCCTCGTTAGAAGGGCAGCAACATCGGGAAGTATATTACCCTCAGCACCAGACAAGCGTTCCCTATGGGCAAGGAAATCGTCAATTTTTAAGGAGAGGTGTGTGAAGAGGGGAATGACTTCTGACAGGCTAGCTTTCGCTTTGCTTAAAATTTCCATCAAAGCACAGAAAGTCGTGAGGACTGTCACTACCTGTTCCATCAGGGCCCAGTCAGCCCTGCCCAGTGTTCTGTTACTACCAATGAAATGGTGACATGACATTGCGTGAATTGCATTTTTCTGCTCCAGGATACGCTCTAGCATATCTAATGTGGAGTTCCACCTGGTCCCAACATCTTGTTTCAGGCAGTGCTCTGGGAGGTCTGCCGTTTTCTGTTCCACCCTGAGGAGCTGGCTATCTTTGATGTTCCGATGGAAGTGGTCAGCAATTTGTCGGCATGACTCCAGAAGTGCTGGCAACCTTCCAGTGTTACTGCCATCCTCGAGAGCAGCCTTCACTACCAGATGCAGGACATGCACTGAGCAGCACACACCCACAAATCTGCAATCCCGGAGAGCCTTTATCATGTTAGCGGCACCGTCAGTGACCACAAACCCCATTTGTGCCTGTGTGCTTGCCTGCTCCCCTAGCCACTGTGCCACCATGCTCTGCAGTGCTTTGCGAATGTTATCTGATCCATTATCTCAGCATGGAGAAGGAAAGAGCGGTGCCCTGCCTGCTTAGCTACTGCACCATGTTGTCGGTAATGATGGGTCTTGCAATACACTGGGCTGCCACCAATGCGCCGTCAAGGACAAGAAGGCCTGCTGGCCACTCGGAGAACTCCATAAGACAGTGGTAAAGTGCACTGACTGGCCACCAGCCTTTCCTAGCAGGTCCTTCAAAAGCCGAATGCATGACCAGTACAGTGAGGGCACTATAGTTCTACTAAATGTGGTGCATTTGCAATGAGACGTGTGATTTTTTCGAGACTGCTGTCTGCACATCCCCTTTGAATGAAACCCACCAAAATCTTCCAGTGTGGCCTGTATTGATTTTGGGGTGGGCTGTTACTGTCTGCTCTTAGTACCAGATGTTACATGATCTCCTTGCCTTTTCTCCTGCCTACTGGTGGTGAGTGTGACACTGGTATATGCAGTTGTGCCACTTTCTGCACTAATCAAAACTGCCTTGTGGTAGTTGTTCAGGTGTTGGAGAAGAAGTGGTGAAGAAGAAACTGAGGTGACACTTTCTTGATCTTCACATGCTGGAGCAACCTCACTTTGCTTTTTCTTTCTATGTACCGTTTCAGGGGTACCAGTAGACCTAAAGATGGCAGCAGGGATGTTGGGACTGGAATTGGAGGAGGATAGTGGAGTAACAGTGGTACTGGTGGCGGAGACACTAGCAGCTACTACCTGGCTGGGACACTCAAATGGAACTGGAGAGGCAGGTGTTGAGTCATCAATAGAAGACACAAGTGTAACAGGAGGAGTACTATGGGAAACAGGGGAAACATTAAGCTCAGGGGAATAATCAAGGTCACTGGAAAAATCAAGCTCAGGTGACAAATCAAGCTTAGGAGGCTTTGATCCCTCAGATTCTTCTTCTACCTCTTGTAGGTTTTGACAGGAAGAAAAATCATCATCAGCAAAAGATTTTGGGGAGCCCTGCTCAATTCCCTCTTCTGCCTGGAGGCTGCTGGGAAATGGTAGACTATCTCCCTCAATAACCATTTCTGGAGAAGATATGCTTTCAGTGGCAGTGACAGTGGTGGCAGGAGAAATTTTCTCCAAATATTGCAATAATTTGCATTCGGGCTGCTTACACAGACATTAGCTATAAAAATCCTGAGTTGATACTGTCCTTCTTTGCCTGCCTGCTGCTGCTAGCTCTGCTTGAAAGCAACATCACTGTGGTAGTGTTGGTGGTTGCTGGATCACTGCAGCTGGTACCAGGATGAGGAACATCAGGTTGTTCACTAGGACTCAAATCCATAGATAGGTAGGTAGTGAACTATAATAGATTTAAAATTTTAAAAACTTGGTCACACGACAACTGTGAGACTGGGTGTATCACTCTGAAAATTATTCAAACAAAGCCCTAATATTACTTTTAATATTTTACACATGAACAAAGGTGACTTTTCCTTGCAGACGCAATAAGGTACTAGGCCTGCCTATAGAACTGTGAGACTGGCTGAAGTGTCACTCTGAAAATTATTCAAACAAATTCCTACTATTATTTTTAATGTTAAACAGAGAAACAAAAATGACTTTCCCTTGCTGTGGTAATAAGGTACTTGGCCTGCCTGCAGAACTGTGAGACTGGCTGATGTGTCACTCTGAAAATTATTCGAACAAATTCCTTCTAGTTTAGTATATTTAATATTTAACACAGGAACACAGGTGACTCCCTTGCGGTGGTAATAAGGTACCAGGCCTGCCTAAAGAAATTTAAGACTGGATGAAGTGTCACTGAACATTATTCAAACAAATTCCTACTATTATTTTTAATGTTAAACACAGAAACAAAGGTGACTTTCCCTTGTGGTGGTAATAAGGTACTAGGCCTGTCTGCAGAACTGTGAGACTGGCTGATGTGTCACTTAAAATTATTCAAACAAATCCCTAATATTTTAAATTTTTTGCACAGGAACAAAGATGACTCTCCCTTGCAGTGGCAATAAGGCACTAATGCTGGCTGTCTGCCTATGCCTAATGCTAACTGCCTGCCTACACAACAACTGGACACTCTCTATCTCCTTCTTCTCTCTCTGAGCTCCAACAACACAATGAGGAAGTGCAGGCTGTCTTCCTGTGTGTATGTGTCATTAGTCCAACCCCCATCATGAAACGGAGAAGCTAATTGGACTAGAGACATGGAGGGAAAGTAATCGAGCGCGGGTAGTTGTCGACGAATTTCCGAAAGTTTCGATGACATTCGGACCAGGGCTAGTCGGATTCTTATTTTTTTTAGCGAACGACCCTTGCCTGTCAGAAGGTCCGAATGTTGCCAAATGACCCCGTTTTCGTTGAATTCCGAATGTCGCCAACCCAAATCGCACTAGTCTATCACCTAGTCCTTCCTTGGGTTTGGCTCAGGAAACATACTGGGATTATTTTACATATCTATCTATATAAAAGAATAAGCCTCATTGCATAATTTATGGTACCTCACACACAGAACATAATTTATGTCTCCTCAGAAAACAAACATACATTGAACAGAATGCCTCATTACATAATTTATGTCTCATTAGGAGACACAACTCCTATTGGGTGATTCAATGGGGACTTTACTGCTCCCATTGGGTGATTCAATGGGGGCATGTTTATCATACAGGGAGTTGGCCCGCCCCCTCCAGCCCACCCACTACTATCCAACTGACAAAAAAAATATAGCTGCCACTCGCTCCTGAAGTAGGGGATATCAGTAACTTCTCCTGGTCCACACACACACTCTCACTCAGGATCATGACCCCACAAACACACTGTTTCACCTCCCACAGATAACTGTAACCCTCCATACACTCTGTGTCACCTACCACAGATAACTGTAACCCTCCATACACTCTGTTTCAGTACGAGGGTGTAATGTTTCTATAAAATGCAAACTCAGGGATAAACTTAATAGCAACTCTTTAACTCATTTCATCTCTTCAGTCACCTCACTAACTGTCTGTTTTCAACTGTCACTCCTCCACTTCCTGCTTCCTGATTCCCGCCCTTTCTCCTTAAAGGGAGAGAGATGCTTTGCTGTATGTTACAGAGGGCAAGCCTCAAACACCACTTTCTATTTGTTCCTTAAGCATATTGCTACACTGCCTCAACTGAAGAGCCACCGTGTGTTACATTGCTATGTTACCTCAACTTAACCCTTTGAGTGCCAGAGGGGTACGCAATTCATTGCAAAGCAATGCATACTCCTCTGGCACTCAAAGGGTTAAGTAAGGAGGAGTTACTGCTCCCATTGGGTGATTCAATGGGGGAGTGATTTAAATCATGCAGGGAGTTGACCTACCCCCACTATCCAGCCCGCCCACTACTATCGAAGTAAAAAAAAAAACAAAATGGCTGCCACTTGCTCCTACACCACAGACACAAACACATCAGACAAAATACACACACACTCTCACACATACTCTCACACACACTCAATCATACACACTCACAATAACTCACACACTCACACTCTCTCAATCACACACTCTCACTCAATCACACACACTCAATCACACACACTCAATCACACACACACTCAATCACACACTCAATCACACAATCTCTCTCACTCACTCACTCATACACCTTTTCACTCACACACTCTCACTCACACTCTCTCACACTCACACACTCTCACTCAATCACACACATTCACTCTCACACTCACATGCACTCACTCACACTCACTCACACCCGGGGAGCCAGCACGATCCACCTTCCACCATAGTATGTGCAATTACCACATGCATTTCAACTACATGAATGAATGCCACTCACTCACACACACACACACACACACTCACACTCACCCCCTTATGACTCAATTTTGTGTGTGTGTGTCTGTGTGTGTGCCTGTGTGTTCCTCACTGTGTGCGTTGCATGTCTGTATCACACTCTATGTGTCTGCATGTTATGCTTTGCATGTATGTGTGTATGACTGTGTCGCTCTTTATGCATCTCAGTGAATATAATCATTATCACCTTCAACATCTTCAGCCATTTTTCTATTCACTACAGAATGAAGGCCTCAGCAAGCCTCCAACAACCAACAACTTTGGTCATGTGCATTTTGTTGCCACTTCTACAATTTAGTTTTAACAGATTTTAAGACTATCTTTAGAAAAAGTATATACAACCCTCAATATAAAAAATCTAAAAGGAACTTGAAGCATACATATAATGGAAGCAGACAAATGGGAACTTTGCTAATTTTAGACAGAATGGACTATGTAGCAGAAGTAAATAGATTGCTGTTGATAAGGAGTCTTACATTCCTCCGAAAGGAGATCCTGCAATAGAATACTATAATCAACTACAGGAACTGCTAAAATGGGCTAAAAAGTAGGGTATTATAACTCTAAAAGAACTACAATTTTTGGACATTAAACATCCAAAAACACCATACTTTTATTCCACCCTCAGGGGAGGCTTATTGTAACAGGAATGGAGAGCTTGACACCTAACATCCCAATATGTTGATTATTTTTTACAAAAATATGTCATACAACTTAAATCCTATATAAAAGACACCAAACGTATACTTCAGATATTAGACAATATTAAGTGGAAAATTCATATATATTTGCTACAGTGGACATTACAGCTCTGTATACATGTATACAGCATTAAAAAAGTATAAAGTTATACACGCAGTCTCTTACTATCTAAATCAAGATAATAGTTTACCACACAATCAAAAAACATTTTATCAGACAGTATATAATTTTTTTGCAACACAATTATTTTGTATTTGAAGACACCTTTTTAATCAGATTAGGGGTGATGCATGGGTGCCATGTCTTGGCATAGTATGGCAAATTTATAGATAATCTAATAATTACTTGGGATGGAAACATCCCAGACTTAGAATTTTCATTCTAAGTTTTAACAGTAAGGATAAAGGTTTAGAATGTACTTATCAAATTCATCAAAATACCATCAACTATCTAGACCTTAAAATCACTACAAGATGGACAGATTTTAACTGAAACATTTTTGAAACCTACAAGCACCAGTAGGTATCTACTTTGTGGATGTTATCACTTAAATAAATGGTAGAGTAATATCCTTTTTAAAAGACAATTCTACACACTGAAAAGAAATTGCAGTAGAGTCATTGACTGTCAAAAACAATCCATTATTCTAAAGGACACGTTTATACAGAGCGAATACCCAAAAAAACTCAGAGGATACTTACCAACAGCAGGTAAGATAGAACAGAGATCCTGCAGGGAACTTCCTATAAAAATAAAAACATAAAAGATAAACAGATAAAGGAGAGATCAAAAATACACACAAATACATTAAAACCAACAAAAATAAAAATAACTATACTGAATTACCGAAATGTATTACGAAATATAATACTTCACATTTTAAAATTAAAAAGTAATTAAAAAATTGGTACATTTTACTTGAAGAGCCTGTATTAAAATGTATTATTCCACAGATTCCTCAATAATCTATACAAAAAATAAAAACTTGAGAAATATTTTTTCTAAAACTCAAGTAAAAATAATTTTTTGCATCTCAAAGGATCTTATAAATGTGGCACAACTAGATGTATCACTTGCAACAATATAGCACATAGAACAAATTGCTTTAATGATCATAACACAAAATTGAAGTGAAATTAAATTCTTTATAACATGTATCACAAAATATGTAATTTATAGCATTTGGCGTCCATGTAACAAAGTGTACATTGGTCGAATAAAAAGGAGGTTGCAAGAAATATTTATAGAACATAGACGAAACAAAATAACAGGAAATACTGAATATTCACTATTTAACCCATTAGAGGGATTGAAACATTTCTTGTACCATACATTGGACCTAAATGTAATAAAGCAAAAACAGCAAGAGCGCAAACCACCAGTAAATTATCCTATTGCATGTAATAAATATATCCAATATACTTTTTTATTAATAAACTAGTTTTAAAGCCTGTGTACACGGGCCAACAAAGGCAGAGCTGCAGTCATGCGCAGTACAGACTGCCCGCGCCACGGCTGATATGGAGCCCAGAGAGCACTCCGGTCTGAATTCGGATCGGCCCCAATCCGTATCAGCCGCGGAGCGGCAGTCTGTACTGCGCATGACTGCAGTGCATGCAGCCGTCTCTACTGCGCATGACAGCTTCTGACAATCATCCTTAGCGAATTATAATATAGGATATAAATATATATTTCTAAAATCGTGGACTCTAATTTCCAACTTAGGGAGAAGTAGCCGAATCAGGGCGGCATTTGAAACCCTGTTGGAACTTGCTGGTTGTACTCACCACCAGCATACTATCATTTACGTTGTGAGTATTGGATATATGTTTATTAGATCCAATAGGATAATTTACTGGTGGTTTGCACTCTTCCTGTTTTCTGCCTTCTGTGTTCCAAGGGTCCTGAGAATTTCCATAGGTTGTTTGGAGAAGCAGCATCCGTTGGCCAACTTTGGGAAGACTGAGTGGGGGCAGTCAGAGTCCCTCACTTGTCTATCTGATCACTTTTAGTGATCTTTTTTATTGTGAGTACTGTGGTGTACTGGTGGAGGTCTTGAATTTGCAAGTTTTATTGCACTAGGAAGCGCCCTTCTTTTTCTTGTAGTTAAATGTAATAAATGTCACTATGACACACCAATACATAGACAATCTGCGCAATCATTTACAATTTGTATTTTTGTTTGCCCTGAGAAATCTGGAGAAAACTGCAGTAAGCACAAAGGCTTACTATGATCTAAAGACCACCAGAAAGGAGTAATAAATAAACAATCATGTATATATGTAGACGTTCACTAGAAACCAAGTGAAAGAGAAGAAATGATTGACCTCACGGCTAGGACCATATATCATAATTGATAAAATATCTCTGGTAGCCTATAAGATTTCTATCTCGATGAATGGAGAATCTTTACAAAAGTGGGTTCATATTAATTGATTGCATTCTTGTCACCCTAGATTTCAACTACAAGTTGGAGATTCTGAAGGAAAAGAAGAAGGAACTGTACTCAAGCATTGAACACTTTAGTATTCAGTGCTTGTTCCACGCTTTGTTTGACATGATCATTACTCGTTCTATTTTTTCATAAATATTTCTATGAAAAACCTCTAAACAATGTGAATTTTTTTACTCTCAGCATAATGAATTGGAATACTTTGCTGTTTAAAGGGATAGTAATGTTTCATAATAAAAGCAGCTCTAATTAATCATCATAGTATTTGGACCTTGGAGAGTGTTATTTCAATTGAGTTGTAGTTCAAGAGTAAATCAATGACAAAGTATTCCCCTCCCACCCCTTTTACTGATGTAACACTGTTCAGCCAGATCAGAAGGGAGGTACCCAGGTAGACTGCAGAGAGGGACAATCTTCAATTAAGATAAGGGAAAAACCTTTCATTGTTCTCCTAGGAAGAAGATTGTCCCCTGCTGCCATCTGTCTGATCTAAGGACTGCATTCCACATCTGAGAAGAGATGGCTTACACTAGGTAAAAGGGGAGGGAGGGGAAATTTGCTTGTAAATATCTCTCAAACCATAAAGGTTTGAGAGATAAGACTTATATTGTTCTTCGTGTTTTTTTTAATGACTACAAAATAAAATAAAGATAAAACAAAGTATTACTACCACTTTAAGCAAAATAACAGGTTTAGAGAGAGGTTTTGATTTACCTAGTTCAGCTTAAGGTGGAAGCTCCACAAGGAGACTAATGTGATAATATAGGCAATTAAGCCTAGAATTCCAAGATGAGTATAGGGATATCAGATGGACTGTTAAAACAAGTATGTAAAACTGTTTTGAATGTTTAATCACTCACATGTCACTTTCTGTAGATCTTAAGGGGATTCGAGAAGTCTGAAAATTCTTCTATTCGAGATGTGTACCCAGACAAAGCCTGCGATGTGGATCATCCTTTTTCTGTGCTAGGAGTTGGATGGCATGATTATGGTTCAAGGCCCATCAACACGAATCATATACTCATGCAGAAGAGACTTGTATCCCAAAAGATATTCATCAGTGTGGCTCCAAAGATTGCTATTAAGATTGAGAAAAATGTTGCAATTCTAATATCCGGTCTCTGGACTTGAAAGACTGGTTGATATGCATGCTGAGCTATCTAAAAGCAGGGTCATGGAAATCTTGGAACATGCCAAGAAGCTGTTAATATAAAATTCCAAATCCCTTGTTCATGGACTGAAATTATTTATTGGTTTCCCAACTGGAGCAATTGGCTTTTAATAAGAATGACAAAGACAAGTATATATCTCAACTGATTCAATGGAATGATGTAAATTTTAAGCACCTGAGAGACAATTGTAATCACTGATGTAAAAATATAGACAATCTCTTCCAGGTCTAAAGATAGTATCTCAGATATATTGCTAAGTCTAATTGATTAAAAAGGGGGATTTTGTCAGAGTATTTCTCCAATATTTTTAACACTGTAACACTGTAATCAAAATGACAGCTATAGAAATCATTTTGACTCTCAGTTTATAATATCTTGACTGTTAAATTTTGTGTTCAAAAGTGCAGACTAAAATATGTGTGCTAATGAATAGACATTCTTGTACCAGGCTGGAGCAGACTGACGTGTTATAACCCATAGCTAGGCCATAACTTTAAGAGAAAAAAACAACAAAAAATCAAAGGGTGAGATATTTTTTGTTATTGTTTATAATGAAACATAGCAAATAGATTCATATCATACAACAAATCTGTATTATATATGTTATTATGTATGATATTCAATGCAAAATGGTAACCATGTTATATTTATATATTAGTGGTATTATATTGAAATATCTATTTGCCTTTTAGATTGTTGAAAATTAAAAACCAATGTAAATTAGCATAGCGATAGACTAACTAGCCAATGTTTCACTATATATGAGGGTTGCTAAAGACATTTATTGTTTGGGAGAATGCTGATTCAACTCAAGAATCCAGTTTTCTTAGAGATTGTTATCTGATTGTAGTAACAAGGTCTATTAAGTAACCACATGAAGAATAGTCTGTACTGATAAAAGTCTGCCTCACCCATTTCCCTCCTACGTCTCTCTGTTTCTTTTCTATTTATTATCAGCTGTTTTAAGGGTGTCATACTTGATTGCACTAAGTGCAATCTCAATAGATAATAATTTGTAATTGGGATCACACAGTCAGTCAGCCTCAGAATGGTCACCTAACTGGTTTAAATTTAGGCACAGATAGTGGTAATTTCAAGGGGGTGATCAACAGCACCTGTATCTTCAGTGCAACTGGGTCAAAGTGTATTGAGAGTTGAACATGAGAGTTTGACAGGAGAGTGGACAGGACAGAGAGAAAGACAGCTACTGCAGCACCACTTATAAACAGCAGACAAGTGAACAAAAAGGAATAAAGAGGAATTGGAGGGAAGATATTAAATATATATAAAACTATTTTACTGTTTCTCCTCTACCCTGCTATCCTTGTCCCATGCCTGCCAGCATGAATATATTACTACTCTTTGTTCTAACCTTTCCACTTTTAATACAGATTCCATCTTATCCCTGCAACCATGCTCTGCACCATAACATATTAATCCACCATAGCCTTCTGCATACATGTGCACTACCCTATATGCTCGCTGCAAACAACTCACTACATTTGTATGCATTTTAATACTTGCCTTGGCAAATGACATAGAAACCAACCCTGGCCCTTTAAAAAAGGTCTCTCTTTTGTGCACTACAAAATACGCAGTATAATGCCCAAAATGGATGAATTAAAAGCATGATGTTATGCATACAAACCAAAAATACTTTTTCTCACTGAATCCTGTTAAGCCCTAAAATACCTGATTCTGCTGTTGCCACAGAAGGATACTCGTGTTTTAGGAAAGATTGTGAAAAGCGAGGAGAAGGTATAATCATATACATACAGGACCCTATAAAATGTATACTTTTAAATGATTCTCATAACTCTGATTCTTATGAAATCATTGCCAGCAAAATTTGTTTTCCATACTCAAAACAAATCATATTTGTTGGTATCTACAGACCACCAGATATACCCACACAGTCCCTTTCAGACATAGCCCACCACCTAAAGGAGATTGACACTCAAAACAAGAAAAGCAAGCTGATTGTTTTTAGAGACTTTAAAGGGATAATATGGGCAAATATTTACAAAAATGCATCTTGTAGCCATTAAAAAATTAAACTTAATGCCCCAAGTTTCATCTCTCAAACCTTTATGGTTGTGAGATATTCGGCACTAAAGTACCCCCCCCCCCCCTTTCCCTGACATCAATGCTCTAGCTGACTGCAGGGGAATCCGGTCTCCGGACCTGCAGAGGCTCTTCAGCAGAGCCGAGATCGCCAGATAGAAAAAGAAATACTTCACTGGAACGGTCTGCAAAGTGTGCTTGGTTTGCTATTACTATTCCTTTAACATTAATTGTTTAAAACATTGAACTTATCAAAGCTAATATCCTTCCCTACTTGCATAAATCTTAAAACATCCATCCACACTCTGCTAGACTGGATCTTTTCATCCTGCACAAGCAGAATCCAAGATTCAGGTGTAATAGCAAATGTGTTTAGTGATCACTCCATAGTTTATTTGCAAAATAAAACCAGTCAAATCATGTTCCAGTCATACTTATGAGATCATTGAGAAAATGTAATCTTCAGTCCTTCGTAAATGATTTAAAGGGATAGTAATGTTTCATAATAAAAGCAGCTCCAATTAGTCATCATAGTATTTGGACTTTGGAGTGTGTTATTTCAATTTTGTCAGAGTTGTAGTTCCAGAGTAATTCAATGACAAAATATCCCACTCCCGCCCCTTTTACTGATGTAACACTGCTCAGCCAGAGCAGAAAGGAGGTGCCCAGGTAGATTGCAGAGAGGGACAATCTTCAATTAAGAAGGGAAAAACCTGAAAAACTTGTCAAGGGGGGCAGGGCTTTAATTTTTCTCATAGGAAGAAGATTGTCCCCTGCTGTTATCTGTCTGGTCTATGTACTGCATTCCACATCTGAGAAGAGATGGCTTTCACTAGGTAAAAGGGGCGGGAGGGGAAACTTTGCTTGTGAATATCTCTCAAACCATAAAGGTTTGAGAGATAAGACTTATATCATTCTTCATGTATTTTTAATGCCTACAAAATAAAATAAAGATAAAACGAAGTATTACTATCCCTTTAAGAAATTGTTCATGGTATAGAATACACCTAATACCTGACCTAGACTGAGCAACTGACTTTTTTAAGTCAGAATTCCTACAGGTCTGTAATACACATGCCCCACTAAGGAAGATCAGGGTTAGAGGGGTCCATCTACCCTGGGTCTCAGCTGACTTGATTGAGATGCCTTATGGACAAACTTTAAACAAACTGGTTCTTCTTATGATCACACTACATACAGGCAATTGAGGAATACATGCACAAAACTAGCATAAGCACAATATTTTACTGACAACTTGAACGGTAACATATCAAAACTGGCCAACTTTTGGAAGGTTATTAAAAACATCTACAACCCCCTAACCATTCTCACCCATCAACCATAAAAATAGGCAGGGTTGGTGCAAGGATTTTTGCCACCCTAGGCAAAACCTAATTTTGCCGCCCCTTGGCTCCACCCCTTGTGTCCTACCCCTTTATGCCCCGCCCTATATGTGTTTAAGTGTCAGTGTGTTTGTGTTTGTGTGTTCCCTATGTGTGTATAAGTGTCAGTTTGTGTGTGTTCTCTATATGTGTATGTGTGTGTCAGTGTGTGTTCCCTGTATGTATATATGTCGCTCATAGCGACTGCTATCACTATGAGCAGGGTTAAAAATAATAAATGGAGGAGCTGGAAGAACCCTTATGTGTATACTGAGTCAGAGAAGGAGGAGGAAGTGAGCTCTACTGAACCAATGCTGTCCAGTCCCCCCTAAATCACCCCAAGGGATCTTGGGGAATTTAATGGGAAGGGAGGGAGAAAAGGGAATGGGAAGGGAGGGAGAAAAGGGTAGTACTAGTGATAGCAGTACAGATCAGCTGCCTGTGCCTGCTGCCAGACGTGCTGCCCCTGCTGCCACCATTGCTGCCCCTGCTGCCTCTAGCACTGTGCCTGCTGTCAGACATGCTGTGCCTACTGTCAGTGCTGAATCTGCTGCTGCCAATACTGTGCCTACTGTCAGACTTGCTGCCCCTGTTGCCAGTGCTACCAGTGCTGTGCCTGCTGCTAATTTTGAAGCTGCTGCCACCAGTAGCTGAAGCTGCTAGTGTGATTTGTAATACTCAGGAGGGGGGAAAGGAGAAGATTATTCAAAGTGTGACTGCAGGGGACCCTAAGTCACACTTGTCACCCCCAAGCAGTGCCACCAGTGCTAGTACTACTACTAAGGTTGTGCAGCTTGTTACCATTAGGAGTGAAGGAGGGGGTAATCAATATCCTCATATTAATAGTGGCTGTGAGTAGGAAGACTCTGGGGCTGAACTTGATGTGGTTGGTGTTAGTAGTAGTAGTAGTAGTAGTAGTAGTAGTAGTAACAGTAATGGTGAAGCAGCCGGTGGGATTAGTGTTAGGGGGAGTGGGGGAAGCATTTGAAAATGTCCAGACTAGTGGTCACGGGAGCTCACACCCTTCCTCTGGCCCTGGGAGTCCCCTTCCCTGCATGACAGTGTCCAAGCGGAACATGATCCTGAGGAGGCCAGTACTGTTTGGGTAAAGCAGGCACAGAAATAATAATATCACCACCAACAGCAGGAGTGCAGATCAGCTGCCTTTGCCTGCTGTTACTGCTGCCAGTCTGCCTTCAGGTGAAAAAAAAAGAAATGCCAAGTGTGACAGTAGGGGACCCTCTGTCACATTGCTCGTCACCTCCTCCAAGCAGCAGTGAGATGTCTGTAATAGAGCAGCAGCAGCACATAGGGACTAGTGGTGGTGGTGATGATGATGATGGCAGAGAAGCTGGGGTGGAAAAGACATTGATGGCCTTTTTAGCAGAAACTGAGAAAGAATGGGAGACAGGGATGAGGACAGACATCACAACCACCACTAGAAATGAGCTTTGGAATTTGCAGAATTTGCAGTTTCCTGCTGCTGCTGAGTTGCAAGGGCAGCAGGATGCTGAGGAGCAGGCTAGTTTGCCACAGACCACCGTGGACACAGTGGGAATGCGGTCAACAAGTGATGCAGGACAAGGACAGGATCCACTTGCCAGCAACAGCAATACTCCTGGTCCTAGTTGCAGTGCTGATTTTGAGGCAGTAGCAGCAACAGACACAGCATCATCCACTGCCAGCACAGGCAGTGAAGGGGAATATGGAGGAGAAGAAGAAAGAGGCCATTCTTCTCCTCCTGTTCCCTCCCACCTGAAGTCATCATGGGTGTGGGATTTCTCATGGGGCAGGCACAGTGCAGTCATCACCAATGGCTCTGTGCACAATTTGTGACAAGTCAGTGAGAAGGGGAAAGGAGGGAACACACCTTGGCACAGCCTCCCTGATATCACACATGAAACACAGACACCATGACATTTATGTCAAACATGTTAAAGCCAAACACCCATCACAGAAATCAAGCACCACTGTTCCTGTACCCCCTGGCTCTCCAGAAAGGCAACAAGAGGTGAAGTGGAGATCAAAGAGGAGGAAGAATAGAGACACCCAGACTGGAAGTTCCATGATGAGCAAAACAACTAGCTTGCCATCACCATCACCTTCTTCCTCTAGGGTAACAACTACTGTACATCTTCTGCCAGTCCACCTTGTTCATTGTTACCTCACCCGCCAAATTACAGCCACTCTGTTGATGATAGGATGTGACAGTTCATCTCTACCCATTGCACACTGTGTGCACTGAACACACATACCAATGTGGTGGACGAGAATCGATACCAGGTCATTAAGTGGCATCTGAGGAGATTCCATCCCACAGAATATGCTAGGATGCTGGTAGGGAGGGTTCAATGTTACTATTAAACTGTCAGCAAGTTGTCATGTGTCCTTAGTGGGTTCTGGACAAGGAGTATAGTGACAGCGGCAGTACCTGGGTTCTGGTGTCATGGTGTTTGGATACAGTTGTGCCCCCAGATGTTATTTACCATCCACACTGTGCACACTGCAGTTGCTGATGAGAGGCACAGTTCCTGCTTTCAAGGGAAAAATGTCTATTCTAATAAAAACACACCCATGATTTTGGAGGAGGGGAAGGTGGAGAAGAATTATTGTCCAACTGTAACGGACCCTAGGCCGTTACTATGGAAGTTCACTTGTTCCACCAAAAAGACTGCATTCACGGGTAGAACGGAGCCGTAGGCTGGCTGCTATGCGGAGCAACCTGGTCAGAAAAACCCCATAGGCTTTACATGGGAAAGTAGGCGACTTCCTGATTGGTCGATTGGTTGCCCGCCTACCGGTTCTGATTGGCTGACTGACTAAGAACCAATTTAAAGGGACTCCATTGCCATAACATGGAGAAATGTCGGCGGCCACGGGATTGGCCAATTGAACTGGTAGCTCGTTAGCTCATTGGCTGGCTGTAAGAAGCAGCCAAAGTGCAGAGGCTCCACAGAGTCTGGACTTCCATTGTTCTCATGTTTACCCCTGCCCCTTATCCATGAAGTTCAGCCCTTTGTGACATTGTGTGCCCATTGTTGCTAAATTTAATCATGTTAATTTAATTATAGAATGTTCTGTGCCCTTTTGTTAACTGTTTGACTTGATGCAATTAACTCTGCTTAAAAGAGCTGAATTCAGCCAAAATAAAGTGAGTTCAGTTTTGGAACCTGACTGGCGTGCTGTGTCATTCGTTTGGGGTGGTATCAAGGGTCTTCTTTTGACCCCCATCCTGGGATAGCTGGAGCGGAGCACCGGAGACATCACCCTTCCCTGGCGGCCCCTGCAAGAGAGAGACCCGGCATAGCAGGCTAAGTCAATCTGAGGACTTAGGATCCTGTTACACCAACTTCTTCTTTTCTCCACATAGACTGGGGGCTACTTATTGTGCTGCTACTGCCTTGGGCGCATCACTGGATATAGTCATAGCAAGTAGAACCTTCATCATCCATCATCACTCATGTTACTGCTATTTGATCCCATTCCCTTTCAGCTGCCTAATCAGCAGTTGCAAATTCCGCAATTATAGACTCAGGAGGACATTTGACAATGGCCAGTGGCTGCTGGCCAACATGATGCTGGCACTAGGCCAGTAGGGCATTTTTATTTTTTTCTCAGGGCTTGAAAAAAACAAAAAAAAACAAAAAACAAAAAAAAAACACCATAGTCTTACAAAAAAATAAAAAGATTTGGGGGGTTTGTTTCTAACTAGCCTAAGTCCTACAAATCAATGTTTCTTCAGGGTTTGGGCCTCAAACAAGCCTAAGTCCTACAAATCAATGTTTTCTCAGGGCTTGGTCCTCTAACAACAAATCTAACAAATCACCCTCTACAAAATACTCTATGAAGTCAAGTTTCAGTCCACCCCAGTGGCAGCTTATGTCAGGGGGTTCCTGTCTCTATCACTTTACATATACACTTTTATTTTATTTTATTGATTTATTTTTTATTAACTGTCTCCACAATAGCAGTCAAGAAACCCCCCAAAACAAATTCCCTGTTCAACTGATTAATTCCCCAGACTCCACCCACCAACACAGGCTCCCTCCTCAGACCCCTTTTATAATATGTCTTATGTTTTTTTTTAAATTTTATTTAGGATTTATTTTTTATTAACTGTCCCCAATCCCAGTAAACAACCCCCCCAAAAATCATCCCTTGTTCAACTGATTCTTTCCCCTCACCCCACCAACACAGTGTTACAGCTTACCTTGTTTTCAGCGTCATCTGCAGGCTCGAGGCTTCAAGCATGAAGCAGGCCTCTGTTTTATGTGCCATGCTTCCTGTAGTCCCCACCTACCTACTTGCTTCCTCTGAGCTGCTCCTCCTACCTACTTCCTGAGGAGGGGTTTAAAGGGCAGTCTGAGTCCTGACTTAGTTGCCCTTGCCTTGTTGTTCATAGCAGTGCTATTACCTTGGGCTCTGTGTATGACCTGGCTAGTCTTCCATCCAAACTGGTGCTGACCTGTGGCTCTGTCTGACTATTCTTTTGTCTACCCCTATAGTGGACACCCAACCTGGTGCAGACCTGTGGCTCTGGCTGACTACCTGAACTGTGTATGACCTGGCTTGTCTGACTACCCCCTCTGGTGCTGACTTGTGGCTCTGTCTGACTATTCTTATGTTTGTTCCTTGTACCTAGAAGACACCCAATCTAGTGCAGACCTGGGGCTCTGGTAGACTAGCTCTGATACTGACCTCAGGCGTGAGTCAGATATAGCTCCCTACTGACTGCAGGCATGAGTCAGTACTCTCGCTTCGTTGGATCAAGATCCAGTGTTCCTGTTCCTGCTCCTGGTTCCTGCAGAGACTACCAGTGGCTGAGGCCTAGTCTCCAGCAGAGGGGTTAAGCTTGGCAGCATACTATTCCTGATAGCAGTGCTCGCTAGCTTGTAACCCTCTGCTTACTACTTGTATATATAGTGTGAGATGAGATGAGGCGGAGATCAAAGAGAAGGAAGAATAGAGAAACCCAGGCAGAGACTGTAAGTTCTCTGATGAGCGAAACAACTAGCTCACCATCACTTTCTTCCTCTAGGGTAACTACATCTTCTGACAATCCACCTCATTCATCGTTACCTCCCCTGCCAAATGATAGCCACTCTGTTGATGTTAGGATGTGGCAGTTTGTCTCCACCCATTGCACACTGTGTGGTGCACTGACCACACGTGCCAGTGTGGTGGAGGAGAATCACAAGCAGTGCATCCAGCAGCATCTGAGGAGAGTCCATCCCACAGAATATGCTAAAATACTGGCAGGGAAGGTTCATCATTACTATTAAACCGTCACCAAGTTGTCATGTGTCCTTAGTGGGGTCTGGACAAGGGGTATACTGACAGTGGCACGGCAGTACTTGGTTTCTGGTGTCATGGTGTTTGGTTACAGTTGTGCCTCCACACACTGGGCACATTGCAATTGTTGATGCTCTCAAGAGAAAAATTTATATTCTAATAACAACACACCCATGATTTTGGAGGAGGGGCAGGTGGAGAAAATTTATTGGCCAACTTCTTTTCGCCACATAAACTGGACGCTACTTATTGTGCTGCTACTGACTCAGACACATCATTGGAGATAGTTTTGTCAAGTGGAACCTTCATCATCCATCAACCAAGTTATCGCTGTTGTTTATACCATTCCCTTTCAGTTGCCTAATCATCCTGCTGCTTAAACAACTCAGCAACAGCAGGAAGAACAGCAGACGCAAATTCCGCATCTACATCAGTGCATTTGACAATGGCCAGTGGCTACTGGCCAACAGGACATCACCTGCTGGCACTAGGCCAGTAGGTCATTTTTTTTTTCTCAGGGCTTGTGCTTAAAAAATAAAACAAATAATAGAAAAACATAGTCCTACAAAAAAAATAAACAATGTTTGGGGGTTTGTTTCTAACAAGCCTAAGTCCTACAAATCAATGTTTCATTAGGGCTTGTTTCAAACAAGCTAAAGTCCTATATATCAATGTTTCTTCAGGGCTTGTACCTCTAACAACAAATCTAATAAATCATCCATAAGAAATACTCTATCAAGTCAAGTATCAGTCCACCCCAGTGGCAGCTTATGTCAGGAGGTTCCTGTCTCTATTACTTTACATAGAAATTACTTATTTTATTTTTTTATTTATTTATTTTTTATTAACTGTGCCCCCAAGAAACCCTCCCAAAACAAATTCAACTGATTCATTCCACAGACTCCACCCACCAACACAGGCACCCTCCTCAGACCCCTTTTATACCATGTCTTATGGGTTTTTTATTTGTATTTAGGATTTATTTTGTATTAACTGCCCCCAATACCAATAAACAACCCCCCCAAAAAAAAATCCATGTTCAACTGATTCTTTCCCCACATTTCACCAATAGAGGCACCCTCATGCCCCTTTTATACTATGCCCTTGGGAAATAAAATAATATTTGCTATGTGTTGTGTATAAATTCAATGTTCCCAGTGATTTCAATGGGATAAGCTAGGTGAAAAAAATTGGAAAATTGGCACTTTTCACTGGAAATTATTCTAAAAATGGGAAGTGCCATTATTCGCTGATTTCAGTTTGAGGCGAACATTTTCTCCCATCCTTACCTTCAATCAGGCTTTCGTCCAAATCACTCGACAGTCACAGTCCTACTAAAAGTAACCAATGATATCCAGACTGGCATGGAAAATGGTGATCTCACTGGGGCTATATTCCTAGATTTTGCAAAGGCCTTTGACGCAGTAGACCATAATATTCTTATAAGCAAACTCCAAAGCTCAGGATTGGGAAATAATTCTCTAATCTGGTTCCACTCCTATTTATCAGACAGAATTCAGTATGTGTCACTTGTTGACATTGACTCCCTTCTGCTCAAAGCAACAAGTGGAGTTCTCCAAGGCTCCATTCTTGGCCCTCTTCTATTTTCTGTTTTTATAAATGATGTGCCCAAGGTTTGCAAATCATCTTCTGTACACATGTATGCAGATGACACCATAATCTATGCTAAAAACTCAAATGTATCAGAACATGAAGCCATATTACAACCTGATTTCTCTGAAGTTGAATGATGGATAGCAATGAAGAACTGTTCTTAAAGGGATAGTAATGTTTCATAATAAAAGCAGCTCTAATTAATCATCATAGTATTTGGACTTTGGAGAGTGTTATTTCAATTCTGTCAGAGTTGTAGTTCCAGAGTAATTCAATGACAAAGTGTCCCCCTCCCGCCCCTTTTACTGATGTCACACTGTTCAGCTAGAGCAGAAGGGAGGTGCCCAGGTAGATTGTAGAGAGGGACAATCTTCAATTAAGATAAGGGAAAACCTGAAAAGCTTGTCAAGGGGGGCAGGGCTTTTATTGTTTTCATAGGAATAAGAGTGTCCCCTTCTGTTATCTGTCTGGTCTATAGACTGCATTCCACATCTGAGAAGAGATGGCTTACACTAGGTAAAAGGGGCGGGAGGGGGAAACTTTGCTTGTGAATATCTCATAAACCATAAAGGTTTGAGAGATAAGACTTATATCATTCTTCATGTTTTTTTAATGCCTACAAAATAAAATAAAGTTAAAACGAAGTATTACTATCCCTTTAAGCATAAGTAAACCAGCCACAATAGTATCTGGTACAAAGCACAAGCTGCATAATATAGGCAATACCCACCTATCCATTGTAACAGAGTCTAATCGTAAATTGGCCCCAGTGGACTCCTACTAATAGCTCGGTAAGTGGCTTGACCCCAACCTTACTTTTGGTCTTCCTATCGATAAATTAACCTCCAAACTTTATCCCAAAATAAGTACTCTCTTTAGAAACAAATCATGTTTAAGTACCACTGTGAGAAAAGGTATTGTACAAGAGATGTTGCAGCCAGTCATAGACTACGAGGACGTAGTATATGCTCCAGCACCACAAATCCATCTTAGTAAACTTGAAACTCTGTATAATTCATTATGCTATTTTATCCTCCAATGTAATTATATTACCCATCACTGTAATATGCATAAAGAACTAAATTTGTTAACATTCGACTCTAGATGTGTCCGTCAACTTTCTTGCTTAGTACACAAACACTTCTCTGGAAAACTACCGGACTACCTGAGCAGTATGCTCACTCCAGCCCTCCATACTAACTATAATATCCGCTCCACTGCTAACAACTCACTGCGTATACCACAATACAAGAAAGAAGCAGGACAATCTGCCTTCTTCTTCAGAGCTCCAAAAGCCTAAAATTATCAGATCTTCTCCCAGTCTAAAATCCTTAAAAGTAAATGTTTCTATATATCTAAAAACAGTATGTAACATTATAAAATTTTTTAATATATATGCATATATATATTTATGTGGATATGTATATATGTTTCTCAATTTGTGTAAATATGTAACCCTTTACAGAAAACTATCCAGGACATACTCGAAAATGAGAGAAATCTCAATGTATTCTTCCTGGTAAAACCTTTTCTAAATAAATAAATAAATAAATAAATAAAAGAGATATAAATCTGTCAGGGAAGTGATGAACAGAACAAGATAAAGTGAGAGGTTTCACATCTTAATTCCAAGGATGTTTGGGAAAACTTTCTCAAATTATCTGCAATCTCTTAGTGGCACTTTATTAACAAAATACATTTTAAACCCTAAAACTTTTAGCCAAACCCCAATTTATTCTAGATAAGTACTATCATTGTTTGCCAAGACCCAATATTATAGTCAGAACCAAAGACACCAGTAAGGGGGACTATTACTACTATAAAAGAAGGAGAAACGGTTACTGAGGATTTTTGGGGAAACAGACAGAAGTAAATCCAGATAGCTGGTTCATCTTATAAAGCAGTTCAGAATATATAAAGAAAAACTATTCCTTAGGCACTGTTAAATTATTCTGTCAAACATCTACTATAACCCTATAAGTAGGAGGATGATGTGTTGTGCATACTTAAAATATAACCTTTATTGAGATTATAAAAATAAAATAGTTCTGGACAAATAATCAAAAAAGTAAAAAAAATGCCAGTGACAGGGAAGAAAAAATACTGCATATATTATGTATGCCTGCAGAACTGCCAATAGAATCTACATTAGAGAAAAAAACTCTACCAGCCCTAAAGTACCAGAAGAGTCGCTTATCATTAGTGTACTAGCAGAGTTTTTTCCCTTTGTGTAGTTACTACTTGTATACTTGTATACTGTAGCTGACAGTATTACCAGTGTGTTTCAAACCAGACGCCTAATAGGGTTAATTAACCCATGATCCTCTCTGAAATCATTGAGTATTAAGACCAGTCACTTTGGGGCTGTGGGTTAGTAGATTTTTTGTCTCTGATGTAGATTCTATTGACAGTTCTGCAGGCATACATAATATATGCAGTATTTTTTCTTCCCCCTCATTGGCATTTTTTATTTTTTTAATTATTTGTCCGGTACAATTTTATTTTTATAATCTCAATAAAGGTTATATTTTAAGTACTCACTAACACATCATCCTTCCACTTATAGGGTTATATTAGACTAGTTGAACAGCCCGTTACACGGGCCACAGTGCCACTGCCACCCGGTCGCGGGGCAGTCACGCGCAGTAGAGACTGCCCTCGCCACGGCTGATACAGAGCTGGACGCTCCTTCGGAGCGCCCAGCACTGTATCAGCCGCGGCGTGGGCAGTCTCTACTGCGCCTGACTGCAGCACACACAGCAGTGTCTACTGGGCATGTCGGGCGTCACACACGATTTAGCAAATTATTATATAGGATATTTGACGGATTAGTTTAAGAGTGCCAAAGGAGTCGTTTTTCTTTTTTTCTTTATTCATTCACTTTTATTAACTACGGTGCACCTTCTCTTGTTTTGACAGTAAAATTACCGTAGTGATTTAAAATAGTGCTGTAAAAAGACTTGTTTTCTTTTCCAGTTCAGAATATAGCCTGAGGACTGGTAAATATTATATATTTTTTGTTGTGTGTTAAAGGTATGTCAGAATAAAATCTGTGTGCAAACTATATGTAGCGTTAGTCTAGAATTTAAGTTTACATACACTGATACATTAGTTTTGCAGAACATTGCAGAATTGTGAATGCAAGATCATTTGAGATAAATGTTTAAATTGAAGTAATTTAAATAATATATGCTTATGAATCTGCATCAATAAGTCTGTGCAGTAGGAGTAGGATAAATATATATATAATGCACAAGTCTGTTGATGATAAAGGAGAAATTCTGAGTTGGCCACTTTTAGCTATTGATCCTGATGTCTAATATGCACCTTGTAAATTTGCTATTCTGAAAGTTCAGCCTGTCTCTCAAATTAATAACATGTTCTGTAGTAAATATCAGTTCTTTATTTAAGTGTTTATGTATGTGAATTGCAATTGCAGTTTACTGAAAGAAACACTAAATTAACATTAGTGCTATAATTATTTTGGATTAAGGTGATGGAATTTGTAATTTTTCTGTTGGTATAACCACTCCCTTTTACAGGGAATTTCTTCAGACAAAGAAGCATCCATCACCTTGGTATCAAAATAGATTTCTTTCCACAAAAAATTGTTAATCCACTGTGTAGTAATCCAGAGGTTTTATTAACTATTACATTGCTGCTTCTTTGAATAACGTACATGGAGTTAGATTCACAAACATACTATACTGTTGACTATTGTGGGGTAATTAAACCTGTTGCTGAGAAGAGTATTTTGATGTACAAAAGAGTCTACTTGTATATTTAATCTGGTGTGCAAGCATATTTATACAGCAGATGAATAGTTAACATTTCCTGTTTATATAAATCTGGAACCTCTAATTTAGTACATTTTCAGTTATTGCAAATTATTAATGCAAAGTGGAAGTTTTTTTGGTGTCATTCTTGATAAAAGGGGCATATCTCTCAAAACAAAATGGCAACTGTGTTTAAAATAATCAAATACATGGTGGGGCATCTATCCATATTTAGTGAACCAACTGTATTATTAATTTTAAAAGTTAATTAACCCTAGCTATACTACTGGTTTTACATTTTACCAATACACAACATCTGGATAGATATATAAAGACTGAACATTGAATTGTTGGAATTTAAACATTTCTATTTCCATGAATGATTTAATATTGCATAAATTATTTTTTAAAGTAACCCATCTTTTTTAATATAATTTAAATAAAATGCTATATTCTTACACAATTATACATAAACTGATTTACTGTGAAGTAGTGTATTCAATCAGTTTATTAACAGTCTCAAAATAATTGTTATTTATTTGCTATATATAAGATATTTGAACAGCTTATTATTCAGTCTCCTATACTATATTATTGTCTATAAAGTCAATAATACAGTTTCACTGTATATCCCTTGACAAGCCTTAATCTGCGAGCAAGTCCCAGAGAGAAATGGAACAACCACTACAAACCACAAATATTAGATTACCGCCGTGAGAAAGATGAATTGCTTTCCGTGATTATTATGATGACATGGTCTGAAAAAGAAAAATGTTGGAATGTTGTTGTTGCTGATGTTGCTAATGGTATAATCACTTTGCTAATAGAAGAAAACTAAGCAAGAGAGCTCTCTTTTCTATTAATAATATATTAATTATATAAAAATATATTATATTTACAGTCCCTGATTGTAGGGCGTGGATAAATCTAGTTTTACAATGCATTCCACTCTATAAATTGGTTTGCTTACACTGGGGTAACCCAAATAAGTTTGAAAAGATCTGGGGTAGATGGCAGAACTGGTGAACGAATAGAGCAGATACTACTGTGGCACCTGATGATGTACATCTTACTGGTGATGCTTGATTGTGGTCACGCCTGCTTGCTGCGTGGATCGCTGCGATGTATAATTGATGAAAGACATTATGTATGAACCCTGTACATGCCGGGACCTCGTGAAACTGCTGGCTGTGGGCGGATGGGGGGGAGGTGCTGCGGGTTCGGGAGAGAGAGGAATCTGGGAATGGGGGTAGAGTGGAATTTAAGTTAGGTTAGTTTTTAGGAGTTTTGGTTATTGGAGGTTAAAATAATAATAAAAACCTCAGGTTTGCTCTGTGCGCCCTACTGATATGCATGTGTTCTTTTCACTGTTACAAAGGTCTACATACTTTTGCTGTACTTGAACAATTATACATGTATTTTTCTGTATTTGAGATGTATATGGAGCAATCTGATAATAAAATCTATTTAAAAAAATATATATATTAAATTAAAAATAATAATATACAATACAAAATGCAATTAATATAGTAAGAAAAAAGAAAATACATGCATATGTCCATTTATTAAGGATGCAGTGTGACAAATCTCACATATCATAGAAACATAGAAACATAGAATTTGATGGCAGATAAGAACCATTTCGGCCCATCTAGTCTGCTCATTTTCTTACAGTAAAAACCTCAAACCTGTTTTGGTCCTTGGTCTTTTCTTAAGTTAAGGACAGCCTTATGCCTATCCCATGCATGCTTAAATTCTGTCACTGTATTAACTTCTACCACTTCTGCTGGTAGGCTATTCCACTTATCTACTAGCCTCTCAGTGAAGTAAAACTTTCTTACATTACATCTAAACCTGTGTCCCTCTATTTTTAGACTATAGCCTCTTGTCCTAACATTTTTACTCCTTTGAAATATACTTCCAACCTGCACTTTGTTCAGATTCTTTAGTCTGTCCTAAACCTAAACCAGTATCTATATCCTTCTGGAGATGGGGTCTCCAGTACTGCACACAATACTCTAGGTGAGGTCTAACTAGAGACCTGTAGAGTGGCATGACCACTTCCCTTTTTCTGCTACTAATGCCCCTAGCTATACAACCCAGTACCCTGCTTGCATTCCCCACTGCTTTATTACATTGCCTGCCTACCTTTGAGTCATTAGAGATAATTACTCCCAAATCCCTTTCCTCTGTTGTCTCTGCCAGTACAGTACCCTTAATTGTATATTTTTCCTCTGGATTTTTATGTCCCAAGTGCATTATTTTACATTTATCAATGTTAAACTGCATCTGCCACACTCTTGACCATTCTTCTAATTTACCTAAATCATTTGTCATTTGGCTTATTCCCCCTGGAATGTCTACCCTATTGCAGATCTTGGTATAATCTGCAAAAAGGCATACCTTACCTTGAAGACCTTTTGCAATATCACTAATAAAAATATTAAAAATAATGGGTGCCAGTACAGGTCCTTGAGATACTCCACTAGTAACACTCCTTTCGTCCGAATATTCTCCATTGACTACCACCCTCTGTCTCCTGTCACTCAGCCATTGCCTTATCCATTTAACTATTTTTGCATCCAGACCCAAACACTGCAATTTATTTATGAGTCTTCTATGAGGGACAGTGTCAAATGCTTTTATTATTTTAGTTACCCAATCAAAAACATCTATGAGGTTAGTTTGACAAGATCTCCCTGCTGTAAACCCAAGCTGTTTGGTATCTTGCAAGCCATTTAAATTCAGATATTCAACAATTCTTTCCTTTAACATAGTCTCCATTCATTTTCCCACTACTGATGTAAGACTTACTGGTCTGTAGTTACCAGACTCTTCCCTGCTACCTTTCTTGTGAAGAGGTACTACATTTGCTAACTTCCAATCTTCTGGAACTATTCCTGTCGTTAGTGACTGATTGAATAATTCTGTTAAAGGTTTTAGCAAAAAACACACTTACGTTCTTTTAATAACTTTGGTTGTATCCCATCTGATCCCTTTGATTTATCTGATTTAACCTTAGAAAGTTGAAGTAGAACTTCTTCCTCTGTAAACATGCATGTTTCCCATGTCTTACCATTTTGTTTTTCTAACAGAGGTCCCTTCCCTCCATCTTCCTCTGTAAAAACTGAACAGAAATATTCATTGAGACAGTTAGCTAGCCCTATATTCTCATTTACATAGTTTCCAATTTTTGTTTTCAGTTTAACTATTCCTTGTTTCATTTTCCTCCTTTCACTTATATATCTAAAAATGTTTTATCCCCCTTTTTTATTGACTGAGCAATTTTTTCCTCTGTCTGTGCTTTTGCACATCTAATAATGCATTTGGCCTCCTTCAGACTAGTCTTGTACCGACACCTATCTTCTTCCTTCTGCATCTGCTTATATTTCTTAAAGGAGCCGTAAACTTTTTTTTATGAAAAAATATATATTGTAGGGATTTTCCTGTTGAATAAAATAAGGGTACTCCCACTGCCAAGAGATTTATATTTCCAGAGTTATTACAGTTTAAACCCATGTTTTTTTTACATTAGCAGTGCCCTCTAGTGATCAAATTCTAATTAGATTTCCTGTTAGATTCTAATGGAGAGGAAAGTCAGAAAAGTCAGACACATACAGTTCTCCATAGAATGTGATACAAACTGCTGAGTCACTTCCTGTCAGTTAGAACTATCAGGAAGTAAACATAGTAAATTCACTTCATGATTATTTAAACTGCTATAAATTTTGAATAAAACATCTGACAGCGATGGGAGCGACCTTGTCTTATTCAGCAGGAAATGCTCTATAAAATGTGTTTTCATAAAAAAAATGTACTGCTCCTTTAAATGCTTCTTTTTTCTCCTTTACTATATTTGCCACTTCTGCTGAGTACCGCAGTGGTGGTTTTCTTTTTCTTTTACCCTTGCTGACATGTCTAATGCAATGCTCTGTTGCATTCAGTAAAACACATTTCAGATAAAAATGAATGAGATTTTTCATGTTGCACTCATAAGGAATATCACATGTAACAGTACAAAATCACTTGTCCTTGCCAAAAAAGTTACATAGGACGAACTAAAACGAAAAAATAGATATCTATACATTTATAGGAAAATACGTTAGTATCCAGGGTGTCACCCAGATGCACAGCAGGTTGTGTTTAGTAACTAACTATTAGAATTATGGTATCAACCATTTCCTGAGGATGCTATATTTGTAGTGGGGGGCAGTGAGATTCAGATATGAGTATTAGATATAGTTAGTGTTTTTACTTTATTTATACTTATTATTTTTAATTATAGTCTTTATTTTTATTATTAATATTTATTTTATTTTATTTTTACATTTATTTTTATACAAATGTTTTTCTTATTTTTAGTTATTTCATCTCTTTCACATTTTATTTTATTCATTATTATTTATTTTATAATAATAACTAGTATTTACATAGTGCCTTTCTCTCAGTGGGACTCAAAGCACTTTCAGAATTAACCAAATCAACAGCTGAAATAATAGATGTTATTATTACCCAATCAATGGTACTCATTTATCAACCTAGGAAGAATGAAGGTCTGAGTTGACCCTGCCAGGATTCAAACCTGCAACCTTGAGATTGAATAGGCTCCATAATCAGGGACTTTACCACTGAGCTATCTCACCAGCTTATAGGGATCAATAATTTAATTTATTTATAGTTGCATTTATACCATTTTATATATTTCATTCTTATATTGGTTTTGATGGTATTATTGTATTCATCATGCATATAATTATAGGGAATATAGGATTATCATATGACTGATAGAAATGTATCTAGATAGGGTTAATGTACATCACTTTACTATGTCCTGATTGAGGAAAAGGATATTAAGTCCATCATGAACACAATGATGACTTCATAATAGAGCTAAAAAGGCGCCAGATATATATAAAAAGAGGATGCTAAGATTATTCCCATTATGCTCCCTGAGATAGTACCTAAGGAGTATTGTGCTAATTTTAAAAGAAGCTAGTGGTTCCTGAACTGTGAAAATATATGCTAGAATTGTGACTGGTTGAACAAGTGGTGGTGCTTTGAGAGGACGGGAGTAGGGATGCGTGAAAGTTGTCATGGTGTTCCCACGAGAAATTATGCAAAAACCACATTATTGTCTGATTTTTCGCGATAAATTCCGCTTTTCAACAGCAAGTAAAATGCCCACGTTTTTCGCCTATTGGCCCAAATTCCCCACCAATTTTTTAGTGGCTAGAAAGTTTCCGCCTATTGATTTACATTGTTTTTGCTTTTTCGCTATTAAAAGGTGACGTATTTGAGGAAGTCAGACATAATAGAAGCAGCTACAGAGTGAGGTAGATGTGCTGTGCTGTTCTGCTGTTATTTATTGTGAAAATTGAGGCAGGAGAGGCCATAGTGACTGTTATCACTATGAGCAGCAAAAGGAGGAACTTATTCTGTGTCCATTGAGTCTGAGGAGGAAGAGAAGGTGGAGGAGGAATTGACTAGCAGTACTGAACCAATGCTGTCCAGTCCCCCTAAATCACCCCACGGGATCTTGGGGAATTTAATGGGAAGGGAGGGAGAAAAGGGAATGGGAAGGGAAGAAGAAAAATGTTGTACTTGTGTGAGCAGGACAGGTCAGCTGCCTGTGCCTGCTTCTAGACGTGCTGCCTCTGCTGTCACCAGTGTTGCTGCCCCTGCTGCCACAAGTACTGTGCCGGCTGCAAGATGTGCTGCTTTTGCTGCTACCAGTGCTGTACCTGCAGTAAACATTGCTGTACCTGCAGCCACCATTGCTGTACCTGCTGCCAGATGTGCTGCTCCTGCTGCCACTAGTGCTGTACCTGCAGCCACCATTGCTGTTCCTGCTGTCAGACGTGCTGCCCCTGCTGCCACTAGTGCTGTACCTGCAACAACCATTGCTCTATCTGTTGCCAGATGTGCTACCCCTGCTGCCACCAGTACTTTGCCTGCTGTCAGATATGCTGCCCCTGCTGCCACCAGTGCTGAACCTGCTGCTAGTGTGTCTTGTAGTACTCAGGAGGTGGGTGGGGAATTATACCAAGTGTAACAGCAAGGGACCCTAAGTCACACTTGCCATCCCCAAGCAGTCCTGCCAGTGCTAATACTACTACAACTAAGGTCCAGCAGCTTGTTAGCGTTAGGAGTGTAGGAGGGGGTAATGAACAACAATATCCTCATATTACTAGTGACTATGAGACTGAGGAGGAAGACTTTGCGGCTGAACTTGATGTGGTTGGTGTTAGTAGTAGCAGTAATGGTGAAGCAGCCGGAGTGGTAGGGGAAACATTGGAGAGCATCCAGACTAGCAGTCAAGGGAGCCCTCACCATTCCTCTGAGCCTGGGAGTGCTCCCCTTCTCTTCACTAAAATGTCCAAGTGGAACAGGATCCTGAAGACTAAGAGGCCAGAACTGTTGTTGGGGGGAGAGCAGGTACACAATTAATACCACCACCACCACCAGCAGGAGTACAGATCAGCTACCTGTGCCTGCTGCTGCCAGTCTGCCTTCTTCAGGTTAAAAGGAAATGCCAAGTGTGACATTAGGGGATCCTCTGTCACACTGCTCTTCACCTCCTCCAACCAGCAGTGAGATGTCTGTAATAGAGCAGCAGCAGCATGTACGGACTAGTGGGGGTGGTGATTATGATGCTGGAGAAGCTGGGGTGGAAGAGACATTGATGGCCTTTTTAGCAGAAACTGAGAAGGAATGGGAGACATGGATGAGGATGGGCATCACCACCTCCACTAGAAGTGACCTTTTGGAATTAGAGGAATTTGCAACTGATGTAATTCCTTCTGATGCTGACATGCAAGGGCAGCAGGATGATGAGGAGCAGGCTAGTGTGCCACAGACCACCGTGGACACAGTGTGAATGGGGTCAACAAGTGATGCGGGGATTAGAACAGGTTCCACTTGCTAGCGCCAGCAATATTCCTGGCCCTATTTGCAGTGCTGAATCTGAGGCAGTAGTAACGACAGCAGCAACATTATCCACTGCCACAGAAAGTGAAGGGGAATGTGGAGGACAAGAAGAAAGAGGCCATTCTTCTCTAGATTTTTTTTTCATTCGTAGTATCCAAATGTCAGACCAGACCTGTTCGACTCGGTTGAAATTCGGCGACAGTCCGATTTATTCGCCGAATTTGATAAACTTTAAAAAATACAGCAAAAAATTAAAATTAAATAAATAAAAATAAATGGAACCATTTCCAGGGTCTACTATATCACTGACTTTTGTTAGAGGAGACTACAAAACTGAGGGTGACTGGTGCGAGGTGGACTTAGGATGACAGCAACACTATAGATGTAGCCAGAACTGCAGAACACCGGAGCAGGCAGGACTCAGTAGAGATACAGCAACTGAGGATGACCAGTTTGAGGTGGACTCAGGATGACAGCAACATTGGAGATCTAGCCAGCAGCAAACTGCAGAACACTGGAGCAGGCAGGACTCAGTGAGTAGAGATACAGCAACTGAGGGTGACTGGTGCGAGGTGGACTTAGGACGACAGCAACACTAGAGATGTAACCAGAACTGTAGAACACTGGAGCAGCCAGGACTCAGTAGATATACAGCAACTGAGGATGACTGGTGCGAGGAGGACTCAGGATGACAGCAACACTGGAGATATAGCCAGAACTGCAGAACACCAGAGCAGGCAGGACTCAGTAGAGATACAGCAACTGAGGATGACTGGTGGAAGGCACACTCAGGTTGACAGCAACACTGGAGATGTAGCCAGCAGCAAACTGCAGAATACTGGAGCAGGCAGGACTCAGTCAGTAGAGATACAGCAACTGAGGCTGACTGGTGCAAGGCGGACTCTGGATGACAGCAACACTGGAGATGTAGACAGAACTGCAGAATACCGGAGCAGGCAGGACTCAGTAGAGATACAACAACTGAAGATGACTGGTGTGAGGTTGACTAAGGATGACTGCAACACTGGAGATGTAGCCAGAACTGCAGAACACCGGAGCAGGCAGGACTCAGTAGAGATACAGCAACTGAGGATGACTGGTGAGAGGTGGAATCAGGATGACAGCAACACCAGAAATGTAGCCAGAACTGCAGAACACTGGAGCAGCCAGGACTCAGTAGATAGATACCGCAGACAGTAGAGCAAGAGTGAACAACCTGTATAGTGGGACATTGTAGACTTTAAATTCCCCCCTGTGTCCCACCAAGTCAGGGGGTTGTCCTCTGCCCAACCTACCACGGTTCTAGAGCTGGGTAAGCTGGAGCGATCAGCGTATTATGGTACTATGGTACTTTTTTTTTCTAATCTGCATCAAACCTGAGAGCAGGGTAACCCAGCTTTGGCAGGTTGACTTTTAAAAAAGTAATTTGCTCCAGGAGCTGGGGGGCCAGTTGAGAGTGCTGGGGGCTAAGTATATTTCCTGTTATGGAAAATACCCGCTCACTCTGGACAGTGGTTGGGGGGCAAGAAAGCAACTCCTGGGCTACCAGGGACAAAGTAGGCCACACAGCCCTCTTGTTATCCCAGATAGTCAAAGGATCTGTACTTCAGGGCAAAGAAGGTTCTGCAAAGTAAGTATTAACCTGAAACTCAGCACTTTTTCTATTTATTGGGAGCTGTTTGTTTTATCCGAAGCATAATCTGTCTATTGCCTCAGCATAAAAAACAGCAGCTGCTCCACTGGAAAAAGATGAAGTGCTACTAGCGCTGCTACTGATAGGTCCCAGAAGACCACCACACTCCTCCAGCTAATCTGCGGAATCTTCTCGTGCCTCCTGTGACTGCATCCTGTTTTTTCTTTTCCTCTCATGCACCCTCCCTATCAATTGTTCCCTCCAGGCAGTGAGTGAATTGGAACTAAGTGCCATCTTGCCTTTGATTCAAGGACTGCAAATTGTGGCAAGCATTAACTCGGGACAATTGTCCATGCGCTCTTCCATGTGCCGACTCAGTACCTTCTTCAGCCTCGTTAGAAGGGCAGCAACATCGGTAATTATATTACCCGCAGCAGCAGGCAAGCGTTCCCTATGGGCAAGTAAATTATCTAGTTTTAAGGGGAGGTGTGTGAAGAGGGGAAAGACTTCTGCCAGGCTAGTGGCCCAGTCAGGCCTGCTCATGACATTGCGTGTATTCCCGCGTTGATACTGCCCTCAGTAGTGTTAAACACGCTAGGTGTCCCCAGGTTTATAAAATTTGTTGTACCGGAGGTGGTGACTAAACTAGCAGTGGCACTAGTCATTGTGCAGGTGGTTCTGGGGGGATCATCATGAAACAGCTGACGAGACACAGGTGACAGCTGCTTCGTGGTCTCAGAGGAGGACCTGGACCTCTCTACCCTGCTAGTAGAGGTAGAGCTACGAGCAGTTACTTTTTATTTTTTGGTTTGGAGTGCTGCTGCTGAGTCTGACTAGTACTACTGAAAGTACTCTTCTTTGTCCGCCTGCTGCTGCTAGCTCTGCTTGAAAGCAACATCACTGTGGTGATGTTGGTGGTTGCTGGGTCACTGCAGCTGGGACCAGGATGAGGAACATCAGGTTCTTCACTAGGACTCAAATCCATGACAGATAGGTAGGTAGTGAACTATAATATTTTGAAAAATGTAAAAACCTGGCCATATGACAACTGTGAGACTGGCTGTGTCACTCTGAAAACTATTGAAACAAATTCCTAATATTTTTAATATTTAACACAGGAACAAAGGTGACTCTCCCTTGTGGTGGCAATAAGGTACTACTAGGCTGCCTACATAACTGTGAGACTGGCTGTGTCACTATGAAAAATATCCAATAATATTTTTAATATTTTACACAGGAACAAAGTTGACTCTCCCTTGCGGTGGCAATAAGGTACTAGGCCTGCCTACACAACTGTGAGACTGGCTGATGTGTCACTCTGAAAACTATTCAAACAAATTCCTAATATTTGTAATACTTAACACAGGAACAAAGGTGACTCTCCCTTGCGGTTGCAATAAGGTACTACTAGGCCTCCCTACACAACTGTAAGTTTGGCTGTGTCACTCTGAAAACTATTCAAATGAATTCCTAATATTATTTAACACAGGAACAAAGGTGACTCTCCCTTGGAGTGGCAATAAGGTACTACTAGGCCTGCCTACAGAACTGTGAGACTGTGTGGCTGAAAACTATTCAAACAAATTCTTAATATTTTTAATATTTCGCACAGGAACAAATGACTCTCCCTTGCATTGGCAATAACTGGCACTAATGATGGCTGCCTGCCTATGCCTAATGCTACCTGCCTGCCTACACAACAACTGGACACTCTCTATCTCCTTCTTCTCTCTCTCAGCTCCAATGGACTAACAGGAAATGCAGGCTGTCTGGATGTTTGACGTGTCATTAGTCCAACCCCCATCATGAAAAGAAGAAGCTAATTGGATTAGAGATGGAGGGAAAGTATAGAGGGAAAGTATCTCACGCGGGTAGTTGTCGCCAAATTTCCTAATTTTTTTATGTCTTTCAGACCAGGGCTGTTTGGATTCAGATTTTTTTTTTTTATGAAAGACCATTGTCTATCGGACTGCCCGAATTCCGAATGTTGGTGAACCGAATCGCACAAGCCTATAACCTTCTCCACCCCCCCAAAGTCATGGGTGTGGAACTAATTTTCTGTTGGGGTGGGCACAGTGCAGTCATCAGCAATGGCACTGTGCACAAATTGTGACAAGTCAGTGAGAAGAGGAAAGGAGGGAACAACCTTGGCTCAAGCGCCCTATCACACATGAATCACAGACACCATGACATTTACGCCAAACATGTTAAAGTCAAACGCCCACTGCAGAAATCAAGCAGCACTGTTGCTCTACCCACTGACTCTCCAGAAAGGCAACAAGAGGCTAGACGGAGATCAAAGAGGAGGAAGAATAGAGCAACCCAGGCAGAGACAGGAAGTTCCATGACTAGTGAAACAACTAGCTCGTCATCACCTTCTAGGGTAACTACATCTTCTGCCAATCCACCTCGTTCATCGTTACCTCCCCCATCAAATGATAGCCACTCTGTTGATGTTGGGATGTAGCATTTCCTCTCTACCCATTGCACACTGTGTGGTGCACTGACCAGTGCCACACATGCCAGTGTGGTGGAAGAGAATTGCAAGCAGTGCATCAATCGGCATCTGAGGAGATTCCATCCTGCAGAATATGCTAAGATGCTGGCAGGGAGGGTTCATTATTATTATTAAACTGTCAGCAAGTTGTCATGTGTCCTTAGCGGGGTCTGGAGAAGGGGTATAGTGACAGCGCCAGTACTTTGTTTCAGGTGTCATGGTGTTTGGATACAGTTGTGCCCCCAGATGTTATTTACCACACATACACACTGTGTACATTGCAGTTGCTGATGAGAGCCTCAGTTCCTGCTCTCAAGGGAAAACAATATTCTAATAACAACACACCCATGATTTTGGAGGAGGGGCAGGTGGAGAAGATTTAATGGCCAACTTATTTTCTTCACATAGACTGGGCACTACTTATTGTGCTGCCACTGCCTCAGTTGCATCACTGGAGCCATTCATGGCAAGTGGAACCTTAATCATTCATCTTCCATGTTACTGTTATTGTTGATCCCATTCCCTTTCAGCTGCCTAATCATCCTGCTGCTTAAACAACTCAGCAGCAGCAGTACGAACAGCAGTTGCAAATTCCACAATTATGGACTCAGAAGGACATTTGACAATGGCCAATGGCCACTGGCCAACATGACCTGCTGCCACTAGGCCAGTAGGGCATTTTTATTTTTTTTCTCAGGGCTTGTTTCTAACAAGCCTAAGTCCTACAAATCAATGTTTCCTTAGGGCTTGTGCCAAACAAGCTTAAGTCCTACAAATCAATGTTTCTTCAGGGCTTGAGCCTATTATAAGTCTAAGTCCTACAAAGGCCTCTAACAACACATCTAACAAATCATCATCTACAAAATCAAGTCAAGTGTCAGTCCACCCCAGTGGCAGCTTATGTCAGGGGGTTCCTGTCACTTTAAATACAAATTTCTTATTTTATTAACTCTCCCCTAACACCACTCAAGAAACTCCACAAAACAAATTCCCTGTTCAACTGATTCATTCCCCAGATTTCACCCACCAATACAGACACCCTCCTCAGACTCCTTTTATACCATGTCTTATGGGTTGTTTTTTAATTTTATTTAGGATTTATTTTTTATTAACTTCCCCCCAATTCCAGTAAACAAACCCCCCAAAAAACATTCCCTGTTCAGCTGATTCTTTCACCATACCCTGCAAACACAGGCATCCTTATACCCCTTTTATTCTATACCTTTGGGAAATTAAATAATATTTGTTTTATGTTGTATGTAACTTCAATGTTCCCATTGATTTCAATGAGGTAGGCAAAAAAAGCAGGAAAAAGCAGACAATCGGCGCTTTTCACATGAAATATTTTGACATGTTGAAAGTGCCATTTTTCACCGATTTCAGTCGATGCCTTTTCGTGGCGGGAGTTTTTGCGTGTGTCAATGAAGCTGAGAACTATGCCATCTGGAGCATATACTACTGGTAGGGTCACACAAGGTGGACAGATCAAAGCTAAAACACCAGTCTAAATCAATCCAAAATCTGCCAACCTGCACTGGACCAGCTTGGCAGATTATGGTCCATTCCCTCAGTATGGCTTTACAACAAAAAAATGGCCCCATTCTTGGGAGGCTTGTGAGGTACTTCCTACATTACAGGGAAGACCAGCTCAATGGCAGGGGGTGCTAAGAATTACCATGTTCTATCAGGCAGCCTTTGGTCTTTAGACATTGGAACGCTTAACAATCAATCTATGAGTACGCTTAGAGGAACTCATACAAGAACTAAATAACATCAATTATTTACGAAGAATTCACTTGCACACTTCATGTAAATGTAAGTGACTCCACCCCCCACCCCCCTTTGCCTGGCTATATTCCCGTAGATGTAGATAGTATCAACAATAGCTTTCATTCTCTTCTAACTTAACTAAAGTGTTAGCTTTTATAGTACAGTTTAGGATGAGGATAAACCTGTTAGCTTCAGAATCAGCAGCTTCAAATAAAGGATAAAATGTTCCACATGGTGGCTGCGTAGGGTGTTCAGAACTACCAAACTTACTACATGGTTGTCCCTCTTCTTTTTGCAATTGTAGGAGAAAGTATCAGGTAAGTTAAATTTGTATGTCTCCAAGGTGTATTATGATAATTTATCTGTCTGCAGAATATATCCCTCAGTCATGTCACTCAGCCAGTCACATTAGAGCAGCCAATTCTAGCCATCAAGAAATACCAACAGTTCATGACTTTAGAATAACCCTGCTTTAGTTCACTTGAATCAATCAGTGACTCAATTGCTTGAATTGATCAGATTGTACTGAAGGAGGGTTATCCTTAAAACATGCACTGTTGGTAGCCCTTGAGGACTCGCGTTGGTTAACCATGAAGTAAAAGCACAGCCAGCTCAGGAAGGGCATTGAATTACCTGTCTGTCTGATTCTTATTGTCTACAACTTATCAGTAAAGACGACTGTTCATTTTAAACTCCTTTTCCTTTCACACTCTACAAACACAGAGAACAACTTGGCTGCCACCAAGACTCCTAAAAATCAAATTCAGGTCTACTCACTTTGCCTATGTCCTCTAGCATCAAAATTCTGCTGCTTTCTCTCTTTCCCTCCCAAGCACAGACTAACAACATGAGGGAACCTATCACTCCTTTTACACTAACACTTTTGGAATACATTGGGAAATTATCTAAACTGGGGGAGGAATAACTTCTAATCATTGATTTCAATGCAATGAAAAAAGAGAACAAATCTGGAAGTTGCTACTTTTTGTAATATTTTTTGCAGGATGGGGTGGTGGGGAGGGATACAATTTTGCCCATCCTTAAATAGTTCACGTGTGCTAGCTAGTTAACTAAAAATAAGAACTTTGTTAAAAAATCTCAGGTGGGTTGCCCCTTTAGCTCAGACAGTCCACATCTTTGATGCCCATGCCTTAATGCAGAACTCTTCTGCAGAGAGGTCCAAAAAATCTGTTTCAGTAAATCCATGACATCTGGCAACTATGATGAAGAGGCAAGCTGAACATCTTTACATATTCTTCAAGCACAATTTTTTTCATCTCCTCCAATTTCTAGTACTTTAATGTCCTTGATTTTGAGCTACCTGGATATGTTTAGAGAGCTTTTTGTCAGGGACCATGAGAGCAGGTCTAGATATACAATGTAAAAAATAGAAACTGTGTGTAACAGAAAGCACACAGAGCGGTCAGTGTGACATTGTATTAATCCTGTTTGCTGGTCTATAGACCAGAAAACTCTCTGGAAAGTGAGAAAAAAACAGTTGAAGACAAAGAAATTTATAAAAATTTGACTGCACGTATTATGCACAGGGAATTCAGTCAAAATAAAGGGTTACTATTCTTTTAATCCCTTGATGACCAGGAGGGAGATTCACTAAGGTGGGATGAAGAGTTATAAAGTGGAGATGATGTCTCCAATGATATCGCTTCTCCAATTCCTGTTATTCTATGGAGCCATGTACTATGATTTCTCCAGCTTTGGAGATATTAGTGCATAGGTTCTATAAAATAACAGGAACTGGAGAAGTGATGCCACCGGAGAAGTCTTCTTCACTTTATCACCTCTTTATAGTGCATAACCCCCCCTCCCCCCAGGTCTTTTTGTACACTAGAAGACCAGAGCAATGTGGGCCTTTTTGTCTTTGTTCAACCATATATTGGCTTTAATTGTTTTAGGACACCCACAAATATTATATACTGTTTTCAAGTAGGGCTTTCTTTTGATGCCATATTTATATGTATGCCATATTTATATGTATAACCCACCAATTAGTTATGTTCAAGGCCTAACTTATTTCTTAATGAGCTTTAAGAAATGCCCCCCCATATGTGGACTATTCCTAGATTCACTGTACTAAGAAAGTGGTGCAATTCAGATGCAAACCAATTGCACATAAGGAAAGATAAACATACCCAGACATGCCATTGATTTAAAAGGGGATTTTAATCCATTGAATACTAGATGCGTGCCCAACACATGCTTCGTAATGAATAACAGGGGTTAAAACTCCCTTTAAATCAATAGCAGTTTTTATTTGTTCTTTATAGTTTCTGACTTGCTGCCAGCCACACCTCTTCTGCTTCCAATAGGATGGCTGAGGGAAGGACCTAAGCAGATGGGTCTGCTTGCTCTGTTTGGGGATGCAATGGTAAGGGCATTGTTATTTCAGGGGTTACATCATACTATCTGAAATTCGTTATCATCTTAGGTCTGCCACTCCCACTGGAATAAGGACAGCTCATTAAGCCAGATTTGATAATGCAGAGACTGCACACCCTTCTCTTTCTGCACATATAATAGAATAGGGACACAAATACATAGTTAATATCCCTAGGCTATCTGGGGAGAGGCTGTTCAGACCAAAACCCTGGTGGTATTTGGTGGATGCGGTGCTTCACCAATGAGGGGTATGTGAAGGACAGGGGGCACTTGTAACAATACACCACAGAGTATCTGAAGGAGTGTGTGTGTGTGTGTGTGTGTGTGTGTGTGTGTGTGAGAGAGAGAGAGAGATAACGAGAGAGAGAGAGAGAAAGACAAGGTCATATAATGGAACGTGTGTGGGAGTGTGTGTGAGAGTGACAGGGTCATATAGCAGAGGAAAGCTGGGGTATTAACGCACAGGCAATGCAGAGCTTTTGTTGCTAAATACAAGTAAATATCTAGCACAACATATAGGCAGTTTTTATTTCCTTTTAAAATTAACTGAACTTATTAAGGTGACAAGCCCACTTATGTGGTGCTTTAATCAGCTGTGATCCCGCAGTAGATAAGCACTAATCAGCCAGGGTTTTAAAGCAGGAAAGCTGAGCCTTATTAATCCCTGTCATGTTCTAGCTATTACTAATCAACAGAGATCTCACAAGCTTTTATTATATGTAATCTTATAGGTATAGTAAAGCAATTTAATAACATTTACAGACTGTTGTATAATCTTCATATTTAAATAAATGCTTCTTTTAGAATACTTCTGACTATTTCAATTTAAAGGGATACTAATACTTCATTTTATCTTTATTTTATTTTGTAGGCATTAAAAATACATGAAGAACGATATAAGTCTTATCTCTCAAACCTTTATGGTTTAAGAGATATTCACAAGTAAAGTTTCCCCCTCCCGCCCCTTTTACCTAGTGTAAGCCATCTCTTTTTAGATGTTGAATGCAGTCCATAGACCAGACAGATAACAGAAGGGGACAATCTTCTTCCTATGAAAACAATGAAAGCCCTGCCTGCCTTGACAAGTTTTTCAGGTTTTTCCCTTATCTTAATTGAAGATTGTCCCTCTCTGCAGTCTACCTGGGCACCTCCCTTCTCATCTGGCTGAACAGTGTTACATCAGTAAAAGGGGAGGGAGGGGGACACTTTGTCATTTAATTACTCTTGAACTACACCTCTGACAGAATTAAAATAACACTCTCCAAAGTCCAAATACTATGATGATTAATTAGAGCTGTTTTTATTATGAAACATTACTATCCCTTTAAGGTGATTTCAATACTGAAAATTTAAGAGATGGAAGCCCATACAAATCGAAGTGAGCGCATGCTTCTGAAACGCGTTGGATTAATTACTACTATTTCATGTAATACATTTTAAACTTGGTATCTACTGCATTGTGATCCCGGGTCCCTAATTTCATGCATGTTTGAAAAATCACACCCATCGATCTCATCTGGTGAGTGAATTTTATAACTTCTTGGAGGGGCTTCAGTTTTTAACAGTATTACCCTTAGAGGGGGATTCCTTGCCCTTGTTCTCTTATGTCCCCCTTACAGTATTGTGAACATCTGGGGAGGAAAGCCTAAGATCTTCTTGGGACATTCTGCTAACAAGCACCATTGGGATCGTTTATGGGATTGACAGTTTCTATTATATGATACTCTGGACATTTCTCTATTACATTTCCTGTGAGTACATGCACACTGGATTGTTATTCTGTACATTAAGATGCTTGTCTCAGATGTCATTTTCCACTTCTGTTTTTCAGTCTTATATGTGTTGGACTGGTTCTGCAAGGTGTTTGCTGCACACCATAAGAAGATGCTGCAGAGCTGAAGAAGTATATCTTAGAGACTTTAAGGTTATCTTTAATATCTTTATCTTATTGAAGTAAGAATATCTTGTGTCATTGTGCACACAGTGAAGTAGGGACACTCAGTATAATGACGGTAATTATTAAAGCAGAACTTTCATCAGAATAATATTGAGCCCCAAATCATAATTACAATAGTGATATGCATCAACGTACTTGTATTTCCAAGAATAATTGCTGCATTAGTGAGAAATAGAACTTTTTAGGCAGACAGGCACCGGCAGGGATCTTGCAGTAGGAGCTCTCTGCGTCTGAGTGGTCAGTCCCTTCCAGGGCCTTAAAGTAACCAGGCATTCAATTCCCCAGTCATGGAGGTGAAGGGGATGGACAGCGCAGACTCAGAGATGACATCTCTGCAAGATGCTTGCGCTGTTCCCTGCTGCCTGCCGAACAAGTTCTATTTTCACTAATGCAACATACTTGAAAATACAAGTATGTCTGTGCATATGTCTATTGTAATTATGATTTGATGCTCAATATTAATGTGATGAAAGTTCTGCTTTAAGTAGAATGAATGGTTAAAAAGAAATAAAATATAACTTTAGTTAATTAATAAAATGGAGAACAAGTGAATTAAAAACAAATTTGATACTGTTCATTCTAGTGGATAATCTAGAACTCCTTATATTGCGGTCTCCATTACCCACAAGGCGCTATTGAACGCTGACTCTTCAGTCTAAGCAGTGTCTAGATAGTACTTGTGATTACAATGAATTGTTCCTACCTAAATAGGTATTATACTGAGTGTCCTGAAGGTAGGTTTGGTGCTTTGTATGGGCTTCCATCTCTTCAGTTTTGGGAGCAGAGATGTCAACTAGAGATGGGGGTGAAAAAGTCACATTTTTGTGGGAAAATTCCTATGCATTGAAAAGACATACAATTTCTTCCTTTTCTCTACCACCAATGAATTTCTCATAATAACTTTGTTGCTTTTTGTCTATACTGTTTCTATGGCTGTGAGAATTCCAGCTGCAATACTAATTTTTCTGAGTCCTGCAGTTAGAAATACATAGCTAAAAGTAAAAGTCCTATAGCAACAAAAGCCTAGAAAAAATTGAGTCCCTTTGCTCGTGACATTAACTATCTCCTTGTACTACTCAGACGCAGTCATTATTGACAAATATATGAGGCTTGGGATATGCCAGTGAGGTGCAGAATATGAAATAATTTCTACAAAACCTGTTTTAAACAAAATAATAGGGTAGAATGTCAACTACCAACATTTTAGCAAACATTCCAGTCCACTGGCATACTTTTGGATTCATTTTGTGTGTTTTTTTTTCTTCTTTCTAAAAACTCAACAAGAGTGGGTTGGCACTGCAGCACATAGATCTATGTAATTTAATTGTTTAAACTACAGGACCTATGGTGTTGGTGGTTTGACTGGTGGTGGGTTTGGGTATTCTATCTGCTTGATACTATTCCTACCTGTAAAACAGCCGGTAAGGGAAAAAAAAAGCACAGAGCAAGAAAACCACTTGTGTATTGTATAGCTGGACCAGTACATGGTGCCCAAAATCCACATTATGGCCAAATGAAAGTTGTAGATTTTTGTTCCCACAACTCATGCTAAATAGCGTAAGTTGTGGGAAAAATCAGAGGAAAATAGCCATCTCTCATTGTTTGACACAGTGTGAGAGAGTGAGCTCAAAACACTGTCACCCTCCCCCCATATCCTAAACACTAACCTTACACTGCCCCTAACATAATAATAACTAGTATTTATATAGCACCTTTCTCCCAGTGGGACTCAAAGCACTTTCAGCGCACGCTCTCGGAACTAACCAAATCGGCAGCTGAAATAATAGGTGTTATTATTACCCAATCAATAGTACTCACTTTATCGACCTCAGAAGGATGAAGGGCTGAGTTGACCCTTCCGGGATTTGAACCTGCAACAGGCTTCATAGTCAGGGAACTTACCACTGAGCTATATCATGACACTTAAACAATACTAACCCTAACACTATCCTAACACCCAGATCTGTAACACTTACCTGTCATCCACTGTCTTCTTCTTCAATCTTCTCTCTTCGGTTTTCTTGTTTCTGTAATCTTCTTGTCTTTCTTCTAATTTTTGTCTTCTTTCTAAATCAGTATCTGAAAAAGAAATAAAGTCCAATGAATGATTCCTTAAAAAAGTGTCTCAAAGATATCCTTGTGTTAACCCTTTGGGTGCAGGAGGGGTACCCCTCTGGCACTCTAAGGATTAAATGCATGCTGGCATATTATGTCTTCATAAGCCAAAACATATTGATGCTGGCATTATTTTCCCAAAACGGTAGTCAGGCTTTCCTTGTGTCCCAAACATGCAGCCATTACAAGCATTAATATAGGTCCACTGCTACCGCCTCTGTTGCCACCAGTGGTAGTGGCAGGAACACACCCCGCCCCCCTTCATACCAATAAGTCATATTAACCTTGGGATGGCTGCATGTTTAAGGAATCATTCATTGGACGTTATTTCTTTTTCAGATACTGATTTGGAAAGAAGGAGTTTCAGATACTGATTTGGAAAGAAGAAGACAAAGAGTAGAAAAAGAAGAGAATAAGAACAAAGATTACAGAAACAAGAACATGGAAGAGAGAAGATTGAAGATGATAGACAGTAGCTGACCAGGGTGCTGCTGGACATCAGGTTTACAGGTAAGTGTTTCTTTTCAGGGGCTGTTGGTAACTTCGGGGAGATTAACCCTGTCAGAGCCAATAGGGTATGCAGTGCTTTGCAATACATTGCATACCCCACTGGCACTGATAGGTTTAATATTCTTTTGTTTTTATTCATATGTTTAGTTTCTTGTATGTATTGATATGACTAGTGTGACTAGTGTAGGGATCACTAACCACGCATGCATGTGTTGAAAACCACTGTTCTAAGACACGTTGATGGTTTTCAAGGCACGTTAGGGGACTCAGTGCCTACTTTTGATGGCGCAAAAAAAGTGAGTTCTTTAACGTGAGTTGAAGCCACCACATGTATTAGAATACCAAATCAACTAATTTTTATTATGTCCAACGGGAGCAAATTTTTGTGCCCACTGGGCATTTTTAAGTGCCAATGTTTTTTGACAGCACATTTCATAGGATACCAAACTGTGTTTTCAAAATCACATTCGCCATTTTAATTTTTTTACCGTGGGGAATAGTATTGAGCTCTATGACTCTTGTCACTTCCAACTATGTGACCAGAAAAAAAAAAAGGTAGTATAGGCCAGCACTAGTAAAAAATATATAAAGATCCTTGGTAATATAAGACTTAATAGTCTGGTGCAGTATATACATACTGTTTCTGGTGGCTATTCTTTTTCAATTGGTACTCTTGTGTTTAATTTGGGAGTATAACCTTATCACATTAGCATGGTATACAATTCAGGTTATTTACATTCGATTCATCTTTTTATTATATTTATGTTTTTTTTATTTTATTTTCTATACAACACAATATGCTAGCCGCTTTAGGGATATAATACTTTATACTTAGGGACATAATTCTTTACATTTTTTTTATTTTTATTTTTTGGTGTTGCCTTATTTAGGATTCGTGGGTCCATTTTTTGCATCTGTCATTTGGCTTGCATGGATAAATTTATAATTTTCAGTCGTCTTTTATAATTATATATTTCATACTCTTAATATAGTATATAGAGTACAAAAATATTTTTCATAAAAATCTTGTTTTATTATTTGGAGCCACTGTACATATTATTTTTCAACTTAAATCACTGCTCCATTTTCTGCCTAATATATGGCTCTATGACATGTCAATTGGCTAATTCAAGTGGTCTGATAGAATAAAATATTTTTACATTTTCTGCTCCTGTGCCTATCATAGTCATTATCTATTTTAAGCATTGTCTTTACATATAATATTACAATTTGAGCCATAACAAGTTTTCTTATTTATATTTGCATTGCTTTTTCACTTATTATTATGCTGTTGTAGTGATTACCTTGTTTTTTTTAATATTATTATAGTTTATTCTATATTGAGGCTCTGTTTCATATTATTACATTACATAAGCATTAGTGTTGGTTTTCCACTAACAAATATGGCTCTGCTTTTACTTCCTTGTTCCATAATAACTTTCACAACTGCTCTATATTGCGGGTCTATCTATATTACTCTATACCAGGCTTGTGCGATTCGGTTCGTCCACATTTGGATTTCTGACAAATAAGGGTGATTCGGAGCCATTCGGACATGGAGAAAATCTTAGAACCATTGGTTTTTAGAAGCCGAATCTGAAATATAACTGGGCAGAATTTCATTACAATATTTCGATATTCAGATGACGTTCTCCCCACGCATGCGCTGTTTTCCCTCCCTCTCTTGCCCAGTTAGCTTCTTTGTTTCATGATGCCTCTAGTCCAATCAATTAGCTTCTTTGTTTTATGATGGGGGATGGACTAATGACATCACAGACACCCAGACAGCTCCTGCATTTCCTGTTAGTGCTTATTGCCTTGTTGAAGCTGGGAGAGAGAAGAAGCAGATAGAGAGAATGACTGTCCAATTGTTGCGTAGGCAGGCAGATAGGCATAGGCAGGCAGCTAGGATTAGTGCCAGTTATTGCCACTGCAAGGGAGAGTCACATTTGTTCCTGTGTAAAATATGAAAATTCAAATTAGGAGTTTGTTTGAATAATTTGCAGACTGAAAAACACAATCTCACAGTTGTTTAGGGACTGGGAGGTCTACTATCTTACTGTCACAGCAAGGGAGAATCCTCAGTGTTCCAGTGTTAAATCTAAAAGTTCAACTTAGGAGTCTGAGTAATTTGCAGTGATCATCTCACAGTTGTGTAGGTACTGGGAGGCCATCTATCTTTCTGCCACAGCAAGGGAGAATTCTCAGTGTTCCAGTGTTAAATCTAAAAATTCAATTTAGGAGTTTGAGTTATTTGCAGTGACCATCTCACAGTTGTTTAGGGAATGGGAGGCCAGCTACCAAGGGAAAATCATCAGTGCTCCAGTGTTAAATCTAAAAATTCAACTTAGGATTTTGTTTGAATAATTTGCAGAGTGACAGAATCTCACAGTTGTTTAGGGACTGGGAGGCCAACTACCTTATTGCCACCGCAAGGGAGAATCCTCAGTGCTCCAGTGTTAAATCTAAAAATTCAGCTTAGGATTTTGTTTGAATAATTTGCAGAGTGACAGAATCTCACAGTTATGTAGGGACTCGGAGGCCTAGCAGCTTACTGCCCCCGCAAGGGAGACTCATAATTGCTCCAGTGTTAAATTTTAAAATTCAACTTGAATCATTTGCAGAGTGACAATTTCACAGATGTGTAGGGACTGGGAGGCTTACTACCTTACTGAAACCGGAAGGGAGAATCATCACTGTTCCAGTGTTAAATCCAAAGATTAAACTTAGGAGTTTGTTTGAGTAATTTGCAGTGACCATCACACAGTTTTGTAGGGACTGGGAGGACATCTATCTTACTGCCACCGCAAGGGAGAATCATCAGTGCACCAGTGTTAAATTTTAAACTTCAGTTTAGGATTTTGTTTGAATAATTTGCAGAGTGACATAATCTCACAGTTGTTTAGGGACTGGCAGGCCAACTACCTTACTGCCACCAGAAGGGAGAATCATCAGTGCTCCAGTGTTACATTTTAAAATTCAATTTAAGATTTTGTTTGAATAATTTGCAGAGTAACAATCTCACAGTTGTATAGGTACTGGGAGGCATACTACCTTACTGCAACCACAAGGGAGAATCCTCAGTGTTAAATCTAAAAATTCAACTTAAGCGCTTGTTTGAGTAATTTGCAGTGACCATCACACAGTTTTGTAGGGACTGGGAGGACATCTTATTGCCACCGCAAGGGAGGATCATCAGTGCTCCAGTGTTAAAGTTTAAACTTCAGTTTAGGATTTTGTTTGGATAATTTACAGAGTGACATAATCTTACAGTTGTGAAGGGACTGGGAGGCCAACTACCTTACTGCCACCACAAGGGAGAATCATCAGTGCTCCAGTGTTAAATTTTAAAATTCAATTTAAGATTTTGTTTGAATAATTTGCAGAGTAACAATCTCACAGTTGTGTAGGGACTGGGAGGCCAACTACCTTACTGCAACCACAAGGGAGAATCCTCAGTGTTAAATCTAAATATTCAACTTAAGAGTTTGAGTAATTTGCAGTGACCATCTCACTGTTGTGTAGGGACTGGAAGGCCATCAATCTTACTGTCAAGCAAGGGAGAATCCTCAGCATTCCAGTGTTAAATCTAAAAGTTCAATTTAGGATTTTGTTTGAATAATTTGCAGAGTGACACACTCTCACAGTTGTGTAGGGACTGGGAGGCCAACTACCTCAGTGCCACCTCAATGGAGAATCATCAGTGCTACAGTGTTAAATTTTAAAATTCAGCTTAGAATTTTGTTTGAATAATTTGCAGAGTGACAGAATCTCACAGTTGTTTAGGGACTGGGAGGCCAACTACCCTTACTGCCACCGCAAGGAAGAATCATCAGTAGTGTTGAGCGAGCATGCTCGGCCGATGCTCGGATCGGCTCGAGCATCGCTCTGCTCGGCACATGGCGGTACTCGTACGAGTACCGCATGTGCTCGCCCGCCATGTTCGGGTCTCCTCCCCGCACGTTTTGCGGCTGCTGCGCAGCCAATAAACGTGCAGGGAGGCTCTGACATTGGTGTAATGCCAGCAGCCATGTTGGCTGCTGGCATTACACTGATTGGCTGGCCAGAACCCGTGGTCAGGTGCTGTATAGCACCTGACCATCGAGTTCGGCTCAGTCTGAGCCAGGGAGAGCTGAGGATAGGAAGGGAAAGGCAGTGTAGGGAGGAAAAAAACAAAAATTGTGAAAAAAAAAGAACCAAAAGTCCTTTTTAGGACTACTGTGTGTGGGGGCAGCAGGTTATTTGGTGTGGGGGGAAAAAAAAAAAAAAAAAAAAAAAAAAAATATATATATTCTGTTTAGTGTGCAAAGTTGCAGATTAGAGCACATTCTGTTTAGTGTGCACAGTTGCAGATTAGAGCACATTCTGTTTAGTGTGCAAAGTTGCAGATTAGAGCACATTCTGTTTAGTGTGCAAAGTTGCAGATTAGAGCACATTCTGTTTAGTGTGCAAAGTTGCAGATTAGAGCACATTCTGTTAAGTCTTCAAACTAAAATATCAAAGTCACGTATTCCATTCAGTGTGCGTCGCCGCAGTTTAGCAGCACATTCTGAGTACTGTGCAGAGTTGCAGAATAGGAAGAAATACTGTTAAGTATTCAAACTAAAATATCAAAGTCACATATTCCATTCAGTGTGCTTCGCCGCAGTGTAGCAGCACATTCTGTGTACTGTGCAGAGTTGCAGAATAGGAAGAAATACTGTTAAGTCTTCAAACTAAAATATCAAAGTCACATATTCCATTCAGTGTGCTTCGCCGCAGTTTAGCAGCCTATTCTGTGTACTGTGCAGAGTTGCAGAATAGGAAGAAATACTGTTAAGTCTTCAAACTAAAATATCAAAGTCACATATTCCATTCAGTGTGCTTCGCCGCAGTGTAGCAGCACATTCTGTGTACTGTGCAGAGTTGCAGAATAGGAAGAAATACTGTTAAGTCTTCAAACTAAAATATCAAAGTCACATATTCCATTCAGTGTGCTTCGCCGCAGTTTAGCAGCCTATTCTGTGTACTGTGCAGAGTTGCAGAATAGGAAGAAATACTGTTAAGTCTTCAAACTAAAATATCAAAGTCACATATTCCATTCAGTGTGCTTCGCCGCAGTGTAGCAGCACATTCTGTGTACTGTGCAGAGTTGCAGAATAGGAAGAAATACTGTTAAGTCTTCAAACTAAAATATCAAAGTCACATATTCCATTCAGTGTGCTTCGCCGCAGTTTAGCAGCACATTCTGTGTACTGTGCAGAGTTGCAGAATAGGAAGAAATACTGTTAAGTCTTCAAACTAAAATTTCAAAGTCACATATTCCATTCAGTGTGCTTCGCCGCAGTTTAGCAGCACATTCTGTGTACTGTGCAGAGTTGCAGAATAGGAAGAAATACTGTTAAGTCTTCAAACTAAAATTTCAAAGTCACATATTCCATTCAGTGTGCTTCGCCGCAGTTTAGCAGCACATTCTGTGTACTGTGCAGAGTTGCAGAATAGGAAGAAATACTGTTAAGTCTTCAAACTAAAATATCAAAGTCACATATTCCATTCAGTGTGCTTCGCCGCAGTGTAGCAGCACATTCTGTGTACTGTGCAGAGTTGCAGAATAGGAAGAAATACTGTTAAGTCTTCAAACTAAAATATCAAAGTCACATATTCCATTCAGTGTGTTTCACCGCAGTTTAGCAGCCTTTTCTGTGTACTGTGCAGAGTTGCAGAATAGGAAGAAATACTGTTAGGTCTTCAAACTAAAATATCAAAGTCACATATTCCATTCAGTGTGTTTCACCGCAGTTTAGCAGCCTTTTCTGTGTACTCTGCAGAGTTGCAGAATAATAAGAAATACTGTTAAGTTTTCAAACTCAAATATTAAAGTCACATATTCCATTCAGTGTGTTTCACCGCCGTTTAACAGCCTATTCTGTGTACTCTGTACAGTTGCAGAATAATAAGAAATACTGTTAAGTTTTCAAACTCAAATATTAAAGTCACATATTCCATTCAGTGTGTTTCACCGCCGTTTAACAGCCTATTCTGTGTACTCTGTACAGTTGCAGAATAATAAGAAATACTGTTAAGTTTTCAAACTCAAATATTAAAGTCACATATTCCATTCAGTGTGTTTCAACGCCGTTTAACAGCCTATTCTGTGTACTCTGTACAGTTGCAGAATTATAAGAAATACTGTTAAGTTTTCAAACTCAAATATTAAAGTCACATATTCCATTCAGTGTGTTTCACCGCCGTTTAACAGCCTATTCTGTGTACTCTGTACAGTTGCAGAATAATAAGAAATACTGTTAAGTTTTCAAACTCAAATATTAAAGTCACATATTCCATTCAGTGTGTTTCACCGCCGTTTAACAGCCTATTCTGTGTACTCTGTACAGTTGCAGAATAATAAGAAATACTGTTAAGTTTTCAAACTCAAATATTAAAGTCACATATTCCATTCAGTGTGTTTCAACGCCGTTTAACAGCCTATTCTGTGTACTCTGTACAGTTGCAGAATTATAAGAAATACTGTTAAGTTTTCAAACTCAAATATTAAAGTCACATATTCCATTCAGTGTGTTTCAACGCCGTTTAACAGCCTATTCTGTGTACTCTGTACAGTTGCAGAATTATAAGAAATACTGTTAAGTTTTCAAACTCAAATATTAAAGTCACATATTCCATTCAGTGTGTTTCAACGCCGTTTAACAGCCTATTCTGTGTACTCTGTACAGTTGCAGAATTATAAGAAATACTGTTAAGTTTTCAAACTCAAATATTAAAGTCACATATTCCATTCAGTGTGCTTCGCCGCAGTTTAGCAGCCTATTCTGTGTACTGTGCAGACTTGCAGAATAATAAGAAATACTGTTAAGTTTTCAAACTCAAATATTAAAGTCACATATTCTGTGTAAGATGAAGAAGGCGGGTAAAAAGGGACGGGGAAGTGGACGTGATCCTGAAAGTTCAGGGCGCGGGTCAGGACGCGGAGAAACTGTGCCTGGTGCCAGAGCACAAGAAAGAAAGACATCCACCATACCTAGCTTCATGTCTGATTTCACAGGGCGTCGCAGGACATCACTCTCGAGGTCCGACCAGTGCGAACAGGTGGTCGGTTGGATGACAGCTGATACTGCTTCCAGTCGGTTAAGCACCACCCTGTCTTCCACCAAGTCCACTCTCAGTAGCCAAGAGTCTGGTCAACATAATCCTCACTCTGATCATCCTTCCTCCCACCATACACGGTCTGGTCAAAGAAGTGATCCCACACTGGGATATAGTGATGAGCTCGTCTCATCACCAATCCTTCATTTGACCCTCTCTCCAAGCACGCTTGCAGAGGAACATGACATCTTGTGCCCTGATTCACAACCTCTAGAGGCTACCCAATCACAAGAAGATGACAGATGTGAACGGCATTTAAGGTCAAAGGAAGTAGTGGATGATGATGATGATGATGATGAGACACAGTTGCCATTAAATCAACCACTATTTCCGTCTCAAGACCTTGTTGAGGAGAATGTTATACAGTTGTCAATGACTGAGTATGTGGTGGGATCAAGACTTGAGGAGGATGATCAGAGTGAGGAAGTGGAGGAGGACTTGGTGGACGATGAGGTGACTGACCCCACCTGGGAAGGTGTAGAGCCGAGCGATGACAGCAGTCCTGAGGGTGAGCCATCTGCAGCACCGCAACAGGCTGGAAGAGGCAGTGGTGTGGCTACAGAAAGAAGGCGGACCGCACCCCCTTGCGTAAATCTACCTTGCCAAAGGGTAGGTGTTCCGCGGTATGGCGTTTTTTTAAGGAAAGTGCGGACGACAAAAGAATTGTAGTTTGCAACCTGTGCCACACCAGAATGAGCCGAGGCATGAACACTAGAAACCTCACCACCACCAGCATGATCCGACACATGGCATCCAAGCACCGTAGTAAGTGGGAGGAACGCCTGGATCGCCCACCTGTGTCTGCAGGCCACACCACTGCCTCCTCTTCCCCTGTTTTCGGTGCCGGCCAATCGCCTGTCGAAGGCGCAGGCCCGCATACCTCCCGCCCTGCACCTGTACCATCTGAAGCACCATCAGCGACCACATCCACTTCCCTGTCCCAGCACAGCGTCCAAATGTCGTTACCCCAGGCATTTGAGGGCAAGAGAAAGTACCCAGCCACCCACCCACAGGCCATAGCACTAACCTCACACCTTTCCAAATTACTGGCCATCGAAATGCTGCCATTTAGGCTTGTGGACACTGAGTCCTTCCGCAGCCTGATGGCAGCAGCTGTCCCTCGGTACGCGGTCCCCAGCCGCCACTACTTTTCCCGGTGTGCCATCCCCGCATTACACCACCATGTGTCCCGTAACATCACCCGTGCCCTGACCAACGCAGTTACTGGGAAGGTCCACTTAACGACTGACACATGGACAAGTGCTTGTGGCCAGGGACGCTACATTTCCCTGACGGCACACTGGGTGAATGTCGTGGAGGCTGGGAGCGACTCGGACCCTGGGATGGCACAGGTGCTACCCACGCCGAGGATTGCGGGCCCTACCTCCATCAGGGTTTCCGCCAGCACCTACGTTATTGGCTCCTCCTCCTCCGTTTCCACCTCCGAATTCTCTACACACACCGCCACTCCCCCATCAGCCAGTAGCTGGAAGCAGTGTAGCACTGCAGTGGGGAAGCGTCAACAGGCCGTGCTGAAGCTGATCTGCCTTGGGGACAAACAGCACACGGCCTCAGAGCTGTTGCAGGGGATTAGTCACCAGACCGAGCAGTGGCTCTCGCCACTCAACCTGCAAGCAGGCATGGTTGTGTGTGATAATGGGCGTAACTTGGTGGCGGCTTTGGAGCTCGGCAAGCTCACACACGTACCATGCCTAGCGCATGTATTTAATTTAGTGGTGCAGCGATTTCTAAAAACCTACCCCAATGTGCATGATCTCTTGACCAAGGTGCGCCGCGTGTGTGCACATTTCCGTAAGTCATCAACAGCTTCAGCCGGCCTGTTGAAGCTGCAGCAGCGCTTACAATTGCCAGCTCACCGGCTGCTGTGTGACGTGAGCACGCGCTGGAACTCCACCTTCCACATGTTGGCCCGGCTTTGTGAGCAGCAGAGGGCAGTAGTGGAGTACCAGCTGTTACACGGTCGTCGCCTCTCCGTTCAACTTCCTGTAATCAGAAGTGAGGAGTGGGAATGGATGTCAGACCTCTGCGAGGTTTTACGCAATTTTGAGGAATCGACACAGATGGTGAGCGGCGATAACGCTATTATCAGTGTAACCATCCCACTTCTGTGTCTACTGAAACGCTCGCTGCTCACAATTAAAACCGACGCTTTGCATGTGGAAGAGGTGGAAATGGGGGAGGAAGAGCTTACACAAGGTGATAGCCAGAGCACCCTCACTTCGTCTTCTCAGCGACAATTGGAGGAGGCGGAGGAGGAGGAGGAGGAGGAGGAGGAGGAAGACACGGTTGCCTCCGCTACAGAGGGTAGCCATGGAACTTTAGTTCCATCTCTTCAGCGTGGGTGGGCAGAAGAGGAGGAAGAGGATGAGGATATTGAGAGTCAGCCTCCTGGTGAGGACAGCGAAATCTTGACTGTTGGTACTCTGGCACACATGGCTGACTTTATGTTAGGCTGCCTTTCCCGTGACCCACGCGTTGTACGCATTTTAGACAACACGGATTACTGGGTGTTCACCCTTCTGGACCCCCGCTACAAAGAGAATTTCTCATCTCTCATTCCTCCGGTGGAGAGGACAAGCAAAATGGTGCAATACCAGAAGGTTCTTGTTGAAAAATTGCTCCAAAATTTTCCATCTGACAACGCTGGCGGCAGAGTACGTGCTACCTTGGCCAACAGAGAAGGGGAGAAAAGGGGAGCACACAGCAGTTCCGACAAAGGCAGGGCAACACTCTCCAAGGCGTGGGACACCTTCATGACACCCCGCCAGCACCCTCACCCTGATGCGCAGCCTAGTGTCACAAGGAGGGAAAAGTTTTGGAAGATGGTGAAGGAGTACGTAGCAGACCGTGTCAGCGTCCTCAATGATCCCTCTGTGCCTTACAACTACTGGGTGTCCAAGCTGGACACGTGGTATGAACTGGCACTCTACGCCTTGGAGGTGCTGGCCTGCCCTGCCGCCAGCGTTCTGTCTGAGCGGGTATTTAGTGCTGCTGGTGGCATCATAACAGATAAGCGTATCCGCCTTTCCACCGACAATGCTGATAGGTTGACACTTATAAAAATGAACAAGGCCTGGATTTCCCCTGACTTCTCCACTCCACTGGAGGAAAGCCCCGGGGGAACATAAACTCACTTTATATATGTTATTTACAATGATGGGAATACTCTGTATTCCCATTCACCCCTTCCACCCAAAAAACGGGTATATGGTTGACTCTTAATCTTCTCATCCTCCTCCTCCTCTTCCATATGCCCTGGGATATAATTTTTATATAGGGCCAGCTCACCAGCGTGCCCTGGGATATAATTTTTATATAGGGCCAGCTAACCAGCGGGCCCTGTGATATAATTTTTATATAGGGCCAGCTCACTAGCGGGCCCTGTTTGACAATTTTTATATAGGTCAGCTCACCAGCGGGCCTTCTCATATAATGTTTTATTGGGTCAGCTCTCTAGCGGGCCCTCTCATATAATGTTTTATAGCGTCAGCTCACTAGCGGGCCTTCGCATATAATGTTTAGGATAGTCAGCTCTGCAGCAGACCCTCACCCATAATGTTTTAGATGGTCAGCTCAGCGCACGTTTCCATCTTAATCATGGCCTCAGTTCTGAAAATCAAGGAAATTTTTGGGAGAATTTGCCTCTGCGCACGTTTCCCTCTTAATCATGGCCTCAGTTCTGAAAATCAAGGAAATTTTTGGGAGAATTTGCCTCTGCGCACGTTTCCCTCTTAATCATGGCCTCAGTTCTGAAAATCAAGGAAATTTTTGGGAGAATTTGCAGATGATATACAAGTAAATATACAGCAAATATTGTTTGGTAACAATTTTTCGCCTAAAGTCGTTTTTATTTTCCTTTTTGTGTGTTTTATGGTCAGTCTGTAAAAATGGCGTACTACGGGCGAAAGATCGTTCCCAGCAGCGATGTTGGAGTCCAAGGTGCATCCAGACATCCTCCCTATGCTGTCCCTGAACCATTTCTGTAGTGTTTCCATCTTTTTCTGCCCTTTTCCTATGGACCAGGCACCCTCCCCTCATCAGAGCAGGGGGTGCCTGGTGTAATGCTCGAGTCCTCCCATTGACTTCAATGGGGCTCGGGTGCTCGGCCGAGCACTCGAGCCTCAGGGGGTGCTCGGTCAGAGCACCCGAACATCCGAGCATTGGGGTGCTCGCTCATCACTAATCATCAGTGCTCCAGTGTTAAATCTAAAAATTCAACTTAGGATTTTATTTGAATTATTTGCAGAGTGACAATCTCACAGATGTGTAGGGACTGGGAGGCATACTACCTTACTGCAACCGCAAGGGAGAATCTTCAGTGTTCCAGTGTTAAAGCTAAAAATTCAACTTAGGATTTTGTTTGAATACACACAGCCAGTCTGACAGTTGTCGTGTGGCCAGGTTGTAAAATTGCCAAATTATTATAGCACAATACCTAGCTATCTGAAATGGATTTGAGTCCTAGTGAACACCCTGATATTTCTAGCTCTGGTACCAGCTGCAGTGACCCAGCAACCACCAACACCACCACAGTGATGTTGTTTTCAAGCAGAGCTAGCAGCAGCATGCGGGCAAAAAAGAGTACTAGTACTAGTCAGACTCAGCAGCAGAATTCAAAACAAAAAAATAAAAATAAGAAGGGAACTGCAAGTCGTTCTACCTCTACTATTAGGGTAGAGAAGTCCAGGTCCTCCTCTAAGACCACAAAGCAGCTGTCACCTGTGTCTCGTCAGCTGTTTGTTGATAATTCCCCCAGAACCACCTGCACAATGACTAGTGCCACAGGTGGTTTAGTCACCTCCTCCACTACAGCCAGTTGTATAAATCTGGGGACACCTAGCACTGGTAACAGTACTGGTTGGACGCTGCGTGCAGTATCAATGCAGAATTTTGCATACCGAACATCCGTGTAAGCAGCCCAAATGGAAATTATTGCAGTATTTGGATAACATTTTTCCTGCCACCACTGTCATTGCCACTGAGAGCATATCTACTCCAGAAAATATTATTGAGGGAGGTAGTTTACCATTTTCTGGTAGTCACCATTCAGAAGAGGAAATTGAGCACGTTTCCACAAAATGTGCTGCTGATGATGATGTTTCTTCCTTTAAAAATCTACAAGAGTTAGAAGAAGAATCTGAGGGATCAAAGTCTCCTAAGCTTGATTTGTCCCCTGAGCTTGATTTTTCCAGTGACCTTGAATATTCCCCTGAGCTTAATTTTTCACCTGCTTCCCGTAGTACTCCTCCTGTTTCTCCAGTTACACTTATGTCTTCTATTGACAACTCAGCACCTGCCTCTCCAGTTCCATTTGAGTCTCCCAACCAGGTAGTAGCTGCTGTATTTTCTTATGGTGGAGCAGCTGCTGCTTTTTATGCTGAGGTAATGGACAAATTATGCTTCGGATAAAACAAACAGCTCCCAATAAATAGAAAAAGTGCTGAGTTTGAGGTTAAGGCTTACCTTGCGGAACTTTCTTTGCCCCGAAGTACAGATCCCTTGACTTTCTGGGAAAACAAGAGGGCTGTGTGGCCTACTTTGCCCCTGGTAGCCCAGGAGTTGCTTTCTTGCCCCCCAACCACTGTCCAGAGTGAGTGGGTATTTTCGGTAACTGGAAATATACTTAGTCCCCAGTGCTCTCAATTGGCGCCTCAGCTCATGGAGCAAATTACTTTTTTAAAAGTAAACCTGCCAAATCTGGGTTACCCTGCTCTCAGGTTCGATGCAGATTAGAAAAACAAAAAAGTCTTAATCTAGAATCATCCACAGTACCATAAAAGGCTGAGCGCTCCAGCTTACCTAGCTCTAGAACAGTGGTTGGTTGGGCAGAGGACACCCCCCCTGACTTGGTGGGACTCAGGAGGGGGAGGAATTTAAAGTCTACATTGTTGTCCCACTATACAGGTTGTTCATTCTGGCTCTGCTGTATTCTGGTCCTGCCTGCTCCAGTGTTCTGTGGTTTTCTGCTGGCTACATCTCCAGTGTTGCTGTCATCCTGAGTCTGCCTCACACCAGTCATCCTCAGTTGCTGTATCCATCTACTGACTGAGTCCTGAATCTCCAGTGTTCTCCGGTTGTCTGCTGACTACATCTCCAGTGTTCCTGTCATCCTGAGTCTGCCTCTCACCAGTCATCATCAGTTGCTGTATCCATCTACTGACTGAGTCCTGCCTGCTCCAGTGTTCTCCGGTTGTCTGCTGACTACATCTCCAGTGTTGCTGTCATCCTGAGTCTGCCTCTCACCAGTCATCGTCAGTTGCTGTATCCATCTACTGACTGAGTCCTGCCTGCTCCAGTGTTCTGTGGTTTCCTGCTGGCTACATCTCCAGTGTTGCTGTCATCTTGAGTCTGCCTTGCACCAGTCTTCCTCAGTTGCTGTATCCATCTACCGAGTCCTGCCTGCTCCTGTGTTCTGCAGTTTGCTGCTGCCTACTTCTCCTGTGTTGCCGTCATCCTGAGTCTGCCTTGCACCGGTCATCCTCAGTCGCTGTATCCATCTAATGACTGAGTCTTGCCTGCTCTAGTGTTCTGCAGTTCTGGCTACATCTCCAACGTTGCTGTCATCCTCAGTTTTTTAGTCTAAATCTATTCTAAGAAAAGTCATATGTCTATGAGTCCTGCCTGTTCCAGGCTTCCTGTATGATTTTCGTATTGTTACCCAACGGTACTTCTTTTCGGTGGAAACGGGATGAAGTCAAAGACGATATCGTCCCAACACCGGATCCCAAAGACATTTGCCACATGGTGACTACTAAGCTCTCACTCTAGCAAACAAGTGGCAGCGTCAGTAAACTCCTGCCTGCTCCAGGATTCTCAATTTTGTAGTCTAACTTTAATCTAAGAAATGTCCTATGTCTATGAGTCCTGCCTGCTTCAGACTTCCTCGGTTTTGTAGTGTATCTCTAATCTAAGAAAAGTCATATATATTTAGCTACTGAGTCCTGCCTGCTCCATGCTTCCTCAATTTTGTAGTCTTATCTAAGAAAAGTCGTATGTCTTTGAGTCCTGCCTGCTCCAGGCTTCCTCAGTTTTGTAGTCTAACTCTAATCTAAGAAAAGTCATATGTCTATGAGTCCTGCCTGCTCCAGTCTTCCTCGGTTTTGTAGTCTAGCTCTAATCTAAGAAAAGTCATATATATATTTATCTACTGAGTCCTGCCTGCTCCAGGCTTCCTCAGTTTTGTAGTCTAACTCTAATCTAAGAAAAGTCGTATATATTTATCTACTGAGTCCTGCCTGCTCCAGGCTTCCTCAGTTTTGTAGTCTAACTCTAATCTAAGAAAAGTCATATATATTTATCTACTGAGTCCTGCCTGCTCCAGGCTTCCTCAATTTTGTAGTCTAACTCTAATCTAAGAAAAGTCGTATGTCTATGAGTCCTGCCTGCTCCAGGTTTCCTCGGCTTTGTAGTCTAACTCTAATCTAAGAAAAGTCATATATATTTATCTACTGAGTCCTGCCTGCTCCAGGCTTCCTCAGTTTTGTAGTCTAACTCTAATCTAAGAAAAGTTGTATGTCTATGAGTCCTGCCTGCTCCAGGCTTCCTCAGTTTTGTAGTCTAACTCTAAGAAAAGTCATATGTCTATGAGTCCTGCCTGCTCCAGGCTTCCTCAGTTTTGTAGTCTAACTCTATTCTAACAAAAGTTGTATATTTATCTACTGAGTCCTGCCTGCTCCAGTGTTCTGTAGTTTGCTGCTGGCTGCATCTACAGTGTTTCTGTCTTCCTGCACCAGTCATCCTCAGTCTTCCTTCTTCCTTCGAATAGCTACATCCATGATTCATCTACAGTACCATAAGGCTAAAGCTCCACCTTACCCTGTTCCACCGTCTTCATTTAGACCCTGGAAATGGTTCCACTTATTTATCTAATTTTGATTTTATTGTATTTTTAAAAGCATGGTGAATTCGGCTTTTTTGAAGTCGGTTTTTACGACTCTCAGACCAAAGGTTAAAATAAAACACAGTTTTATTGAGGTAAAACAAGGAACACTGCCCTTTAGGGCTAGAATAGGTAATAGCACGTATCAGACAAGTATAGGGATGTAGTACAGGCCCAATATGGCTAGGAGCAATATAGCTTGCAACAGAAATCAATAGAGGTAAAAGGGTTAATGCCCAATACAAATAATCAGTCTGTTGTGGTGATTAGCCAACGCCTGGTGAATATAAACAGTCCAGGTAGTGGTGCAGATAGCAAGCGCTTAGCAGTGCGACTGGACTGAATCACTACAAGATCAGCATTTCCATAATATGCCCAATTGTATAGCAAGAGCTGACTGGAGCCAGAGCCAATAGCACCCCTTAGGTGCGGTAGCGGAAGAGAGACACTGCAAGAGCAAATGGGACTGGAGCCAATAGCACCCCTTAGGTGCGGTAACGGAAAAGAGACACTGCAGGAGCAAACTGGACCTGAGCCTATAGCACCCCTGAGGTGCGGTAACGGAGTCAGAGACACTGCACAAGCGAATGTAACGTGAGCCAAACGCACTCCTTGGTGCGGTATGATGGTACAACACTGCGAGCAATATGAGACCAGAGCCAAGACACACTTCCGGTGCCGAAACGGTGCTACACACTGCAAGAGCTAACGGAATGCCCAATAGCACCACACTGTGCAACAACTGCAAGGGTGTAAGGTGGAGGCACCGTAAATGGAGGTCACGATTGCTCTGCTAGTGTTAACGGATAGGCTCGGTAGTGGAGGCAACAAGCTCAGCAAGTGTTAATGACGGGCTCAGAATCGGAGTCAACAAGCTTGGCAAGTTTACACGGACAGGCTCGGTAACGGAGGCAACAAGCTCAGCAAGTGTTCTCGGACAGGCTCGGTAACGGAGGCAACAAGCACGGCAAGTGTACGGACAGGCTCAGTAATGTAGGCAACAAGCTCTGCAGATGAAAAATAAGTGATCAGTCTGTACAGCACTGCAAGCACAGTTCAGAATGTCGCCAGTCGAAGAGATCAGAATCTCGCTGGAACACTGGAAGCAATCACGGAGCAGGAACGTCAGCCAGAGCCGGGTCAATCACAGAGCAGGAACGTCAGCCAGAGCCGGGTCAATCACGGAGCAGGAACGTCAGCCAAGCCAGGTCAATCACGGAGCAGGAACAACAAGAGTAGTCAGACGGGCCGAATCGGTACACAGGAACGCAGGAACACAGCAACGAATGCACATGTACGGGAACACAACGAAACACCTGACAGGTGCCATAGGCCCGGTATATGAAGGGACACCCTGGGTGGGCCAATCAAGCTCCGCCAATGAGAGAGCACCACAGCAGAGAGTGACATAGGAATCACGGGAACCGTGACAGGCTGACTAATAACTCCTTTTTAGTCACATGACATGACATTTACATCTCAATAAAGCTTTAATCATTTAGATATGAGTAGTTTGTGTGCTAAACACGCCAGGTAACCACTAAGCCAAAAATTCATAGAGTAAAGAAATTTGAGACTCACCAGCATCACTTTTTAATAATTATGTATGTGTGCATCGCTGCTGCTTTAAGGACTGCATTTCGTATTTGCCATCTTTATGGACTTTTGGTTCTGCCTTACATTGTGACCGTTTTCAAGTGACTCGGTTTGATGTACTTTGTTTCATTATATATAGTCAACTAGCTTATATATACAAAGTTTTATCATCCTCTTTTTTGTTACTATGTAAGTTAGATATAAGATCACTGGGGTTTAAGTATATGCATGTCTCTCTTCTTGGTCCGCTCTTCAGATTGGCTGTGACTGATTTTGATTGACATGTGGATAATCAGGACGTCATCATTTTGATTTGAATTTTTTTTAACCAATTAGGGTTAAGCTAGAGCTTTTATTAACACGGGGGTGTTGCGTTTTTTAATTAGTCTATGATTAGATGTTAGATGATGCTATGATGTGTATTCTTGGTTATGGGTCACTATGCTCTGATGTCCATCCTATATGTTTGAAGTTTTATATGAAGAAATAAAGTATATATTTTTAATGGAGTTTGAAGACTCTGTTTATGCCTGCAAGCAGCTGCAATCTTCTATATATTCTTTAATCATTTAGCCCAAAAGCTGCCATAGCGTCTCTTACATAAGTCTCGTCACGTGATTTATATGAAACCAACTATTGGTTGATTTTCATATTTAAACTGGATCCCCTGACAAAGCCTCCGGGCGATACGCGTTGGGTTGTGTAGTGGCTATGAGAAGGTCTATTGAGCTTTATTTTTCATCTTTTGCTTCTGGGATCATTGGTATTATGGCAATAAGTATTTGTTTGCTTGGTTCTAGATATTTATAGCACCTTTTGTTTCATTGGATTGTTTCTCGCTGTTTTATCAGAGCTCGGCTTATCACTTTGCATTTGCACTTTATACTTTGATCCCAGACAATTTCCAACACTGCATATTACATACATATATTTTTGCATTATATCATGATTTTGTTAAGGTGTTGTGAAATGTTGGATAACACAACTGTGTATCACCTCATATTGTACCCCTCATATGCATGTTTTTAAGTATGTTTTAATAAGTTTGTGCTGTTAGTATTGTTTATGGTCTATGTAATATAACATTTATATTATTTTTGTATTACACGTTTTCTTGGTTGAGTGCCTTTATTAAAGGGTCTTGCTTCTTTGTGTCCCGATCTGTATTATGCACTTCCAACTATGTGACATACTCTTCTGTGCTTTGCATTTGCACAACAGCATTAGAAGGATAAATGGGTGTTGTTACTGAGAAAAATGTTGGTCCCCTCTGTCAGACATTTACATCACTACCATTATGTGCACTTGGCCCCGTGCATTTTTAGTATTACTTCTATTGCTGCTAGTCATAAAACCTCTGATATGCTGCTGGTCTGCCTCTCAGTCAAATCTGTGTTTGTGTTTCATCTGGGAACTCAGTGAGGATGTGCCTAGATTTGATCCTGCTTCCTCTCTTACTTTTTTTTAGAAACACACCAGATAGCAACATATTTAGCTTTTGAATAATTTGTGAAATAATCCATACTGTCGTTTTCATAGGCTGAAGTGTTATAGAGTGACTGCTACGGCTACTACAATGGCTAGTCATTACAGTAGTAGGTTGTACTGCACTTTAAATAATAGTAGAATCATTCATAGGTATGATTGTGAGTGTTCTTCTGTGTTTCTGCTTTATCATTAATAGTCAGTGTGACTGTGTGGGGGTTGGACTTGGAAGCAGTGTTGATTTTGCTGTAAAGTATACGACAGAGCTGTTAGCATGTGGAGTGATATATGTGTGTAAATAATATATGATATATATGACTTTGACACTGTCACTCTCAGTTTCTCATGTGTAGAATTAGGATCTCTTGCCTGACTCTCTCATCTATCAAAGTATTTTTTTGATTTTTTTCTTATCTGTCCTTTTGACTGTCAGTGTCACTTTCTAAAATATCAAAACCACACTGCCTTCAACATTGCAGAGAATGAGCTAGCACCAATACTTCTTAAATCAAGCAGCTCCAACTCCCCCTCTTTGCATGCCTGCCTCTACACACTGGCAGCTAGTGTCCACATTTTTTCAGCTTTATCTTTTTGTTACAAGAATTGTAGTGTTAATTTTACAGCATTGTACAAGACAGGCCTGTTAACTTCAGAATTAGCAGCATGCAATAAAAGGATAAAGTGCACAGCACCTGGTGACATACCACCGCACTTAAGTATAAACTTGTCCCCTTTTTCTTTCAGATGTAGGAGTGAGTCACAGTATGTCAAGCTTTAGCTCTCTCCATGTGATGAATGTATGATATATTTATGTCTGTCTGCATAGTGTCTGGCACTAAACTTCAGTAGAATCTTATGTTCACCCAGCCTGTCCAGGTAGGAAGGATCACTTCACCTCCCTGTCCAACTCTAACACATCAGTCAAATGGTTTTTAATTTTTTTTTTTTTTTAAATGCTCGATTGTTCCTTCACCCCACCACCAATATTCCTATCAAGCAACTCCTGACCCCTCTCTTTGCCTGTCCTTCTACACTAGTTAGCATCTAAAATTCTTCCAATTACAAATGTATAATAAATATTTGTGTGTGTATATGAAAACAAACACAAAAACTTACTAAAGGTAAACATTAATGGCTTACTGGTCTACCTAGGATACGCCGCTCTAGCAACACTACAAATTCAAGTACAATTCAACACCACCCTACTTAACAGTGCAAATATAGGGTAAAAGGAACAAAAAAATATAAATGATAATATCATACAATTAAAAATTTAATAAAAATTTTGATTATTAAAAAAAAAAATACATTCACTAGAATACTTAAAGTGATAGTAATGTCTGCAATAAAGCAGAGCGTCAAGTCTATTGTAAATCTAACACTTTTGATGTAGTTCAAAAGATATTAAATGTAGAAAGATCCCACTCCCACCCCTTCTGGCTGCATCACTGATCATCTCATGCAGGTGTGAACGGAGAGTGGAGAGGGGAAAACTTCAGTAAGCAAAGGAAAATTGTCAAGGGGCAGAGTTTTCCTTATACTTATTGACTTAAGTATGACCCTCGCTGCACGGGGACCGAATTGCAGATTCAGTGGGAGTCAGCCAGAAGGGGCTTGAAGGGGATCATCAAAGTATTTTTGAAACATAGTGCACATAGTGCAATGTGTTAGATTTACAACAGAGAAGACTGTGTGATCTCCTTTATTGCAGACATTACTATCCCTCTAATAGTCCCTTACAGAATAAGTCCTTATTCCAACATTCATATAGCTCTTCGCATAGGCTGGACTCCTCATACATCACTATCTATAGCAGAGAAAACAAAGAAAAAAGGAGGCAATGCAGAAAATATCTCTGAGTGTAATATTACAATATCTTCTGGAACCTTCACCTTAACCATTGTGCTATTAGGTAGTTTATTTACATTTATTTGAGGCTTTTATTCTGTCTATAAGAAATCAGTAATCCCCAGTATATGCCGTGGGTTAGGTATTCTTGTCCTCCCATACAACTGTCACTCCAGTGTCTCCAGCCACTTTTTTTTAATTTGGGGCCTTTATATTAGCCTCACTGTGAAGATTACAAACCTACTCTGTCTGCAGAATTGGCTTCCCCTATAAATGGACTGGTCTTCAGGATACAAAATGGGTTAATAGGACAAGTTAAATTATCCACCTCCAAATAGGTGAAATATTAAAAGCCACTAATTTATTAATTATGAATGTATGTATGTTTGTAAAATACAGTATAACTAGTGATGAATAAAGCACTATAAACACAAAATCATATAAAATTATTGAAAGTCATAAAAAAAACAGTAGTTTAGCTTTATTTGTTTAGTGATTCAACATAACCCTTCCAACCATATCCATCCTATGTGAAGCGCACCAACCAATCAAATTGCATATATCACGCTGGCACAAAAAAAAAGGCACCCATGATTCTTTGCAAAAGTTGACGACTTCTGCTCTGTGCTTTCCACCAATGGATTGCTCCTTCAGTCAGGGTCTAAGAAATACTTCTGTGACAATGTGATTTAATTGTGTGTGCTACAGCCCAATTGTCACTATTCCACTACTGGAACACAGAAGAATATCTTGATGTGGATTATAACTATTTTATACCCCATATAGTATTGTGAATTTGCACACCATAAAACAAGAAGCTATTTAAGGGGGTTAATTTGTCTCATTCTCTCATACAATTATCAAATTGAAGACATACAAACTATATAGGACTTCCTGAAAGCATCTCTCTGAAGACACACTTTCAAAACAATATGGAGGAAAGTTTGACTCAAAATCTATGTATTAAGGTTAATTTAATCAATATATTTATATATATGTGACATATGTTTGCGATTTTTTTTTAATTTAAATCTCTCCCTTACACATTAATTATTGTTTCTTTAAACATTAAGTGTATCAATCTAAATCTATTACAGTAAAAAATAACAACAATACTAAACAACTGTATTACACTACTATAACAACTTAATTACATGCAAATAAGTACAAATGTTTCTTAATTTAAACGGCCCTCCGCTATAGTGTTAAGTGTGTATATCTAGAATGACTCTCTTTTACACAGAGATTAATATCTATCATTTCGCTCTGAAGATATTAATTTTAAACCAATTACCTTGAAATTATTAAGACCCCCTCCACAACATGTTACAAAATAGTTTGGTAACCCATGATCTAATATTTTCCTTTCTATCTTCCTACTGTGGTGCCCTATTCTTTGATTTAAAGGTCTTACAGTCCAATCCACATATTTAGCACTAATACTATTTTACACCACATACGAAGTACCACAGTAAATAAACTTTGACATCCAATGTCCTATCACCCCTCATGCTTTCAAATGTACATTTACCATTCAACATAAATGGTCATGTAGCACATTTAACACATCTATGAGGATTCCCCAAGTAGTTTCCCTTTTAGTGTATATGTAGCAATCTTGTTTTTACAGCCAAAATGCATAACCTTAAATTTATCTACATTAAACCTCATCTGCCACTTTTCAGCCCATTCACTCAGTTTAACCAAATCTTTCTACAGCTTAGTAACAGCAGCAGCAAAGACTGAGACATTGCTTTCAATACTGACTTCTAGATCATTAATAAACAAGCACTCCACTGTATTTTTTTTTGTGTTCTGTTAGAATGGTAAGCGATGGGTTAAAGAAACAGTTCAACATCATTCTTTCTCCTGTGTACCCTGTCATCCTAGGTCTTCCATGACTTCAGGCCCACAATCCTCACAACAGGATAAATGTCTTTTCCTACTTTTTTCCATCTACATTGCTACTCCACCACCAACAGTTGCTGGTCTCCTATTCTGCTGCTTCTTCTCTACCTGTGTAACGGTTTGTTTGACTCACAGACACAGGGTTAGGATAAAAAACGCAGTTTTATTGAATACAATAATACAATAAGAACCCTCACAGGTCCTGTAATATACAACAGTATAGTACAGACACACGACAGGTAATTTATTCAAAGCCCACACAGGTCCAGCACAAATATAAGAGACAAACAGTCTGTACTGACACAGGTCAGGCAGAGAAGTAGGTTCCGGCACTGCAGGAGTTAAAGTTCATCACTGATGGTAAACAGTCCCATATGTGAAGGTACTGAAATGATCCTTTAACACTCCAAGGTCAGCACACATCCGTGAGCTACCAGTTCAACTGAAACAAAAGAGCACTACCGGAGCAATCACGGAGGCAACACTGGCAACCAGTATGCTAGTAGCGGAAGACAAGCCAATGGCGCTGTACCGGAGCAATCACGGAGGCAACACTTGCAGCCGGTATGGCAGCAGCGGAGGACAAGCCAATGGCACTTTACCGGAGCGATCACGGAGGCAACACTTGCGGACGGTATGACAGTTGCGGAGAGCAAGCCAATGGCAATTTACCGGAGCAATCACGGAGGCAACACTTGCAACCGGTATAGCAGTAGTGGAGGACTAGGCCAATGGCGCTGTATCGGAGCAATCACGGAGGCAACACTTGCAGCCGGTATGACAGTTGCTGAGCGCAAGCCAATGGCAATTTACCGGAGCAATCACGAAGGCAACACTTTCAACCGGTATGGCAATAGTGGAGGACAAGGCCAATGGAGCTGTACCAGAGCAATCACGGAGGCAACACTCGCAACCGGTATGACAGTAGCGGAGGACTAGGCCGGAGGCTCTCCGTTGGAGCAATACTGAGACGACACTTGGCAACCTGCCGGAGCAGAGGTGCAGTACAAGCCAAAGGCACCGGATGTAAGAATGTCGCCGAGGCAACAAGAACAAGGGAAGCAGGAACGAAGATCATCTGGGTCGGTGCACAGGAACAGGAATGTCAGCCAGGCCGGGTCGGCACACAGGAGCAGGAACGTCAGACAATCCGGGTCAGTACACAGGAGCAGGAACGTCTGCCAGGCCGGGTCGATACACAGGAGCAGACACTGAAGAATAGTCAGGCAATCCGGGTTGGTACACAGGAGCAGGACCTGGAGAGTAGCCAGCAGGCCAAGTCGGTACACTGGGAACTTCTTGAGCAGTAGTTAGCACTGGTACAGGAACACCACGTATGGGTGCAGGAGCCCAGTATGTAAAGGCCATACTTGACGGGCTCAACACAGGGCAACCAATGAGAGCATAACACAGGATAACTGACAGGAAAACATAAACAAGGGATCACGGGCACCGTGATAACTTGCTGCATATTCTGCTTTTGCTTTTGCAGGGACTAACATGTTACCACCACATCGACCCTATGACTGCCCCATTGACCTCTTGCCTGAGGCAGCTATACCTTATGGACATATCTACCCTCTCTCCCAGGTCCAGTACTCCAACATCTCTGGAACTACCTATCTAATAACCTAAAGAAGAGATTCATATGTTCCTCTACTTCTCCTGAGGGAGCTGGCATCTCTTTTGTAGAGATGGGGGTTTACAGCCCTGTATTGAATATTGGGATCTGAATAGGATTATGGTAGAAAACAGATATCCTTTACCACTCATCCTGGAACTCTTGGAGCTTTTATCATCTGCATCCATATTCACAAAAATCGATCTTAGAGGAGCATACAATTTGGTCTGAATGAGAAAGGGCAATGAATAGAAGATCACTTTCCATACTTGCTATGGACATTTGCAGCGCCTCAAAGACCTTTCAATTTTTCATCAATGACATCTTCAAGGATCTCCTCAACCAATGTCATCATCTACTTGGATGACATACTGAACTTCTCTTCCAGTATTCAAGAACATTGTGTCTATATCAGCACTGTTCTAACCCATTTAAGAACAGAGAACATTCTCTGTATGTGAAACTTGAAAATTGCTCATTTGAACAGTCTAAAACTGAATTCCTCGGATTTCTCATTGCTCCCCATTCTATTACCATGGATCCACGTAAAGTGTATGCCATTCTGGAATGACCTGTACCTACCAATGTAAAAGAAGTTCAACAGTTTGTGGGACTCTCAGACATTATAGACATATAGACATTATAGACATATAGACATTTTATCAATAACATTACCAAAGTCATTGTCACTATTATGACACTCACCAACAAAAACCTTCAGTTCCAGTGGGCTAGCCAAATACAAAAGGCATTTGAACAACTCAAGGCTTTGTTTACACAAGCTCCCATACATGCTCAGTGCTCAACCAAATGTGCAGAGGCCATTCTTTGTCTAAGTTGATGCCTCGGACATAGCTATAGGAGCAGTTTTGTATCAACGACTTGGAAATCCTGAGCAGGGGAGGGCTGGCCTGGGGGGCAGGGTGGCAATTGCCCCCTGGTCCAGTCATATGTCTGGGCTGGTGGGCCACTCCTGCTTGTTGCTGCAAATGTAGCTACACTAGTGATACCACAGAGCTTACAATTGAAATGGAGCTACAATCCAAGTGGAGATACACTAGTAGCATAACCCATTTCTCTTGTAAGTTATATGGTATCACTAGTGCAGCTTTACTTACATTGTAAACTCTAGTTGCACCGTGTAACCCCATTTCACTTGTAAGCTCTGTGGTCTTGTTTGCCTTACTTCACAACACTAACTCTTTGATTGACAGAGGTGTATGCCACGCATTCCAAAGTAACGCGTGGCATAACCCTCTGGCGCTCAAAGGGTTAATGGCAATTTTAAAATTAACAAACGGGAGGGGTCTGGGACAGTGGGCTGGAACAATTTTAAAATCGGGCCACTTGATTGTAGTTGCCCTCCAGGCCACAAGGTGTCAGCCCTCCCCTGATCCTGAGAGACTGCATCCGACTGCATTCTTCTCTAGACTACAGTGTGAGTGATAAAGAGTTGCTAGCAATCAAAAGTGCACTTGAGGAATGGTGTCATCTGCTAGAGGGAACGCTCCACCTTTTTACTGTATATACCAATCACAGGAATCTGGAGTATCTTAAGTCTGCCTGGAGGCAGGTTGGCACAGATGTGGGAATTGTGTGACCTGTTCTAGTTGCCTGAAAAATAAAAAATGTGTTGAGGACAGCAAAGGAATACGATAACCAATTGGACAGTTTGTCAATTGCAACAGCACTGGTGTTATATATATATTAGAATGCCCTTGTGGGTTGCGATATATAGGAAGTACTAAAATAACATTTAAGAGGCGTTTCTATGAACACAGAAGAAACATCAGAAACAGTGTCATTAATCATTCGATCTCTAAACATTTACCGAATGTCATGCAATTAATGACAAATTATTAAAAGGATTTGTGATAGAAAAAGTCATTACTAATCCATATGTAGGGAAATTTGAAAACATTTTAAACAGACGGGAGGCTTACTGGATGTTCACGTTGGGAACCCTTTACCCAGAGGGTCTGAACGAGAACATGAAATTGGCATCCTTCTTATGATTTAGTATAATAAAATGTGTGTAATGGGTTAATCAGGACATATACCTTTAAGATCAGTATGTGTGAGTTAACCTTTGGGGAGAATTTGTATTGTTTCATTTTGATGAAAAAGTTTGATCAATATAAGGCTCCTTAGTTTTATATTACCAATTAACCAATAGAAAGGTGACTTAAATACTTTGTAAAGCTGTTAAATAGAGGTTGCACAGTGTATCTTGTATTCTGCTTGATAAAGCACGATTTAAGTGTAAAACGCACTGCAGTGTTACAGTTTTCCCCGGCCGGGAGTTACATTGTGCGTCTGGAAGTTTTTATTACCTATGTAAGTGTGCATTTTTGTATATTTTTACAAATTGTAATATTATCATTTATTAAGTACACTATTGTGTGCATTCTTGGTATTTTTATATTTATATGTCCTTTATTGAGACAAAATAAATTCTTTTTATTTCATTTGTGATTTTGGTTGTTTTTTGTTTTTTAATAAGAACAAACATATTCGCATACATATTTTTTATATTTTAAGGGCATTATTGGAGAGGTTTGAGAGTCAGCTCCTACTTCAACATATTATTTTCTGTACGTGGCTGTGTGGCAGGGATTATCGGATCCGTATAGAAGTCAGGGCTGCAGGACCACTACCCTCCATTACCCTCCATTGGTATTACGAGAAGTCTATTGAACTTTTCTTGATCTGTTTGGACAGCCAAAGCTCCTCCTTTTGCTTGTTTGCCTGGAAGCTTTGTTCATGCCAGGCCAGATGGGCCCTTTTCTTCTCATGCTTCACGTTTCACATCACCGAGCAGGCCTGGTTCCAAGAACCTAAAAGCCAATGCTCTTTCACGTCAGTTCTCCTTTCCTGAGACTTCACCACCAGATACTCAGCTTGTTTCTTTCTTATTGATAAAACCTTCCTGGATACACTTAACCAACAAACTTCCCTTGACAGCTCTTGTTCCCAGAAGTATGCCCTGACCCACCATGAGGGGCTACTGTACCACCAAAAACAGATCTATGTTCCTCCGCCTCTCTGTCATCAAGTTATGTATCTGCTTCACAGCCTTCCTTCTGCCAGTCATAGTGGTGCAAAAAAGACACTTGATTCAATACAGAGATACTTTTGGTGGCCACACATGAACCAGGATATACAAACATATGTGTCCAAGTGTGACAGCTGTGCTAGAGCCAGACACTAACATTCCAAACCCTTTGGCTTCCTATACCCCTTACCAGTTCTTTCTTCACCATGGAAAGATGTTTGTAAGGACTTTATTACAGATCTGCCTCCATCTGATGTCTGTCATAGTAGACAGACATACCCATTAATGCTATTCCTACTGCTGCTCAGACCGCCGTTCTATACATAAAGGAAGCCTTCAATTTACATAGATGCCCAACTTCAGTGACTTCAGATATGAGGAGGCATGGGAGGCGAGGGAGGCATGGGTGGGATCAAAAAACTGTTTTGCCCACTGTTTCTAGGCCGTAGCCTACGGTCTTTAGCCATAAGTCTCTCACGAATATGAGAATCAATTAGAATGGCATAATCAATGTATTCGTCCAAATCACTAGGTACTTCTCTAGCTGCCGTTTCATCCTTAATACGGTCAGCAAGTCCTTGAGCAAAGGCTGCCACCAGCGCCTCGTTGTTCCAACCTACCTCTGCTGCCAATGTACGGAATTCTATGGCATAATCGCCCACAGTACAATTGCCCTGTTGTATCTCCATCAATCATTTGGCAGCAGAGGCGGCTCTACCAGGAACTTCAAATACTCTCCGGAACGTCCGTACAAACTCCCTGAAGTCCCTGGTGCAAGGTTTAGTATTCTCCCACAAGGGATTGGCCCACGCCAAGGCTCTGCCTGTCAATAGTGATATCATGAACCCGACCTTACTACGGTCATTAGGAAAGGTGTGAGGGGTTAGTTCCAGAAATAACTCCAATTGATTAATAAACCCTCTGCACAGGGTGGACTCACCATCATATCTGAGTGGTAGCGGAGCAGAAGCATTTAATCCTTTAACTGAGGCAACAGTTGTCAAGGAATGACTCTCCGGTGTCAAAACTGGGGAGACCACCGGATTCTGAACTGGTTTATCGAGATGCACCGTGCGCTCAAGAATAGCTTGTATGGCCAGTGCCAACTGGTCCAAACGCTGCTCATGTACATCCATCCTCCAGTGGATGTTCTGTGTATTTCCCTCACCTTTACCATCTGAGATCATGGCCCTTTCATACTGTAACGGTTTGTTCAACACACAGACACAGTAGTTTAGGATAAAACACAGTTTTATTGAAATCACAGTAATATAATAACCCTCACAGGTCCTGTAGTATTTAAGCAGAATAATACAGACACACGACAGGTTACATATACATATGCCTACACAGGTCCAGTATAATCATAAAGTCCATAACAGTCTATACTGACACAGGTCAGGCAGAATATGTTGAATTCCCAGGAAAAAGGTACTGCATGGGTTAATGGTCTTCAATGAGTGTAAACAGTCCCATGTGCAGAGAGGTCTGTGATGGAGCTCTCCCCATACAGGGAGCTTAAGGATATGTAACATCCAGAACCAGGTTAGCAGAACAAACGTGAACTGCCAGAGTAATATCAGGAATTGAGCAACATAGGACACTGCCGCAGAAGTAACGGAGACCAGACCACTCGCACTCTGCCGGAGCAGTAATGGAGACAAGACCAATGGCACACTGCCGTAGCAGTAACGGAGGCAGACACTTGCAATCTGCAGGAGCAGTAATGGAGACAAGGCCAATGGCACACTGCCGTAGCAGTAATGGAAACAGACACTTGCACTCTGCAGGCACAGTAACGGTGACTAGGCCAATGGCACACTGCCGTAGCAGTAACGGTGACACAATTGCCTCATGATCAGAATGGCGACACAGAGGCAGCCAGAGCAGGAACGCCAACCAAACCGGGTCGAATCACGGAGCAGGAACATCAGTCAGGCAGGGTCAAATCACGGAGCAGGAATGTCAGCCAAGCCGGGTTGGTACACAGGAGCAGGAACGTCAGCCGAGCCGGGTCGGTACACAGGAGCAGGAAAGTCAGCCGAGCCAGGTCGGTACACAGGAGCAGGAACGTCAGCCAAGCTGGGTCGGTACACAGGAGCAGGCGCAGAAGAATAGTCAGTCAATCCGGGTCGGTACACAGGAGCAGGAGACAAGATGCAGAGTAGTCAGGCAGGCCAAGTCGGTACACTGGGAATCACTGAGCAGAAACAAGCACTGGTACAGGAAAACCACGAAAGGGCACCGGAGGAGTGCCAGAGCCCAGTATATAAAGGCCATACTGGGCGGGATAAACACAGAGCAGCCAATGGGAGCAAAGCACAGAGTAGACTGACAGAAAACAGCACAGGGAACACGGGCACCGTGATAGCACCCAACTGTGAAATAATGCCAAATATTGACAAAATGTCACAGTACCTTGTTTCCAGCGCCGCCGCTTCAGCAATGCTCGGTGTCTTTCCACGCGTCATCTGCAGGCAAAAGGCTTCAGAGTGAAGCAGGCCTCTTTTTTATGCCATGCTTTCTGTCGTCTCCTCCTACCTACTTCCTTCCTCTGAGCCTGCTCCTCCTACCTACTTTCTGAGGATGGGTTTTTAGGGCAGTCTGAGTCCTGACTCAGTTACCCTTACATTGGTGTCCTGTACAGTTTATTATTTGTATTCCTGATTCCTGTGTATGATCCGGCTTGTCTGTCCATCTATCCTGGTGCTGACGTGTGGCTCTGTCTGACGATTCTACTTGTACGTTCCAATTTGGCTCAGATATCCTTTCTGGTGCAAACCTGTGGCTCTGGCTGACTACCCGTGTATGACCTAGGCTTGTCTGACTACCCACTCTGGTTTTGACCTGGGGCTCTGTCCACTGTGCATACCATTGCTTCAGTAGACATCCTACCTGGTGCAAACCTGTGGCTCTGGCTGACTACCCGCTCCGTGTATGATCTAGGCTTGTCTGATTACCTACTCTGCTGTTGACCTGGGGTTCTGTCCACTGTGTATCCAGCATTCCATTGCTTCAGTGGATATCCTATCTGGTGCAAACCTGTGGCTCTGGCTGACTACCCGCTCCGTGTTTGACTTTGGCTCATCTGACTATCCTATCTGGTGCTTACTAGAAGGCTCTGTCTGTTCCCTCCTTTGTTAGTTCTGTTATTCAGTCATCCTTCCTAGTATAGACCTGGGGCTCTAGCAGACTCACAGCTACTGACTGCAGGCTGAGTCAGTATCACTGTCACGGTTTTTGATGAACACTCAGACCAGTCTGGTAAGGTTAAAATAACTTTATTAGGATAAAGTACTTACAAGGAGTTAGGCCACAGGCCCACAATACGAAACAATAAATATATAGCAATAATAAGCCAGACACAAGAGATATAGCAGGCAGAGGAGGCAGTAACTGGCTTCAAATAGTTCTGTGCTTGAACCCTGAAGACTGGAGGCACGTAAGACTAGGCAACCTAACCCTAGTGGACGAGGGTTAACAAGGCTACTCAACCCAGGGCTGACAGCAGGACTATAGATGACTGGTAGTCCCGTAGGTGGTAACTGGCACGAAACCCAGACGCCTGGGTGGCAATGAACCCAGTAGGAACGAGGCAACACTGACCATGGGACAGGGGTCCCAGGAAGACCAAGGCAACCACTTACAGTTTGCAAACCCTAGAACGCTAGGGGTGTATTGAGGCAGATAACAGGAATGCCACTAGTGTCCCCTCACACTAATGAGTGTGATGTAACGCAACCGCTGGCTCTTTAGCCCAAAGACTACTGCAACGAGGAATGGAGCACAGTGTCCCCTCACACTAACAAGTGTGATAGTATTATGACCGCTGGCTCTACAGCCCAAGGCTACTGCAACAGGGGAAGGAGCCCTGGCCCTGCCTAGACAGTCTAGGCACTGAACGGGTCAACTGGAAACACCCAGAGGTATACTGCAACTCCCACAGGGAGTGAGCCCAGCTATAGCACAGAGGAGAACACAGATAGATCTGAGTAACTCATTCAGCACTTAGACAGCACTGTACCGGTACTTCTCATGTGCACGCCGCCAGGAGTGGTTAAAGTAGGCAGCTACAGCATGAATGCCAAGCCTACAGTCGACAAGACAAGGATAGAGCCACGTGACGCACAACAGACAAGGCAACTGAAAATCCGCTGCTTGTAATGCTGGCCAGACGGGGCAACCAAGCGGTACAGCCATGTACGGATGGCAACAGAGTGGGTGCTCAGCCAGGGATGGCCACAAGCGTAATGGGAACACAGCCAGGTCAGTTAGCAACGTAGCAGGCTCATCAGCCAGATAGGTCAGCAACAGAGTGGGTTCTCAGCCAGATCAGTCAGCAACGGAGCGGGTTCTCAGCCAGATCAGTTGGTAACGGAGCAGGTTCTCAGCCAGATCAGTCAGCAACAGAGCGGGTTCTCAGCCAGATCAGTCAGCAATGGAGCAGGTTCTCAGCCGGATCAGTCGGTAATGGAGCAGTTTCTCAGCCAGATCAGTCAGCAATGGAGCAGCAACACAGGAAGAGCAGGAACGTCGTCAGGCAGGCCAGGTCATACATGAACAGAGTAACTCAGTAACTCAGTAACAACCATCAGGAACAGGTACACCACGAAAGGGAGCCCTAGTATAGACATGACAGAGAATATAAAGGCTAGCCCTGGGCAGGGTCAAGAATACCAGGCCAATAATAGGACGGCATTGAAATGAGGAAGAATAATAATGTTGCTGTTTGATCAGGAGCACTGGCACCGTGATAGTCACTCTTGGGTGTTACCATACCTCCAGCAAGTTGAGGCATAGTCTCAGACAGTCTCAGACAGTGTGGTGGTGATATTGGGAGACTGTTATTCCTGATACAGTACTCACCTTTTCATTCAGCCATGTGTGTATGTGTATATGTGTATATATTTATATTGCATTGCTGTTATTATTCTCATAATAAAGGTTATATTAACTATACCATCTGACTCCTGGTTTTGCTTGCCAACCGTAACACAAAATAAAGATAGAAATACACTCAGATATTCAATGGGTCAGAGAATCTGACAACTGAGCAGACAGAGACCTTCCCTGTCTCCACTCAGGGATCCACTCGTTAGGAACAGATAACAATCCATGGTTGCTGACTTATAAAATTATTAAAAAGTTTATTAAAAAGTAACACATTTAAATATTATAATTCCCTTTCTAAGAGCTTTTGCAGGTTGCGATAAGCCTCTTTATTAAATATATCAAAGGCAGAGAACTAGGAAGCAATACTATACTGGAACAGTAGATGTCAGCAGACTGTAGCGAATAGAAAATCTAAACCAGTAGCTAGGATAATCTCTGGCAGTGTTACTAAGAAATAACAAAGGAAGGCTAGGCAGAGCGAGGAATTACAAACTGAAGGTGAGCCACATGGCTATAGCACAGAGGAACAGCTGATGGTTAGAAACGGTACCTCTGACAGCGGATAGAAAGGACAGCCACTGGGAAAGATGCAAATAGAAGCTGAGGTAATAAATACCTAGCATGATGTCATCAGAGAATTCAGTCACCAGGGCTTGTGAGAGGAAGAGGACATAACAAGTGGCTGAGCACTGCCTTCTTCCCAAATGAAGGGTATGAATAGCATTATTCGGAGAAAAGGACATGTTAACCCTTTATATGTTACTAGTTGAAGAGCCCGTTACATGGGCCACAGTGTCACTGGCAGTCAGTCGCGGGGCAGTCATGCACAGTAGAGACTGCCCGTGCTGCGGCTGATACAGAGCTGGACGCTCCGAAGCACGCACAGCAGTCTCTACTGCTCATGACTGGTTGTTACACACGTTTTAGTGAATTATTATATAGGATGATGGGAGGGGTATAGGGCAAATTGCAGAATTGTAGGATTGTTATTTGATTGTTTTTATAGTAAATTAATTTACAAGTTCGCATTTTGGACTAACCTCTGAGTGTCTCAATTTTTAGATGCTGATGGTTTCTGTGTGGTCAAGGCAATAAACTTGCTGACTTCCCTTTAGACTTGTCAATTGGGATGCCAGCTTGGATCTTAATTAGGCTGCCCAACAAAGCATATGTATCTAGTGGGGGGCCATGTCTGAATTTTCCGCCTGCTTGATATGCTGGTTTTCAGGACCTGTCAGATCCTGTGTTCAAACTGTATAGCAGGAAGTGATATCTGGATGTACAAGGGCTTCTGCATGCTCACCTGCCAGGTCCTGAAAGACCAGCAATGGAGTGGGCAGCAAATTCCAGCATGCTGCCCTCTCAAAAGGTGCAGGGAGAAAAGTGGGTGAAGGGATAGTTATACCACAGACCTTACAATTGAATTGGAACAATCGAAGTTATAATTTATACCACAGCTTACATCTTAAATGGGGCTACATAAGTGATATATGGTTATATAATACAGCTTACCACAGAAAAGGAGTTACACTAGTATTTCATCAAAGAGAACTTGAGATGAGTTGGGATAAAGATGTGGAAACTGGTGGCGAGTAACTTTTCAGGCCTGGCTAGTAGCTCAGGACTTGAAATTTTGAGCCCTGTCTCACAGTATTGAAATAACACTCTCTATGGCTCAAATACTATGAAGATTAATTGGAGCTGCTGTTTTTGTGAAACATTACTATGACTTTAATAAAAACAATGACCCTTCCCTGCTACCAGCTTAGCGTACTCTGCAGGATAGAATACCCTCAAATGTGGCTTTATGCCATGGTTGTGATTATCCTCCACCATATTGCCATGTGTGGTCAGCGCCCCTCATAGTGTGCAATGGGTAGACCTGTTGCTCTGTCTGACTATTCGCCTTGTGCATTCCGATTTGGCTCAGATATCCTTTCTGGTGCAAACCTGTGGCTCTGGCTGACTACCCGCTCCGTGTATGACCTAGGCTTGTCTAATTACCCACTCTGGTGTTGACCTGGGGCTCTGTCCACTGCGCATCCAGCATTCTATCGCTTCAGTGGATATCCTATCTGGTGCAAACCTGTGGCTCTGGCTGACTACCCACTCTGTGTATGACCTAGGCTTGTCTGACTATCCACTCTGGTGTTGACTTGGGGCTCTGTCCACTGCGCATCCAGCATTCCATCGTTTCAGTGGATATCCTATCTGGTGCAAACCTGTGGCTCTGGATGACTACCCGCTCCGTGTATGACTTTGGCTCGTCTGACTATCCTATCTGGTGCTTACTAGAAGTCCCTGTCTGTTCGCTCCTAGGGTTGGTTCTGTTATTCAGACATCCTTCCTAGTATTGACCTGGTGCTCTAGCAGACTCCCAGCTACTGACTGCAGGCTGAGTCAGTATCACTCTTGGGCATTACCTTACTGCGAGACTCCAGCAGGCTGAGGCCTAGTCTCGGACAGTGTAGTGGTGATATTGGAGACTGTTATTCCTGATACAGTACTTGCCTTTTCGATCACCCCCTGTGTGTATATATCTATATCGCATTACTGTTAAAGGTTATATTAACTATTCCGTCTGACTCTGGGTTCTGCTTGCCAAGCGTAACAGTAGCTATTTCTTCCCGTGAATTGACCCCAGCTTCAGAAGGTGATGGAGAGCCGGGTGTTTTGCTTGCCATCAATTTTCAGTCTCTGACTGGATTTTTCTTTTCTTTCTCCTCTTTGATTTATACCTCAACTCTTGTTGCCTTTGGGGGGAATCAGGGAGTATAGCAACAGTGCTGCCTGATTTTTTGTTGGGGGTTTGCCTTTAACTTGCTTCACATAAATGTCATAGTTATGAGGGCGGTTGTGCCAAAATGCATTCCCTGCTTTCCCCTTTTCACTGACATCACAAATTGTGCACAGTGCTGCCATCATGATGACTGCACTGTGCCTGTCCCAAGAGAAAAATAATACCACACCAGGACTTCAGGGGGGAGAGGAAAGGTGGAGAAGAATGGCCTCTTTCTTCTTCTCCTCCTCCACAATCCCCTTCACTTGCTTGGGCAGAGTATGATGCTACTTCTGCTGCCTCAGAATGAGCACTATATCTAGGACCAGGAGGAGTACTGTTTCTGGCAAGTGGAACCTGTCCTAGTCCATCATCTCTACTGCTTGACCCCATTCCCACTGTGTCCACGGTGGTCTGTGGCACACTAGCCTACTCATCATCATCCTGCTGCCCTTGCAACTTAGAAGCAGCAGGCAGGGGCGGACTGACCATACGGACATTCGGTCACGGGCCCACAGCCGCTTTCAGCGCAGCTCAGCAGCTCTCCAACAATGGCCGCTGGCGTGCTGTTCTAGTAATACAGAGTGCTGGGAGATGACATCATCTCCCAGCCTCTGCATTACTAGAGGCGCGCGGGATTTCGCACAGTATTAAGCCACGCCGATAGACCACCAGGGACTGGAGGTAGGGGCAGTGTGGAGATGAAGGAGCATGGTGAAAGGGGCGATGTGGAGATGGGGGCATTGTGGAGATGAAGGGGGCATTGTGGAGATGAAGGGGCAATGTGGAGATGGGGGCATTGTGGAAGGTGCATTGTGGAGATAAAGGGGGCATTGTGGAAGGGGCATTGTGGAGATGAAGGGGGCATTGTGGAGATGAAGGGGGCATTGTGGAAGGGGCATTGTGGAGATGAAGGGGGCATTGTGGAGATGAAGGGGGGCATTGCGGAAGGGGCATTGTAGAGATGAAGTGGCATTGTGGAAGGGGCATTGTGGAGATGAAGCGGGCATTGTGGAAGGGGCATTGTCAAAGGGGGCATTGTGGAAGGGGCATTGTGGAGATGAAGAGGCAATGTGGAGATTTCTTCAGGGGGCCCAGACCTCTTTTTGGACCAGGGGCCCTGGGTCCTGTCAGTCCGCCCCTGGCAGCAGGAAGTACAGCAGCAGCAAACTCTGCAATGTCATCACTGCTGCTGGTGGTTGTGATGCCCATACCCATTTGTATTTTGGTCTCCCATTCCTTCTAGCTTTGGGCTAAAAATGCAATTAATGCCTCCTCCACCCCAGCTGCTCCACAATCATCATCCCCACCACCACCACCAGTTCCTGCTTGCTGCTGCTGCCCTATGAGAGTCTCACTTGTTGGTGAAGATGACAAATGTGACAGAGGGTCCCCTACTGTCACACTTGCCATCTGTGGAGAAGGCAGACTGGCAGCACAAGCAGCAGGCAGAGGCTCATGGAGGTATTATTGCTGCTAGGCAGTTCTGCCTTCCTCAGTATCAAGTCTCTGAGGCACAATGCTGGGGAAAAGGGAATCACAGGGTCAAGGGATGTTGTGGGCTCCCTTGACCACTAATCTGGCTGCTCGGCTTCACTTCTCCTTCCATCTGAGCAGGAGATTCGACAACAGTCACACTAGTCCCTCCAGCTGCTCCAGAAACAGTAATATCAGCTTTAGAATCATGATCACCATCATCCCCTCCCTCACTTCCAACTTAGAGTCTCTATTTGCTGCATTGTAGCAGTGGGACTGCTTGGTGATGTCATAATTGCTATTATCTCCTCCCCTCCCACTTCTGGAGTATCACAACAATGCACACTGGCAGCAGTGCAAGCAGGTACAGATATCTGACCTGTACTGCCCACACTGCTACCCGCTTCTTCCTGTGCCTGTGACTCTATTTCCCATCCAGATCCCAAGAGACGGTGTTGGGGGAGTGGGCATCATTGGGTCTGGGGAATCAGGGCTTCCAGACCCTTCCAGACCCTTTAATGCTAGTGGTGGTCACTTTCCCCCTCCTCTTCAGACTCACTGGACACATCACAATGCTTCTAGCTCCTCCTTTTTTTTGTCATCCTAGTGATAGCACATGCTATGAGCCACAGCTCCGAATTATTTTTCAGAATTTAGCACTGCAAAACACCCTAGCACCCTCTCTCCCTCTCTAGCTGCTTGTGCTGTATTTCACGTCTTGGAAACATCACATTGTTGGTGCATTAATGTGAAGTACATGTAAGTAAATGGGTTAAAAGTAGTGATGATCGAGCACCCCAATGCTCGGGTGTTCGGGTGCTCTGGCCGAGCGCCCCCGGAGGCTCGAGTGCTCGGCCGAGCACCCGAGCCCCATTGAAGTCAATGGGAGGACTCGAGCATTACACCAGGCACCCCCTGCTCTGATGAGGGGAGGGTGCCTGGTTCATAGGAAAAGGTCAGAAAATGATGGAAACACCACAGAAATGGTTCAGGGACAGCATAGGGAGGATGTCTGGATGCATCTTGGACTCCAACGTCGCTGCTGGGAACGATGTTTCGCCCGTAGTACGCCATTTTTACAGACTGACCGTAAAACACACAAAAAGGAAGATAAAAACGATTTTAGGCGAAAAATTGTTACCAAACAGTATTTGCTGTATATTTACTTGAACTATCAGGATCACGTCCACTTCCCCGTCCCTTTTTACCCGCCTTCTTCATATTACACGGAATATGTGCCGCTAATCTGCGGCTAGGCACACTAAACAGAATGTGACGCTAATCTGCGGCTAGGCACAGTGAACGGAATATGTGACGTTAATTTGTGAATTTGCACAATAAACAATATGTGCCGCTAATCTGCGGCTAGGCACAGTGAACAGAATGTGACGCTAATTTGTGAATTTGCACACTAAACAATATGTGCCGCTAATCTGCGGCTAGGCACACTAAACAGAATGTGCCGCTAATCTGCGGCTAGGCACACTAAACAGAATGTGCCGCTAATCTGCGGCTAGGCACACTAAACAGAATGTGACGCTAATCTGCGGCTAGGCACAGTGAACAGAATGTGACGCTAATTTGTGAATTTGCACACTAAACAGAATGTGCCGCTAATCTGCGGCTAGGCACAGTGAACAGAATGTGACGCTAATTTGTGAATTTGCACACTAAACAGAATGTGCCGCTAATCTGCGGCTAGGCACACTAAACAGAATGTGCCGCTAATCTGCGGCTAGGCACACTAAACAGAATGTGCCGCTAATCTGCGGCTAGGCACACTAAACAGAATGTGACGCTAATCTGCGGCTAGGCACAGTGAATGGAATATGTGACGTTAATTTATGAATTTGCACACTAAACAATATGTGCCGCTAATCTGCGGCTAGGCACACTAAACAGAATGTGACGCTAATCTGCGGCTAGGCACAGTGAACAGAATGTGACGCTAATTTGTGAATTTGCACACTAAACAGAATGTGCCGCTAATCTGCGGCTAGGCACAGTGAACAGAATGTGACGCTAATTTGTGAATTTGCACACTAAACAGAATGTGCCGCTAATCTGCGGCTAGGCACACTAAACAGAATGTGACGCTAATCTGCGGCTAGGCACACTAAACAGAATGTGACGCTAATCTGCGGCTAGGCACAGTGAACAGAATGTGACGCTAATCTGCGGCTAGGCACACTAAACAGAATGTGACGCTAATCTGCGGCTAGGCACAGTGAAAGGAATATGTGACGTTAATTTATGAATTTGCACACTAAACAGAATGTGACGCTAATCTGCGGCTAGGCACACTAAACAGAATGTGACGCTAATCTGCGGCTAGGCACAGTGAACAGAATGTGACGCTAATTTGTGAATTTGCACACTAAACAGAATGTGCCGCTAATCTGCGGCTAGGCACACTAAACAGAATGTGACGCTAATCTGCGGCTAGGCACACTAAACAGAATGTGACGCTAATCTGCGGCTAGGCACAGTGAACGGAATATGTGACGTTAATTTATGAATTTGCACACTAAACAGAATGTGACGCTAATCTGCGGCTAGGCACACTAAACAGAATGTGACGCTAATCTGCGGCTAGGCACAGTGAACAGAATGTGACGCTAATTTGTGAATTTGCACACTAAACAGAATGTGCCGCTAATCTGCGGCTAGGCACACTAAACAGAATGTGACGCTAATCTGCGGCTAGGCACACTAAACAGAATGTGACGCTAATCTGCGGCTAGGCACAGTGAACGGAATATGTGACGTTAATTTATGAATTTGCACACTAAACAGAATGTGACAATAATGTATGGCTAGGCACACGTTTATAATGGCCCTTTTTGTCACTGCGTTGTACAATATTTGTCCCTGTGCACCTAGTACAATGTCACCTTACTAATATCCCACCTTAAAAAAAAAATGAAATTGTGCCCCCCAAACAAAATATAAATGCTGCCGCCACACACAACAGTCCTAAAAAGGACTTTTGGGTCTTGAACTACTACCAACACTTTTATTCTCCCTACACTGACTTTCCCTGCCTGATCGCATCTCTCCCTGGCTGAGAATGAGCAGAACTCGCGAGTCGGGTGCTATACAGCACCCGATCACGAGTTCTGGCCAGCCAATCAGTGTAATGCCAGCAGCCAACATGGCTGCTGGCATTACACTGATGTCAGAGCCTCCCCACACGTTTATTGGCTGCGCAGCAGCCGCGAAACGTGCGGGGAGGAGACCCGAACATGGCGTGCGAGCACATGCGGTACTCGTACGAGTACCGCCATGTGCCGAGCAGAGCGATGCTCGAGCCGAACCGAGCTTCGGCCGAGCATGCTCGCTCATCACTAGTTAAAAGTTGTTATTAACACCCATGATTTTGGTGATTTCAAACTGAAATCAGTGAATAATGGCACTTTCTGTTTGGTGAAAAATTTCCAGCGAAAAAAGCCATTTTCCTGCGTTTTTGGTCAAGCTCATTGCATTGAAATCAATGGGAAGAAAAATTTTTCTCCACCACGCGTAAGTTTTCTCTAGTTTTCTACAGCCATATATACGGGTGTCAGGCTCTCACAGCGTGCCATTCTGTGTTTGTGAGAGCAAAGAGCAGGACATTTTTGAGATATAGAAAATAGGAAAATAAAAGGGAATTGAAGCTTAGTTTAGATAGGACATTTGATCTCTGTAATAGTGGAGTTGGGGGGCACTCTGGGGGAGAAGAAGGAAGGAAGAAGGTTGACCCATGAGAATTTTGTTGAGTGCCAAGGCAAGACATCACATTCCATCAGTTGTGTACTATAGGGAATAAAAAAAACACACAGTAGTTGAGTAACTTGTTTGATTCCTTTTTTTTTTTGTAAGACCTCATTGGGGGGATCAGGGGGATCCTGATACTCCTCAATGAGGTCTATAATAAAAAAATGTAAATAAAAAAAATAAACCCTGTGTGTGCCACGGGGGGGGGGGTCCAATGCAGCCCCCCTCCTGTGGCACACACAGGGCTTTTATCATTACTTTGTTATCAGAGATTGTTGGGGGGCCATCAGGATTGGTCCCGATAGGCCCCCCAACAAGCTCCGATTACAAAGTAATGAAAAATAACCCTCTGACTGCCACAAGGATCCAATGCATTGCTTTGCAATGCTCTGGAGACCCCTGGGGCACTCACAGGGTCACTTCTTTTGTGGACATATATTTTTTTTGACTAAGACCTCATTGGGGGGATCAGGGGGGTCCTGATGCCCCTCAATGAGGTCTGTAATGAAAAAAATAAATAAAAACCATGTGTGTGCCACTGGGAGGGGGGTTCAATGCAGACCCCCTTTCTGTGGCACACACAGGACTTTTTATCATTACTTTGTGATCAGAGCTTGTTTGGTGGCCATCTGAATACAAAGTAACGATAAAAAAATGAACCCTTTGTGTGCCACAGGGGCCCAATGCATTGCTTTGCAATCCACTGGACACCCCTGTGGCACACAAAGGATTATTATTTTTTTTTCCCCTTTTATTTTTTATTCAGACCTCATTGTATGGGTTCTGATGCCCCCAACGAGGTCTACTCAAAAATATTGGGGGAAAAAGTCCCAAAAAATGCACGTGCCATGGGGGACCCAATGCAATGCTTTGCAATGCGTTGGACCCCCTGTGACACATACACACACTTTTTTTTTCATTATTCTGTTTTCTGTTCCTGATAACACCTCCCCAACGAGGTATGAATACAAAATAATAATTAAAAAAAAACTATGTGTGTGCAACAGGGGGTCCAACACATTGCTTTGCAGTGCATAGGGCACCCCTGTGGCATGCACACAAAATGCCTCCAATCCCCCCCCCCAAGTACCGTATCCCCCTGCCTGGTTCCACAGCCAACTGGCAGTCCCATTTCCTAGTCTGACCCCCAGCCTGTTTCCATTGCCTACTGGTAGACTCAAAGTACCAGTATGCACTAGATTCAAGCTGGGAATCAAGCTTTGTATGAGGGGGACATACAGTGCACACTGGTAGTCACAGATCCCCCATATACACTATCAGACACTGCCCCACCATCACCACCATCCTTGCTCCTCTGCTCATACCCACACACTGCCTAATCCCTCACCCTCCCACACACTTTGTTACACTAGCAGTCCCAGGTCCGCACGTACATCTGTTAGCCATATAATCACACATACACCGTTAGTTTTCCCATCCCTGTCTCACTGGTAGCTACGCTCCTGTCACCCAAATTAGTATGTCAACCCACAGCAGTGGGGTACCATTTTTCTTAGGCTGGCAGGAAGTCCTCCTAGGAAATCCCACGCCATTGAACCATTTTAGTATCTTTGAAGTGACTGATGTGTAAAAAAAAATGCTTGTTCTTTTTCCTGTAGCACCACATTCTGGAAATAGTTGTGCACACTGACTTAGGGTTAAAAAGCCAAGTGACCCCTCATTCAATGTGGCAGGTTATCTTCTTTCCAAAATGGTATTGTTTATCTACATTTTCTTCACTTCTGAAGGTGTTATAGCCATTTTTGTACAGGCAAATCAGGTTTGAGAAAATGTTAGAAACGTCACAGGTTGTAGTAGGTGTAGTTTTCTACTTCTAGCACCCCCTAAGGTAGGTCAACTCATACCAATGGGGTGTCGTTTGACTCCTAAGAGCACTAGCTAATGAATGCAGTTGAAAATTCCATGGTTTTCACAGAGTTCCATACATTTGAAGGGGCAGAAATGTAAGAAAATGACTTTTTTTTTCATTAGTGCCACCTCCTGGAAGCATTTGTGCACACCAGCCTTTGGGTAAGAAGGCAAGTGTCCCCTCATTAGATGCAGCAGGATGTTTTCTTTCCAAAATGGCATTGTTTCTCTACCTTTCCTGCATATCTATTATGGTTATAACCATCCTAGCACCCACATATCGTATATTAACCCACACAAATGGGTTACCATTTTTCTCATGTTGGTAGCAGGTACTGAATACAGCAGGAAATGTTATGGTTTTCAAAGATTTTAGTATCTTTGAAGTGGTGGAAATGTAAAAAAACATGTATTTATTCCCATAGCGCCACCTTTTGGAAATATTTGTGCACTTCAGCCCAGGAATAGAAAGGCATGTGACCCCTCATTTGATGTGGGAGAATGTCTACTTTCCAAAATGGTATACCTTTTATATCTTTCCTTCATGTCTCTAACAGTTATGAACATTTTAGTACAAGCAGGCATTTTCGAGGAAGCAAACAGGTAGGTGTAGTTATGTGCTTCTGGCACCCCTAAGGTAGGTCGACTCATTCCAATGGGGTGTCATTTGTCTCCTAAGAGCACTAGCTAATGAATACAGTTGGAAATTCCATGTTTTTCACAGATTTCTGTACAGATTAAGCGGCAGAAATGTAAGAAAATGCCATTTTTTACTATAGTGCCACATTCTGGAAGCATTTGGGCACAACAGGCTTGGGGTAAGAAGGCAATTGACCCCTTATTATAACCATTTTTGTACAGACAAGTAATGTTTGAAAAAATGGTAAAAAAATTAGAGGTTGCAATAGGTGTAGTTTGGTACTTGTAGCGCCCCATAAGGTAGGTGAACTCATACCAATGAGGTGTCATTTTTCTCCTAAGAGCACTATTTAATGAATACAGTTGGAAATTCCATGGTTTTCACAGATTTCCGTACAGATGAAGGGGCAGAAATGTATGAAAATGACATTTTTTCCTATAGTGCCACATTCTGGAAGCATTTGGGCACAACAGGCTTGGGGTAAGAAGGCAATTGACCCCTTATTAGATGTGTCAAGTTGTCTTCTTTCCAAAATGATATGGTTGGTTTGTGTAGTCTTTCTTCACTTCTATAGTTGTTATAACCATTTTTGTATAGACAAGTAATGTTTGAGAAAATGTTGGAAAATTTAGAGGTTGTAGTAGGTGTCTGTTTGCACTTCTAGCTTCCCCTGAGGTAGGTCAGCCGATACGAATGGGATGTCATTTTTCTCCTAAGAGCACTAGCTAATGAATACAGTTGGAAATGCCATGGTTTTCACAGATTTCAGTACAGAAGAAGGTGCAGAAATGTAAGAAAATGCCATTTTTTTCCTATATAGCATTTGGGCACAACAGGCTTGGGGTAAGAAGGCAATTCACTCCTCATTAGATGCAACAGGTTGTCTTCTTTCCAAAATGGTATGGTTTGTGTAGCTTTTCTTCACTTCTGTAGTTGTTATAACCTTTTTTGTATAGACAAGTAATATTTGAGAAAATGTAAGAAAAATTAGAGGTTGCAGTAGGTGTAGTTTTGTACTTGTAGCGCCCCCTAAGGTAGGTGAACTCATACCAATGAGGTGTCATTTTTCTCCTAAGAGCACTAGCTAATGAATGCAGTTGGAAATTCCATAGTTTTCAAATATTTCAGTACAATTGAAGGGGCAGAAATGTAAGAAAATGCCATTTTATTCCTATAGTGCCACTTTCTAGAAGCATTTAGGCACAACAGGCTTGGGGTAAGATGGCAATTGACCCCTCATTAGATGCGGCAAGTTGTCTTCTTTCCAAAATGATATGGTTTGTGTACCCTTTCTTCACTTCTGTAGTTGTTATAACCATTTTTGTATAGACAAGTAATGTTTGAGAAAATGTTAGAAAATTTAGAGGTTGTAGTAGGTGTCTTTTTGCACTTCTAGCGTCCCCTGAGGTAGGTCAACCCATACCAATGGTGTGTCATTTTTCTCCTAAGAGCACTAGCTAATGAATATATTTGGAAATTCCATGTTTTTTGCAGATTTCAGTACAGCTGAAGGGGCAGAAATGTAAGAAAATGCCATTTTTTTCCTTTAGTGCCAACTTCTGGAAACATTTGGGCACAACAGGCTTGGGGTAAGAAGGTAAGTTACCCCTCATTAGATGCAGCAGGTTGTCTACTTTTCAGAAATATATAGTTTATAGTTTTATATAGTTATTCCACTCTTTTAGGGTAGTTTTACCAAAAAAACCCTAGAATGCCCATATTAGTTTATAAAGTTGAAAATGTCATTTTGCACTGCTGTTGATTAGGGCTCTGCGCTAGCCATGCACGTTGGTAAAACTATACAAATTTGGTATTTTGTTACTCGGGGGGCACGGTGCTTTTTCAATCAAGGTAAATGTTTTTGATACATAGCATGTGATTTTAGCAAAATGAGTAAGTTTTCACTTTTTTTGTCATTATGACATCATAGCTTTTTGCACAATGTAAAATTCTCTTCATGTAAGGTACCACAAGAAAGCTCAATTTGTTCTGAAAAAAACAATATATAGTTTTCCATATGTAACTAAAAATCACCAGAGTAAATCAAGCCTAAACGGAAGGATAGCAAAAATGCTGAAAAAGTATCTGGCCTGTAGGGTACAGGAAATCGCCCAAGCCTCTGGCACTGAAGGGGTTAAATATAAAATAAAATGTAATATATAGAATATTAATCAGTGCAAATTAAAGCATTAGTGGATACATGAAAAAGTAATGTATTAGGTTATATATATATAATATATCTATAACTATGTTAAATTTAACATGGTAGCTCCTTTGTTTTGTGAGTTCTACCCACCATGGCAAAATGTCATCAAACAAACTTTTTATCACATGCAAAATTGTTTGCATTATTTAGAAAAAGATCTGAAAGATGTGTTCCAGATTAGATAAATTGAATTTAACTATTTATCTGCTGTGTTCAATATGCATACTCACTGGATAAAGCACAAAAACTGTAAAAATAAAATTTCTTAGCAACAGATTAAATTCCCCAGAATAATCATATGCATATAATGATATTTCAGTCAGCAAACAATTAAGCTATCATGTTTATAAATGCTACATCGTGTAAGCTATTATAGTTATACATGCAACATCATGTAAGTCAGTGCTGTCCAAATTCATTTACTCAAGGGCCACCAAAAGGCCAGGATTTAAGGATTTCCTTGATTAAGCACAGGTGCGTTAATCAGTGGCTCATTCATTGTGACTGACTCACCTGTGCTTAATCAGGAAAATCCTTAAATCCTGGCCTTTTGGTGGCCCTTGAGCACTGGACTTGGACAGCCCTGATGTAAGCCATACAAGGAACAGCACTTCAAGGGTTAACCAAACGTACGGATACCTACACAATACAAAAACTGTAAATGCAATCGAAAATGGTGGACGCTTTTTTGTCTGTCAGAATCATTGCCACTTGTATGAATCACAGGAATCTCTAAAAGGAACAACAGATCAACTGAGAAACAAAGGGACTGTACCAGGATAGCTTTAAAGTAAAGGGTTAACAGTGGAAAAGCTAAGATCACAGAAGCATCAATGAACATCTCAGAAACAACAATTCACGTGTATCATCTACATACAATTGCCATAACATGTCAATCACACCCCACAGCACCTGTATTTACAGCTATACACACAAGAAAACATGTAGCGCTGCATATATCATTAAAGGGGAACTACCACCCCGCAATAACTTAAGCTTCACTGATTGCTCATCTGGCGACTAGCTGCTTAGTAGCGCTAGTCGCCAGAAATATTACCCGGTTCAGCAGATATCGGCTTTTTACCGATTGTCACAGGATCAGGAAGCACGGACGTCTCTTCACAGTGACGTCCGTGCGCCTGCGCTGTCAGTCCCTTTTGCACCGTGCTTCCTGCTCCTGTCACCATCGGTAAAACGCCGATATCTGCTGAACCGGGTAATATTTCTGGCGACTAGCGCTACTAAGCAGCTAGTCGCCAGATGAGCAATCAGTGAAGCTTAAGTTATTGCGGGGTGGTAGTTCCCATTTAAGTTTAGCAAAGAATCAAACCCTAGATTAACTCTTGCAGTCCCTAGATGGATCTACACTGTAACACCCTTATCTCACACAATTTGATATATGGTAAACACAATTATCCTGTACTAGTTGAACAGCCCATTACACGGGCCACAGTGCCACTGCCACCCGGTCGCGGGCCAGTCACGCTCAGTAGAGACTGCCAGCGCCACGACTGATACAGAGCTGGACGCTCCTTCGGAGTGCCCAGCTCTGTATAAGCCGCGGCGTGGGCAGTCTCTACTGAGAATGACTGCAGCACATGCATCAGTGTCTACTGGGCATGTCGCGTCATTACACACGATTTAGCAAATTATTATATAGGATGACTTCCAAAAATAGTCTATCAATAATGCATAATATGGCTTATATGTGGTCATTCCCCTTAGGTTTGCCGGGGCTACTGGGAATGATCATGGCTACCACACTATTATATGGGTAAAATAATTATTAGAAGTTTAACAAGAAAATGTATATTTACCAATCCTTAGATTAAGTCTTGATCTGTGTAGAACTGCAGGTCACTGGCTGTCCCTTCACACCTTCAGAAATATTCAGGAGCTGAAACAAAATAAAAACTGTGAAAAAGCCTCCCCCCTTTGTCTCCCTGCACGTTGCTTTTATCCTAAGCATATTCTTATATAAGGGCTCCACCCATCAGTACTTTTTGATAGGCTATCCCTTAAAAATTATAATATGGGGTGGTAATACGCTTCTCGAGAGCTTTTTTATAGGTTAGATGAAAAGATAATTCTTAAATAAACTATTAAAAACTATTTTTACTCCAGACGATGGTGCCAAGAGACTGAAAATTGTAAGGCTGAAAATTTCAAAGAAGGTCTTTCCAAGTAATAATAATTGGTCCTTATGTCTGGAAAAGGGCCCCAGAGAATGTCCCATTTCTTTCTCACATGAAATTAGTATTGAAAAACCCAGGTACTCACCTCTCCCAATAGATAGCATTCATGAGAACAACATTCTTCAAGTTTCTAAAGGAAGGGAGTTAAAGTCTTATCTTATGTGTATCCTTGCGGAATTTTATTACAATCAAACTATGAGACATCTAGTCTAAGAAATCTGTTTTTCTCTTAAACACACAGTCTTTTAAAATAAATATAACAGCAATCAAAATAGGGCACACAGGGCAAACACTCTGACAAAGTTCATGACCTTCAGTAGCTGGTTAACTGGAAGGGATTTAGTCCTGAAGAATGGTTGTAGGTGTCTGCTTCTAACATCCATGTTCCTATTCTAGTGCAGTGCTTCTATGTTCCTTCCCCTCTAAACCCACTTAAGACCCCTGGAGATGGTCGTGGGAGCAGGGTACTGTCATACTCTGGTCCTTAGTTTACCTGTGGCCTGATCCTGTGTTGTGACCAAGCTCTTTTCATCACCTGGTTTCCTTTATACAGAATCCCCTTGCTTGCAATGGTGCTCACTCAAAGCTTCCTGTTTTGCCTTCTCCAGTGTATGCTGTTTGTTCCTGCTAGCTACTGTTGCTGAACCAGTCATATTCCTGACCATGCCATTATTTGCTGTTTGTTCCTGTATTGATCTGCTGCTGCTGAACCAGTCCTGTTACTGATAATGCATTTGTTTGCTACTTATAGTAAATAACAAAAATGAAACAAAAGGAGAGTGATCCTCTATATGTGTAATATATGATATCATATGATATAAAAATGTAGAAAATACAATATTAAATACAAGTACAATGTATTACAATTAAAGTAAAAAAGTGGAAAATACGTAATGGGAATATAGCTAGTCCATGATAAATATATGTTAGTCAATAATATTTCTCTGTTTGGAGTCAGATATCTCTGCATATTATGATGGGGGAGACAGTTAACCTTTGAGTGCCAGAGGGGTATCCAATGCATTATGAATCAACGTATTGACTACCCCTCTGGAAAGGAAAGGGTTAAGAAGAAATTTCCACCTACATTTTATATTTCCAAGAGATAAATATTATTGACTAACACATATTTATTGTGGACTTAAATTATCCATTAACAGATTATATAGATCTATTATACAGAGAACGTGACCATAAATTCTCCGGACATGTCTGACACACCCTGGGGTGGCAGCAAGGAGGAGATATTCATATCTCCTCCTGACAGCCTGTGTAGGACATACACAGGGGCATGGAGATGGCCGCCTTCACTATCCTCATTAAACAAAAAAAAACATGGCCGATACTTGCCGCTGCATAACTTCATGTTACACTACACATACCAACAACACTTTTTCGTAAGTCTTCTACTCAAGATGCAATGTGAGGAATACCATATTTCTCTCATGACACCCAATTACTACAGCTCTTCATCTCTGTGACTCAACGGTAACAATTCTATCACTTTAACCCTTTGAATGCCAAAGGAGTACGCAACTCATTGTACCTCTCTGACACTGAAAGGCTTAACATTCTTACCCACTTATGTATGTTGCCCATCTACATTTCCTAAAAACTTACAACACACATTTAACGTACACGCCTTCATATTCACATATTTACATTTTACCTCTGGACACAACGGCTCCTTTCTTTTGGCGGCAGACTGGGTGCTTCCTCCACTGCTGTTCTCTTTCCAACATCTTCAGCCTCTTTACAATTTAATGAAAGGCCTTGTCAGGACCTTCACATTTCAGTGAGTACACTCTACACATTGAAATTACGCTACTGCCCTCTTAAAGCCAAAAGGTATGTAATGGAGATTAGAAGTATGTCGGGGATGCTGAAGAAGTGGTTTCACTTTAAAAATGTTGCACACAAAACATCATGTGACTACAGGGCACATTACACATGTCGCCGTGTTTAAAAGTTAGACATGAGAATCTCGCCCTGCAAGAAAGGAGCGAGATTCTCCTATTGCACCATTAAACATCGCTTCCAGCTGATCACATCCTGCCTGTCACATCCTGCCTGTGTCTGACTCAAAGCTGACACATAATGCATAATCAAAATGAATCGATTACACTCACAAGCAACTCGATCCCTCATATCAAATCCAAATCTGATACAGGTAGCAGGCTGGGAAGCACTCAGTGGTTTATGGTCAGCCCTGCTACAGGCTTTCTCTCCCCTTCTCTGCTTGCAGAATGACAGTGCAGAGTGCAGCATGCAGAAAAGAGGGAGAGAGTCAGATGTATTTAATTTACTTTCAATGGCAATCAGAGATCCTTGCTTTTTAAGTCATTTAAATATAGAAAAACAATACATTGCACATTTATTCATGTTGCCATTAAAGAAGGAAAATAAAATCTTTAACATACAGTGGAACGAGGTAATTTGTGACATTATATGCAGAGAACGCATAGGGAGAAGGAGCATGTGAACCACATCACACACACCTGTCCTGGCACTCATCTATGCTGAGCGCTGCTCTGGGTTCTCTCTCCCCTTCTCTGCCCTGTCATTCTGCATGCAGAGAAGGGGAGAGAGATCCTGGACAGTGCTCAGACACCTGGTTTATGTCAGCTTAATTTATTTACTAGTTTGGACTAGTAGTAGCATTTTACAGCCTTTTTAAATTGAAGAAGAAGAAGAGGTGGGAGTAAGAGATGGCTGAGTCCAGGAAACAAAAAATTGGAGTAACCAGAGTGTGATTGAGAGAGAGGAGCATCCAGCAGACCTGTCCAAATAAGTTTTCCTAAATTACTTAGATGATTGCCAAGACAGGTGTGTTGCTTGTGAGTGTAATAGGTTCATTATTATTATGCATTATGTGTCAATGTTGAGTCAGACACTAGTGTTGAGCGAGCACCACGATGCTCGGGTGCTCGGGTGCTCTGACCGAGCACCCCCTGAGGCTCGAGTGCTCGGCCGAGCACCCGAGCCCCATTGGAATGAATGGGGCAACACCAGGCACCCCCTGCTCTGATGAGGGGAGGGTGCCTGGTCAATGCCCCCTTCATCTCCGCTATGCCCCCTTCATCTCAGAATGCCCCCTTCAGCTCCGCAATGTCCCCCTTCAGCTCCGCTATGCCCGTCTTCCACAATGTGCCCCTTCATCTCCGCTATGCCCCTCTTCCACAATGTGCCCCTTCATCTCCGCTATGCCCCTCTTCCACAATGTCCCCCTTCATCTCCTCTATGGCATAGAGGAGATGAAGGGGGACATTGTGGAAGAGGGGCATAGCGGAGATGAAGGGGCACATTGTGGAAGAGGTGCATAGCGGAGATGAAGGGGCACATTGTGGAAGACGGGCATAGCGGAGATGAAGGGGGACATTGTGGAAGAGGGGCATAGAGTCTATGCCCCTCTTCCACAATGTCCCCCTTCATCTCCGCAATGCCCCCTTCATCTCCGCAATGCCCCCGTACCTCCAGTCCCTGGTGGTCCAGCGGAGCTTCTTCGGATCTGTGCCTCTTCCGGCACAGATCCCCGCCACCCGAACATATCGGGCGAGCACATGGCGGTACTCGACGAGTACCGCCATGTGCCGAGCAGAGCGATGCTCGAGCCGATCCGAGCATCGGCCGAGCACGCTCGCTCATCACTATCAGACACACATAGACTGTGGAAGAACACAGACACAGGCAGTATGTGACAGGAGGATGTGATCAGCTGGAAACAATGTTTAATGGTACAACATGAGAATCTCAAACCTTTCTTGCATGCCGAGATTCTCATTTAAACAGAATTTCAGGCAATTCTGGCTTTCTAAAAATTTTACCATTTACTTCCAGTCATGGCAGAGTCTCTGACATTTTTAATGGATACTCTTACGTACTTTGAACCCAGACTGGTCCATGGTGGATCTTTGGAAAAGTATAACTGGAGAGAGTACCAACAGAGTTCTTGGAAGATCTCTTGGTATGTTATATTGGTGGGGGCTGTCATGTTGTCTCTGTCACGTCGTGCACAAGGCATGAGCTGCATGATGCTGCCTGGTAGACAATAGGATTCTAGGATTGTTTCCTAGGCCCTATATGCCCAGGGACCTCTGGGTAGAGAAGGTAATAAATAGAGGAGGCTCAGAGGATGAGCCTCAGTCTAAGAGTGAAAGTGGTATTGTAGAGGGAGATCATAGAAGCAAAGTGGCTGGAGAGCCATGTGTAGGAAGACCTAGGACAGCCTAATAAGTTAGGATACTGAACTGTTAATTGTTGAGTTAGTTATTTAGCCAGATGATGGGAGACTAAACTGACGGTACTTATGTAAAGGGCTAAAATATTGCTGATGTTGAACACAGCAAATTTGCTTTTACCCAAAGAGTCACACTATGGCTGTATGGTAGAGTTAACAGTTCTTTACTGGATAACATGCTGAGTGGAGGTACTCTGACAATTGATTTAGTGGTACATATAGTGTGAGCCAAGCAGGTGATGCACCAAACTGAGTGGTAATACATATCAACGTCAAGAGGATGTTACATAATAACAGTTCTCAAAGTCAAGAAGATGTTACATAAGAACACATAATGTACTACATGGAAATGCCCCCTACTTAACGTGTACTCTGATTCCATATGTGAGGTTTAATAGACTGAATAAGAGGTATGAAGAATTTGCTTTACATAGTTCCTTGTTTGTGGGATTTGATAAATTTGTATGCATTGTAGGGTAGACATTCACTGGTTTTATCTGCATATTGGATCATTTCAAATTCTTCGTTAAGCTATGGGAAATGCTTATTTGTCAATTTTCTCATTATTTTACTTGTAAAAAGGCAAGGAAACATTATTCCATTTAAAAGTGTTCCTGCAAAAGTGAATGAAATTCTTTCATATACTTTCCACTGGCTATAGATATCCTACCGGAACCCAGGGTAAAAACAGGATTTGCAGATAAAGGTTTCCATATAAATAAAATAAGTATAACGTAGAAATACCTAGAATTTATTTTATGTAATTGTACAATACATCAACAACCATTGTATTTGCCTGTATTTAGAAAAGTGTGAGCAACCTGCTGCCTTCAAGAAAACAATTGCCATGATCACTGACACCTATCCAACAGGTGACTGAGGACAATGGGAATTGTAGTCCAACTGCATGTAGAAGGAGGAAGGTTGTCTTGCTTTGGTATAGCCATATGCACAACAGCAGCAAAAATGTTCCATTTTTTTAGGAGTTCAAAAATGTTGTCTATTTCTGATCTGGCATACGCAAAAGAGTGAAATGCGGGTTTCTGGACAATTAGTGACCCCCTTCAAGATGCACTTGATACCAGATAAGCACAGATAAATTTTAACCATTTGAGTGCCAGAGGGGTACACAATGTGTTGTGTACCCCTCTGGCACTCATAGGGTTAATTTGCCATGCAGTATATTTTTTTGCTTAAATTAATATTAATCTAATTGCCTCTATTTTTATATTTTTTTTTATCTTTACCCTTAATCACCTGTGCTCCACTGTCACTGTGTAAGAATAGGTCATGCTGTTAAATACCAGCACTCTTAGTTAACAATGACTATCATTATAATTCACAATTTTTATCAAGAAAAATTGAATGCAGCCCTCATACAAACGGATATATGATCATGTGGCCCACACATAGAAAAACTTGTATGCCCATGGCATATTATATATTCATCACAGGTCCAGCCTATTGCAAAGCTGATGTACTAAACACAAACCATCTGCTCCACAGGTAAAAACATCACTGATGTAACTGAGGATTTAACCCTCTTGAATGCTAGATAGCTCTCCAATGCACTGGAGACCTCTATAGCATACAGGGGGTTAAAATGCCATTTAAATCAATTGTGGGTTTGAGAACATTTAATTGTCCCTTAGGGTGCAGTTGGCTTGCCCTTGAATTGCTCCAGTTTCTTGGTAAATCAGCTCTGTGCATACATATTTTGTTTAAATTAGTTCAGTGATGCCTGCAAGGGCCGACTGTAATGGGACTGCATAAAGTGAATAAATAAGTACAGTAACTATAGTCTGGAACTGTAATGTAGGTAAACAAGTTATGAATGTGGGCAAGCGTCCCAAGTACACTGGCTGTGAATAAATAGATTACTAAAATTGGCGCCATAGCAGTTCACAACGATGGACCTTATGTGTAAAAAAAATATGTAGAGCAATTCTGCAGCAAACCAACTTCACTAGTAAATAAAAATAAAAATGACCATTGAATGACATTGGGCTTTTAACTCCTTCAGTGCTAAAGAGATCTCCAGTGCACAAAACTCTGTTTCTCCAGATTCAAAATGGGTTTTGCAAGGCAGGTGCTTTGTGTTTGCTTTCACTTGTTGCTTAATCCTTTCAGTGTCAGAAGGGTCCACAATGCATTGCAAAAAAAAAACAGGCTTGCTTCAGCCTTGCTTCAGGGAGGCATGTCAAACGTGCGGCCCCCTAAATAATAAACTGCGGTTCCCAATGGGATTTCTCATTTTAATTATAGTTGGGCCCTGTTTCAGGTCAGCTTAATTTTCTGTGACCTTCTAGATAAGGGGTAGGTAACCTTTGGATCTTCAACTGTTGGCTGGTTGGGGATGATGGGAGTTAATTTCCAGAAGTTTGAATGCCAAAATATTTCATGTCCCTGCCCTAGAGGCAAGAACAGCCACAGAAGAAAAGCAAACTATTCAAATTTAATCCCTCTTCCCAAACTTTCCCAAAAAAATACTGGTGCAGATGCAGATTCCAGTAGCCATTGTTGAGACCCTCCTTAGAAGGATTTGTGTGCAGTATGCAGCCCTCAACAACAATTGAGGATGTCACAGTAGTGTAACTACTCACTGGAGTGTCCCAGAGCAACATTTTTGGAAAACTCAACACAAAAATGTTTTCATAAATGCATAAATAGAACCTGTTGGATTAAATGCTGGGAGCTGGTACAACTGCAATCTCTGTGCCCGTGTAGTTACAGGTTCGCTTTAAAAGGACTTGACAGATTAACCATGTCGCCTGGTTAAAAATTGAGATATGAGAATCTCATACTGCATGACAGTACGAGATTCTCATGTCGCCTACTGAACATTGCATAGAATAATTATAGAGGTGGGAGGGGATCCGGTGCCAGGCTATGAAGGAATAAGGGTCACTGGTCTCCCTATACCTGTGCTGCGTAATAACTCACACTTTTGTGAAGTTGCTGGCACACACATGCTCAGACCCTGCTGATCCTCTTGGTTGTCAAGTACTACTAAAGTAAGCCACTCTGGCCTCTCTCTCTCCTTCTCTGCGTGCTCTGCTCCTCCCTTTCATTCTGCACGCAAAGAAGGAGAGAGGGAGGCTGGAGGGGCTTACTTCAGTAGGTGCTTGACAACCAAAAGTATAAGCAGGGTGTGAGCACGTGAGTGCCAGCAACTGCACAACAGTGTGAGTTATTACGCAGCACAGATATAGGGAGACCCTGTGACCCAAATTTCCTCATAGCCTGGCACCGGATCCACTCCCGCCTCTATAATTATTCTATGTGACGATCAGTAGGTGACAAGAATATATTGAGCTGTCATGCAGTGTGAGATTCTCATGTCGCCATTTTTAACAAGGTGACATGGTTAATCTGTCAAGTGGTCGCACACTCTTTTGCGTGCAACCTTTTAAAAGGATACCAACGTTAAAAATACACTACTATGCATTAAATACCTCCATGGCACTCAAAGGGTTAAATGATTTCTTGTAAGTTGGTACACTATAATCTTTGTTTTATACGTCTTTTTGATACAGCAATTGTCGTTACCCTACTTTATTATTTTAATGAGGAGCTTTTCATAATCACCTTTTCTTTGGAAGAGAATAAAATATTATTAAATTATCATAGATGCAGAATTATGGCTCATGTTGACAGAATGACCAGAAACATTAATAATATCTTTTAACAAAATGCCCATGAGTAATAATGATCACAATTATCTGACTGTTGGATATCATGAAATGATGGGTATTTTGTGTAACACATTTTTTCTTCAATATCACATATTATTAGATGATATCGTTTGACTGTTCTTAATGTTTTCTTAATTTTATATCTTTGATTGAACAAGGAATTACTATTTAGTCACTAGGACCAAGCTTATAGAGAGGAACTATGTCTTGGATGCATCTCATTACTTTTTTTATACATTGTAATATATAACAGAAACCTTCTCATGCTTACTTAGTTTATTCTAACTAAACACATTTATTTTCAATCACAGATACTGTCTGTAATTTATAAATTATATTATAATATAACATTCTTATTATTTGTTATGTACTCATTAGATAAAACTTTGTTTTATTTTTTTATATGTATTTACACATATATGTGTCAAATGATGTTACTTATATTTTACTTCCTTCAGTTTGAATAAAAAAAGACATTCTTTATGTAGTTTTCATTATTTAATGTGTTAGCTATTTAATATACATAAATTGATTGGGAGGCCTTTGACTTATGACTGTGTAGCACAGCTATTACTTCTAGTGTGAAATAACAATGCTTACATGTAATCTTACTAAATTTTAAATTGAAATAATAAACACAGTTTATATATAATCATCACTTTTTGGTTGATCAATGCTTGATATCGACACAGATGTACACTGACGGCTGCACGTTTATGTTGTATCTCATATTATACTAAGTTTTTTTGTTATAGGTAGTGTTTTGCTATTTTATTGCTGATTGGTGTAGATCAGTAGAAAAGCATCAATAATGATTTTAGTTATGGTTGATATCTATCAATGATAACATGATCCATATAATAAGTGGCAATTACCCATTCATCTCTTTTACAATAGAATTCAATTTTATTTTTTTCTTATAATTTGAAACTATAATCTGGAGAGAGAATAAATTTTAATTGTTATTTTAGTTACTTTATTTAATGTAATTAAAAGTATTTTTAAATTACTTTAATTATTTTGACTGACTGTAACATGTCCTTAGCTAGACAATACTTATCAGGTGCCCTAACAAGAAAAACCACAGCTTAAGCTCTTCTTCTATCTATTATCATACAGTTCAAAAAATCTGTATGTATGCTCTTAATAGAAAAGATAACAGAACCTTAAAACACACACAGACACATATGTGTGTGTGTAAAAATAAAAATAAAAGGATATATAATACACAATTTCCTGGTTAACGAAAGTCAGATGTTTTAATCCACCTAGGAAATGTCATTTGCGTCACCTTGATTTGGGCATGCAGCTTGCACCTAACCCCTTGGATATGCTTGAAATATATATATATAGAGATAACAAAAACAAGGACAATGCAGTTAACGCAGTTTTTGCCTATTTTAACACATCTTTCTCTTATATTTCCTATAGGTATTACATTTCCCACTGTAATATTACTTCTTCTGAGGGCTGAAGTTTAGAAATAAGTGGCTGAAAGTCAAAGTTGTGAGTCCTACAGCAAAATATGGCTTGAAAAATGTGTTAGCATGCAGAATGCATTTGTCCTTTGCCCACAACAGTTTCTTGCTTAAGTGACACTGGCACATATTCATGATGATATCAAGTAATAAAAACATAAAGTACAACCTGCAATGTGGTAGATATGTATTTTAGTGGTGGTGGGGGACTGGCATGGTGTGATTTGTGTATATATTTTTACCATTATCATACTCTATCCTTCTCACATTATTGACACACATTACTTATTGGTCATAGCAGTGGTCCCATCTGTCCTCCACCTCCTCATCTGTGCTGCTGTTAATATATTTGTCCTGGCTTTGTCTGTCATGTGTATTTTCTGCTACTACTACTGCTGGAGCTAGATGTTGATGTAATTCTTCGGCCATTACTACTAGTTGTCAACGCTGCAGCACTTACAGCTGCAGCACCAGAGGTACTCTTCATATCTATCATTGTGGATGTTAACCTGTGTTGCTGTTGCTGTATACTCAAAACAGGTGTGTGTGGCTGAGTGGGAGTTGGACTTTGAAGAGCCAGTAATGCTGAGGATGACTGATAGGGTGACTGTGTGCTTTTTGACATCTGTACTTGTCCAGGGTCAGACTTTCCAATGGCTTAATCAAACAGTTTATAGACAGGCACAGTGCTCCTTAAAAGTGGCGGAAGATACAGCCTTTGACTTTCTGCTAACCTTATAGCCCTGTCATTATCCTCACTCTCAACTTCATCTGTATCTGAACAAGAGAAGGATAATTGAAGGATATATTCTAGATCTGCATCATCATCAGTCATCATTAGGTCATCCTCAGCAGCATCAGCATCACCTGACAGTTCTTGCCCGCTACTACCCTTATTTTCCTCTAAACTTTTGGAGGTCTCAAACAATTTGTTTTTACTTTAACTATAACAAAATTCACTACTACTTTGAGGACAGGTGTTTTGGTGTCTCACTGTCTGATGCAGCAGGCGTTTCAGCTGCTACGCCTTCTTCTATGATGCTGTTGACAGCATCATCGACATTGAATGTGACTTGTCGTCGTTTTCAGGTTCTTCTTATATGGTTCTAAATTTCTACTGGCACTGGTGGTGCTGGACCTAGTTTTCCTGGGACCTTGACAAACTGCATCCTCCCTTGCAGTAGAGGGATCATCATTGACTGCATACGCTGCAACAACCATTGCTGCAGTAGGTTTTTGGACTGCTACTTCATTACTCTCAGGTCCCTACACTGCTCCAACCCTCCCCTTTCCTTTTGTGCGTTTGATGGACATTCGCAAATACAATGTGTTTTTTTTTCTGTACAGTGTACAACACAACTGATGGAGCTGTATGATGCCTTGCCTAAGCCCAGTCAGCTGTCTGTCACTGCCACCTAATATATTTCATTTTTTATTCTTTTTTAATTTTTTTTATTTATTTTTTTATTTTATTTTTTTAAGTTGTCCACCCTGTTGTCTTATCACAGTCTGTCCAAAAAAAATTATAACTGAAAAAGAAAAATCAACAATGTCTTTCCTCAGACTTCCCCACCCAGCACAGGGACAATAACAGCAAGATCAGCAAGAAAATAGGTTGTCTGTGTCTTGCCTGTCAGTCACATGGAATTTTGGAGTATTTGGGGACAACCTCCTTCCTCCCTGCTTATCCCCTAGAGTGCCCCCAGACTCCCCTAATACAGAGAACAAACGTCCTACCTAAATTACTTCCTAAATTAAGCTTCAATTCCCCTTTATTTGCTTATCTCCTCTAGCTAAAAAACATGCTGCTGTCTCCTCTCACAAACACAGAATGGCTGCTGTGAGAGCCTGTCAGCCTTTTATATGGCTGTAGAAAACTTTTCTTCCCATTGATTTCAATGGGCAGAAAAGGTGGGAAAAAGAGGAAAAACTGCAGTTTTTGCGGGAAATTTTTTGCCAAGCGGAAAGTGCCATTATTCGCTGACATCAGTATGAGGCTAAAATTTTCACCCATCCCTACTCCTGGATGCCCCATCTACAAGATCTTTGAGTTTGCCTTTGAATTTTTTAGACAGATCTGTACTTATGATCTCCAAGTATCCTATATCCTTCCTTGAAATAGGATTCTGTATCTTGAAGTACTAATGTACCCTGTTGTCCTCCTCTCTTATGATTAAAGCATCATTCATAGCTAGGGATGAGCGAATAATTTCCTGCGAAAAGTGCAGATTTCCGCTTTGTTCGCCTAGCTCATTCCATTGAAATCAATTGGAACATTGAATTTATATACAACACATAGCAATTGTTTTTTTATTTCCCAAAGGCATAGTATAAAAGGTGCATGAGGGATTGTGTTGGTGGAATGTGGGGAAATAATCAGTTGAATAGGGAATGTTTTTGGGGGGGTTTGTTTACTGGGATTGGGGTCAGTTAATACAAAATAAATCCTAAATACAAATATAATACCTTATAAGATGTGGTATAAAAGGGGTCTGAGAAGGATTTCTGTGTTGGTGGGTGGAGGAATGAATCAGTTGAACAGGCAGTTTGTTTTTGAGATTTGTATGTAAAGTGATAGAGACAGGAATCCCCTGACATAAGCTGATACTGGGGTGTACTGATACTTGAATTGATAGAGTATTTTGTAGATGATGATTTGTTAGATTTGTTGTTAGAGGCCCAAGCCCTGAGGAAGCATTAATTTGTAGGACTTAAGCTTGTTTGGCACAAGTCTAAAGGAAACATTGATTTGTAGGACTTGGGCTTTTTAGAAACAAACCCCCAAAATTATTTTTTATTGTAGGCCTATGTTTTTTAATGCTTTTTTTAAGCACAAGCCCTGAGAAAAAGAAACCCTTACTGACCTAGAGCCAGCAGATGATGTCCTGTTCGCCAGTGGCAACTGGCCATTGTCAAATGCCCTGATGTAGATGCGGAATTTGCAACTGCTGTTCTTGCTGCTGCTGCTGCTGAGTTGTTTAAGCAGCAGGATGATTATGCAGCTCAAAAGGAATGGGATCAACAACAGCAGTAACATGGTTAATGGATGATGAAGATTCCACTTGCCACAGCTATCTCCAGTGATGAGTCTGAGGCAGTAGCAGCACAATAAGTAACCCCCAGTATATGTGGAGAAAAGTAGAGGCTGGCCAATAATTCTTCTCCACCTGCCCCTACTCCACAATCATATGTGTGTTGTTATTAGAACATCATTTTTCCCTTGAGAGCAGGAACTGTGCCTCTCATCAGCAACTGCAATGTGCACAGTGTGTTTGTGGTAAATAACACCTGGTGGCACAACTGTATCCAAACACAATTATACCAGAACCCAAATACTGTCCCTGTCACTATACCCCTTGTCCACACACCGCTAAGGACTCATGACAACTTGCTGACAGTTTAATAGTAATGATGAACCCTCCCTGCCACCAGCTTAGCATATTATGCTGGATGGAATCCCCTCAGATGCTGCTTGATGCCCTGCTTGTGATTCTCCTCCACCACACTGGCATGTGTGGTCAGTTCATTACACAGCGTGCAATGGGTGGAGATAAACTGCCAAATCCTAATATCAGCAGAGTGGCTATAATTTTGAGGAGCAGGTAACGATGGACAAGGTGGATTGGTACAAGATGTAGTTACCCTAGAGCAAGAAGGTGATGGTGAGCTAGTTGTTTCGCTTGTTATGGAATTTCTAGTCTCTGTCTGGGTTTCTCTATTCTTCCTCCTCTTTGATCTCCACCTCACCTCTTGTTGCCTTTCTGGAAAGTCAGGGGGTATAGCAAAAGCGGTGTTTGTTTTCTGTGGTGGATGTTTGTCTTTAACATGATGACTGCACTGTGCTTTCCCCAAGAGAAAAATAGTCCCACACCCATGACTTCATGGGATAGGGACAGGGAACAGATGGAGAAGAATGGCCTCTTTCTTCTTCTCCTTCACATTCCCCTTCACTGTCTGTGCTGGCAGTGGATAATATTGCTGCTTGCAACTCAGCAGCAGAAGGAATTAGAGCAGTTGCAAATTCCACAAATTCCATTCACTGCTAGTGGTGATGATGCCCTTCCTCATGCCTATCTCCCATTCCATCTCAGTTTCTACTAAAAAGGCCATCAATGTCTCTTCCACCCCAGCTTCTCCACCATCAGCATCACTACCACCTCTAGTCCCTGCATGCTGCTGCTGCTCTATTATAGACATCTCACTGCTGGGTGGAAGAGGTGATGAGAAATGTGACAGTGGGTCTCCTATTGTCACACTTGCTGTTTCTTGGTGACGTGAAGAAGGCAGACTGGCAGCAGTAGCAGCAGGTGAAGGCAGCTGATCTGTGATCCTGGTGGTAGTGGTATTATTGCTGCACCTGCTATCCACAACTAGTTCTGGTTTCTTCAGGATCATGTTCCACCTGGACGATGCCGTGAAAAGAAGGGGACTCTCAGTGCCAGGGGAATTGTTTGGGCTCCCTTGACTGGTAGTCTGGACGCTCTCAGTTGCTTCCCCTACCACCTCCCTAACACTAGTCACACCGGCTGCTTCACCAATACTGAAACCATTACTACTGCTAACTAGGGATGGGTGAAAATGTTCAACTCAAACTGAAATCTGCAAATAATGGCACTTTCTGCTTGGTGAATAATTTCCCGCGAATTTTGCAGTTTTTCCTCTTTTTCCAACCTTTTTCGTCCATTGAAATCAATGGAAAGAAAAATATTTCTCCACCACACAAAAGTTTTCTACAGCCATATAAAAGGCTGTCAGGCTCTCATAGCATGCCATTTTGTGTTTGTGAGAGGAGAGAGCAGTATGTTTTTTGAGCTAGAGAAGATAGGGAAATTGAAGTTTAGTTTAGGGAATCTTTTAGGTAGGACATTTGTTCTCTCTATTAGGAAAGTCAGTGGGGCATCTGGGGAGAAGTAGGGAGGAAGGAGGTTGACCCCAAATACTCCAAAATTTCATGTGACTAACTGGCAAGACACAGGCAGCTAGGGACCTATTTGCTTGCTGATCTTGCTGTTATTGAATCTGTGCTGGGTGGGGAAGTCTGGGGAAAGAAATGTTGATTTTTTTTTCAGTTATAATTTTTTTTGGTTCAGACTGTGATAAGACAGGGTGGACAATTAAGAATAAAAAAAAAATAAAACCAAAATTAAAAAAAGAAATGAAAAAGAATAAAGAACTAAATATATTTGGTGACAGTGATAGACAGCTGACTGGGCTTAGGCAAGGCATCATATAGCTCCATCAGTTGTGTTTGTACCATACAGTAAAAAACACAATGTAGGTGCATAATGTCCAGCAAACACACAATGGGAAGGGGAAGGGGGAGGGGCGGAGCAGTGCAGGGATGTGAGAGTAAAGTAGTACAAAAACTGACTACAGCAATGGTTGTGTGAAGCGTGTGCAATCAATGATGATGATCCTTCTACTCCAAGGGAGGATGCAGTTTGTCAAGATCCCATCAAAACTAGTTCCAGCACCTCCAATGCAAGTAGAAATAAAGAACCATATAAGAAGAACACTGAAGACAACAACAAGTCACATTCAAGTGTTGATGATGCTGGATATAGCATAATAGAGGAAGGTGAAGCAGCTGAACCACCTGCTGCATCAGATAGTAAGGCAAACAAGCAACAAAACACCTGTAGTAGGGAACTTTGTTACAGTAAAAGTAAAAATAAATTGTTTGAGACCTCCAAAAGCATACAGGAATATGAGGGTAGTGGGCAAGAATTGTCAGGTGATGCTGCTGATGATGCAGATCTAGAATATATCCCTCCAGCATCCTTCTCTTGTTCAGATACAAATGTAGTTGAGAGTGAGGATGATGACAGGGCTATAAGGTGAGAAGAAAGTCAAAAGATGAATCTTCCACCACTTTTAAGGAGCACTGTGCCTGTCTATAACCTGTTTGAGAAAGCCATTGGAAAGTCTGACCCTGAATAAGCACACATGTCAAAAAGCACACACTCACCCTCTCAGTCATCATCAGCATCATCACCTCTTCAAAGTCCAAGTCCCACTCAGCCACACACACCTGAGTACCCAGCAACAGCAACACAGGTTAACATCCACAATGTTAGATGTGGTGAGTGCCTCTGCTGCTGTAAGTGCTGCACCTTTGACACTTAGTAGTAGTGGTAGTAGAATAGCATCAACATCTAGCCCTAGTAGCAGTAGTAGCAGCAGCACCTCAGGAACCCGTCAGTCCATGAAGTCCAGAGTATGGAGATACTTCACTCAGGATCCTCAAGCTAAGCATGTTGCTATCTGTTGCCTGTGCAAAAAAGCACATGATCAGGGGGAAGCAGGCTCACACCTAGGCACCTCCTCTATGAAATCCCACATGAAGCACAACCACAGATCTGACTGGGAGACACAATATCAGCAGGCCAACTAGCAGCAGCAGAAGCACTTTAAAAAATTCTCAGGGCTCTAGGGCATAAAAAAGAAGTAGTATGTGTCAGACAGTGTGCTACTGCCAGTGCCAACAGTTAGTACAGTCCAAATAACACCTATGGCTCCTGCTGCAGAGGAGTATGATGACTCTGGTTTTGCTGTAGATGGCAAGAGTCATAGACTTCCCACACATGATGCATCTACTGCCACCACTTCCTCTAGTCATGTTGTTAAAGCAATAAAGTTCCAGGCTTCTTCTGCCAACTCACACTGACTGAGTTCCTAGGAAGGAGTCAAAAACTTCACAAAAACAATCCCAAAGTACACCTGCGGAATGGCAAGTTTGCCAAGATGTTGTCTTTTGTAGAAAACTGAGGTTTCAGAGAACTGAACTGTGTAGCTCCATGCAGGAATATCCCAAACCGCAGTTATTTTTCCAGGACTGCTGTGCCTGAATTGTACAAGCAGGTGGTTAGTGTGGTGGGCAAAGGGCTGAAAAAGTGCATATATCACAGCTCCCGTGATTCCAGCGACATTTTGACAGGCTTATTTCCTGGTGCCTTTTCATTGGCTGCGTTGTACAGCTCCTCCCAGTGACAGCCTTTATATACTCTGGGCTGTCACTTGTTGGTTGCCCTTTCGTGGTGTACCTGATGCCTAGCGCTTGTTCCATTGTTTTGATACCAGTGTATGACCCGGACTGCCTGACTACGCTATTCGTTACTGTTCCTGCTTCTGTGTACCAATTCGGATTGTCTGACGTTCCTGCTTCCTGTTCTGACCTGGCCTGGCTGACGTTCCTTCTCCGTGTACCGAATCGGCTTGGCTGAAGTTCTTGCTCCTTCCGTGCCCGGCTGGGTGAAGATCCTGTTGTTCCGGTTGCTGTCCTTGCTCTGTGCACTGTTGCTCTCGTTATCGTGCACCACAGAGCTACGGTACTCCGTTACCGCCTGTGGTTCAGTCCGTGGGTTCGAGTCTCATTGTGCCAGTCATCCTCCACACCGTTCACTTGATCGCTTGGTCTTTCACTCTTGGGTTCCGTTGGGCGCATCCGGTTGCCTTCCGTATTCAGACCATAGCGTTCATTAACCCCTCCTGGGGTGGTGCCTTGTGCCGCTACTTGTTCCACCACTGTCATCCTCATTACCGATATACTCGATCGCTTGGTCTTCCGCTTCCACATTCAGACCATAGATTTCATTAACCCCTCCGGGGGTGGCACGGGCACACGGTGGTGGATAGTCTCAGTTGGGCATACATTCCTGGCACGAGCACTGACTCACTCTGTTGTAGTCTCCGGTGGGCGTCCACCATTGCAACCTCCCCCTCAGGTGATCCTTGCCTGCTCTCTGCTGATGTCCTGTCACTGTCACTATCTCTGCCTAGACAACATTGTGCCTCCTCTTATCTGGGCAAACTGAGTCAGTGGCTCCACTGGTATCTATGGACTCTCTTACATTGTATCATTCATAAATTACCTGACGTGTGTCAGTATTCTGTTGTACATACTGGACCAGTGTGGGTTATATTTGCTAATGTAACCTATCCTGTGTCAGTTATTTACTCCTATATGCTGGACCCGTGAGGGTTACGTTATTCCTTGTGTACTTTAAATAAAATTGTGTTTTTTACCAACATTTCTGAGTGTACTGAACCGTAACAGTATATGGCAAGAAAATCCACTTGACAATGGATATGTGGACAAGTAGGCAGAGCACAGACTATATGACTGTGACTGCTTACTGGGTTTCCCTCCCAGCACCAACAGTGGACAACACTAGCTTACAGCATCAGGTGAAAACCAGTAATCATGCTGCTGGTTGTGGCAGTATGATTAAAAGGTGGTAGCCCATACCATCGTCTTGCCACCTTGTGCATGCAGAGTTTTGAGAAACAGTTCCACAAAGCTGTAGATGTTCTGAGTAAGCTAGAGCAGGTGATAGAGGAATGGCTTGCACCCCGCTCCTTAAAAGCTGTTTTTTTGTCTGCTAATAACGGCTCCAACATAATTTCTGCTTTGAGAATAGGTGGTATGGTGCATGAGCCTTGCTTTGCCCATGTGCTAAATTTAGTTGTGACCAGATTCCTGGCAGAATCTGAAACCCTCAAAGAGATGCTTACTATTGCCAGCAAAATCTGTGCCCATTTTAGTCGCTCCTACAGTGCACACAAAGCTTTATATGTCATACAAGAGCGTAACAACCTGCCCCATCACCAGCTGAAAATGGAGGTACCTACCAGGGGTAATTCCACCATGCACATGATAGACCATTTGTATGAGCAGAATAAGGCATTTAGCAAGAACACCATGCAAAACTGGAATACTTTGGAGTAAGCCTCTTTGTCACTTGGCTAATGGCAACTAAACCTCAGGCCTCAGAAGAAGTAGTGGGAAATGTAGTAGCTAACAATATATATATGAGCACTCATCACAAATACTCCTGAGACGTATTCCATGCACAAATATGCATAGTGTGCAAATAGATCTCACCAATAATCATCAAAGAAAAGAAGAGATCACATTACAGGCACTCTCACTTCTTCAAATGTATTTAAAAATATCATATATAAATTATTCCTCAAATAATATCAAGGTAGCATTGTATAATATTGTGACATACCCAAAAAAAGAAAACCCCACTTACAGAAATGAATCCCCATAAAAACATATTATACTGCAAACATATTACACCCTATTACCAAAAGATCCTAATTTCAGGCAAAGTAATAGCTGAGCCCAAGCCACAAAAAATAGTATGCATACACTGAAAAAGATCTAAAGTCCACCAAAATTTGATCGTATTCCTTCTCATTAATATGGTGTATATATAAAAATCTTCAGCCACAAAGATCACAGTACAGTGTATAGCCAGTCAGCATAGGAATAGCAGCAATATATAAATGCAGGTTTGTTGAACAAGCATTAGTGAAGCCAATAAGAAAGCAAGCTAAATTAGTGCAGGCATGTAACAGGTTAATTCTCCACAGCTTTGTAAACAGGTAGGTCCATAACAAGTTAATGCTCCACCACTGAATAGGCAGATATCTTCATAGCCCATATGGATGTATAAAACATTGTGCACAGATAAAGTTCATGCAGATTAGAACACAGCAATGATCTCACCACTCTGCTGCCGCTCCTTTTTTTGTATAATCTTTTCTGTGTAATAAACCATGCAATCCAGGCACTTGTACTTGAAGTCACGTCTCCTCTGCACTTGAAGTTCAGCGCTGCATCAGTCAACTGCAGTTGCATATATACATCAGACCAAACATACTGGCATCACTGGGATGGTTCTCCAACATGTTTCGCCCACCAGTGTTGGGCTTTATGAAGGTGACAACTAACGTTGTTTTATATATATATATATATATGTTAGGTTCCTTCACAATGTTACACATGTAGCCACAGGGAGGTCAGCACCTAACCTCTTGAGTGCTAGAGGGGTGATCAACGCATTGGTTGACAATGAGAGGGGTATCCCTCTGGCACTCAAAGGGTTAACTGAGGATGAACACAATACAACAGGGTTACATTGTACAGGTCCACAGGGGTCAGCTCACACATCATAGTTCAACTAAGACAAACTGACAAAATGATTGCATGTACAACACATAGGCCTCGAACACAAAAACACTAGGGCCTCAAAACACACAAATGCACCACTGACACAACAATGACAACTGAGTAAAAACAATGTCTGCAACACATAGAGGCAAAGCAAACCCACAAACAAAGATAGATGACAGCAACACAAGCAACTGGAGTACACATGTCACCCACCATGAAAACCACAACAAGGACACATCCAACATGGCATGATTGAGCTTTAGTTATTATACGTGTCTGGAAGAGTGGGGCTGGCAAGGAGGTATTCCTTGCCATCACCACTCTTCAGGATACATACCTAAGCACCCAGATGAGGCAGCTGAGAGAGGCCAGTAGATCCTCCAGATACTTGAGGAGGTTGCAGCTGGATGTGTGGAGGAATACAACCACCCTACATGCAATAGAATCCCAGAAAAGCCATCTTAACAACTGAAATAAAGCAATGTTGGACTGGAATGATGAATATGCTTGACCAGATGCTGACGAAAATGAGGAAATGGAATCACATGGAAAGGCTGCAGATGGAGAGGGTACAGCAATCCATGGAGGGGTCAACTGCAACTACGTCCCCCTCTGGTGTGACTCCACACCAGCTCTAAGAGCAACTACAGTCACTATACAGTCATTAAGGACATCCACCTCTGCAGCCCCTTTCAAAGTCCCACCCCTAAGGTAGAAATAAAAGAGCCCTATTTGTCATATTTCCCCCAAATAACATTGCACTTATTGATCCCAATTATGTATTTTAATATTTCTGGTTTCTTACAAGGTCAGTAGCAGAGATGTCTCCAATGCATTGCAAAGTAATGCAGTGAACACAACTCCTGCACATATTACTTGCTTGTTAGGTGTTGGAGCATTGGTAAGCACACACACCACATAAACTGTTGTCCAGTTTCAACTTACAATCCGCCTAGCAAACCAATATAACATGAAGGTGTTGTTTGCATGTGTTATATACTGTGCCAGCTATGTAGTTGTGATGGTGTAGTAGGCAGTATCAGGCTGTGTATGCCAGTCATCCTGTGTAGTGAAACAGATCATTATGTGTTGTGTGAGTGTGTTTGCACACGTTTTATTCCTGTATTATACTCATGGGTGAAGTGGTCCATATCGCCACCCCTCTCAAGGTATCCTCATCCTCTGCAATCCAGATAGGGAACGTTTAGTGCTGAATATGGGGTGGACATCATCTTTGATCATCTCAAATAGGTCAATGATGCTGTGTGATGTCAACCTGTAGCTGTCTCTCATTTCAGCATTTGTCATTCTGAATAGCATGACCCTTGTGCAGAATATCCTGGATCTTTGTGTTCATCTGCTGTCCCTGTGGCAGCCGTTGAAGATCAGGTTACAGCAGCTGAGATGATGCTGCCTGGTGTGGTCCTCCAGCTAGAGTTGGGCTTCTGTCTGGCTCGCCAGCCAAAGCATCAGTGCTCGCATCAACAGGGTGATATTCTGATGTTGCAGGCTTAAGAGTTGCCAACTAGAGGTTGGCATTTCAATAATAGATACATCTGATGTGGCATGCTTAACAAATATCCAAGGAGGTTGTGTGAGACCTCCTCCTCCCAAATACACTTTTGACACCCTCAGCAGTGCTCCTATGCTGTTCTGTCTCGGGCTGTCATCTATATGACCACCGTTGGAGTGACATATTTGCACTAATTGTGGGACCCACAAAATCAGAGGGGTGTCCATTAGAAGGGGAGGCTGAGAGATCTCAGGAACAGGTTGAGATATATGGCTGATGTGGCATACTTAACCCTTTGGCTATCAGATAGGTATCCAACACATTGCAGTGTGTTGGATACCTCTCTGTCAGTCAAAGGTTTAAGCAAGCCACATCAGCCATGTATGCAAAAAAGTGTACAGAAAGATCTGTGTAAGAATATACTCAGGTGAGAATATAAAAATGTTACATAAATAACCAAATGATTCATAAATAAACTAAATTAAAAAGGAGAATCAGTTATTACAAAAACACTAATGTACTGAAAAATAATAAACTCTTGAAAAGATGTCACAAAAAACAGAAATGGGAGACAATCTATGAACACAGATGACACCAGAACAGAGCCAAAAGGATCCATAGGAAAGATTCCCAAATAGGCCAGTAGGAAGAGGGAGAAAATAAAAGGTATAGCCAATGCTGTATTAGGAGAAGAATGTGACTCCCTCAGTATAATCTGATCCTCAGATGCCTTTTATAGAACATATAACATCTGATGAAGAGAGTACAGATCCATAATGTTTTCAACCTCAAAATGATTTACCTCAGGTGGGGAATCTTTGTTTTTTACATGACTGAACTGAAAGAAAAAACTGAATTATTTGAAATGTTGTTCACATCAATAGATACCCATAAAACCATACTGGTGCCGATTAGAAGAGAAGGATGAGAGATCTCAGGAACAGGTTGAGCTATATGACGATGTGGCATGCTTAACCCTATGGGTGCCTGAGAGATATCCAATGCATTACAGTGCAATTCATTGGATACTTCTTTGTCAGTCAGAGGGTTAAGGATCGGCCTGCACACAACACCACAAATGTAGTAATCACAAAAGGTATGTTTGAGTATCCCATCAGTTATGGTACCTTTTGAGATTACTGCTTTTATGGTGTTGTGTGCAGGGGAACCCTCAACCCTTTGACTGCCAGAGAGGTATCCAACGCATTGTATTGTAATGCATTGGATACCTATCAGGCAGTCAAAATGTTAAGCATGCCACATCAGCCATATATCTCAAACTGTTCCTGTGATCTCTCAGCCTTCCCTTCTAATGGGCACCCCTCTGGTTCTGTAGGTCCTACAATTAGGGCAAATATGTCACTCCAGTGGTGGCCATATAGATGACAACCCGAGACAGAGCAGAATAGGAGCACTGGTGAAGGCGTCAAACAGTGTATGTGGGAGGAGGAGGTTTCGTACAACTTTCCTCTAGTGGCGACCCTTAAGCCTGCAACATCAGAATCTCAACATTTTGATTCGGGCTTTATGATTGTGCCCATTTGATGGTCGCCAACTACAGGGGGATATTTCAAAAGTAAACCGCTCCCTTGCTGTTGCACTCTCCCTTCTCTGATGTCTTTGCAGGAATTGCAATAGAAACATACTTCTCATAATGTCTCTGAGTGGTCTCACTGTAAACATGCCACATATGAGGATGCTGAGATGTTCTTTTAAGACAGTGGTAGGTTGTTGTCCAGGCATGGTCATCAGGTAGGGAGTGACCAATAGGAAGGTGTGTTTTGTCCAGGTAAGTGTTTTGCGGTGTGGCTGTTGTTGTTTGTGTGATTTGTTGTACTTTTGGTGCAACTGTCAGGTGTGTGTGTGATGTTGTCAGGTTCACCTTGGGTTTCCTCTTGCTGGTGATGTTGCACCATGCTTTAGGATTGTTTATTGTGTCGTGTGTACATATATATTGTTATGTGTTAATCCATGTTGTTCCAAGATACGGTGTGAGGGATTGTGTTGGGCTGCTTTGTCAACTCCTTGTCCTTGACGGGGTTGATGGGTTACTGTTGCTTGTCTGGGATTTGTCTGCAGAGCATTCCCATTTTCTGGGTGGTTCCTTGGCTTTGCAGTGGTAAATTTTGCCATTGCTGTCCTTGTGCTATGTGCTTAGTGTTGTGTGAACTGTTGACTCCCTTCTTTCTTTTGTTCAACGGTGGGTATTTCTTCCATTGTGTGCTATACTCCAATAAAAACTGGGTGCAGAATTTCATCCAATAAATGTATCTGTTTACCATGCGTTGGCACTGACTGCACGGAATTGACTGGCTTCTGGATATAGTTGTTCCATAGTTCTCAATGGGCGAATAATTAATGGCCGTTGTCATTTTAAAAATTCCTGCTAGCTGTTCATAGCATGGGTAATTGAATGGCTTACTGTGCTTAAAAAACTGCCAACAGCTGTCTTTTTTTTGTTTTTTTTTGGCGTCGGAGGCAATAGAATCAAGACCAAACTCTCATGACCTCTGAAACTCTCCATTTCTGATTGGCAGATGTTTCGTTTCAACAGTTACTGTCCTATTTTCCTATTATGAAGCTGTCACTGAACATATTCGCTTTCATATTCAGGGTCATAGTAATATGGCCAGTCAGAGATAGGAAATGGCTGGGAGAAGAAGCAAGCTGAAAGAAAAGAAAATAATTCCTCTATACTTTTTTATTAGGTTATCATTTGTCAAGTTTAAACATGTTAAAGTAATCAAAGAAAATTATTACTTAAAAATCACAATCTTCTCTACCAATTATATTCAAAGTTAGTTCCACTTTAAAAACAAAAGACTTTGCTTCATACAGCTCTCAGTATGAGTGAGCAAAGTGCAGGAAATGTTCTTTTTTTTATCATTTTCTGTTTTATATTTGTTGTTGAAGGTCTGTTAAATATGTTTTTAGATGGGATGTCATTAGCCTTATCAAAGTTAAAATTACATGTTTGCTTACAGAGACTTTGGATTTTATGGATAAAAGCAACGTAGAGTAAATCTGGAACACACCAATGACACCGCAGGAACAAGTAAACATCCCCCCAATTTCCATTGCATTCTGTAGAGCTTTTAACTTGAATGACAGATAGCTCCCCAATGCAGTTGGAAAAGCTGTGTCTGCAATTATCTTCTTCTTTCCCCCATCTTCCTGCCATTTCTCACTCCTCTTCCCTTTCTTTCTCCCCTTATACCCTTTTCAGTTACTACTTTTCACAGCTCTCTTCCGTTTCTTACATCCATAAAATGACAAGCAGGGTCCCTGTCTGCTTGATAAAGCATGGTAACATAGTTGATGAGGCTGAAAAGAGACACTCATCCATCAAGTCCAGTCCATACCAAATCACCCCTGTTGATCCAAAGGAAGGCAAAAAAAAAAAATTAAGCCATTTCCAAATAAGCTTCATGTGGGTAAAGCAAATTCCTTCCTGACTCCAAATGGCCATCAGGTAATTCCCTGGATCAATAACCAATCTGCTCTGAAGACAACTGTCATAATTCTCAATATTATTGTGTGCTAGATAGGTATCCATTACTTTTTTTGAAAGCAGTTATTACAACATCTGCAAGCACAGCATCTTGTGGCAAAGAATTCCATAGCTTTACCACCCATACTGTAAAGAATCCCTGCCTTTGTTTTACTTGAAAGTGCCTTTCATCTAGTCTTAATGGATGAACTCTTGCTCAGCTCATTGAGTAAATAAATAATTGGAGAGTTCTTTGTATTTACCTGAATATATTTGTAAATATTTGACCATGATTCCCTGGAAGCAACCATTTTGAACATTTGCATTTGATATTCAGCCTGAGTCAGTAGTAGTGGCTATTGACTGAGCTTACAACACTGAGGCATCCTTGTCTGCACATCTCTTAAAAGCAATCTTTTTGGATGTCTTTATTTGGTAGGCCACAGACCAGGTGATCTCTCACAGGTTGCTAAAAATAGAGTCAAAGCTGCAGGTGAATGCAAGGCATCATTGTACCCCAATATATCTATATAGTTTCTTCCTGGAGCTATTGTCTTTAAAAAGTATCACAACATCTCTGCAATCTCAAGAGTTTTAGGATGAAAATAATAATTTCCCTGAAAGTTCCCTAATAATTTCCCTAAAATAAATTTCTGTTGGCTTAACAGGTGTTAATAGAGCCTTCAAAGTTTCATAAGGTTTTGTTCCTATGAACTTGTTTAATCTTAGAAATATTGTTTATATGCACAAATTGTTTAAAACATTCCACATAATAAGACCAAGTCAGTGGTGCCTGATTGAACTCTTGTGTAGCCCCAGTGGCAGTCCTCGATCATTGTAGACATTTGGCAGGGCGACATTTGTCAAACATCACTGGAAGACACACTCACTGAGTAATCACACAGTTAATAAGGTTGAAAAAGACACATCTAACCACTGCAAATTCCCTATTATTGATTCAGCGGAAGACAAACCCCCACTGTATCCATTTTCAGTTTTGCCTAAGAATATTACCTTCAACAAGATGCCAGTACTTTTTTCTTTGCTTAAGGGGTATCCCTATATCAACTTATAAGCAGTATCTGTCACAACAGTCTCCCAAGACAAGCAATTCTGTACTAAGTAGCAGTCTCTCTTTGCAGTTTGGTCCCCTCTCAGATAGGCAGTTGAGATGGACAAAATTGTTTGCTCAAAACAAAAAAAGAAGGAAAACAGCATGTTTCGCCTTCTACAGGAATTCTGCTTTCATGACAATTTTCCTCCCACTGCTAAAACTACTGAAAAACATGAAAACATTCACAGATGCATGTTAAAAGGCAGATTTTCCTACTTTTCTGATATTTTTGCACAATTTTCCCCTCCTTGCCTTAGTATAAAAGGGTGTCATGGAAAGGCTGTGTTGTCAGTGTGTGCTAGGCAGTGGAGAGAGCTAGAGGTGTAACAGCCTACCTACAGGGTAGCTATAAGGAGAGTACAAGTGTTGCTTAGGTTCTGCATAGGTGATACCTACTGGTGCTGCTTACTTATGCTGCATACTAGGATACTTTAAGTCACTTTGTTTTGTGTGATTTCTTTAAAAACATAACAAAAAAATCTATTTTTTTTTTATTTTGTCATAGTTTTTTAATATAGTTTGTAGGTCAGGTAGGGACGTATGTGTTTATTGACTAGTTACTAGGGATGGGTGTAAATTTTCGCCTCAAATCAAAATTGGCGAATAATAGCACTTCCAACCTGGCGAATAATTTCCAGCAAAAAGTACAGTTTTTCTGCTTTTTTCGCCTAGCTCATTCCATTGAAATCGATGGCAACATTGAATTTACACAGACACATAGCAAATGTTGTTTTATTCCCCAGAGGCATAGTATAAAATGGGTATGAGGGTATGTGTGTTGGTGGAGTGTGGGGAAAGAATCAGTTGAACAAGGAATGTTTTTTGGGGGGATTGCTTACTGGGATTGGGGTGGCAGAGCATAAAAAAATATTAAATATAATTAAAAAAACAAACAAAACATAAGACATAGTATAAAATGGGTCTGAGGAGGGTGCCTGTGTGGTGGGTGGAGTCTGGTGAAAGAATCGGGCAATTTGTTTTGCGCGTGTTTCTTGACTGGTATTAGGGGACAATTAACAGAAAAGTAAAAAAATAAGAAATGTGTAGGTAATGTGATAGAGAAAGCCACCCCATGATATAAGCTGCCACTGGAGTAGACTGATAATTGATGTGATAGAGTATTTTGTAGAGGATGATTTGTAAGATTTGTTGTTATAGGCCCAAGCCCTGTGGAAACACTGATTTTTAGGACTTATTCTTATTGACTTCTACTTATTAGCAGCACAATCCTTGAGGAAATATTGATTTGGGTAAGGAAACATTGATTTATAGGACTTGGACTTGTTTGGCACAAGCTCTAAGGAAACATTTATTTGTGTGACATTAGGGGACTAGGGGTGGGCAAAAAGTGTGAAAAATTTCCTGCATGACTTTTTGCAAAAACTTGCCGACTTTTCGCTTTTCCTGCGAAAAATTTAACCTTTCTGCCTATGCAAAAATGTTTTGCCTATTTTAACACATTTTTCTCCTATATTTCCTATAGGTACTATATTTCCCACTGTAAGATAACTTCTTCTGAGGGCTGAAGTTTAGAAATAAGTGGCTGAAAGTCAAAGTTGTGAGTCCTACAGCAACATATGGCTTAAAAAATGTGTTAGCATGCAGAATGCATTGTCCTTTGTCCACAAAACTAACTTTCTGCTTAAGTGACACTGGCACATATTCATGATGATATAAAGTAATAAAAAAAAATAAAGTACAACCTACAATGTGGCAGATGTGTATGGTAGTGGTGGTTGTGGGTGTATCACGGTGCCCGTATTATCGCTAGCGACATTGTGATTCAGTGCTACTTCCTGACTCCTTTTATTGGCTACTGTGGTTTTGCTTCACCCGGTGCTAGCCCTTAAATACTGAGCCCTGTCATTTCTGCAGTGCCCTTTCATGGTGTTCCAGTTGCTAGCGCTTGTTCCTTACTTCTCTGTGAATCCTGTGTATGACCCAGTCTGCCTGACTACTCTACCTGTATACGTTCCTGCTCTGTGTACCGACCCGGATTGGCTGACGTTCCTGCTCCGTGTACCGACCCGGCCTGGCTGACGTTCCTGCTCTGTGTACCGACCCGGATTGGCTGACGTTCCTGCTCTGTGTACTGACCCGGCCTGGCTGACGTTCCTGCTCTGTGTACTAATCTGGCCTAGCTCTCTGCTCCATCTGGTGATCCATGTGGAGGGCGTGCCTCCGGTACTCTCACTGTCTTCTGACAGTTCCTCTGGTTGCCTCGTTTACTCTGCTCCGCCAGTCCTGCTTACTGTGATCCAGTCTTCGGTTTATTTGCCTCGTGATCCTTACACTCTGGTGTTTGAGATCAGTCAGGTTGCACCACGGTATGCTTGACCTGTTCATCGCATATATTTCAAGGTTGGTTAGTTCCCTGGGTGCCTCGGTTGTCCCCACGGCTTGCAGCCGTTTTCAGGTCTGAGTGCTCGTTTAACCCCTTGTGGGTTTGTTCTGTTGCTTTTGGTCACAGTGAATTGCAGGCTACGGTGGCTTTACTCCATGCAATACCGGTTCAGTCACCCCCTGACTTTTCTGGCAGTTTGTCACCTGTCCAAGGTCTTCGTTCACCTCAGAGTGGCCTCTGTCGCTATTGTGTCATTTTCTGCGTAGAGTGTGTCCTGTGGGCCTCAGTACTATTAGGGCCTGTCCGTATCTCTTGGCCTAATAGCACCCAATTCTCCACTGTCTCTTCAAGGATTCACACGAACTGTAACCTGACCTGTGGCAGTGTTGTACCATTGTGTTTCACTGGACCCGTGTGGGTTACTAAGTACTACTGTAACCGGACCTGTGTCAGTATAATTTCTGTCAGTATATACTGGACCCGTGTGGGTTACTCTAATTTCTGTGTTTTCAATAAAACTGTGTTTTTACCCAAACCTTCCATGTCTGAGTGTCCTCAAAACCATAACAGTAGTAAGCAGGACTGCCGGAGCTGAGTAAACGAGGCAACCAGAGGAACTGTCAGTAGACAGTGAGAGTATCGGAGGCACGCCCTCAAAACGGATCACCGGATGGAGCACAGAGCCAGGCCAGATCGGAACACGGAGCAGGAATGTCAGCCAGGCCGGGTCGGTACACAGAGCAGGAACGTCAGCCAATCCGGGTCGGTGCAGAGAGCAGGAACGTATACAGGCAGAGTAGTCAAGCAGACTGGGTCATACACAGGATTCACACAAAAGTCAGGAACAAGCGCTAGCAACTGGAACACCACAAAGGGCACTGCAGAAATGACAGGGCTCAGTATTTAAGGGCTAGCACTGGGTGGACCAAAACCACAGTAGCCAATAAAAGGAATCAGGAAGTAGCACTGAATCACAATGTCACCAGCAATAACATGGGCACCGTGATAGAGTGACTGGCATGGTGTGATTTGTGTATGTATATTGTTTTTACCATTGTCTTACGCTATCCTTCTTCTCAGATTATTGACACACATTACTTATCAGTAATAGCAGTGGTCCCAAGTGGGGTAGATGGTGGCAACCCTTCTTCACACCCCTCCTCCACCTACTCATCTGATCTGCTGTTAATATATTTGTCCTGGCTTTGTCTGTCATGTGTGGTTTCTGCTACCTGATATTCAGATGGTATGAGATGTTGGTTCATTTTTAAGAATGTTAGTCTCCCAACATTGCTGCTTGATAGCCATGTCCTGCAGTCATTGACAATATAACAAGATGTAGCTGTCCTGCAAGTATGCAGAAACCATCTCACATGCAGTGGGACCACTTCTAGGAGCTACATGGTGTTCCTGTGTGTCAGTTACCAACCCATACTCAGGGAGAAAGTCCCAAAGAGATGTGCTACCACCACCACCAATGTTGGGTTTTTGCCACCCTTGCTGAGACCCATGAATTGCCCTGTGCTCCGAATGGGATATTCTGGTTGATGATGTAGCTGCTTCTGCTGGTTGAAATGCTTTGCTGCCTTCCATTTCACTATACTGCCTAGGTGTTTGTTGTGCCCTCACTTTCTCCCTCTCATCCTCTACAATGCAACCCTTCACTTGATCAATAAGCATGTCTCGATATTCCTTGACAGAATCAGATTCCTCAGAGAGTTGCTGCTGATCGTCATGACTCCTTGTTGTGAAAAACTGTTGATGGCCCTTTGGCAGAAATTCTTATTTTTTTTTGTTTAAAGCAGGGGTCCAGCAAAGTGGCAAGAATGTATTCCTCATTGCTTTGAATGGACACTATGCAAGGATCTTGTTCAAAGCATGCTAACATGTCCTTTACCAGCTGATGCATGTCTGTGTTATTCTGGTAAGAATCCTCAGCCATGCTCCTCATTTTTAAAAATATCAGTTATAGAATTTCACTAATTCCTGCCCCAATACAACTCATCAGCATGGTCGCCTCCTCAAAGGGTTTTAGCAGCTCACATACATCGCACATTAGTTGCCATTGGCTCCCTCCAAAGCCTTCCAGGTTTGCATAGCGTACTTGCTAATGGCCTTATTTTGCTTGTACAATTGCTCTAGCATGCACATGGTGGAATTCTACCTGGTACAGACCTCCATTTTCAGCTGGTGATGGGGCAGGTTGTTACACTCTTGTATGGAATATAGAGTGTTGCATGCACTGTAGGAGGGACTAAAATGGGCACAGATTTTGCAGGCAATAGTAAGCATCTCTTTGAGGGTTTCGGATTCTGCCTGGTCGCAATTAAATTTAGCACATGAGCAAAGCAGAGCATATGCAACATACCACCTATTCTCAAAGCAGCGATTATGTTGGAGCTGTTATCATCTGACACAAAACCAACTTTTAAGGAGTGGGGTACAAGCCATTCCTCTATCACCTGCTATAGCTTACTCAGAACATCTACAGCTTTGTGGGACTGTATCTCAAAATGCAACAAGCACAAGACGGTGTGACGATGGTATGGAATGTCCTGCTGCTGCTGCTGTCTTTTAATCACACTACCACAACCAGTAGCATGATTACTGGCTTTCACCTGATTCTGTAAGCTAGTGTTGTCCACTATTGGTGCTGGGAGGGAAACCCAGTGAGCAGTCACAGTCATATAGTCTGTGCTCTGCCCACTTGTCCACATATCTGTTGTCAGGTGGATTTTCTTGCCATACATACTTTTCAGCCCTTTGCCCACCAAACTAGCCACCTGCTTGTACAATTCAAGCACAGCCATCTGGGGAAAATAACTGTGGCTTGGGATATTCCAGTGTGGAGCTACACATGACATCAGGTCTCTGAAACATGGGTTTTCTACAAAAGACATTTGGCAACCTTGCCATTCCACAGGTGTACCTTGGGATTGTTTTTGTGAAGTTTTTGACTCCTTCCTAGGAACTCAGTCAGTGTGAGTTGGCAGAAGAAGCCTGGAACTTTATTGCTTTAACAACATGACTAGAGGAAGTGGTTGCAGTAGACACAGCATGTGTGGGCAGTCTATGACTCTTGCCATCTCCTACAGCAAAACCAGAGTCATCATACTCATCTGCAGCAGGAGCCATAGGTGTTATTGGGACTGAACTAACTGTTGATAATGGCAGTAGCACACTCTCCTACACATAAATAACTTCACTACTTCTTTTTTCTGCCCTAGAGCCCTGGAAACTTTTTAAAGTGCTTCTGCTGCTGGTAGTGGAGGAACCTTTGGCCTGCTGATATTGTGTCTCCCAGTCAGACCTGTGGTTGTGCTTCAGGTGGAATCTCATAGAGGAGGTGCCTGGGTGAGAGCCTGCTTTACCCCTGCTCACATGCTTTTTTACACAGGCAACAGATAGCAACATGCTTAGCTTGAGGATCCTGAGTGAAGTATCTCCATACTCTGGACTTCATGGACTGACGGGTCCCTGAGGTGCTGCTGCTGCTACTACTACTACCAGGGCTAGATGTTGATGCAATTCTACTGCCACTACTACTAAGTGTCAAAGGTGCAGCACTTACAGCAGCAGAGGCACTCATCACATCTAACGTTGTGGATGTTAACCTGTGTTGCTGTTGCTGGGTAATCTAAAACAGGTGTATGTGTGGTTGAGTGGGACTTGGACTTTGAAGAGGCGATGATGCTGATGATGACTGATAGGGCGACTGTGTGCTTTTTGACATCAGTGCTTGTCCAGGGTCAGATTTTCCAAGGGCTTTCTCAAACAGTTTATAGACAGGCACAGTGCTCATTAAAAGTGGTGGAAGATTCAGCCTTTGACTTTCTGCTAACCTTATAGCCCTGTCATCATCCTCACTCTCAACTTCATCTTTATCTTAACAAGAGAAGGTTGCTGGAAGGATATATTTTAGATCTGTATCATCATCAGTCATCATTAGGTCATCCTCAGCATCAGCATCACCTGACACTTCTTGGCCACTACCCTTATAGTCCTCTAAGCTTTTGGAGGTCTCAAACAATTTATTTTTACTTTTATTGTAACAAAGTCCCCTACTACGGGTGTTTTGGTGCTTGTGTCATGGTTCCCAGGAATAAACCAGGAGTCAGTACGGTAAATAAAACAATCTTTTATTAGAATAATACCAGAAATGCATGTAAACAGATAACACACAGAGGGTGATCAAAGAGGCAAGCACTCTATCAGAAATAGCAGTCGGCCAATAGATCCACCACACTGTCCAAGACTAGGCCTCAGCCCACTGGAGCCTCGAGGTAATCCAGAACACCCAAAGGACTAGCACTGACTCAGCCTGCAGTCAGTAAGCTAGGAGTCTGATAGAGCCCCAGGTCCGCACTAGGATGGGTTTCTGTGGCGCGGGGACCAACACACGGAGGAAACAGGCAGAGCCCCCTAGTCAGCACCAGAAAGGATAGTCAGACAAGCTGGATCATACACGGAGCAGGTAGTCAGCCAGAGCCACAGGTTTGCACCAGATAGGATGTCCACTGAAGCGTTGGTATGCTGGAAGCACAGTGGACACATTCCCAAGTCAACATCAGAGTGGGTAGTCAGACAAGCCAGGTTATACACGGAGCGGGTAGTCAGCCAGAGCCACAGGTTTGAACAAGAAAGGATGTCTAATCCAAATTGGAACACACAAGGAGAATGGTCAGACAGAGCCACAGGTCAACACCAGAATGGATGGACAGACAGGCCGGCTCATACACAGTTCAGTTAGTCAGCCAAAGCCACAGGTCCGCACCAGATTGGGTGTCTGCTACACAATGGGAGCAGGCAAAAGAGTAGTCAGACAGAGCCACAGGTCAGCACCAGAATGGATGGTGAGACAAGCCAGGTCATACACATAGCCCAAGGGAAACAGAACTATATTGTACAACAACGGAAGGGCAGCTGAGTCAGGACTCAGTCAGCCCCTTAAACCCCTCCTCAGGAAGTAGGTAGGAGGAGCAGCTCAGAGGGATGAAGTAGGCAGGAGGAAACTACAGGAAGTAAACACATAAAACAGAGACAATGACTTGTTGTCGTCTTCAGTGTTCTTATATGGTTCTTTATGTGTACTGGCACTAGAGGTGCTGGAACTAGTTTTGCTGGGACCTTGACAAACTGCATCCTCCCTTGGAGTAGAGGGATCATCATAATTGATTGCACCATCTGCAGCAACCATTGCTGCAGTCAGTTTTTGTACTACTGCTTTACTGTCATGTCCCTGCACTGCTCTACCCCTCCCCTTTCCTCTTCCTCTTGTGCGTTTGCTGGACATTACGCCACTACACTGTGTTTTTTTACTGTACTTTACACAATACAACTGATGAAGCTGTATGATGCCTTGCCTAAGCCCAGTCATCTGTCTGTCACTGTCACTTAATATATTTAGTTATTGATTTTTTCATTTTTTTTTTACTTTTTTATTTCTTTTTTTTATTTTTAATTGTCCACCCTGTCTTATCACAGTCTGAACAAAAAAATTATAACTGAAAAACAAAATAAACAACGTCTTTCCCCCGACTTCCCCACCCAGCACAGAGACAATAACAGCAAGATCAGCAAGCAAATAGGTCCCTAACTGTGTGTGTCTTGCCATTCAGTCACATGGAATTTTGGAGTATTTGGGGTCAACCTCCGTCCTCCCTTCTTCTCCCCAGAGTGCCCCACTGACTCTCCTAATAGAGACAAAAAATGTCCTACCTAAAAGATTACCTAAACTAAACTTCAATTCCCCTATCTTCTCTAGCTCAAAAAACATACTACTCTCTCCTTTCACAAACACAAAATTGCATGCTGTGAAAGCCTGACAGCAAAAAAGGTGGGGAAAAGCAGAAAAACTGCACTTTTTGTGGGAAATTATTAGTCAAGTGGAAAGTGCCATTGTTCGCCGATTTCAGTTTGAGGCAAAAATTTTCACCCATCCCTATAGGGGACCCTCTGTTACATTTCTCACCTCCTCCAACTTGTGAGATGCGTGTAATAGAGCAGCAACAGCAGCAAGGAGGTGGTGGTGATGATGATTGTGGTGGGGAAGCTGGGGTGGAATAGACATTAATGGCCTTTGTAACTGAGAAGGAATGGAAGACAAGGATGAGGATGGGCATCACCACCACCACCACCAGAAATGAGCTTCTGGAATTTGTGGAGTTTGCAACTGCTCTAATTCCTGCTGCTGCTGAGTTGCAAAGGCAGTACTTGGTTTATCTTGGAATAATTTCACAATGGGGACCCTAAGTATTATGGTGTTTGGTTAGAGTTGTGCCAGGTGTTTGATGTGAATGCAGATGTGTCCATTGTTCCCAGTCCTTCCCTTATTTACCACAAACAGTGTGCACATTGCAGCTGCTGATGAGAGGCACAGTTCCTGCTCTCAAGGTAAAATGTGTATTCTAACAACACAGCAGAAGAGCAAGAACAGTAGTCACAAATTCCGCAATGACACTGGGCATTTGACAATGGGCAGTAGCCACTGGCCACCATAACATGACCTGCTGACACTAGGCCATTAGGGCATATCTTTTTTTACTCAGGTCTTGTTCTTTCCCACACAAACCAGAGGTCTGCAAAAAAAAAAAACAACAATTTTGGGGACTTGTTTCTAACAAGCCTAAGTCCTACAAATCACTGATTTTACCACATGACAGGAGGCTTCATATTTTGCTTATCTTCCTTTACTGAAATATCCATAGCAGCACAGATCATTTACATAACCAATCAAAAAACAGCACCACAGGCCATAAAGGACCCTCCTTACTGAAACTCCTCCTCTTTCTTGCTGCTCCAACAAGCTGCACAGGTCAGACTACCTCTTCTTGTTTGTTTTTTTTTGCTGTATTTCTGTATTGTTCATTAACTGTATTTTTATTTCTACCTATCTATGTGTTGGGTATGTGTTTTCTTTGTCTCAACTCTGTTCAGGGTTTTTTGTTTTGTTCTTATTGTATCTGGCTGTATTTAATTTACTTTCAGCTCTTTTGTTTTCACCCATTATATCATTTTACAAACTTAAATATTCTGTACTGTGGGTTTTGGGTTTGAGCCTGCTTTGTTATCTACTTGGGGATTCATTCTTTAACCCTTAGGTTGGGTTTTCGTGGTAAATCACTGATTCCTCATGGCTTGTGATGATTACATGCAAACTGATAAAAATTATCTGTGATTCCTCAAGGCTTGTGATGCTAACAAGCCAAATTTATAAAAATGATCTGTGATTCCTCAGGGCTTGTAACGCTAACAAGACTAATTGCTAAAAAATGATTTGTGATTCCTCAGGGTTTGTAATGCTAACAAGCCAAATTGATAAAAACAATCTGTGATTCCTCTGTGTTTGTGATGCTAACAATCCAAATTCCTACAAAACAATGTTTCCTCAGGGCTTGGGCCTAACACATGTCTAAGTCCTACAGATCAATGTTTCCTTAGGGCTAGTGCCTAACACAAGTCTAAGTCCTACAAATCATCCTCTACAAAATACTCTGTCCTTTCAAGTATCAGTCTGCCCCACTCATAGCTTATGTCAGGGGGTCCCTGTCTGTGTCATGTTATGCACCGATTTATTATTACATTTTTTTTATTAACTATCCCCCCAAACCCAGTCAACAAACCCCACCCTGTTTAACTGATTGTTTCTCCAGACTCTACCAAAACAGACATCATCATACCCCCTTTATACTATGCGTTTGGGAAATAAAATAACATTTGCTGTGTGTTGTGTGTAATTTAAATGGTCCCACTGATTTCAATGCAATGAACTAGAAGAAAAAATGGAAAAACTGCACTTTTCGCTGGAAATTATTCGCCAAATGGGAAGTGCCATTATTCACAGATTTTGGTCTGAGGAGAAAATGTTCACTACCTACTTACAAGGATCATCATAATGACTCCGCATTAGGATTAGGAGTACTCTGTCTAGAGTCTACACTATGGAGATACTTGAAAACTAAACATATTGCCATCGCTTTTTGTCTAAGGTGTGTGAGCAGGATTAAAGTTGGTTATTTTCTAGGCACATTGCCTTTAAGGTCCAACATGAAGCACAATCATAGGTTTGACTGGGATGAACTGTAAAAGGTCAGTGATGGTGTCAATATTGGTGGGAGGACAAGAAGTGGCCAAGGCAGGCAAAGTTCTGGCAGTACTACTGTTTCAGATGTGTCTACAGAGAGTGGGGCATCTTTTTCCATCAGTAGTAATAACCAAATTCTCTTCCTTTTGCTGTTTAAACTGATGATAATGATGATAATGATGATGATAATAATGAGTTAGCCTGTGTACTTGACCACTAGCATCAAATCACCACCACCACCTCCACCACCACAACTGAAAGCAATACCACCAACCACCACAACCTTTTCACCAGCCTTTATCACTAGTATCCCAGTGATTAGTACTCATCATTATAATGTACATAGACTTAAAGTTCCTACAAAGACCCGCCAACCCACAATTGCTGAGTGCTTTCAAAGAACTTAAAAATGCTAGAGGTTGACTTGCTGCCTTTTTTCATTTGTTGAAAACAAAGGTTTTAAAGAACTGATATGAGTTGCACCCAAGTGTTGTATCCTATTTTTCAAGGATGTGTGAGCCAGAATTGTACAAGCAGATGGTTAGTGTCGAGGGCAAAGGACACAGGGACCCACCCTGCTAACAAATTTTTCAAGGTATATTTTGGCTGTAGGACTCCACCTGCTTAAATGTTTTAATTTAAGCTGTTGAGTTTTCCGCTTCAGCCCTCAGAAACTGTAGTACTGAAGCAGGATATATTGCAGCCATAGAAAGCATAGGTAAAAAAATGACAGCATTCTTACATGAACTGTAATGTCATTGGCAAAAATAAATGTTATGTATTTTCTAATGAGTACCATTGATTGGGTAATAATAACACCTATTATTTCAGCTGTCGATTTGGTTAATTCCAAGAACGTGCGTTGAAAGCGCTTTGAGTCCCACTGGGAGAAAGGTGCTATATAAATACTAGTTATTATTATTTTTCTATGGGTGGGAATTTTCACCGGAAATTGCTAACACAATAAGCCTCAAACCTTTCCTCTCTGATGTATGAGATCCCAGTTCCAATTTCTCAAGGTATATATGCCTCTCTGCCCAAACCAGTGATCATTAAAGAGCGGAAAGGGAGTTTACCAAATATTAAAGTTACTTCCACTACTACTACTACTGCCATTCATAATAATAATCATTTATTTATAAAGCACCAACAAATTCCACAGTGCTGTACAATAGTTATCCAAGAATGCATATTCATTATACAACATTTTTAAATAATAAAATAACTCCACCTGATAGCTAAGAATAGAAATAGGTAAATATTATGGCCTCCAATTGGCTGGATGTGTACTTACGCACCTCCCAGCCAGTCAGCTTCTAGTGTGGGAGGGATGATGAAACCTGATACAAGCTGATTGGCTGGGAGGTGCATGAGCACACATGCCAGACAATTGTAGGCTGGAATCCATTTGAACGGACACTGGCCATATAAACAGACTATCATGGTGCCCGTGATCCCTGCTGCAGTGTGGCGGCATTGCTACTTCCTTGTTTCCGATTCTGGATTCTTATTGGTCCCAAGACCTGACTCCGCCCAGGGCCAGGCCTTTTATACAATGTCTTATCGTTAGTTGGGCGCCCTTTCATGGTGTACCTGAACCTAGCTCTAGTTACTGCTGTTTCTCTGTTTGTGTATGACCCGGCCTGCCTTACGACGCTCCTGTGTATCCTGATCTGCTACTGCATCTGTTGCTGACCGGACTGGCTGAAACCCGCATCTGCTGCTGACTGGAATGGCTGATAACCCGTTTCCATTGCTGACTGAACTGGCTGAGAACCCACTACCGTTGCTGACTGGACTGGCTGAGAACCTGCTTTCGTTACTGACTGGACTGGCTGAGAACCCGCTTCCTTTGCTGACTGGACTGGCTGAGTACCTGCTCCTGTTGCTGTATCATACTGGCTGCTACTGCTTCTATGGTGGTACTGTACATACGGAGTACTGGTTTCCATGCTGTCAACAGCCGGGCTGAGTTACTCGTTCACGTTGCTAACTGGTTGATCCACTGTCACTGGCTGTGCTCACTCCTGGTTGATGGTTATAGGCAGCCTCCCCGGGTGCATTATCACTCTGGTTGAACCTCGCCATCACCCTAGAGTACTAGGGCCGGTTCACACTCTCGCCCTGCTTTTACGTACCTTTTTGGCCTGCGTGCTAGTGAGCCAGCTGAAGTGTAGTGGTCTGTCTCCTTGTGATCCGTACTACCGGACATCCTTGGTCAGTATTCATGGCCTGTTGCCTCCATATTACCCTTGCATTCTAGGGTTCCTGCTGCCATATCAGTGGGTCGTTGCTTCCATTCTACCCAAGCGTTCTAGAGTCCCTGCTGCCAGAAGCAGTAAGTCATTTGCCTCCATACTACCCTAGCATTCTAGGGTTCCTGCTGCCAGTTTCAGTAGGTCAGTTGCCTCCTTACTACCCTAGCGTTCTAGGGTTCCTGCTGCTAGTATCCGTGTATTCCTTGCCTCCTCACTACCCTAGCGTTCTAGGGCTCTTGCTGACACTATCAACAGGTCGTTGCCTCCATCTTGCCCTAGCATGCTAGGGCTCCTGCTGTCTGTCAATTCGGGTGCGTTGTTCCGTTATACTGTTTCCTACCTGACCTGTGACAGTTGTGTGAAGTACCACTGTACTGTCTACATTTTGGGTTGTGTGGGTTGGGAAAGTATTCAATTGTTTATTGTTTCTTTATTTTCAATAAAGTTATTTTAACCTTACAGTATTTGCCTGAGTGTTCTTCCAAAACCGTGACACAGCCAGTCCCTAATCAAAATTCCCTCACTGGGACTTGGGCAATGGCCCAGTACATATGGAGTGGGGGTTCTGTGCTAGTATATATTGCTGCCGCCATCAGCGGAGCCAGCAGAGGTGGCGGCAGCGGAATTTTCTTGCAACATTGGAACGCATTTTGATTTTTACCTACACAGCTATTACTTAATTATTTTACAAGGATTGCCTGGATATTATTTGTAAAGGAGATGCAACACTGCATCTAACCCTTTAAGCACCAGAGGGGTAGCCCTACGACATGCAAAGGGTTACCTATGGCATATCTTGGTTGACAGTTTTTTGTTTTTTTTTAAGTATTACATCGACATGTCATTTTATTGTATAAGAAAGAAGAGAGAAAACAGAAGAAAGATAGAATATTGACAGTAGCTAACCAGGGTGCCGAAGACTCCAACGGACATCAAGATTACTTTTCAGGTGCTATTTTTTTTTACCCAAGTCGGATTTACCCTGTGATTGACAGTGGGGTAAGCATACCCCTGTGGCACTCATAGGGTTAATTCTACATGTTTTTTTACACAATTTTTCAGTACTTTGGATGTATTTATATGGGGCTTAGGACCCTATATCAATACATCCACTGGTCACTTAGGTTTTTTCCCTAAAAAAAGTCTTATCTCTCAAACCTTTATGGTTTGAGAGATATTCACAAGCAAAGTTTTCCCTCCCGCCTCTCTGACCTAGTGTTAGCCGTCTCTTCTCAGATGTGGAATGCAGTCTATAGACCAGACAGAAGGGGAGAATCTTCTTACTGTGAGAACAATGAAAACCCTGCCCCCCTTGACAAGTTTTTCAGGTTTTTCCTTATCTTAATTGAAGATTGTCCCTCTCTGCAGTCTACCTGGGCACCTCCCTTCTGATCTGGCTGAACAGTGTTACATCAGTAAAAGGGGCTGGAGTGGGATACTTTGTCATTGAATTACTCTTGAACTACAACTCTGACAGAATTGAAATAACACTCTGCAAAGTCCAAATACTATGATGATTAATTAGAGCCGCTTTTATTATGAAACATTACTATCCCTTTAATGTGCTTGAAAAAAATACTGTTGGCTGTTTTTTGCTTTAACGGACTCAATTGAATCGAGGCCTATGTATGTTCTTTTAAATACTAGAGCCCTTAATTGCTTAGCTTCCAAGAGGCTTGTCCTTCCTCTTTGTTATATATAGCTCTAAGTAGAATTGAATACCTGGGAAGTTCATGTTCACGTGTCATAGAAAAAAGGGTCATAGAGCAAAATGCTAGTTTTCTTCTCACACAATAAGCCTCCAATCTTTCCTCTCTGATGTATGAAATCCCAGATCCAAGTTCCCAAGGTCTCATTGAGTGAAAAAGCTATTTGATCAGCAAACACAGACAGTGAAAGAACCCACTTCAACACTAAATAAACATGGCCTTTGCCTGACAGACAGTATTGATTTGCTTATGGAAATGGCAAAGTATCACATTCTCTTCAAAGTTTTACAGCACCTACTTGATGGCAGCAATAGTCCTGTCCAATCCAGCCATGAATCGTGAAAATGCTTTGATATAAATAATTTACCTGTGGAACCTACAAGAAACTCCTTATATTCTTAGCTATTTTGGGGGTTAAATTCTGGATACTGTTTAAGATTAATAGAACTAATAGTAAAGAACATCTATCAGTCTTTTTTAATTAGTGCGTGAATGTGGTATTTGCCATAGCATGCAGTTTAAAGGGATAGTTATGGTTAAATTTAAGTCTTATCTCTCAAACCTTTATGGTTTGAGAGAAATAACTTGCTAAAGTTACCTTTTCCTGGCTGTTTCACTCAAGTCTGCCATCTAGCTGACAGCTGCAGAGTCCAGTCATTTGACCAGACAGAGGCTCTTCATCAGAGCTGAAATTACGCTATTTAGAAATAAATACTTCATTGGAATGTTCTATAAAGTGTGCTTGCAAACCAGGCACAATTTGTAGACTGTTCCAAATTAAGTATTTATCTTTAGATATTGCTATGTTGGTGCTGCTGAAGAGCCACATCTGGTCAAGCAACCAGAATCTTCTTCTGACAGCTTTACAGCTTGTCAAGCAGAAAGGGGAGGGCACAGAGAACTTTATTTTCCTATATCTCTCAAACCATAACAGTTTGAGAGATACGAATAAGTGCAAGCACTGTCTTTTAATTGTATCTACCATATAGTTAATACTTTTTTTCTGACATTACTATCCCTTTAACAGTAAAATCTGAATTGCTTTTTGGTACAGGTACCTACATCTTGCGTTTGATAATGGTATGTTTTGCCAGTCCCAAGAAAGGATTACATCAAGATACCGATGTGGGAAAGTACTATTTAAAACTATTCCAATGGACTATTGTCTGACTCCTCTACCTTCATTGATCTAAGAATGTTGTCATGTCCTTTGACCTATCTTATGAGCCCACTTTTTCTACACAGTTCTATAGGGATTCAGAATGCATACCCAAGATTTCATATTATTAAACCATCAAACTCTCAGTGTTCAACCCTGAGACACAGTGGTTTGACCTAAATCTCACGGTCTCAGGGTAAAAGCCCAAATTCTTATGGTGGGAGTCCAAGTGAGAGTACTACTATTTGATCTGCACCAAGCACATGCTTTTTTATGTCTCTAAATTGGTGTTATTTTTACCAGAAAGAAAGTCCTGCTTGCCTTAAGTTCAAGCAGGGAGATAATTACATTGTAATATGGTAAAGTTCCTTGAATCCTGATTGGCACACTTATGGATTAGGGCTGTCTCAGTCATTTACATTGCAAGGAACTTTAAAGGGATTGTAATGTTGTAAAAAACTAGATCACTGAGTCTTCTTTATAATATAAGAAACATATTGCACTTACATTTCTGCAGTTCATAACATGTTCACTGTAGAAGGATCCCCCGCCCGCCCCTTTCTGGCTATGTCACTGCTGCAGCTCATGTAGGTCAGGACGGATGCAGGAGGTACAAACTTCAGTATGCAAAGAAAAATCCTGCCCTCCTTCATCAAGGGGGGCAGGGTTTTCTTATACTTACTGAAGTTTGTTCCTCGCTGCATCCATCAGGTCACATGACACGATTAGAAATTGAGTGGGAGGAGGCCAGAAGGGGTGGGTGGGGGATCCTTCTACAGTGAATATTTTATGAACTACAGAAATGTAAGTGGTTTGAAATAGCACAATGTGTTTCTTATATTATAAAGAAAGCTCTGCAATCTGTTTTTTTACATTACAATCCCTTAAATGGATAATATTTCAAAGATTTCCAGGTATGCATTAGCCATAGTACAATGTTACATGGTGCCAACCGAAAACTTTATAACAAAATTAATGCTATATCTGAGCAACAGAACATGTATAACATACCTCCCAACATTTCAAATTGTCAAAGAGGGACAATTGTGTTTTAGGGGTGTGGCTGGTGGGCGGGGCATTACTGAGAATTTTCAGGCTGTTTCATGACCTATTGACACCTCCTTGTGTTACCTAATAAATTACTTATAACAAGACTAAAGTATTTCATTTAAGCACACTAATTTATAAACACATATACTGATGTTTAAAGAAACAATATTGTGAGTTTTATTGCTGTGGGGCAATGTGATACACTTATATACCCACCACACAATCTGATCTCCTAAAAAGAGGGACATTAGGGTGGGAAAGAGGGACAGTGGGATTTGGGTCTAAAAGAGGGGCACTTGGGAGGTATGTGTATAATTCAGACTAAATGCCACGCATAGTGCAGTATTTAGGAAGCTAAAGAGTAGCAACTCTGAAGCAAACTATCTGCAGCATAAGGGACAAATGAAAATGCTCATTAGTTTAAATGGGTCTTTTAACCCCTTTAATGCTAGAAAGTTTTCAAATTAATTTGCTAAACATTGAGTTGGACCTCTATAGCAGTAAAGTGGTTAAATTAATGGGAATTTGGGGGATTTTATTTCTCCCTTGTTGGTTTGCCCCAGAATTGCTCAGCTTTAGCTACCTGGTTTGGGCCATATCCACAAAAGAAAGAGAGGAGCAATTCTGGAGCAAACTTACTGCTCCAAATTGAAAAAAATAAGACTTCCAATTGATGGATTTTAGTACCTTGATTCCTAGAAAGGTCTTTAGCGCATTGTGAATCAATGAGACGGAGATCCTTCTAAAAATCCACAAATCTGTAGAAAGTTAAATGGAGATTTTAACCCCTTGAATTCAAGGGGTTAAAAGCTCCATTTAAATTTCTACAGATTTGAGGATTTTTTTTTATATGTCCAATGTGCCTCTTTTTGATTGAGATAAGGTCCATAGTGATATAAAATCATGATAAGTAACATGATGTGAAGTACATAGCATATTAACCCTTTAACAAGAATTTCATAATGTGCAGATGTCAGCATGGGATAAGACGGATATGGGACAGAGAAATAAAACTAGGGACTGTCCCTAGAAATCTGGGAAATGGGTCAGGAGAACTGTAGAGCAGAGGTTCTCAAGTCAGGTTTTCAGGATATCCCTATTTAGGCACTGATAACTCAATCACAATGACTGAACTGCTGATTTCTCTCCTGTGACTAAGCAGGGATATTCAGAAAATATGTACTGTTGGTGTGTCCTGAGGACTAACCTTAACCCCTTAAGGACCGGTCCAGGACCGTCATGGGTTCTTAAGGGGTTAAGAAATATTACTATAAAGTGATTCATTGAGGTGCATTGGGAGAAGAGTGAAACAAGCAGTCTTTAAAGGGAACCTGTCACTTTAACCCTTTGAATGGGTTAAGATAAGTTTAGTTAATTTGAAATTGAATTAAAAACTGCTCATATGTTGTACTAGCTTGTGATATAGAAATATATTATTTATTTTATGCAAATTTGTTTATTTTCTAGGACAACACACTGCCTTATGAATGGATCTAGACCACGGCCTTCCAAATGTTTTCAATCGTGGGCCACATGAGCAGAAAACCATAAGTGTGATGTCTGAATTATATTTTATTGATAAAAATGGTTAATTATATATAGCCTGTAAGCTATTTAAAAATATGGATTTATTTATTTATTGATCAAGTCAATGACAATACTGATATTTAAAGCAGAATTACCACCTCCACTAAAGTCGCCCTGCGATACTTAGGCAGGTGGAGACTAGTTTACTAATCATTATTTTACCTCTCAAAAGTGCCCACGAATAAAGTTATCCTTAAAGTTCTGAGACGGACGGCCAGGTTACTGCAGCCTGTGTGCCTGCGCCGTCAGTCTCTTCTGGAGCCGTCTGGGCCAGTGCAATGCCTGTTAAGGGTGAAGAGGACGCAGGAGTGCATTCAAGATGTCTGATGTGATGTCTGGCTTTCCGGTCTCGGAAGCTTAAGGATAACTTTATACGTGGGCACTTTTGAAAGGTAAAATAATGAATAGTAAGCTAGTCGCCACCTGCCTAAGTATTGCAGGGTGACTTTAGTGGAGGTGGTAGTTCTGCTTTAACAGATATCTATTATTAAACTGTACAGTACTGGCAGGCATGGGGTTAGGTCTTACTGGCCTGCTAATTCATGGCCTCGATTCAGTATGCTCCACAAAACTGTTGGTAGGGCAAAAATGGATACAGACCAGCCCAGCCAATTGTAGTGTGGAACCATTTTGAACAGAGACTGGCCATATAAAAAGCCAATCTCTGTTAATTTTTTCCCAGTGAATGACTTGGGGGGTTTTCTGCATTCCTGCTGATGCCATCTGTGGCAACACACTTTTAACATTCAATTTATAACATGGACTGCCAGAATCAATTATTATATTTTACTGCCAGAATCAATGTAACCCTTGGAATGCTAGAGGGATAAGCAATGCATTTCTCTTCAATGCTTTGTGTACCCCTCTGGCATTCCAATGATTAAGGCCAGCATATCTATGTTGCATAATTATGGGGGGAATCTTTAACCATTTTGTGTTGCGTACCCCTCTGGCACTCATAGGGTTAATTTTGACATTTTTTTTCCTTTCAATTACATTATATTTTGGATGAAGAAGAAGATAAGAAGAATGAAGATGAAGAAGATGAAGGTAGAAGATGACTTACACTGGAGGACCAGAGTGCTGAAGACCCCGCTGGACATCAGGATTACAGGTAAGTGTTTATTCTCAATGGATTTTGTTAACTTTAGGGGGATTAACACTGTGAGTGCCAGTGGGTTATGCAGTGCTCTGCAATGCCTTCTATACCCCACTGGCTCTCAAAGAGTTTTTTTCTTTACCATTTCGCACATTTTATTAAGAACGTTGGATGTATTGATATAGGATTTATGGCCCCATATCAGTACATCCACTGGTCACTTCCGTTTTTCTCAGGTTTTTTTCCCCTTCAGTTTAAAACATATGTTAGGGGAATCTGCAACCCAAAATAGTAGGTCTAGATTTTTGCTGATAATGGCCTCTATTCAGCTGGCCCCGTCACCAAAAAAAAAAACCCAATGGCATTTTTTCAAGCATGGTAAGCCGTTCAATTTTCCATGCTATGAAAAAATACCAGCTTAAAAAACACATGTCGGGCACTAAAGTTAGTGCCCATTAAAACCCATTAAAACTAGTCTCATTTCCCTATTCAATTCCATGTATTAGGCATTAAGATGCCACTCTAATGAGTGAAAATCTGCACACAGTTTTAGGGGCACAGAGTACCCTAACACATGTTTAAACCTGCCAACTCAGGAACTGAAAAGGAAAAAAGAAAAAAAATACCCTAAGTGGCCAATTGATGTATTGATATGGGGCCTTAAGCCCCATATCAGTACATCCAAAGTATTCAAAAAATGTGTCAAATGTTAGTAGAATGTACCATATGAGTGCCAGTAGGGTATGCAATGCATTGCATAACCCACTGGCACTCACAGGGTTAATCTAAGTTAAAGTGATAGTAATGTTTCACAAAAACAGCAGCTCCAATAAATCTTCATAGTATTTGAGCCATAGAGAGTGTTATTTCAGTTCTGTCAGAGATGTAGTTCAAGAGTAATTGAATGATAAAGTTTCCCCCTCCCACCCCTTTTACCTAGTGTAAGCCCCCTCTCCTCAGATGTGGGATCTGGTCCATAGACCAGACAGCTCACAGCAAGGAACAATCTTCTCACTGTGACAGGTTTTTCAGCTTTTTCCCTTATTTTAATTGAAGATTGTCCCTCTCTGCAATCTACCTGGACACACCCTGCTGTTCTGTGTTGAGCAGTGTTATATCAGTAAAAGGGGCGGGAGGGGATACTTTATCATTCAATTACTCTTGATCTACAACTCTGACAGAATTGAACTAACACTCTCCAAGGCCCAAATACTATGATGATTAAATAGAGTTGCTTTTATTATGAAACATTACTATCTCTTTAACTACATCGACTGAAAATAAACACATGTAATCCTGATGTCCAGCGGGGTCTTCAGCACCCTGGTCAGCTACTGTCCGTCTTCTTCCGCTACCTTCTGTCTTCCTTCTTCTTCTACCTCTTCATCTTCCATCTTCTTATCTTCTGCTGTTTCCAAAAGATATCCCTGTAAAGAAGAATTAAAGTCATCATTAAATTGTTCTCTTAAAAAGTACTCTACCAGGACATGCATTCATTAACCCAAAGACAGTGAAGTTATTCACAATTCCACAATCACTTCTTCCAGCACTGTGTGCTCCCCCTGACCCATGTCTGAGTCTTATTTTGGGGTGCAGGTTACATGTGGCTCTCACAACTACCATATATATCTTAGTTCTTTGTAGCTTATATGAGGCAACCACTTACCATAGGACAGTTTATTGAGTGTGATAGGGTGGTGGGTTAATGTTACTACTTATTGCACATTTTATTTCATGAACAAGCGTACTGAATACCTTTACCAGCAATGACTTGAAAGGTGGATTTGATATTTATTAGTGGCTTCAGGAAATTATAAGATAACTACATGTAAAGCATATAGTGTGATCTTGGCCAAATCACTAGTTGTATGCGTGTCACCCCTGTCTCAGTCTCCTTATCAAATCCAAGTCTGGCTATCTGTAACAAAACAACAATCATATGTTACTAAAGATAATATTCAGTTGCAATGGTACTTTGCTTCCCTAATATTAGTTAATTTTATTCAGACAGGTCTGGGATTAAATAAAAAAGTATCACTTCTACTATTTACCCACTGTCTAGTAATTATAACCAAGCTTTAATTGCAAGAAATAATAATGACAAATGTAAACTATTAAGCTTGTGTGTTATTACAACAGACCTTTTACAGATAATTTACAATTTTTAACTCATACAACTTCAGAAATCTCTACAAATGTCATTTATCTTCATTATTCTCTGAAGATGTATGAATAAAAAGATGCTAAGTGCCAATTATTTATATTGGTAGCACTCCACCCTGATAAAGTCAGATAACTTCCAACAGTTCATAAAAAAAATCAAGAGAAATTGAAAAAAATAAAGAAAAACAAATGTATAGATTGAATGCTGCTTTTACAGTTTATAATTAAGTCTAATTAAGGCTATTTTAAAGGCACATACAAGCAGCATGCAATCTATGTAAAAATAATATAACCATTTGTGGCCTTTGAGAGAAAAACAAAAACAGAAAACATAACTGAGGATATGTGTATCCTCACCTCAGTATGGCAACAACTCATAAAAAGCAAAAATCCATATTCATTAATCTAGCTATGATTTGCTGGCAGTGCAGGCATTTTAAAACATAAAAAAAATAATTTAGAATTTAGCCCACATGACTGTACTTCACAGATCTAGATGCTTTTTCTTAAAAATAAAAAAATCAAAAATGTAAGGTCCTCTGTTGCAGCTGACATTAGCAAAATTGCAACAACCATTTCTGGTCATATTTCTTTAATTGTCAGTTGTATATTTTTCCTGAAAAACATAATTTTAGAAGAAATGTTAGATATATAAAATGATTTTAAAGGGATAGTATTTCTTGAAAATAATTTTATTTTATATTGTAGCCCTTAAAAAAACATTAAAAATTATATAAGTCTTATCTCCTAAACCTTTATGGTTTAGGATATATTAGCAAGTAAAGTTAATAATAAAAGTAAATTTCCCTTTTCCTGGCTGTTTTAGCCAAGTCTGCCATCTAGTGGACAGATTTGGAATCCTGTCCACAGGTCAGCAGGCAGCTCTTTAGCAGTGCCGAGATCACGATCTTTAAAAAGAACGACCTCATTGGAACTGTCTACAAAGTGTGCCTGGCTTGCAAGCACAGTTTGTAGACCATTCCAATGAAGAAATAATTTTTAAAGATCGTGATCTCGGCACTTCTGAAGAGCCGCAGCTGGTCTGAGGACCGGATTCCAAATCTGAAGGCTTGAGCAGTGACATCAATCCAAGGGAAACTTTACTTGCAATATCTCCCAAACCATAAAGGTTTGGGCGATAAGACATATCATTTTTAATGTTTTTTTAAGGGCTACAATATAAAATAAAATTATTTTCAAGCAATACTATCCCTTTAAAGAAGATTTACAGGGAGAGATTCATTTTCTCCCTTTGCCTCTTCACCTTCAAAAGTTGTTTTACCCAACAATTTGGACGGTTCTAATTTTAATGTGACCAATTTCTCCATGAAAAATTTTCTTTCACTTTTAAGTTGAAGGTTTTCTTTTTCAAACCTCTCTTTTTCTTCCTCTAAAACACTATATGGGATTCTGGGGGCAGAAGGAGGTATTTTGTTGGGACTATCTCTTCCCATTGTGCCATTCCTATGTGCTCCCATTATTTCTGCACATCCATTTTTTTATTCCCTTTTTTCCTGCTGTGCTAGTTGGAGATTGTTTACAGTTCCTTGCTATGTGTCATATGTGATATATAAATATATATATATATATATCTAAAAACATTACCATTTGTACAATGCCTAGGATTTGCACATCTCTCCCTTCCTTGTGAAGGAACCACTCTTCTAGACACTCTTTTATGACCAGTTTTGTATCTCCTTACAATTGCCTCAGCCCTTTTTACAGAAGTAAACACCAAAGAAATACTATTTTGAGCAAACACAGACAAACCCACTACTTCATGTATTTCTGGCAGTACATTCTTCAGCAATGCCTTCATATAAGTATCATCATTCTTATTGGCCTGTACACCAGTTGGGAGTGTTAGCTTATATTACACAAATAATCTGTCACTGAACTCTTTTACAGATTCTCCCATCCTCTGTGCACAATTACCAAATGCAGAATGATGATCATTTTTCTCTGAACCCAGTGATTTCAATATCTCTCCCAGAAGTTGCTGCTTTGTCCTAGGGTGTTCAAATACCTCAGAGGACAGATTTAATCTTAAAGATTTAGCTAGCCTAGACATAATCATCAAATTTGTCTGCCTCACTTAAATTTCTATGTATTTTTTCAGACTGATCAATTTTTGTAGTTACTTCTATAGGATCATCAATAAATGCTATGTATCCTAGATCTTTACTCAAAGTAGCAAGTGTAGTACAGGAAATAGGCTTGGAGGTGCTGGTTTCAGATACCAATAATTCCTGTGAGTCTATTGCTTTCGCAATGGAAACTGGTGCCATTTTAACAGCAGGCATTCTACATTCATTCACTCTTTTATCATTTCCAAACATTACAAAATCCATTCCAGAGACCATGCTTTCATCACAGTTTGACACACTGAATGCAGCAACCACAGCATTCCTCTTGCCTTACTGCTTTTTTAACCTGTTTATTTCTGACATACAATGAGAATGATCAGCCTTTTTAGAGCTAGAGGATGCCAGAGCACTAATGGTGCCTTTTGCATCCCTCAGCCTTTCCAAAAGCTGCTCATTCTCAGTGTGGAGGATCTGTTCTTCTGCCATTGTCTTCTGGTTTCCTACATTCAACACAGCAGCATTCTTAGCAATTATTTTGAGTGACTCTAGAATATTATTTAAGTCATGCAGTTTACCCTCAAAACTATCTTTCTGCATCTGCAGAGATTTGTTCTGCTCTGTTATCCATCGGGCAGCAAAAATCAGTGCAGTTTTACCACTGGACTTTGACAATTTCTTTTCACTGATTGCCCTGGCCATATAATCCTGAGCTTGGACACAAAGGTTTGAGACTCCCTCCATACATTGTTCTATAAGCTCAGGGTTTGAAATCTTGGCAATCTTCTTCATTAAACCTTCCATTTTATATTAGAAGACTGCAGTTATTTTATAAAAATGAATACAAAGGCAAAGGGACTCAACAGTATTTTCAATCAGCACAAAACATTATACACTTATATATGTATTTCTGTGTCACTCCAAATTCCTCCTGGCTGGCTCACAAATCTGTAAGAAATTCTATAGCCCCTCTTACCAAGGGTATAATTATTCGTTTGGGTAGGTGTGACTAAGAAAACACACAAACAAGTGATAATAATAAAAATGATTATAATATGTACAAAATCAAAATACTGTTACAGTTTGGATGGTATATACATGAATCAAACAATATTATGAGTCACAGAAATGGAAAGAATGGAATTAAATGTGATACCAGTGAATAATATGATTACAATCTCCTCACATCCTCCAGCACTAATCTTGGTTTTTGGTCTGCTCCTCTGCTGGGCTCACAGCAGGAATCTCAAGGACAGGTCTTCCCTTTAGGAATCAGGACTGCTGTACTGCTCACCTCCCAGGCTGCTCTTCCCTCTCATATGCTGCTCTGGTTCCACCCCAAAAATACTCCTCTTTTGTACCATTTTCTATCAGTCAAGTCTGGTTAGAACTAGTAAATTTGTATAAAAAAATGCAACTGACCTTTTCTCACCACACCCACCTGCAATTTCATGGTAGCATCAAAGAGATAGCAGTGATGGGGGAAGGATCCAGGAAGAAGTTTATCAGAGGTGAAGCATTTGTTTTCCTATCATTGAGGGTCAACCAGAAGTCAACGCTCAAAGTCAGACGACTTACAGGAACAGTGGGCGACTCGATACAGCAGCTGGAGTAGTCAAAGCAAACTGCAACAATAGCTGAGGGCTGGGATCAATCCGACCAGATGTTGAGGAACAGCTTGCCCTATCAGAAATCAATCTGCTGGGGGTATATTGGCTGGGATCTCTCTCACCAGCCATCGGATAGATCCCCATCTACAATGAAATCAAGTGGGAAAGTTTTCTTTTGCCTTTTTATATATTCTGTTTCTTTATTTCTCATTGCATGATAGAGTTATCATTACATTTTTTCTATGCTTTTGAGACATCTCCAGCATTCAAGGGGTTAATATTATCTTTGTCTAACAAATTAATTAGAAAAACAGACTTATCTAATATGTCAGGCTGGATATTTCTGTAGCAAATATATACTAATATCAATGTTTTCAATTTTTATGAATATATAAAAATGGATATCTGTTTACAACTTCCTAGTGTTTCATGGTGCAGAAGAGGACACATGCACTTTATCTATTCAATCAACTGGCAAGATAGAAGAAAAACATATGATGCAAGTGAACCAGTTAGTTTGCTGAGCTTCTATTTTGTACTGAGGTAAGAGAACATAGATATTTGCAATTAGCTCATGAGATGACTTGGCAACAGAGACAAAAAGCCATTCTTAAATATAACTGCACTGCTCATACAGTGGTTAAAAATAGTGCATTATTTATGGACATGGTTACAGGATATATAACACTTGCACAGTGCCTCTATCAAAGGTATGGGAAATCCCTTCAATATTCTACCATCTCAAGGAGCACACTGTATTATTACATCATTATTATTTGCTTTTTTTTCTTAACACTATTTTGATGAGAGGGGTCGATTACTTGCAACAGCATGCACACCTCAAACTGGGTATGCTTCAGAGCAGGCTCCTATCCCTTACTCATCAAAAGTGGTGGCTTTCACCCCTAGAACCAGCTGAGGCCGGCTTGGTTCATCCGACTGCCCGTTTCCTAGTAAGTTTCTTTGGCAGCCAGCTGGGTGTCTCTTAATTTCCACCAGTACACTCTACGGTAATAGAATACTGGTCCAGGAGGATCTGCTTGACCTGCTTATAATCTGCTAGCAGCAGGGAACTGACATTGAACTTACCAGCCAGGATTTAGACCCACTCAGAGCGACCAACCCCGAACCAGTCGCACTGCCTCTCAAAATCCTGGAGGAAACCATCTATATTTCCCTGGTCCTCATCAAACCTTTGGAAGGTATGGTGGGTTAATTTAAGGTCAATAACTGTGCCATTGGTTTTGATTCTGAAGGTGTGGGTATTATAACCTGAGGCAGGAATGAAAGGAGATCATCCCAGAGAATCTTGCAGCAAGCAGTTATAGGAAAATGCCACCAGGTGTATCAAGTCAGTTACTTTGTTGGTGTAGAACAAAAAAACCTTCAAGACTCTGGTTTAATTTCTCCATATGGCCATTAGACTGAGGGTGATAGGTGATTCTGAAGTTTAACTCAGTTCCAAGTCTTTTACAAAAGGCCTTGCAGAAATGTGACACAAATTGAGAGAATCTGTCAGGTTTAGCTTGTGGTGTCTTGGTTTGGGCAAAAACAGTATAGGATTCCACAAAGTCAATATCAGCTTTACGTTTAAACCATTCAAATCTGCAAGCAAACAGATTATAGGTGTGTTTGATTCCAGTATGCCTAACCACAATAGACTGATGACCCCAGTGTAGGATTTTGGGAACTAGATACGTAGGCACAAAAATCTTGCATGGGTGAACTTCAGTCCCAGTAAGAATTTTCTGCTTGACAGTTGAGAGCTTTTGAAAGAGGCCAAAAGAAAGTGAGGCTTTATTTGAGAGGAAGCTATTATAGGCATCAGAACATTCCTTAAAAGGCTGGGAGAAGGCTTCAGCCTTAGAGGTCTCGGAATCTGGTACATACGAAATAGTAATACTGAACAAGCTAAAGAGCAAAGCCTAACTAGCTTGATATACATTTAATATTGTGGCTTTTCTGAGGTATTCAAGGTTACAGGGATCCCATAAATGTGTTAAAGGTGTAACAGCACCCTCCCAAGCCATTTTGATTGCTAAGTCATTTTGATTGCTAGAAATTCTTAATTGCCCACATTATAATTTTTGTCTGCTGGAGAGAGTTTATTTGAGAAGAAGGCACAAGTGTGGTGTCTGCAAGTGTGGGAAAACCTCTGAGAGAGGACTGTTCCAGCTGCAACTTCTGACGTGTCCACTTTTATGACAAAGGACCTTTGGAGATCAGGATGTAGAAGGATAGGTGCAGAGAAAGAAGATGCTTTCATCAAATCAAAAGTTGCTAATTTTCCTGGGGACCAATGCTGGTAGTCCACACCCTTATAGGTCATTTAGTGATGGGGACAAAATCCATTATGAACCCCCTATAGCAAATTTCAATGCCAAAAAAATCTCTCAAGAGAATCAAAACCTTGAGGAATAAGCCAGTTCTTAAACTTGAACTTTTCAGTATCCATTTCAAGGTCACCTGATGAGATTGTGTTACTCCAAAAACACATTAGGCTTCTCAAATTCGCATTTTCTAGTTTACCATACAGGCTGTGCATATGTAAGCATTTCAGGACCAAGACTACATGTGTACGGAGTTCTTGCATATCACAGTGTGCTTGACAGCAGTGCTGCTCGCTCCCTGTGCTTCTCCTCATTGCTGTCTATGGTCATGAGTGCAGACGATCGTCTGTGACGTGCGCATGGGGCCTACACTCCTGATTGTTTTCCGCATTGTGTAGCCCTATTTAAATGACTCTGAGCTTAGTATCAGTTGCCCTTAAGTGGTGTGCCAGTTAGTCTCCTTTGTCTGCTCCGTTTCTCTGTGACTCTTGCTTGGCTGATCTCGCTCTGTGTATGACCCCACCTTGTCTGACTATCCACATCAGTACTGCCCGTGGCTCTGGCTGATTCCCCTCCGTGTATGACCCCAGCTTGTCTGACTATCCACATTGGAACTACCAGTGGCTCTGGTTGATTCCGCTCCGTGTATGACCCCGACTTGTCTGACTATCCATATAGGTATTGATCTGTGGCTCTGGCTGACTACTCTCTCTGTGTATGACCCTGGCTTGTCTGACTATCCATTACAGTATTGACCTGTGGCTCTGGCTGACTACTCCCTCCATGTTGACCCCGGTTTGCCTGACTATCCACCGGTGTGGACCAGTGGCTCTGGCTGACTACTTGCTCCTTGTTGTCCCCATTAGTCTGTCTATCCACTTGGTTCCGACCTGTGGCTCTAGCCAACTCTCGCTCCTTGTTGCTGGTTGTCTGATTACCCTCTCGGTACTGAACTTGGTACAGGCTGCTTACTCTCTACTTGTGTTCCCTCCATTCTGGCTATTCATATACGGTACTGTGGCAATGCTGCCCATTCTACGATTGCCACTATCTATGTTAGTACCGGAGGTAGAATACACAGATCTCAAGGAGCTCGATACTACCTACAGATGGAACCATAGGCTAGGTTCTATATTCCTCTCCTCTTCGGGTAGTGCAGACCTCTACCTATTGTCAGTCTGGGTAGTAGACTGTGGGCTTTTGCCATACTGTACGGGTGTATTGCTGGGGTATTGCGTATTATATTGTATTCTAAATAAAGGTGATTTTATTTCAACATTACTTGTGTCTGACTTTCTGTTTGTACTGGTTACTGTGACATTGCAGTACCCTAGAAAAGATAAAATTATCTAGGTAAACAACATTGTAAGACTGAAGGATGTTACTGAATCCTTATTTGATGAAGGACTGGAGCATGACAGGGACAATCAGAGCTTAAAGGTCATCACCAGGTATTCATAGTGTTCTAAAAGGGTATTGAAGGCTGTCTTCTATTCATCTCTCTTTGGATATAGATACCATTGTAAGCCCTACGAATATCTAGCTTAGTAAAGAGTATAGATCAAACAGATCAAAAGTGCCCCATGGGCCAAAATCATAGTAACACAGTAAATTAGGTTGAATAAAGACAACCAAAGTCCATCAAGTTCAACCTTTGCCTCATACCCTAGTGACCATCATGAAGCCCAAAGGTCAAATGTGGCCCATAGGCTGGCAGTGTGAGGCCCTCCATGAAGAAGAGAAATGTTATAAGTGCCCTGCAGCTCAACATAAAAGGGTTAAAAACCCATTTAGATTAGACACTCTAGAAGACATCCTAAACAAGGGTAGCCATTATGGCCTCAGTTCAAATGTGCATGGTAAAACCGCTGTTAAGGCAAAAAGAGCCAGATAGTTAGCCATGCCTGACTTACATAGCATTCAATAAGCAGTATACCAGATTGTCTAACAGACTTAGGCTCAAAAAATTAAAGTAGCTCCAAAACATGCGTCGCACCTTTTTGACCTCACAGTGCTTCCAATTCAGTCTGTAATTAATGTACTCTATGTCAAGGTCAAAGGAAAAGATAACATTCGACATTATCTAGAGACGCTAAACATTGTCAACACAAGTTCACACTCACAACCAATCACAGCACCCCAAAATAATTGACATACCGTGTCTGTTTATAGTTTTTTTGAGCTAGAGCACAGGACCCAGGAGTGGAGGATAGCCACAGAGAGAAAGAGAGAAAAAGATAGCGAGAGGAGCTGACTGAGTTGGGGGCGTAGAGAGTTGTTGCATAAATAGCTACACATGCACATCTTGCATACACACATACAAACACTAACATAAACACACAACACAACTTTAATGTTTATTTATACAGCGTGATTGAGTGAGTGCAAGGGGGTGACAGAGTGAGTGTGATTGAGTGAGTGTGTGAGAGCCTGAGTGTGAGTCAATGTGAGGTGGTCCCTCTGTCAACATCAGCTTCAACCCCTGGAAGGAGATGCTGAGGCAGAACCTCTTGACAGCTTCTGCTGAGGGGGTCCCTGGAGGATGTGACACTGGCGACAACACCTCCTTCCACCAGTAAGTGCATCATGCCATAACTATACATCACCCAAACCCTCATACCTAGTATAGCCCAACACAGTAAAAGCTGAACAAATGACCATCATTGATTCACACAAGTTCACCAACACAGCACTCAGAGGGTTCAAACAAGGACAGAATACTAAACAATCTAAGCACACACAAAAAATTCTTGTCATCACATTGTCATATAAAGATCTATGTTCCTCCACAATGTTAAACATGTAGCCATAGGGAGGTTAGCACCTAATCCCTTGAGTGCTAGAGGGATAAGCAACATATTGTTCCAAATTGTGTTGGATACCCCTCTAGCACTCCAAGGGTTAACAGTGGACAAACACAATACAATGGACTTACATTGTACAGGACCACAGGAGTCAGTTCACACATCACAGTTCTACTGAGACAAACTGACTGTGTGTACAACACATAGGCCTCAAACAAAAAACACTAGTGCCTCAAAACAAATTAATGTGGTGTTGAAAAAACAATGACAATTAAGTAGAAACAATGTCATCAACACATACAAGCAAAGCAAACCCACAAACCCACATAGACAGAGAAACACAGCAACACAAGCAGATGGAAGACGTTTCACACACCACAAGAACAACAAACACACATCCAACATGTCAGGGTTGAGACTTGGTTATCATATGTATCCTGAGGAGTGAGGATGGCAAGGAGGGAAATTTGTGCGTTTTGAAGCCCTAGTGTTTGTGCGGTTGAGGCCTATGTGTTGTACATGCAATTATTTTGTCTCTGTAGAACTGTGATGGTTGAGCTTTGGTTATCATATGTATCCCTAAGAGTGGGAATGGCAAGGATATATTTCTTGCAATCCACACTCTTCAGGATACAAATGATCATCAAAGCTCAACTACTGTAGGTTTCTTACATCAATGTACAGGATCCTAACATCTCATCAATCATTGAATGCCAGGGTGGTATCCCAATACACTGGAAACATCCTGGAACTCAAGGATTCACATGTCAATGTCAGTGTATTGAATCCCTCCTGTAATAGCTCCGGTGAACAATCACACATCTAATTTCCCCACACAGCATCCATGCCTGCAGCACAGCAGGAGGAGAGTGAGGAGGAGCCATATGACATCCCCCCCAGTGACATACCCCTGAGGAGCCAGGAGAGGGCACAAGCAGAAGGCCACCATCACTACTACCACCACCACCCTTGGAGCTCAGCCTCTCATCCACGACCGCTACAGAGTGGAGGCCTCCTAGGACTGAGAGAGGACAAACACAATACAACAGATTTACATTGCCCAGCTCCACAGGGGTCAGCTCAAACATCACAGTGCAACTAATACAAACTGAATGCATGTACGACACATAGGCCTCATGTGCAAAAACACAAGGGCCTTAAAACACAAAAATGCACCGCTGATATAACCATGACAACTAAGCAGAATTAATGTCAGCATAGGGTATAGGGGCAAAGCAAATCCCACAAACACAGGACAAGTACTTCAAGGTAACACCAACTTTATTAAGGCAGCAACACAAACAGAATATCACAATGACAGGAAGCGCACAACGGAGCAAGTGACAACTACCAGAAATAGAAGACTGCTACCATGTGATTCTCTTGACAAATCTCTCCCAGTAAGGGGACTAGGAGTAGTCTGCAAAGCCACAGGTCCGCACCTGGGAGAAGCCAGACAGGAAGTGAGAAACCAAGGCCACAGGTCTGCACCTGGGAGAGTCAGACAATAGGAAGGCACCAGGAGATAGAGCCAGAAGCCTGCACCAGATTGGTTATCTAACAGAATGGAAGGCCACTCTAGAGATAGTTAGATAGAGCCACAGGTCAGCGCCAGATTGGGTGGTCAGACAAGCCAGAGGTCATGCACGGAGCAGGTAGTCATACAGAGCCACAGGTTTGCACCAGATAGGATGTCCACTGAAGCATTGGTATGCTGGTTACGCAGTGGACAGAGCCCCAGGTCAACACCAGAACGGGTAGTTAGACAAGCCAGCAGTCACACACGGTACGGTTAGTCAGCCAGAACTGCAGGTCTGCCCCAGAATGGTTGTCTACCAAAGCCAAGGGTCATACACGGAGCGGGTAGTCAGACAGAGCCACAGGTCAGCACCAGATCAGGTAGTCAGAGAAGCCAGATACACACAGAGCCCAAACTATAGAACTGCACTGGACACCAACAAAAGGGCAACTGAGCCCTGTGTCCGTGCAGTATAAGTAGTAGAAAAGACAGGAAGAGGAGGAGAATCACCAAGTGGCCTGTAGCTTTAAATGGAGCGCACGTCCATGCCCCTGGACGTGCGCCCACATGATGATGTCACTGCCCAAGCCGACAGCGTCAACAGCATGAGCGACAGGGGCCGCATATGGAAACAGTAGGTGACTAAGCTGCCGAGACAGAGGTCGCGGCCGAGCCGCAAAGCAGAGCAACTGGCAGCAAACCAGCACAGAATGCGGCTAGAGCCGGTGGAAGAGCAACGCGGTCAGCTCGAGCAGCCGCCACACAGGTTCCATGACAGGAATACAACAAGACAAGCAGCTGGAGGGCACTTATTTCACCCACCAGGAGAACCAGAATAAACACAAATCCAACATTTTCTGGTTGAGCTTTTGGTTATCATATGTATCCTGAAGCGTGGTTGACAAGGAGGTATTCCTTGCCATCACCACTTTTCAGGATACATATGATGATAACCACAGCTCAACATCAATGTACAGGATCTTGTCAAGATGATCAATCAATGTGTGTCAGGATGGTATTAATTCAGTCTACCTTAGAGGCCTACTTATCCTGTGCTTCCTTCGTCTGTGGTGTGTCGGCTGGCATAGTTGCGGCCACCTCCACATTGCTGACATCATGAAACAGGCACTGGCTAGGACGCCTGTGTATGGGCCTATTCTGTGTGGCCTAATTGCATTCCACCTTCTCCTGCTCCTTTATAAACCTCCCAGGGCCTGTGAGTCATTACCCTTACGTGGTGTTTCTGATATTGTCTCTTGCGCTCCGTTGTGACCACGTGCTCTCCTGAGAATCTGCTCTGTGTATGACCCTGGCTTGCCTGACTACCCACATCGGTTCTGACCTGTGACTCTTGCCTGACCATCAGTCTCAGTGTTTCATGGTTCGGGCCTGCTCTCGCTCCTTGTTGCCTCTGGTCACATGACCCAGGGTGGAGACTTGTGACTCAGTTACCATTCCCTCTGGTGTTGCACCTGCACCTCGGTCCTAGTCTCCGGTATCTCTCAGTAGTGCAGTGTGCAGTACAGTGTGCAGCTCTGGGTAGGAGCCTTGGTCCTATCATCCTGTGTTCTGGGGTTGTGTGGGCTATACTATTATTATTGTACTTATTAAATAAAGGTGGATTTATATTTTATATTCATGTCTGTCCTTCTTTGCCTGAAAACCGTGACAGGTATCCCATGCATTTCAACACCATGAATTGCATACCACTCTGTCACTCAAGGGTTCACTTGTCAATGTCATTGTCTTCCATCCCTCTTGTCATAGCTCAGGTTAATAATCACACTATCTCATATCACTACACAGCATCCATGCCTGCAGCACAGCTGGAGGAGAGTGAGGAAGAGACACATAACTCCCCCTCCCAGTGACACAGCCCCTGAGGAGTCAGGAGTGGACACAAATAGGAGGCCACGAACACCACCACCACCTTCACCACCACCCACAACTATCAGAGAGTGGATGGAGCATGGGAGCTGGATACCTCCTATGACCACAGGCCAGTTTTAGATGGCCCCACCACCACCAATGCCACCACTGTGACAGCACTGGATGCCTAGTATTGTGACCACCCCACAATATGGGGAATATGGGCCCATACCATGACCACTAGACTTGTGCGAATTGATTCTGAGAAATTTGGAATTAGTTGAAAATGGGGTCATTCTGAGACATTTGGACCATCCGACACGCAAGGATCGTTCGACAAAAAAGATCTGACTCTGAGCAGCCCTGGTCCAAAAGTCCTGTGGCTCTGGCTGACTAACTCGCTCCGTGTAGTCCCTGGCTTGCCTGACCTGTGGTTCTGGCTGACTATTTGCTCTGTACTTTCTGAGCTTGCCTGGCCATCAGTCTCAGTGTTTCATGGTTTAGGTCTGCTCTCACTCCCTGTTGCCTCTGGTCGCGTGACCCAGGGTGGAGACTTGTGCCTCAGTTACCATTCCCTCTGGTGTTCCACCCGCACCTAGGTCCTAGCCTCTGGTATCTCGTAGTAGTGCAGTACGCAGCACAGTGTGCAGCTCTGGGTAGGAGCCTTGGTCCTATCATCCTGTGTTCTGGGGTTGTGTGGGCTATACTATTATTATTGTACTTATTAAATAAAGGTGGATTTATATTTTATATTCGTGTCTGTCCTTCTTTGCCTGAAAACCGTGACATGTATCCCATGCATTTCAACACCATGAATTGCATACCACTCTGTCACTCAAGGGTTCACTTGTCAATGTCATTGTCTTCCATCCCTCTTGTCATAGCTCAGGTTAATAATCACACTATCTCATATCACTACACAGCATCCATGCCTGCAGCACAGCTGGAGGAGAGTGAGGAAGAGACACATAACTCCCCCTCCCAGTGACACAGCCCCTGAGGAGTCAGGAGTGGACACAAATAGGAGGCCACGAACACCACCACCACCTTCACCGCCACCCACAACTGTCAGAGAGTGGATGGAGCATGGGAGCTGGATACCTCCTATGACCACAGGCCAGTTTTGGATGGCCCCACCTCCACCAATGCCACCACTGTGACAGCACTGGATGCCTAGTACTGTGACCACCCCACAATATGGGGAATATGGGCCCATACCATGACCACTAGACTTGTGCGAATTGATTCTGAGAAATTTGGAATTAGTTGAAAATGGGGTCATTCTGAGACATTTGGACCATCCGACACGCAAGGATCGTTCGACAAAAAAGATCTGACTCTGAGCAGCCCTGGTCCAAAAGTCCTGTGGCTCTGGCTGACTAACTCGCTCCGTGTAGTCCCTGGCTTGCCTGACCTGTGGTTCTGGCTGACTATTTGCTCTGTACTCTCTGAGCTTGCCTGGCCATCAGTCTCAGTGTTTCATGGTTTAGGTCTGCTCTCACTCCCTGTTGCCTCTGGTCACGTGACCCAGGGTGGAGACTTGTGCCTCAGTTACCATTCCCTCTGGTGTTCCACCCGCACCTAGGTCCTAGCCTCTGGTATCTCGTAGTAGTGCAGTACGCAGCACAGTGTGCAGCTCTGGGTAGAAGCCTTGGTCCTATCATCCTTTGTTCTGAGGTTGTATGGGCTATACTATTATTACTGCACTTATTAAATAAAGGTGGATTTATATTTCATATTCATGCCTGTCCTTCTTTGCCTGAAAACCGTGACAGTATGTAAGGGCCATGTCTACTGAAGGTTCAGGCAGTCCACTAATCCAAGCATCCTGTCCAGAATGGATTCTCAAGATCAGAGAATTGATCAATTGTCTTTTGCTATGCAGACACTATTGAATTGCACGGCTCACCTTGTTCGTTTAGCTTAGAAACAGGTGGCTTTCCCAGTACCTGCACCGGTTGTGGCTACTTCCTCTGAGGCTGGCATGAGAAGAGGGTTTTTCTGGCTCGCTCCTTTTCCCCAAAGATATGATGGGGAACCTACACTGTGCTGGGGGTTCCTTAATCAGTTGGGAATTTTTTTTGGAAATGGTACCACTTGCCTTCCCTACTGAGCGAAGTAAGGTGGGATTCCTGATCTCCCTCCTATCTGGCAAGGCATTGGCCTGGGCCAACCCAATCTGGGAGACTGAGAAACCCATAATTCATAACTTCATGGAATTTGTGGCCTCATGCTGGATAGTTTTTGATGTACCTGAGCGTGTAGCCTCCGCTGCCAAAAGGCTTATGACAATATGCCAGGGTGCAAGTACAGTAGCGGACTACGTTATCGAGTTCCATACTCTGGCAGCAGAGGTAGGATGGAACAATGAAGCCCTAGTTGCCGCTTTCTCCCAGGGCTTGTCTGACACAATTAAAGATGAGACGGCAGCACGAGACCTGCCTGGTGATCTAGAGGAGCTAATCTCAGTCACCATCCTGATAGACACAAGAATCCGTGAGAAGCCTTCATTCAAGGAACAAGGGAGCAAACATTTACCTCGGTTGGCACTTAAATTCCTTCTCCCATCCTGTCCTCCCTCACCTCCCATACCTCCTAGTTCTGTCCCCGCCGGGGAGGAACTGATGCAGCTAGGCTTCACACGCCTGTCATTGGAGGAGAGGGCTTGGCGCAGGAGGAGGGGTCTTTGCTTATACTGTGGGGAGCCGGGCCATGCGTGATTGCCCTATCTGACCGGGAAATGCTTACACCTAGGGTCAGGTAGGGGACAGACCCTGGGTGGAATTTCACAGTCCCCAGAAAGACTTCAAGACAAGCCTATTCTTGAAGTAATATTGTCTTGGGCAGAGTCATCGGTAGTGGCTTCGGTAACTACTGGAATCAGGGGCCGCAGGCTTTTTCATCGATGCAGAGTTTGCGGCTAAGCACACTATCCCTTTGCTGCCTAGCTCCGAGCCATTGGCAAATGAGGCCATTGACGGCCGACCCCTACAGCCGGCACATGTTACGCATGAGACTTATCCTTTGTCTCTAAGGGTAGGGGCAATCCTCGAGGACTCAACAGTTCCAGGTCATACATTCTCCCCATCATGCCATAATTCTGAGTTTTCCCTGGTTGCAGACTCACAACCCAAGAATTGACTGGCAGACTTGCAATATTCTGTCATGGTCTTCTCAATGTATGAAATCTTGCCTCCAGCAGCCTACCAGGATATTGTGTACCTCTACCTCTTTATCTGCTGAGTACCAGTCCTACAAAGTATTTAAAAAGGTAGATGCCAGTACGTTACCACCACATATGCCGTACGATTGTACTGTTGATCTGGCACTGGGGGCCAGAACTCCTAAGGGCCGAGTATACCCATTGTCAGTGGAGGAGAACAAGGCAATGGAGGAGTATGTGGCTAATGCTTTATCTAGGGGCATTATCTGGAAATCCTCCTCACCTGCGGGCACAGGTTTCTTTTTTTGTTAAGAAAAAAAAATGGAGAACTCAGACCATGCATCGATTTCAGGGGTCTGAATAAACTGATGGTAAAGAACACCTATCTGATTCCATTCATCACAGAGCTATTTGATCGTATCAAAGGCTCTACTATTTTCACTAAACTTGTATCACAGTGCCTGTGATTCCTGTCACTCTCAGTTGTGGATGTCACTGATTTGCTGACTGAGTTTGACCCGCCTCCTGATGACCTTTTTATACCTGGCTGTCTCCTATGTCAGTTGCCCTTTCGTGGTGTTCCTGAGCCAGTAGTGCTTTTGCTGTGTTCCTGTATTCTGAGTTCCTGTGTACCGATTCGGCTTGTCCTGACCATTCTCCAGTGTTCCTGCCTGTGTATGACCCGGCTCGTCTGCGGACCACCCTTGGATCCTGACTCGGCTAGTTTGACGTTCCTGCCTGTGTATGACCCGGCCCGGCTGACTTCCTGCTCCGAAGATCGACTTCCAGCTTGTTCCAGTGACCTGCGTTCCAGTTGTCGCCGCCGCGACATTTTCCAGTTCCTGCTGCCCACGTCTGTGCCACTGCCTTGCCTGGTGATTCCTCCGATAGTGCTGTGCCTCGTTCTAATTGCAGAGCTGTGTGTATTCTGTGGGCCTTCCTCTCCTTGCAGAGCCTGATTGTAGCGTTGAAGCCTCGAGTAACGTTACAGAGCCTTGCAGTAGCGCTGAAGCCTCGAGTAAACGTGCATTTTAACTCTTGCAGTGCTGCCTCAAATTCACTCTCTCTATCTCCTGTACGAGCCTCGTTGCAAGTGATACTGCTGCTGAGTTGGCCGCTCTCCGTCGGCAACTCTAGTCTAACGTTGCAGAGTGTTCACAAAGTTTGGGCCGTTTGGGCGCTTAAGGCTCTCCGGTGGTTGTTACCGACGAGATCATTGACACAGAGTGGTGGCAGAAAGGCTTCAGTGTTGGCATATCTGGTACTACGTCCGAGGGGGCTAGTGGTTCTGGCTCTAGTATCACTGCACTCGATTACACCTGAGGAGGTTATTAGCTCTTGCATTGAAGGCCGGTTTCCATTACGCCCGAAGGGGCTATTCGCACTTGCACATACTAAAGCAGTTCCTGTAGCTACGCCCGTGGGGGCTAAGTTGTTACCCATTCTGCTTATCATCTACCACCTTGGCAAGGCAGCTCGTTCCTCAGCACCTGATGAACATCGTCTGTACAGCACAGCCTATTTAACATCCAGGGCGTGTCAAACTTCCACATCTGAGACTGACTGTTATTTGGACTTTAACCCCTTCGGTGTCAATATCATCCTAGTGCAGACTGATTTGCATTTATGTCCTTAATGCTATTTTCCTTGTATTACCTCAGTTTACTTTATCTGTGTATTACCTACCGCCTCTAGAGGGCGTAATTGTACATTATTCACTTTAATAAAGTGTGTTTTATTTTCACTTATTGGTCTGAGAGTCCTAAAAACCGTAACAACTTGACATGAGGGCAGCGTACAATTTGGTATGACTAAAAGAAGGCCATGAGAGGAAGACAGCATTTAACACCCAGAGCAGGCACCATGAATATTTGGTGATGCCCTTCAGATTGTGCTACGCTCCCGCTGTTTTCCAGGAATTCATTAATGAAGTGTTGAAAGACCTACTACAGAGTTGTGTTGTGGTATATTTGGACGATATACTCATCCATTCTCATACCTTGGGGGTACATAGAGAAGATATAGCCTAGGTCCTACAACTGCTCAGGGAGAACAAATTGTTCTGCAAGCTAGAAAAGTGTGAATTTCACAAATCCCAGGTGACATTCCTAGGGTATGTTATTTCTCTGGCCTGGCTATGGATCGGCAAAAACTGTCTGCCGTATTACAGTGGCCACTTCCAGTGGGACTAAAGTCCATACAGAGGTTCTTGGGCTTCACAAATTACTACAGGAAGTTCATTTGAAACTTCCCCACTGTAGTCAAACCTCTCACGGACATCACTCAGAAGGGAGCTAATCCTTCAGACTGGTCACCTGAGGCCTTGCAGGCATTTGAAGTCTTCAAGTTGGCTTTTGCCAAAGCGACGATATTGTCCCACCTGAATCCCCCTTCCTTTCACCCTTGAGGTCGACGCTTCAGAGTCTGGGGTGGGTGCCTTGTTGTCCCAGTGTGCGGGCCCTGGGAAACCATTGCTTCTGTGCGGTTTCTTCTCTAAGAAACTGTCTAAGACTGAGAGTTTATACGATGTTGGCGACCGGGAGTTACTCGCCATCATCCTTGCCCTGAAAGAATGGCGACATCTGTTGGAGGATACTACAGTCCCTATCCTGATACTAGCAGACCACAACAACCTAACGTATCTGTCAGAGGCGAAGAGGTTGTCTCCACGTCAGAACAGATGGGCCCTTTTCCTCTTGAGGTTTCATTTTGTGGTTTCCTATCTCCCTGGTACAAAGAAATATTAGAGCAGATGCTCTTTCTTGACAATTTGGTGCCGATTCCCAGGAAGAGTCTCCTCCGGTACCCATTATTCCTTCTAACCCCATCTTATCTACGATACGTGTGTGGGTGAGAAAATTCTGGCTGGTCAGGCTGCCCACCCGGCAGAGAAGCCTAATGGGAGGTGTTTTGTGTCTGAATCCCTCCATACCAGATTGCTGGAGATGTACCATTCTTCGAAGGCTGTAGGGCATGTTGGTAGAGACCAACCGATATGGTCTATGACCAGACTCTTTTGGTGGCCCAGCCTGAAGGTGGATTGTTCCACATTTGTTGCTGCATGTTTCACTTGTGCGCAGACCAAGACTCCTAGACATCTTCCGGTTACTCCTAATGGTGAGCGTCCATGGTCTCACTTATCTATTAATTTTATGGTAGAGTTGCCTGTCTCAGAGGGTTACACAGTCATCCTCATGATTGTGGATAGATTTTCCAAGACGGTCCATTTTGTGCCACTGAAGGGACTCCCCTCCTCCAAGGAGTTGGCTGAAATATTTGCTAAGGAGATGGTTCGTCTCCATGGTATACCCAAAGTGGTGGTCTCGGATCGTGGGAGCTGGTTTGTGTTGCACTTTTGGAGAGCCTTTTGCTGTCAGATGGGGATCCAGCTCTCGTTCTCCTCGACTTACCATCCACAGTCTAACAGTGCTGCAGAGAATGTCTTGAGCCCGAAAGGAGTCCGGGAGCAGGGATGGTTGGAGCCCATAGTTGATCAGGAAGGGAAAGCTCCCAGATGAAGAGTTTATGGCACAATTCCTGGCAAACTCAGCCCACGGCAACAGGTCAGCCCAATTATCATGATAGTCAGAGATAAAACAGAGCAAAAATTGTTCCAACCCCTGGTTGGATCTCTCAGCAGCACCATTAGTCTGGGGATGGTAGGCAGAGAAAAATGACAATTGGATACCCATCTGGTCACAAAAGGTCCTCCAGAACCGTGACACAAACTGACTCCTGAGATCAGAGACCAGAACCTTGGGCACGCCATAGAGTCGGAACACCTCTCTAGCAAACACCTCAGCCAATTCCCTGGAGGAAGGCAGTCCCTGGAGAGGGATAAAATGAGCCATCTTGGAAAAGCGGTCTACTATTATCAGTATGACCATACACCCTTTGGATACTGGAAGCTCCACCATAAAGTCTATGGACATGTGTGACCATGGGCTCTCGCCATTAGGCACCATCTGGAGCAACTCCAGTGGAAAGTTTCTCGGGGTTTTAGCACGAGCACAAATGGAAAAGGCCTCCACAAATGCAGCACAATCTGCTTTTAGGCTAGGCCACCAAAAGAGCTGAGACACTGACATAATCAGTTGGTCATGACCAATGTGTCCAGCTGCCCTCGAGGAGTGGTATGTTTCCAATAATCTGATATGGAGAGGTTCAGCTACGATACATTTACTGCTAGGTCTGTCTGCTGGAGCATTGCCCTGGGAAGCCAAAATCTCTTCTAATTAGGTTGTAGGCTGCCCGCAAATCAAGCTTTGTGAAAACTGAGAAGCCCTTCATGCGGTCGAATAACTCAGTTATCAATGGAATGGGGTATGCATTTTTACCATCAGCTTGTTTAGACCGCTATAGTCAATACAAAGTCTAAGCTCCCCATCTTTTTTCCTTACAAAAAAAAAAAATCCTGCCCCTGCGGGAGAAGAAGACTTCCTGATAATTCTTCTGGCCAGGGCATCAGTAATGTACTCCTCCATGGCCCGGTTCTCTTCTACCGACAGAGGGTAGGTGTGTCCCTTAGGAGGTATCGTGCATGGCATCAAATTAATAGCACAGTCATATGCCTGATGCTGCGGCAGAGTGCTAGCCTCCCCCTTACTGAATACCTCACTGAACAACTGGTATAGAGGGGGAGGTACACAATATCTTAGTGGGCTGCTGTAGACAAGACTTCTTATAATAATCGGACCAAGATATGATGTCACAGGTTTTCCAGTCCATTCTGGGTTTGTGTGTCTGAAGTCAAGGAAACCCCAGAATGACGGAATAGTGTGGAGACTGAATGACCTGAAACTGTAGGGTCTCCACATGGAGAGCTCCTACTTTAAGAGACAACAGACAGGTCTCATGTATGACATGAGATGGTTGTAACGGTCTACCATCAATCGCCTCAATAGCCAATGAGAGACACAAGGCAACAAGGGCATATTGTGTTGCTTAGAGAATTCGCCATCAATAGAATAACCTGCGGCTCCTGAATCAATCAGGGCTGGTGTCACAACAGAGGAGGCTTCCCAAGATATTGCAACCTGTAAAATGGGCTTGTTTTGCTCTTGTTCTGGGGACAGATTTACGCCACCCAGGATCTGTCCCTTCAGAGACCCTAGGTGTGTGTGTTTCCCGGATGCACAGGACAAGCTCATAACATATGTCCAGCCTTACCACAGTACAGGCATATATGCTCTCTCTGACGGAAGGACCGCTCCTCTCTGGAGAGGCATGTAAGACTGACTTGCATGGGCTCAGCCCTACTAACCTCAGCACTAGGAGGCATGGGAGGCGAGGGAGGCATGGGTGGGAGCCCCAAGTTTGGTGCCAGTCGAGACACAAACCTTGGCTTACGGTCTTTAAAAGGGGATCTTTCCCTGATTTGGGTATCAATCAGTATGGCAAAGGAAATAAACTGATCCAGATCCTCAGACAGCTCACGGGCTGCAGTCTCATCCTTGATTGTATCATTAAGCCCTTGTGAGAAGGCAGCCACCAGAGCCTCGTTGTTCCAGTCTACTAAGGTACAAAATTCAATAGAATATTGTGCTACTGTACGGGCACCCTGGCGAATGGTCATCAGTTTTTTAGCAGCAGAGGTTGCTCGGCCTGGAACATCAAATACTTTATGAAAGGCATCCTTGATACAACGTGGGTTATAATAATAATTTGGGATTTTTATAGCGCTTTTCTCCGTGTGAGACTCAAAGCGCTTAATAAATCTATTAACAGACATAAAATTTAAGAGTTCCTTATGGTCACATGAGTTGACTGAATGCCTGATAAAAGAGATGGATCTTTAGCTTTTTTTTAAAAGTCTGTAATGATGGTGCCTCTCTGATTGAGGATGGTAAAGAGTTCCAGAATGTCGGAGCAGCATGACTGAATGCCCGAGAACCTGAGGTTGTCTTTATTCTGGGTACTGACAGCAGGGATCTGTTGGCTGACCGCAGTGAGCGGGATTGAATATAGGGTGTCAGGAGCTCTTTCAAGTACTGTGTGTCATGACCCTAGTGTCTTTACTCTGGGTCATGACCTCTTTCCTCTGGATCGGATTGGTTCCCTACCCTTTTTAGGGCTGGTGCCACGTTTCCTCGTGGCTTGATTACTGAGCCTTGTTTGGACTTACTTTTGTCTTGTCTTGTATTTGCTGTTACCGACTCCCGGATCATCTGGAATGTGTTCTTGTTCTGTTCAGCAGGTTCTCCTGTTCCCTGTGGCTTCCTGTCATCCTGGTTATCCCAGCCTCTCCTACCTTCAGTCTCTGCTCTGGCGGCTTCAGCGGTATCTTCCAGCACCCTTCAGCCCCCCCACCAGCGCTTCCAGTTCAAATGGCTTGTGCAGATCTCCAGTGCATTCCGACGCATTCCTCCCTCTCCATCTCCTGGCTTATGCCCTTGCTGCACCAGGCTTCCGTTCAGAGACTGTTCCGCTGGGCTTCGGAATTGAAGCTTCATTATTGAGAGAGTTGAATCCGGCATCCGAATTGCAGCACGCTGCAGGAAGTCTGCTACATTGTATTCATTGTGAAAATTCATCTGATCTCCAGTCCTGCTGGGTTATGTGACTGCTAGCTGCCTTGCTGTTCTCCTTGCTCCGGCTGCTGTCCTGCTGCATCCTGATCTAGCTAGCAGTCTGCTACATTGGATTCATTGCACAAACTCTTCTGATCTCCAGTCCCCTTGGGTTAGATGACTACTAGCTGCCTTGCTGTTCTCCTTGCTCTGACCATGATCCTGCTGCGTTCGGATTTATTCAGAAGTCTGCTACATTGTATTCACGGCAAAATTCATCTGATCTCCAGTCCTGCTGGGTTAGGTGGATACTAGCTGCCCTGCTGTACTTCTTGCTCCTGCTGCTATCCAGCTGTGTCCGGATTTATTCTGAAGTCTGCTACATAGTATTCACTGCAAATTCATCTGATCTCCAGTCCTGCTGGATTATGTGTCTGCTAGCTGCCTTGCTGAACTTCTTGCTCCAGCTGCTAACCTGCTGACTCCTGATTTATTCAGAAGTCTGCTACATAGTATTCACTGCAAAATTCATCTGATCTCCAGTCCTGCTGGGCTTCGTGACTGCTAGCTGCCTCGTTGAACTTCTTGATCTGCTGCTGTCCTGCTGTGTCCTGATCTATCAAGAGATCTGCTACTCAGTATTCTTGGAAAAATCCATCTGATCTCCAGCCCCGCTGGGTACACGACGGCAAGCTTTCTCGTTGAATTTCTCACTCAGGCTGCAGTCCAGCTGCGTCTGGATCTATTTAAGAGTTTGCTACATTGGATTCTTGGCAACAGTTCATCAGATCTCCAGTCTGGCTGGGCTACAGGATTGCAGCGTCCACTCTTCTTTTGGTGAGCGATCTTAAGAACCGCCCTTTGGTGCTACAGTCTCTGGTTAGTGCCTTGGGGACCCCTCCTTATCCTGGCTGAGACCTGTCCTGAGGTCTTCCCTCTGAGAGATTGTACCCTACCCCTCCATTTGGTCCAGACAAGTCCTCAGCGCCTCCTTAGCTTCACTCCCAGCTCCAGTTATCATAGGGGCCGCTCCAGGCGTGACACTGTGGGCCTTGATTTTTTAAGGCTTTGAAGGTCAGCAGGCCAATTTTAAAATATGTTTGCCATTTAATTGGAAGCCAATGCAGAGAGTGGAGAACGGTTGTTATGTGACATGAGTGAGTTTTATTGGTCAGTAGTCTGGCTGCTGCATTTGGATGGAGTTCTTTTTCTGTGAGGCCCAAGTAAAGTACATTACAGTGATCTAGACGAGAAGACACAAATGCATGGAGTAATGTTGGCATATCATCTGGTGGAATTAAGTGTTGTATCCTGGATATGTTTCTCAGATGAAAGAGGCAAATTTTATTACAGAAGAGATCTGCTGTTTAAATGACAGTCCAGAGTCAGAGACTTCGTACCTCTGTTGAATTAATGAGTTCAGAGCCTCCAAGTTCCAGGCCAGTTCAGTAATCCTGAGATATTCTTGTTGCCCGGGGTCCCTTCACCAAGAGTAACTATGTTTTGTCAGGGTTCACTTTAAGGCAACTAGCATTCATCCACTCTATGAGGTCTGCTAAGCAACTGTTGATGAGGCATGTTGGGTCTTTAGTATCTGGAGCAAAGGAGAAGTAGAGTTGTGTGTCATCTGCATAACAATGATATCTTAGGCCGTGTCTTCTGATGATGTCTCCCAGTGGTAATAAGTAAATTGCGAATAGCATAGGAGACAAGATGGAACCTTGTGGAACTCCGCAGGCTAATTCTGTTGGTGCCGATGAGCAAGATCCTGATATTACTCTCTGTGATCTACCAGTGAGGAAAGATTTAAACCAGTTAAGAACTGTATCTCCTAGACCACAGATGTTCTGCAAGTGCGCTATTAAAATCCCATGGTCAATGGTGTCAAATGCAGCTGAGAGATCCAGGAGGATTAGGATGGAGATCTTTTAGCACTCGGACTAGCTCTGTTTCTCTATGGTGGTGGCATCTGAAACCTAACTGGAAAGGATCAAAGATGTTATAGCTTGATAGATGGGCCTTCAGTTGAGTTGCCACTACTTTTTCAATGATTTTCCCCAGAAATGGAAGTTTGGATACTGGTCTGTAATTTGCTATGCAGTCTGGGTCTAATGAGGTTTTCTTTAGGAGGGGTTTTACCACTGCTTCTTTTAGAGGATCTGGGAAGATTCCAGTTTTTAGTGAACACTCCACTATTTTTGTGAGGGCTGGGGCAAGTGTGTCAGTGCATGCAGATATAAGACCAGTTGGGGCAGGGTCTAAGTCACACGTAGTGGGGTGCAACTTTTGCATAGTTCTTTTAACTTCCTCTATATCCACATTTGCAAAAGTAGACTATAAACTGGGGGATCTTTCACTGTAGTGGTTCTGGTGGGTAACTGGTTGGCCTGCTGTGATGGAGGCTCGGATGGAGGAAATCTTGTCTGTGAAGAAGATCGCAAATTCTTCACACTTATCTTGGTGTGTATATGTGTGCATGCTGGTTTGCAGAGCCTTTCTACTGTGCGAAACAGTTGCCTGGGTCTGCGGGTGAGTGTGATTTTGCATTACAAAAATTAGGATTTTTTTCTGTGTTATCTTAAATTGATATTCATTGAGGTAATTGGTAAGAGCGACTTTGTCATGTGTCCTGCTCCACCTTCTCTCGAGTTTAAGGCCTGTTCTCTTCAATTCTCTGATGGTGCTATCAAACCAAGGTGCATTATTGTGAGTTTTGATAGTGCATATGCATGATGGTGCAGTGCTTTCTAGGGTGTTCCTCATGGTTTTGCTGTAGAGTTAGACTAAGGAGCCAGGGTCTTCACAAGTGCCCATCAGTTCACTTAGATCCATATTTGATGTTACGTCCAATGGGGTCACCCCTTTTAATAAGCGGTGTTTGACCAGGTTCTGAGGCTGTCGTCTGGCTGATTGTGATCCAATGAAAAAGTGTATGGAGTGGTGGTCTGACCATACAACTGGATTTACAGTTACTGGCGACACTTCTAGTCCACACTGGAACACTAAATCAAGTGTATGACCTTTTCTGTGGGTGGAAGTGGCAACTATTTGTATGAAGCCGAGCGCACTCATCAGGCGGAGGAGGTCCTGCCCAAGTTGGGATAGTGTGTCATCAAACCAAGTGTTGAAGTCTCCCAATATAATCCATCTAGGGTGTTCAAGGATTAAACCAGTCAAAAGGTCTGAGAGTTCTTGAAGAAATCTCTTCCCATTTCATGGGGGTCTGTATATTAACAGTATCCAAAATCCTCTATCTATTGAAATGCTTGCAGCTATGCATTCAAAAGATTAGGGTGTGTGGACTGATTATCACGGTGCCCGTGATTGATGCATTTCCTTGCCTGTCACCATTAGGGGGCTCCTATTGGCTGTTTGCCTTTAACCCGCCTCATACTGCCTATTTAAACCTGATTTGGGCACCCCTTGGCTGCCCTTTCGTGGTGTCTCTGACCACATTTGCTTTCACCTTGTTCCAGTAGTCGTTTGGGCCTGTTGCTGTGTTCCTGAGTTCTAGATTGCATCTTGTTCCTGATTCTCCTGTCTGCAGTGCTGTTCCCGAGTTGGTTCCGGCCTAGTTCTTTGAGGTTGCTGTTTCCTGCTGATCGTTTTCGCCACCGCTTCCTGACCGGCTGATCGCCCTGCTGGTTCCTGCCATCTCCTGTCCTGCCTGCTGTGTTCCTGATTACTTGTTAGCTTGGTCATCTTGGCGACATTTGCAGTCCCAGCGTGCGGACGTTGGGGTATCCTCCAGCCTTGCGGCTATACAATCACTTGTTGGTCCCAGAGTGCGGACGCGGGTTTGCTCCAAGCCTTGCGGCTATACAAATCACTTGTTGGTCCCAGCGTGCGGATGCTGGTGTGCGCCAAGCCTTGCGGCTATACAAATCACTTGTTGGTCCCAGCGTGCGGACGCTGGTTTGCTGCAAGCCTTGCGGCTATACAAATCATTTGTTGGTCCCAGCAGGCGGACGCTGGGTTGCTCCAAGCCTTGCGGCTATACAAATTACTTGTTGGTTCCAGCATGCGGACGCTGGTTTGATCCAAGCCTTGCGGCTATACAATCACTTGTTGGTCCCAGAGTGCGGACGCGGGTTTGCTCCAAGCCTTGCGGCTATACAAATCACTTGTTGGTCCCAGCGTGCGGACGCTGGTGTGCTCCAAGCCTTGCGGCTATACAAATCACTTGTTGGTCCCAGCGTGCGGACGCTGGTTTGCTCCAAGCCTTGCGGCTATACAAATCATTTGTTGGTCCCAGCAGGCGGACGCTGGGTTGCTCCATGCCTTGCGGCTATACAAATTACTTGTTGGTTCCAGCATGCGGATGCTGGTTTGCTCCAGAAGCCTTGCGGCTATGCAAATCTGTTGTTAGTCCCAGCGTGCGGACGTTGGGTTTGCTCCAAGCCTTGCGGCTATACAAATTACTTGCTGGTCCCAGCGTGCGGACGCTGGTTTGCGCTAAGCCTTGCGGCTATACAAATCACTTGTTGGTCCCAGCGTGCGGACGCTGGTTTGCTCCAAGCCTTGCGGCTATACAAATAACTTGTTGGTCCCAGCGTGCGGACGCTGGTTTGCTCCAAGCCTTGCGGCTATACAAATTGCTTGTTGGGTCCAGCGTGCGGACGCTGTTTTGCTCCAGAAGCCTTGTGGCTAAGCAAATCTGTTGTTAGTCCCAGCGTGCGGACGTTGGGTTATCCTCCAAGCCTTGTGGCTATACAGATCAGTTGTTGGTCCCAGCGTGTGGTCGCTGGTTTGCTCCAAAAGTACCTTAGGTCATACTCTTTGTTGGTTTGCCTATATGTATCGTTCCTTGGGCTGCCTTGCCCGGTATATTGGTAAGGCCGGTAGAACCTGGTACATTATTCCATCAGAAGGTTGCCTTACCCGGTATTGGCGAGGCCGGTAGAACCTATGTATAGTTCCTTGGGCTGCCTTGCCCGGTATGTTGATAGGGCCGGTAGAACGTGGTACATTATTCCATCAGAAGGTTGCCTTACCCGGTATTGGCAAGACCGGTAGAGCCTATGTATAGTTCCTTGGGCTGCCTTGCCCGGTATGTTGGTAGGGCCGGTAGAACCTGGTACATTATTCCATCAGAAGGTTGCCTTACCCGGTATTGGCAAGGCCGGTAGAGCCTACTGACCCTGTATCCGCAGGCTGTCTTGCCCGGTATATTGGCAAGACCGGTAAAGCCTATATTATCTGTGCTATTTCTATTATTAATGTTGTATGGACGTGTTGGAATCCTAAGGGATCATTTTAATTATTTTTTCAATAACGTTGTGTTTTTACCTAACTTTGTGTCTGAGAGTCGTAACAAACCGTGACACTGAGTTCCTAGGAAGTAGTCAAAATCTTCACAAAAACAATCCCAAAGTACGCCTGTGGAATTTCAAGGTTGCCAAGATGTTGTCAATGGACAACAGGCCTTATTCTTTTGTAGAAAACCGAGGTTTCAGAGAACTGATGTCATGTGTAGCTCCATGGTGGACTATCCCAAGCTGCAGTTATTTTTCCCGGATGGGTATGCCTGAATTGTACAAGCAGGTGGGCAAAGGGCTGAAAAGTGAGTATGGCAAGAAAATCCACCTGACAACAGATATGTGGACAAGTGGGCAGAGTACAGACTATATGACTGTCACTGCTCACTGGATTTCCCTCCCAGCACAGTAGACAACACTAGCTTACAGAATCAGTTGAAAGCCAGTAATCGTGCTTCTAACATAGTAACATAGTAGATAAGGCTGAAAAAAGACATGCGTCCATCAAGTCCAGCCCATGCCAAAAACACCCCTGTTGATCCAGAGGAAGGCAAAAAAAGCCCTCTGGAGCCATTTCCAATCTAGCCCCAAGTATGTGGGGGGGGGTGCATTCCTTTCTGACTCCAACTGTAGTCAAATAGTTCCCTGGATCAATATCCTATCTGCTTTGAAGCCATCTGTCATAATTGTCAATATTGTTCTGTGCTAGATAGGCATCCATTGCTTTTTTGAATGCAGTTGCATTATCTGTAAGCACAACATCCCGAGGCAAAGAATTCCATAGCCTTACCGCCCTTACTGTAAAAAATCCCTGCCTCTGTTTTAGTCTAAAGCACCTTTCCTCTAGTCTTAACGGATGACCTCTTGTTCTTAGCTCAGCTCTTTGCATAAATAATTCATTGGATAGTTCTTTGTATTGACCTTGAATGTATTTGTAAATGGTAATCATATCATCCCTTACACGTCTCTTCTCTAATGTAAACAAACCCGGTTTGGCTAGTGTCTCTTTATAACTCAGATCCTCCAATCCCTTTATCATTTTTGTTGCAAGTCTCTGCACCTTTTCCAGTTCAGTAATGTTTTTTTTAGAACAGGCGGACAAAATTGTACTCCGTATTCTAGATGAGGCCTATCCAAGGATTTATACAGAGGTAGGATAATATTAGCATCCCTTGCTTCTACGCTTCTACACCTTGCTGATTTTCTGATTGTTACAGTGTGATCAAAAGGCGGCAGCAGCAGCAGGATATCCCATACCATCGTCACACCACCTTGTGCATGAAAAGTTTTGAGATACAGTCCCACAAAGCTGTAGATGTTCTGAGTAAGCATAGCAGGCGGTAGAGGAATGGCTTGTACCCCACTCCTTAAAAGCTGGTTTTGTGTCTGCTGATAATGGCTCCAACATAATCGCTGCTTTGAGAATAGGTGGTATGGTGCATATACCCTGCTTTGTTCATGTGGTAAATTTAGTTGTGACCAGATTCCTGGCAGAATCTGAAACCCTCAAAGAGATACTTACTATTGCCCACAAAATCTGTGCCCATTTTAGTCTCTCCTACAGTGTGTGAGCTGTTGAAACCCTTTGAGGGGGCAACCATGCTGGTGAGTCACATTGGGGCAGGAAAAAATGAAATTCTACCACTGATATTTTTATTGCAGAAAAAAATGAGGAGCATGGCTGATGATTCTTACCAGAATGACAAAACAGCCATATACCAGCTGGTAAAGGACATGTTAGCGTGCTTTGAACAAGATCCTTGTATAGTGTCCATTAAAAGCAATGAGGAATACATTCTTGCCACTTTGCTAGACCCTGATTTAAACACAAAATTTCAGAAGTTCTGCCAAAGAGCCATCAGCAGTTTATTACAACAAGGAGACATGACGATAAGCAGCCACTCTCTGTGGAATCGGATTCTGTCAAGGAATATTGAGACATGCTTATTGATTGAGTGGAAAAAGTGAGGGCACAACAAACATCTAGGCAGTATATGAAAAGGAAGGCAGCAAAGCATTTCAACCAGCAGAAGCAGCTACATCATCAACCAGAATATCCCATTCGGAACACAGGGCAATTCATCATGGGTCTCAGCAGGGGTGGCAAAAACTCAACATTGGTGATGGTGGTGGCAGCACATCTCTTTGGGACTTGCTCCCTGAGTATGAGCAAGGAACTGACACAAAGGAACACTGTGTAGCTCCTAGAAGTGGTCCCACTGCATTTGAGATTTTTTTTGCAGCATAGCTACGTTCTAGTCAGAAACAATGACTCCATGGACTACTGGCAAACAAAGCAGTGTGTGTGGCCAGCATTAACACGTACTGAAGTAGAAACCCTCAGTTGTCCTCCAGCAAGCGTTGAGTCTGAGAGGGTTTTCAGTGTATCTGGTTATATTGTAAGTGACCACAGGATACAGCTATCAAGCAGCAATGTTGGGAGACTAACATTCTTAAAAATGAACCAACGTCTCATATCATTTGAGTATCAGGTAGCAGAAACCACACATGACAGACAAAGCCAGGACAAATATATTACCAGCAGCACAGTTGAGGAGGTGGAGGAGGGATGAAAAGAAGGGTTGCCACCATCTACCTCACTTGGGACCACTGCTATGATCGATAAATAATGTGTGTCAATAATCTGAGAAGGAGGATACATACATAAATCACATCATGGCAGTCCCCCCACCCCACCACTACCATACACATCTGCCACATTGTAGGTTGTACCTTATTATTTTTTGTTATTATTACTCGCCCTTTAGTGACTAGCCGTGCTCGCACACGGCCGGCACTTAACGCCCGCCGATCATTTTTCTTCCATTGTTTTCAATGACTTCCTGGATGTACATGTACGTCCTCTGTCACTAAGTGACAGTTTTTGCGGGACGTACATGTACGTCCATTGTCAGGAAGGGGTTAATCTTTATTGATGTCAATATCAAAAGCATTACAGCAATGAATGGGAACATACTTAATGGGAGCACAAATATAAGGTCCGTAGGATACAAAGGGTATAAGTTACAATACAAGTATACGTAAGGGTACGAGTAATCACCTGATTCATAGAGTACATAAATTGTAAGTAATACATGGGCAGAGTGTGATTTAAGCTAATAGATTGAGATTAGGAGAATATCTTTGTAGAACCTCATAATACAAGTGAAAGTGTGGAGGTATCACGGTGACCGTGATCCCTCTCTGTCACTCTCGCTTGTGGTGCGTTCCAAATTGGATGAGCCTGTTTGGCCCTCCTCTGGTGACCTTTTTATGCCTGGCCATTGGCACCTGTCAGGTGACCTTTCGTGGTGTTCCTGAGCCAGTGTTGCTGTTGCTGTGTTCCAGTGTTCCTGATTCCTGTGTACCGATTTGACCTGTTTTGACTACGCTCCTAAGTTCCTGCTCCGTGATCTGACCCGGCCTGGCTGACGTTCCTGCTCGCGACTGATTTGGCTTGTCTGAGAACCTCCTCGTGATCTGACCCGGCTTGGCTGACGTTCCTGCTCGTGACTGATCTGGTTTGTCTGAGAACCTCCTCTGTGACCTGACCCGGACTGGCTGACTTCCTGCTCCGTGACCTGAACCGGCTTGCTCCAGACCCTGCCATTGTTCCTGCTTCCTGCTGCTTGGTGTCGCCGTGGCGACATTCTGACGTCCGCTGTGCTTGTGGCAGGGCTGATCTTGATTGCCTCTATTAACACTTCCAGAGCCGTGTCTCCAGTGCTGAGTTTCCATTAACACTTGCAGAGCTGTGCTTCTGTTGCTGAGTCTTCCTTGGCACTTGCAGAGCGGTACCCACACTTGATGAGCCTCCGGTTGTACTTGCAGAGCTGTGCGTCCGATCCTTGAGCTGTTATTAACACTTGCAGTGCTGCTGTCTCCATTACCTGAGCCTCCTTTAACACTTGCAGAGCTGTTACTGTTTATCCGCTACATCTGCTGAGCAGGCCGTGTTGAGAGCCTTGTTTAGATGGTGGCTCATCTTGTCAACTAGCAGAGTAGTCGGTCTCCGTTACTGCGCCCGTGGGAGGCGCTATTGGCTCTAGCTCTATCAGTGTTACTCTCCGTTACATGCCCGGTGGGGCTATTGGCTCAAGCACTTGCAGCGCAGGTTGTGTCCGTTCCTACGCCCGTGGGGGCTATCTGCTCAAGCTCTTGCTGTACAATAAGTCTCCGTTACTAAGCCCGTGGGGGCTATTGGCTCAAGTTATTGCTTTACAGTTGATCTCCGTTATTACACCCGTGGGTGCTATTGGCAAACTCTTGCAGTGCAGTCATCTCCGTTACTACGCCCGTGGGGGCTATTGGCTCAAGCTCTTGCAGTGTAAGTTGTCTCCGTTACTACGCCCGTGGGGGTATTGGCTGAAACTACTCTGCAGTGTTCTGCCTCAGTTCCTGTACTGCCTAAGCAGCTTTCTAAGCCTTATTATCACGGTCCCCGTGTTTCCCTGTCAATCTCTGTAGGTATACATTTGCATTGGAGGAGTCTGATTGGCCCGCCCAGGATGTGCCTTTATATACTGAGGCTTGGGCACTTGTCAATTGCCCTTTCGTGGTGTTGTGTTGCTGCGCCTTGTTATTGATCTCCAGTGTCTCCTGTGTACCGACCCGGCTAGTCTGACTCTCCTTCTGTTCCTGCACCGTAATCTGACCCGGCTCTGGCTGACGACCCTGCACCGTGAACTGACCCAGCTCTGGCTGACGACTCCGCTCCGTGATTCGACCCGGTTCTGGCTCCTGATCCTGCTCTGTGACTGCTCCACTCTCCGGTGGTGTTCCTGCGACTCAGTCATCCGGTTCCGGCTACTGTTCCTGTCCGTTTACTGCTCCTGTCCGGTTGCTGCTCCTGTGTACTCCGGTCGCGCTGGCGACATTCTGACTGTTCTCTGTTTCCTAGCTCATTACGCTGCAGCGGAGGTTGCCTGCCTTGTTCTCGCTGAGCATTTCAAATGTACCAGATTAACCCTTGCACTACCGGTAGCCTCCGATTACGTGCCATTTGATTCATTGCCAAGCTCCGGTGATTCTCTGAGCCTTAACACAATTGAGCCACCGCTTTACGATATACCAGTCCTTGCAGAGCTCCGCCTGTTCGATGCCCGGTGAGCATCGTGATCACGCTGGTTGACACTGGTAGTCCATTCGCTCTTGCAACAAGGATTCTGGGTCACACCTTGTGGGTGTCTGGGCAGTACCTCATTCGCTCAAAGTGTTTTATCCCAACTGCACTACTCTGTGCATCGGCTCTTCATAGCTTGGGCAATTCCGTTCTACTGTGGCCTCCCAAGGGCTGGCATACTTCAGTGGCAGACGCAGGGTTACTTGATACTCATTCAGGGCGATTCCTATTCTGGTTACATCAAATTGGCAGTTGCAATCCTCATAAGCCCACTGTGGTGGTACGGGCTCAGCTTAGAGCAACAGGGGCTCATCCTGTTTATGCTTCAAGAGTGTTACAGCGCTTTTCCTGAGTTCCTGATCTACATTTATAGACTGTTACCAGAGACTGCTATATATCCCCTGGGCGTTGGCCAATCTAGCCTGAGCCTTACCAGTTGCTCCACTTAAGCCTCTATGCACTACTGTTTGTAGTTTACTCCATCCTCTGTTCATATTGCCTGTTTAGCCCCTAGGGGCAGTGTTGTTCATTTTTATTTCAATAAATTGTATTTTACGTTACATCCTGGTCTGTGTGTCAGAAAACCATAACAGTACGAAAGGGCCATGACCTCAGACGGGAAGAGTGACGGTAATACACAGAACCTCCACTGGAGGATGGATGTTCACGAGCAACACCTAGATCAGTTGGCATTGGCCATGCAGACCTTGCTTGAACGTACGGTACATCTTGATAAGCCGAGTCAAAATCCGGTGGTCCCCCCAGTCATGACACCGGATACTAGTTCTGGTCAATGCTTGGTCCCGCAGAAAAGTCTAACGGCGGCGGTGCCGTTACCAGTAAGATATGATGGTGAACCCACTCTGTGCAGGGGTTTCCTTAATCAGCTAGAGATCTTCCTCGAACTTACACCTCATGCCTTTCCGTGTGACCGTAGCAAGGTGGGGTTCATGGTATCCCTATTAACTGGCAAAGCCCTGGCATGGGCAAATCCGTTATGGGAACAGGCTAAGCCTTGCACTTTGTGCTTTAAAGAATTTGTTAAACAGTTCCGTAGAGTTTTTGAGGTACCTGGGTGAGCTACGTCCGCGGCAAAAAAACTGTTGTCAATACAAATGGGCGATCAGACTGCAGCCGAATATGCTATAGAATTTCGGATTCTAGCTGCAGAGGTGGCATGGAATAATGAGGCACTCCTGGCAGCGTTTGCCCAAGGGCTCTCGGATGCTATCAAAGATGAAATTGCTGCCAGGGAGGTACCTACCGATCTGGATGAGTACATCGAATATGTGATACTCATTGATACTCGTATGCGCGAGAGGCGCTTGACTAAGAGGGCAACTTCCAAAATCTATGGGCATGAGAGATTGTTTAACCCACCCTCTCCTCCCATTCCTCCGGTCCGTGTACCTGATACTGGGGAACCTATGCAGATTGGTTTTACTAGACTGACTAAGGAGGAGAGGGCGTATCATAAAAGACAAGGATTATGCCTATATTGTGGCAAAAGTGGGCATTTGTTGCGCACCTGTCCGGTGAGGCCGGGAAACTCACGCACCTAGGGTACCTTGGGGGACAGGCCCTAGGTGGTGTACAGTCGTCCTCAGATCCTTGCTCCTTGAAACCCACTATACCTGTGAGTTTTCTGCTAGGCGACCAGGTTGTGGAAGCACTTGCCCTGGTAGATTCTGGTGCTGCTGGCTATTTCATGGACCAGGCATTTGCTGAAAGACATAATATTTCTCTGTCTGAAAGACATACTCCGTTAGCCATTGAGGCTATTGATGGCAGACCTCTTGAACCAGCACTCATCACAATGGAGACTACTCTCCTCACTATGACTGTGGGGGCCCTCCATAAGGAGGAAGTTCGTTTTCAGATTATCCGTTCACCCCATCATGCGGTCATTCTGGGGTTCCCTTGGTTGTCAGTGCACAATCCCCAGTTTGACTGGCAGACATGTGAAATCAAAGCATGGTCAGAATACTGCACAAATCATTGTCTATCTCGGCCCGTTAAGATTCTGTGTACCTCCCCTTCTTTGCCAGCTGAATACAGCAAGTTCAGCGACGTTTTCAGTAAAGGGGAGGCTAGCGCTCTGCCGCAGCATCGGCTATGTGATTGCGCTATTGATTTGCCCCAGGGAGTGGTTCCACCGAGGGGTAGGACGTACCCATTGTCATGTGATGAGACTAAGGCAATGGAGGAATACATTGAGGATGCTCTCAAAAGAGGGATTATTTGCAAATCATCCTCTCCGGCAGGTGCAGGGTTCTTTTTTGTGAAAAAGAAAAATGGCGAGTTGCGACCTTGCATTGATTACCGTGGGCTCAATAAGATCATGTCCAAAAATGCATACCCCATTCCACTCATCACAGAGTTATTTGATAGGCTGAAAGGCTCCTCTATTTTTACTAAACTCGATTTACGAGCTGCCTACAATTTAATAAGGATCAAGGCCGGTGATGAGTGGAAGACAGCCTTCAATACAAGGTCAGGGCACTACGAATACCTAGTCATGCCATTGGGATTATGTAATGCACCTGCCGTATTCCAAGAGTTCATCAACGATATCTTCCGCAATATGTTATAGTCCTGTGTAGTGGTATATCTGGACGATATTTTGATCCACTCAGCTAATTTATCCCAGCATATACAGGATGTTTCTGAGGTATTGCTTCGATTACGCAAGAACAAATTGTTCTGTAAACTCGAAAAATGTGAATTTCACTGTTCTCAAGTACCCTTTTTGGGTTTCGTGATTTCTAGAGATGGCATAGCTATGGACCAAGAGAAGTTGGCTGCAGTCCTTAACTGGCCACGACCCAAGGGGCTAAAAGCTATTCAAAGATTCCTGGGCTTTGCCAACTATTACAGAAAATTAATTCAGAACTTTTCTACGATTACTAAACCTCTCTCTGACTTAACGCATAAGGGCGCAAATCCCTCTCAATGGTCTGAGGCAGCTGAACAGGCCTTTGTTACTCACAAGCAGACATTCGCATCTGCCCCTATTCTGTGCCATCCTAATCCTACTCTGCCTTTTACCCTGGAAGTTGATGCCTCCGAGGTTGGGGTAGGGGCAGTTCTCTCCCAACGACCCAGGGAGGGAGGTAACCTGAGACCATGCGGATTTTTTTCCAAAAAACTGTCTAGTGCCCAAAGCCATTATGAAATTGGTGATAGGGAATTGTTGGCTATCATCTTGGCTTTGAAAGAATGGCGACATCTCCTGGAAGGCACTAGGACCCCTGTCTTTATTCTCACTGACCATAAAAATCTAATTTACTTGTCTGAGGCAAAAAGGCTGTCTTCTCGCCAGGCTCGTTGGGCTCTCTTCTTGTCAAGATTTAATTTCATAGTCTCCTACTTGCCGGGGTCCAAAAATATTAGAGCAGATGCTCTTTCCAGACAATTCTGCACAGACGTTGAGAGGGATGAAGCGCCAGTGCCTATAATTCAGCCAGATAAGATCCTGGCCACTATTCGTACCAACATCACTTCACCACTGGGGGAGCAAATCTTGGCTTCACAAGCACGGGCACCTCCTGAATCCCCAGTTGGCAGATGTTTTGTGGACGAACCATTTCGCACCCAGTTACTCGAGACCTATCACTCATCTAAGGCGGCCGGGCACATTGGCAGGGATCAGTTGGTTTGGTCATTGGCACAAACATTCTGGTGGCCTTCTCTGAGAGCAGATTGCTTCGCATTTACTGCTGCCTGTGCTATCTGTGCCCGTGCTAAAACTCCCAGACATCTCCCCGTGGGGTTACTCCAGCCAGTACCCAATGGCGACCGTCCCTGGTCCCATATATCCATCGATTTCTTGGGAGAGCTGCCTTTGTCTAAGGGCTACACTTTCATTCTGATGGTGGTAGATAGGTTCTCCAAAATGGCTCATTTCGTGCCCCTCTCTGGTCTCCCATCGGCCCAGGAATTGGCAGTAATTTTCGCCAGGGAAGTATTCCGCTTGCACGGGGTTCCTAGTGTGATAGTGTCTGATCGGGGAAGCCAGTTTGTGTCTAGATTCTGGAGGGCATTCTGTGGCCAGATGGGCATTCAATTGTCATTTTCCTCTGCCTACCATCCCCAGACCAATGGGGCCGCTGAGCGTGCCAATCAGGGACTTGAGCAGTATTTGCGCTGCTTCGTGACTGATCATCATGATAACTGGTCCGACCTGTTGCCATGGGCGGAGTTCGCCAGGAACTGTGAGGTTAATTCATCGTCTGGGAGTTCTCCGTTCCTAGTTAATTATGGGTTCCAACCCTGCCTACTCCCGGACTCATTTCAGTCCCAACAGATTCCGGCTCTGGATGAGCACACGGAGCAGCTCCGTTCCACTTGGGCACAGGTACAACGGTCCCTCAGTCAGTCCTTCCTGAGACATCAGCGGCATGCTAATCGCAGACGCCTTCCAGCGGTCTCCTACCAGGTTGGGGACAGGGTATGGCTCTCCTCCAGGAATCTTAACCTGCAAGTACCTTCAAACAAACTGGCTCCCCAGTTCATTGGTCCCTTTAAGATCATTCGCTAGGTCAACCCCGTGGCATACGCATTGGAGCTCCCCAGGGCTATGCGTATTCATAATGTGTTTCATGTGTCCCTTCTTAAGCCCTTGGTGTGCAACCGTTATACTACCACGCCGGTGGTTCCTGGGCCGGTGAATGTACAAGGCCAAGAGGAATACGAAATTCAGAGCATAATTGACTCCAGGAGATTTAGAGGCAAGTTGCAATATTTGGTCCACTGGAAAGGTTATGGGCCTGAGGAGCGGTCTTGGGTAGATCATACGGATCTTCATGCTCCACGACTGATGCGCAACTTTCACTCTAAATATCCCCATAAACCTAGACCCTCTGGCAGGGGAGGGGGTCTTTGAGAGGGGGGTACTATCACGGTCCCCGTGTTTCCCTGTCAATCTCTGTAGGTATACATTTGCATTGGAGGAGTCTGATTGGCCCGCCCAGGATGTGCCTTTATATACTGAGGCTTGGGCACTTGTCAATTGCCCTTTCGTGGTGTTGTGTTGCTGCGCCTTGTTATTGATCTCCAGTGTCTCCTGTGTACCGACCCGGCTAGTCTGACTCTCCTTCTGTTCCTGCACCGTAATCTGACCCGGCTCTGGCTGACGACCCTGCACCGTGAACTGACCCGGCTCTGGCTGACGACTCCGCTCCGTGATTCGACCCGGTTCTGGCTCCTGATCCTGCTCTGTGACTGCTCCACTCTCCGGTGGTGTTCCTGCGACTCAGTCATCCGGTTCCGGCTATTGTTCCTGTCCGGTTACTGCTCCTGTCCGGTTGCTGCTCCTGTGTACTCCGGTCGCGCTGGCGACATTCTGACTGTTCTCTGTTTCCTAGCTCATTACGCTGCAGCCGAGATTGCCTGCCTTGTTCTCGTTGAGCATTTCAAATGTACCAGATTAACCCTTGCACTGCCGGTAGCCTCCGATTACGTGCCATTTGATTCATTGCCAAGCTCCGGTGATTCTCTGAGCCTTAACACAATTGAGCCTCCGCTTTACGCTATACCAGTCCTTGCAGAGCTCCGCCTGTTCGATGCCCGGTGAGCATCGTGATCATGCTGGTTGACACTGGTAGTCCATTCGCTCTTGCAACAAGGATTCTGGGTCACACCTTGTGGGTGTCTGGGCAGTACCTCATTCGCTCAAAGTGTTTTATCCCAACTGCACTACTCTGTGCATCGGCTCTTCATAGCTTGGGCAATTCCGTTCTACTGTGGCCTCCCAAGGGCTGGCATACTTCAGTGGCAGACGCAGGGTTACTTGATACTCATTCAGGGCGATTCCTATTCTGGTTACATCAAATTGGCAGTTGCAATCCTCATAAGCCCACTGTGGTGGTACGGGCTCAGCTTAGAACAACAGGGGCTGTTTATCCTGTTTATGCTTCAAGAGTGTTACAGCGCTTTTCCTGAGTTCCTGATCTACATTTATAGACTGTTACCAGAGACTGCTATATATCCCCTGGGCGTTGGCCAATCTAGCCTGAGCCTTACCAGTTGCTCCACTTAAGCCTCTATGCACTACTGTTTGTAGTTTACTCCATCCTCTGTTCATATTGCCTGTTTAGCCCCTAGGGGCAGTGTTGTTCATTTTTATTTCAATAAATTGTATTTTACGTTACATCCTGGTCTGTGTGTCAGAAAACCGTAACACTTATGGACTTAAGGTGTTGCATCATCTAACACCAATTGCTGCCTCTTTACCACCTTGGGCGTGCCAAACACCACAACAGAGACTGATTGATTATTTGTACTTAACTATTGAGTACCCTTGCTATTCTGTGCCTGTCATGTGACAGTATATGTATTATTCTTGCTTCTGTATACTGGGCCTGAGAAGGCATATGTAGCCTATCTATTGCTATTATTCTGTGTTGCCTTTAGAGGGCGATCTTTCTTCTTTATTTTTAAATAAAACTGTGTTTTATTCTAACCTGCTGGTCAGAGTGTCTTGAAAAAACGTTACAATATGAAAGGGCCATGACCTCAGACAGTAAAGGTGAAAGTAATACACAAAACATCCACTGGAGAATGAGCAGCGCCTAGACCAGTTGGCACTGGCCTTACAAACTTTACTTGAGCGTATGGTACACTTTGACAAACCGAACCAGAATCCGGTGGTCTCACCAGTCTCGACACCGGATAATCAGTCTGTAGTCCCTACTACACATACCAGAGGCCTAACGGCGGTGGCACTGTTACCATTAAGATATGATGGCGAACCTACTCAATGCAGGGGCTTTTTTAATCAATTGGAGATATTTCTGGAACTAACGCCTCAGGCATTTCCTAATGACCGGAGTAAGGTCGGATTTATGATATCGCTACTGACTGGCAAAGCACTGGCATGGGCTATTCCTCTGTGGGAGAATGCCAAACCCTGCACTCTGAACTTTAATGAGTTCTTAAGAAAGTTCCGCAGAGTGTTTGAGGTTCCTGGTAGAGCTGCCTCTGCTGCCAAAAGGTTAATGGAGATACAGCAGGGCGATCGTATCTTGGGCGACTATGCCATTGAGTTTCGGACCTTGGCAGCAGAGGTGGGATGGAACAACGAGGCATTAGTGGCAGCCTTTGCTCAGGGTCTGTCTGAATCCATTAAAGATGAAATAGCTGCCAGAGATGTACTCAGTGATCTGGATGAGTACATTGACTATGTCATGCTTATTGACTCCCGCATTCATGAAAGACGGTTGGTAAAAAAGGCGAGATCCAGAAATTATGGGCATGGCAGTCTTTTAAACCCACCCACGCCTCCCATTCCTCCTGAACGCTCACCCGAGTCTGGAGAGCCAATGCAGCTTGGGTTCACCAGACTTACTAAGGAAGAGCGGGCGCACCGTAGAAGACAGGGCCTATGCTTATATTGTGGTAAAGCTGGGCACTTATTACGCACATGTCCGGTACGGCCGGGAAACGGACGTCCCTAGGGTACCTTGGGGGACAGGCCCTTGGTGGCGTGCAGCAGTCCCTAGATTCAAGTACACAGAAACCCACCATCCAGGTGGTATTCTCTTGGGCAGACCTGTCTGTGGTGGTTATGGCATTGGTAGACTCCGGTGCAGCTGGGTACTTCATGGACCAATCCTTTGCCGAATTGCACAAAATTCCGTTAGTCAAAAGGGAGTCTCCCCTGGCTATTGAAGCCATTGATGGCAGACCTTTAGAACCTGCATTTATTACCATGGAAAAGATCCCTATTTCTATGGCTGTTGGGGCTCTCCACAAGGAGGAGGTACGTTTCCAAATAATTCGATCTCCCCATTATGCAGTCATTCTGGGGTTTCCATGGATATTATTACATAATCCCCAGTTTGACTGGCAGAGATGTGTGGTTAAATCATGGTCTGAGTACTGTGCTAAGAACTGTTTATCACACCCTGTCAAGATATTGTGTACCTCTCCCTCCGTGGCAGCTGAATATCAAGAATTCAGTGACGTATTCAACAAGGGGGAGGCTAGCGCACTACCTCAGCACAGACCCTATGATTGCGCTGTTGATCTGCCCTCGGGCGTGGTGATGACCACTGTCATGTGATGAGAACAGGGCTATGGAGGACTACATTGAGGACGCCCTCAAAAGAGGGATTATTCGCAAGTCTACCTCTCCGGCTGGTGCCGGTTTCTTCTTTGTGAAGAAGAAAAATGGCGAGCTTAGGCTATGTATTGATTACTGGGGGATGAATAAGCTGATGTCTAAGAATGCCTACCCCATTCCACTCATTACTGAGTTACTTCACAGGTTAAAGGGCTCTTCCATCTTTACTAAACTTGATCTACGGGCTGCATATAACCTGATCAGAATTAAGGCTGGAGATGAGTGGAAGAAGGCATTTAATACCAGATCAGGGCATTATGAATATCTGGTGATGCCATTTGGCCTATGCAATGCACCTGCGGTGTTCCAGGAATTTATTAATGACATCCTTTGTGACATGCTTCAGTCCTGTGTGGTGGTATATCTAGATGATATATTGATTCACTCTGCCAACCTTACCCAGCATATTAAGGATGTCTCTGAGGTTTTGCTTCAATTATGTAAAAATAAACTGTTCTGTAAAGTAGAATAATGCGAATTTCATAGGTCCCAAGTACCATTCCTGGGATTCGTAATTTCTAAAGATGGCATTGCTATGGACCAGGAAAAGTTGGCAGCAGTCCTACAGTGGACTCGCCCCAAGGGGTTAAAAGCTATTCAGCGCTTTTTGGGCTTTGCCATCTATTATAGGAAATTTATCCAGAACTTTTCTATTATTGTGAAACCTCTGTCTGACTTGACACATAAGGGCGCTACTCCCTCTCAATGGTCCGAGGCAGCTGAAAATGCGTTTGAAACTCTGAAATCCGCTTTTGCTTCTGCTTCGGTGCTGTCCCACCTCAATCCCGCTCTGCCATTCACCTTGGAAGTTGATGCCTCTGAGGTTGGGGTTGGGGCAGTGCTCTCCCAACGTCCTGTGGGAGGTGGCGCCTTGAGACCTTGTGGGTTCTTTTCTAAAAAACTCTCCAGCGCCCAAAGTCACTATGAGATTGGCGACAGGGAGCTCCTGGCTATTATTCTGGCACATAAAGAATGGCATCACCTATTGGAAGGTACCAGGACCCCAGTATTAATCCTAACTGACCACAAGAATTTGATGTATCTTTCTGAAGCAAAGAGACTGTCCTCACGACAAGCTAGGTGGGTACTCTTTCTGTCCCGGTTCAATTTTGTAGTGTCCTATCTTCCGGGCTCTAAGAATGTTAGAGCAGACGCTCTGTCCAGACAGTTTGCATCGGACATTGAGAGGGAGGAAGAACCAGTACCTATTATTCAGCCAGATCGTATCCTGGCTACAGTACGTACTAGCATCACTTCGCCACTGGGGGAAGAGATTTTGGCCTCTCAAGCAAGGGCTCCCAACAAGGGCTCGCAACAAATTCCAGCTCTGGATGAGCATATTGAGCAGCTTTGCTCCACTTGGGCACAGGTTCAGAGGACCCTTAGTCAGTCATTTCAGCGACATCAGCGGCATGCCAATTGTAGACGGCTGCCAGCGGTCTCCTTCCAGGTTGGGGATAGGGTATGGCTCTCCTCCAGAAATCTCAATTTGCAGGTGCCTTCCAATAAGCTGGCTCCCCGGTTCATTGGTCCATTCAAAGTTATCCGCAAGGTGAATCCCGTCTCGTACGCATTGGAACTCCCAGCCTCTATTCTCATACATAATATGTTCCATGTATCTCTGTTGAAACCCTTGGTTTGCAAGCACTACACTACCACTCCAGTGATTCCTGGGCCGGTGGACGTTCAGGGCCAAGAGGAGTACGAAGTCCAGAGTATCATTGATTCTAGGAGATTTAGAGGAAAGTTGCAATATTTGGTCCATTGGAAGGGCTATGGCCCTGAGGAACGTTCCTGGGTGGAGCAGAAGGACCTCCATGTGCCTAGACTGTTGCGCAATTTCCACTCTAAATATCCCCAGAAACCGAGACCTCCTGCAGGGAGAGGGGGTCTTTGAGAGGGGGGTATTATCACGGTGACCGTGATCTCTCTCTGTCACTCTCGCTTGTGGTGCGCTCTTATTGGCTGAGCCTGTTTGGCCCACCCCTGGTGACCTTTTTATGCCTGGCCATTGGCACCTGTCAGGTGTCATTTCGTGGTGTTTCTGAGCCAGTGTTGCAGTTGCTGTGTTCCAGTGTTCCTGATTCCTGTGTACCGATTTGGCCTGTTTTTGACTACGCTCCTGAGTTCCTGCTCCGTGATCTGACCCGGCCTGGCTGACGTTCCTGCTCGTGACTGATTTGGCTTGTCTGAGAACCTCCTTGTGATCTGACCCGGCTTGGCTGACGTTCCTGCTCGTGACTGATCTGGCTTGTCTGAGAACCTCCTCCGTGACCTGACCCAGCCTGGCTGACTTCCTGCTCCGTGACCTGAACCGGCTTGCTCCAGACCCTGCCATCGTTCCTGCTTCCGGCTGCTTGGTGTCACCGTGGCGACATTCTGACTTCCGCTGTGCTTGTGGCATGGCTGATCGTGATTGCCTCTATTAACACTTCCAGAGCCGTGTCTCCAGTGCTGAGTCTCCATTAACACTTGCAGAGCTGTGCTTCCATTGCTGAGTCTTCCTTGGCACTTGCAGAGCGGTACCCAACTTGATGAGCCTCCGGTTGTACTTGCAGAGCTGTGCGTCCGATCCTTGAGCTGTTATTAACACTTGCAGTGCTGCTGTCTCCATTACCTGAGCCTCCTTTAACACTTGCAGAGCCGTTACTGTTTATCCGCTACATCTGCTGATCCGGCCGCGTTAAGAGCCTTGTTTAGACCGCGGCTCATCTTTTCAACTAGCAGAGTAGTCGGTCTCCGTTACCGCGCCCGTGGGAGGCGCTATTGGCTCTAGCTTTATCAGTGTTACTCTCCGTTACACGTCCGGTGGGGCTATTGGCTCAAGCACTTGCAGCGCAGGTTGTGTCCATTCCTACACCTGGGGGGGCTATCTGCTCAAGCTCTTGCTGTACAATAAGTCTCCGTTACTACGCTATTGGCTCAAGCTCTTGCAGTGCAGGTTGTCTCTGGTATACGCCAGTGGGGGCTATTGGCTCAAGCTATTGCTTTACAGTTGGTCTCCATTATTACACCCGTGGGGGCTATTGGCAAGCTCTTGCAGTGTAAGTTGTCTCCGTTACTATGCCCGTGGGGGCTATTGGCTGAAACTACTCTGCAGTGTTCTGTCTCAGTTCCTGTACTGCCTAAGCAGCTTTCTAAGCCTTATGGACTTAAGGTGTTGCATCATCTAACACCAATTGCTGCCTCATTACCACCTTGGGCGTGCCAAACACCACAACAGAGACTGATTGATTATTTGTACTTAACTATTGAGTACCCTTGCTATTCTGTGCCTGTCCTGTGTATTATTCTTGCTTCTGTATACTGGGCCTGAGAAGGCATATGTAGCCTATCTATCGCTATTATTCTGTGTTGCCTATAAACTGTGTTTTATTCTAACCTGCTGGTCTGAGTGTCTTGAAAAACCGTTACAGGAGGAGATAGGAAGTGACATCAAAAAGGCACTTTCAAAGGAGCAAAATGATAGACGAGGAAAGGGGAAGAGAAGAAGAAGAGAGAAGGTAGAGAGAGGAAAAGAGGAAGAAAAGGAAGTGGGAAAACAGTGGTGAAAGGAGGCGTAAGGTGGAGGGTGGGATAGGAGAGAGAGGGATCTCAGTCAAGTCCAGAGAGGGCGCCTTCAGGGTAGCTAAATTAGCGTGCACTCTTACAGTGCTTATGAAGAAACAGAGTAATATGTAGCCTTGAGTGCCAAAAAAGGTTGAACAAAACCGTTTAGGAAGAGAGCTTAACAAGATGACATTAAAGTGAGGAGGATCAACTGACGAGTGGTACAAGGAGAGGAGCCCCCTTCTGCCAACCAGACCAGGTAGACACAAACTGTGAAAAATATTTTGTCGCCAGGGAATGATATCACTCCAGCTCAATGTATGAGTCCACTTTGGAAATCCTTTGGGATATGGGAGGGATATAAGTTTGTTATATAACGGGATAAGGGATCGGGTTATGTTGAGGAGTGAAGGAACTACCTTCCACTGTGCTGGAATTATGTTCATAAGGAGGTGAGCCTTATAGGAGAAAAGGCAGAGAAGGGGGTCAAGGGGGATAGATAGCTGGAGTGCAGTGTTCATGGATGCTAAAACCTGCGACCAGAAGAGTTCTATCAGCGGTCAGCTCCACCAGATGTGGGAGAGAGAGCCTTGATGTCTGAGGCATCTCCAACATGTACTTTATTATTTTTTATTACTTGACATCATCAGGAATATGTGCCAGTGTCACTTAAGCAGGAAGTTAGCGTTGTGGGCAAAGGACAAATGCATTCTGCATGCTAACACATATTTCAAGCCATATGTTGCTGTAGGACTCACAACTTTGACTTTCAGCCACTTATTCCTAAACTTCAGCCCTCAGAAGAAGTAATATTACAGTGGGAAATGTAATACCCATAGGAAATATAAGCGAAAAATGTGTTAAAATAGGCAAAACATATGTTAAAATAGACGAAAAGGAGGACATTTTTTCATAGACGGAAAGCGAAAAGTAACGCGGGAAATTTTTCTCACTTTTTGCCCACCCCAATCACTATGAGCCTCTCCTGCATCAATTTTCAAAATAAATAACAGCAGAATAGCACAGCACGTCTACCTTGATCTGTATTGTTTCACTTCTGCAAATACATCACATTTTTTATAGCAAAAAAGCAAAAACATAGAAACATAGAATTTGACTGCAGATAAGAACCATTAGGCCCATCTAGTTCCATGTAAATCAATGGGAGGAAACTTTCTATCCACTGAAAAATTGGTGGGGAATTTTGGCAAATGGGCGAAAAATGCAGAAATTTTAATCTCCATTTTAAAAGCGGATTTTCTTGCAAAAAAGCGGACAATAACGTGGTTTTCGTTGAATTTCTCGTGGGAACATGGCTACAGCTTTCGCCCACTCCTAGTCACTACCTAGCTCATGACCACTCCTGGACAACACCCCACCACTTTCATAAAGGGAAATCTCACTGCCCTCAGACATGGCGTGTTAACAGTGAGACCACTCAGACAGAGAGAGCGACAGTGACAGAGAGAGATGTTACGACCAGTATGTTTGCATACCTATTCCTGTGAAGACACTGAAGATAAAGGTATGCGAGGGCTAGGGATCACCATCAACTTCCAAGGCACACCTGCTGAACAGCCTTACCTGTTGCAAGCAATGATGCTTTGGCTGAAGAGCCAGACAGAAGTCCATCACCACTGGAGGACAACCCCTGGCAGCAGCACCCCAGCTGCCCCAACAGAATGTCCCACAGCTCACACATCTGCCACAGGGACCTGTTGAGCAGCACAAGGATGGCAGAGGGCCACCAACACCCCGGATACACTGCACAAGGGTCATGCTCTTCGAAATGACAGATGTTGAAGTGATAAACCCTACAGGTTGACGTCACACAGCATTATCCACCTATATGAAGTGATTAAAGGGATAGTAATACTTAAAATGTAAAAAAACATATGTTGTAGGGTTTATCCCCCTGAGTAAAACAAGAGTACTCCCACTGCTGAAAGGTGTTTCATTCAAAAGTTATTGATTTTCAAAGTTGAATTTTTTTAGGTGCAATATCACAGTGGCCTGAAATTGTACAGTGGCGCTGTTGCTACACCATCCTATGGAGATTTATGGTCCCGGGACCAGAGCTGTCCATAGGATCATGTAGCAACAGCGCCACTGTACAATTTCAGCCCACTGTGATATTGCACCTAAAAAAATCAACTTTGAAAATCAATAACTTTTGAATGAAACACCTTTCAGCAGTGGGAGTACTCTTGTTTTACTCAGGGGGATAAACCCTACAACATATTTTTTTTTACATTTTAAGTATTACTATCCCTTTAAAGATGATGTTGACATGATATACAGCACTAACCATGCCCCATCTGGCTTGCAGATTCATTCCATGGCAAGTGATTCCTTGCAGTCCACAAAAGGCTAGGCATATGGAATTTCCAAGAGCACATGTTCAAGGGCACTATCACAGGTGTTGACAGCCCTCAAGAGGAAGGCCAGGAGGTACATCCACTTCCCCTCCACCTAGATGGAGTGAACATCTGTAAAACAGGACTTCTATGCAAGGGGAGCTATGTCCAGGGTCAGGGGTGCCATAGACTGCACACATGTACACATCAAAGCTCCAAGCATGAGGTATATCTCTTCATCAACAGGAAGTATTTCCTCTCCATCAACGTGCAGATGGTATGTGATTCCAACATGAGGATAACCCATGTTTGTGCCTCTTATTCTGGGAGCTGTCACTACTCATACATCCTCAGACACTCCTCCATCCACAGGGACTTTGGGAATGGGACCTATGGGGCTTCTGGGGGAGTCACACATCACACCTCATCCACAGGTGCACCCAAACGACTGATGTAAACACAGCTTATGGTCATGACACACAAGTAGTACATACCCCTCACAAAACATTATCCACACAATATGTGGTCCCCTTCTCACAATGTCACTCTCTTTCCACAGGGGATGCCAGGTATGAGTGTAAACAGTGGCTTCACACACCACTACCAAATCCACAAATACCTGCCCAGGAGTGCTACAATGAGGCTCACGTCAGAATAAGGAATGCCATTGAGTGCACCTTTGGCCTGCAAACCAATGGGTTGTGTACTCCCCCAGAAAGCAAAAAATTAATGGGATATGATGGTTAATCTGTTGCATGAAATACAGTTAGATGGTGCAGTCCCAAATCCTGTCATCTCTTCCCACAGGCATTCATAGCATAACCCATCATGGAACCGAGGAATGTTCACTTGACCATTGTGAAGCATTGACTCCACCTCCAAGCTGATAGCAACCTTTCACATATTAACAGAATACTCCAGTATATGAGTATGTGTTGCCTAAGATCCAGGTGGAAAACCTGTACAGTAATACTGCTCTTCCTCACAGTTAAATACCTTTTGGAGAAGCCATGAGCAGTTCAACTGTGTTTCTGCAGTAGCCAGTTTTAATGTTAACCTTTTGTGTGCTTCTAGAGGTCTTCAATGCATTTTGGTACTATAAAAACATTTTTATGCTTCAATGTATTGTTAGACATATAAAAGGAACAAAACGCTATCCCATATGTGTCTGTTGATAATGATGTTGGATTAGCCATATCTCAAGATGGAACTATAGTTTTGGGTTATGTATCCATTATATGTAGAAAGGCATGGTCCTAATCACAGGAGTCTACTGATTGAATGCAGACCATGAGTGGAGCTGGTGCAAGTAGATGATAGCGGAGATTCACTAAGGTATGTTGAGGAGGTGATAAAGAGGTGATTGAGTGGAGATAACTTCTCCAGTGATAACACATCTCCAGTTCCTATGTTATTCTCTGGAGCCTATGCACTGAGAGTGCTCTAGTTTGAGAGGTCTTACTGCATAGGCTCCGTAGAATAAAATAGGAACTGGAGAATTTATATCACTAGAGAAGTCATCTACACCTTATGAAATCATTACTACACTTTATTTGATAAGCCCTGATGTTCTCCCTGCTTAGTGTAATTTTGACCAGACTAGTGGCTTCCTCATGCTCCTGTCTTGTAGCCAAACACAACATTGGTCTCAATAATTAACCTTACCTTACTAGGTGTGTGTCAGTTTTTCCCTTATGAATCCCAGCATATGTTTTTTTGGATAAGCTGTCCTGCAAATTACTTATCTATCCGACGTACATGGTTGGCTAACATCTTAAAAAGCACAACAGTGGATGGAACTAAATGGGGACAGTCTGGCACCTAGCCAAACAACACCTTCATGTTGTTTTGCTTTACTAGGGGACTGGGATTGTCAGTTTTAACTGAACAATAGTGTATGTGCTGTTTGTGCTTAGCCATGGTGCAACACCTTACAACCAAGTAATATGTGCAGGAGTTGTGTTCACTGCATTGTTTTGCAATGCATTGGAGACATCTCTGTCACTTAATCTTTTAGAAAACAAAAACATTTACAGACATGAATTGCATGAAGAAGTGTTTTTTTATTTGGGGGGAACATAACAAATGGGGATTTTTATTTCTTTTTGGGGGAAATTTTGAAGGGGCTGCAGAGGTGGATGCCCTCGGAGTCTTGTGACTCTGGGGATTCTTGGAATTGATGCAGGGGTCATTCATTTTAATACTTTTACAAAGCAGAAGTGCAATACTCTTTCCTTGCATGTATACATACTTTATCAAAATATTTATTTCTGTATGATCTCTTTGAGCCACCTGTACAACAGGGAGTTGGGGAAAGGAACATCTTTCCCAAATGTTTGCTGTAATAATCACAAAACACAGCATGGGCTAAAATATTTCTGAGTTTCAAACTTTAGCATTATGTATGGCATTGTTGGCCAAGCTTAACTTTCAATTGAACTTACTGGAAACAGTTATGATTGTCTCTTGGTGTAGTTGCTATACCACAGGACCTTTCACCTCTTGAACTTGACTTTTCAGGCAGAATTTCGGGAACTTTATCTATTTAGGCATTTGCCAAAAAATAAAAGAATAAAAAGAACAATCTACATGGGCAAAGTACAGTATCTAATGTAAACTGATACTGAATGAACAATATTAGCCAATGGTCTATAGAACACATCTGTCAATGGTCTCAACCCATAACCTCAGGACCCACTAACAGGCCAGGACTTATGACTTCCCCTGACAGGGAGTTTGATTGAGGCACAGTTAATTTGATGAACTCACCTGCTTTCTGACAAGGAAATCCTCAAATCCTGGCCTATTAGTGGGCCCTTGTGGCACAGGTTGAAAACCACTGGCCTACAGAACACATTTAAATAATAAATTACTTTGTACCTATTGATACTTCATTGACCAATTTATAAAAACTCACCTACCCATAAAATAAAATAATAATCTTGAATTTTTCCTCAATAGGATCTCAATTTATTTCTTTTTTTATTATCTATTTTATTTTATTTTTTGCACACCATTAAACCATTTTTTTTAATATTGAACATATTCCAAAACTTAACATGTAGTACCGACACCCCATATTAATGGCAAAGGAAGGGGTTGGAAACTCTACCTGGAAGTGGAGAAAAATTAAAAAATGTATATTAATACTGGGTTCAGATTCTCCATATTAATCACTAATTTGCCTAAGGAAGGGGTCTATAACCTGTTCTTCTAGCCTCCTTTATGAAAGAGCAAATGTGGAAAATAAATTAAGATGTGCTTCAGAATGCCCATATTAATTTTAATTTGCCAAAGTAAGAGGTCTGTATACCATTTTCTTTACTCCCCTTGAAGCTAGGCTAAATTGTGTGTGTAAATGAATTGTTACATACTCATGCTGATGTAGAGTTCCTATGGCAGCTAAGATATGCCTTGGTCCTCAATCTTACCATATCCAAAAGAAAAAAAAGATTGCTGCCAAATTAAAAAAAAAAAAAAAAAAAGTGCAAGTCTTCGGTTTCCATCTTAGGCTGATGAAAAGAACACAGCCTTTGGATTGGCTTATATATAGGCCACTCCAAGTTCATTTATTTATTTATTCATTATAAAGTTGCCTTTGCATCAGAAAGGAAAACTGGATCTGCATTTTTTTTTTGTTTTTTTTTGTTTGTGGCAAAAAGTTTCTATTTTTTTATTTGTTTAAAATTTATTTTTTTACTTTTGTATATGCAAGTCCAGGGCATCATTTTGAGCTGAAAATTTTTAAAATTCACTTTATCCCAGTCACATATTTTAGCCTCCATTCTTTGGGCTCATTAACACTTTGAGTGCCAAATGCTTTGTATAGCGCTCTGGAACTCAAAGGTCTAAAATTAAAATGGGGGTTCCAGACCCCATATTATTTCTTTATAACTTCCTCTCCTCCTTTCTATTATTTTTTTCTTAACACTTCTCTCTCCTTTGAGAGAGTAGAAGACACCCTCACCAGTAAGGTGCAGCTCAATTCACTAGGTACTGAGAGCAATTGGCCCATATTTGATTTACCATTCACTACTAGAAAGACACCCTTAGTGTTTTCAAACAACATGCTGTGTACAGGGGACTTGCCTGTCATTTGGGAAGTAGACTGCCCTTTTGGGTGGGAGTGGTCTAATAAGTACATGGACAATTCTTAATGGCACTAGAGAGCTACAATGTTAAAATGTGATGCTTCTGAGTGGTGACTAGACATAGAGCAAGCAATAAATGTTTTTGATTGTCCTCAGAGCCTGTCACATATTTTGACATTTTTTTCAAACCTTTTAAGGTGTCTTACTAAAAGCAAAGGGTAATCCAGATGTTGACCCCTTTCTATCAGCACCTACGAACACCAGCTGCCCCTCTCTGATAAGGCCCAAACAAGGCCGAAACATACATCTGGGGTTATCTGGTATTTTCCGTACAGAGAGTACTTGCCTGTCATTTTGTAACTGTACTGCTCTTTTGGGCAAGATTGGTTTAATATTTAAATACTAGTTGAAGAGCCCGTTACACGGGCCACAGTGCCACAGCCAGCCGATCACAGGGCAGTCATGCGCGGTAGAGACTGCCTGCACCTTCGGATCGCCCAGCTCTGTATCAGCCGTGACGCGTGCAGTCTCTGCTGCGCATGACTGTGGCGTTACACACGTTTTAGTGAATTATTATATAGGATGTATATGAAATTTCTCCTCTGTAATATCACTGAAGAACTAGAATTTGATGCATCTGAGATGTGACTAGCCACTGAACAAGCAACGTTTGCTTTTGTTTGTCCTTAGAGCCTTTCACATACTTCAGCAATGTACAGACCTTGCAGCTCTCAATATAAATACAACATGTGCATCACAGTGACATGGTATGGTTTGCTCATAAGCTAGATAGTCCCTAATAATTATTTACTAATTATTTATTAATTAGCTCACTTATATATATTGCCACCTGTTTGGCTTCCTTTTAAATTTAACCCACACAGGCATGCAAAGGTTTACAGCACACAGCAAATTACTGATACATCTCAGTCGTTTTAAAGTTTCCATAAAACGTGCAAGTTTGTAGGGTCAGGCCATTCAGTGAAACAGCCTTTGGGCTGTTCCACAGCATTTTATTGATTTTTCAATGCCCCCTCTGTTGTTTCAACAGCAATGCAAAATACTTAATCGAACTTCAACTTCTTCAATGTAATATAATGCTCAATGTGCATTTGGGAAAACCTCATCAATTTAAAAAGGGGAAACCTCATCAATTTAAAAAGAGGAACATTAAGAGACAAATTCAGCTGTAACATATTGCAGCCCATTATGCCTTATGAGGCTGTTTACATGAGAGATTTTATCATTGCATGTCAGAAGTTAACGCAGCATATAGTTACTTTTTTTTCTGACAGTGTCTTAATGCATCTACCAATTTCAATTGAATCATAAAAATATTATATTGGAGTAGGGTGACCTTTCTGTTTGGGGAGCTTAACAATAATAGTATTTTCATATTAGAAAAAAGTTGCCGTTGTTTATTTTAGGAGGCTAAGCCCCTACTGTCCTTCATTATTTTCATTTCATTATTTTCATTTGATATAGAATAACACATGTAGTTATGTCTTCCATTCATTTGTTTATGCCCCACTGAAAAATTAACGGTTTTTGAGGTCCCTATCCAGTCACTGCAAGCAATTCTTTCTAAACATACAAATTTCACATCTATTTTTTTTCTTAAAGGTCCTTAAAGGCATGGTTATTTGGCCTGCTTTTTGCTTACACACACATTGCCTGTTTTAATTGCTACTCCTCATGTGGCCTGGGGGTGGTAAACTCTGGCTTATAAATAGGATTGAAGGACCCACAATCCTCTTTTGCACGTATCCTCTTCCTGCAGGCCAAAGAAGTTTTATATCAGGCAATTTTTATTTTCAATTTAGATAGGGATTTAAAGGTGCATTAGAGTAGGCACTTGCCAGATCTTGAGGTACCTTGATTGGGTTGGCAAGCTTAGAATTGTTTGGTCAAATTATAGACTAAATCCTTATTTTTAAATATACATATATACATCCTCACAATCAGCACGCTCAGGTCTGCTCACATAGTAAACAATTCCTTTATTGAAGATTATCCGGCACCTAGGCAATCATCCAATTATGCTGGGAGTGCATTCTTACAAATATATATATATATATATATATATATATATATATATATATATATACTTCCAATATTGAGAAAACACTCACAGGTCTTTCTTCTAGTGAAATCAAGTGCAGGTTTAATCATCAACGTTTCGGCCTACCCTTAGGCCTTTATCAAGATGCTTACAGAACAACATACAAGTGCCCATATAAATACCAAAACCTAAAAGTGCTAAATGGCGCCAAAATGACATAATATCTTGGGGAGGGGAAAAAAATAAAATTGAATATAAATAAAAAATAAAAACACTAGCAAAAAAATGTAAACAAAAATTGTGAAGATTAAATTAAAGTGTCATACCTAACACCAGAATATAAAATCATAAAACAGAAAAGAAATGTGTAGAAAAATAATGAAAAAGGGGGAAAGGTCAAACATAACTATGGACTCCACACTAACTCCCAGTTATATAGATCTTAAATCCCAATGTGTACGATCTAAATCCTCCGTATATGTTGTAACATATGAGTATTTCCATATTATATTATGTAACAATCATTTGAAACTTAGTATCCAAATCGTATTCTCGCTCCCTTATTGGTTCATGTGGCGCTTAACCCAACGTAACAAAAACCAATAACGTGCTGAGCTTAGCATACCTAATTCGGCATTGTTTCTTGCTAATGATCTGTGCTATTCATTTATATATAACTGCGATTACATGTTAAAGTTCACAACACAATCCACACTCTTGTTCTCCATGACATCGCACAGCGCATAGCTCCCGGATAAAATCCGCCGCTAATTGCTCTACTAGCATTGATCTAATAGACGGGTTTTTATAATCGATCCATCAACTGTATTTATATAATCCAAATGGCAAACTGCTATTTGTCAAGCAAGACTTTTTCCATATAACATCTAACTACCAGTTTATAACTTCAGTTTATAACTCCAATCATGCTAATATTTAAGTAAAATGTAGAATCAAAGTATACATTTGTTCTGTATATATGGATAACCCAAATGATCATGATATTATGCATTGAGGATTTACTCCATTGAGTGTAAGATACAGTGACATATTTAACCCTCTACACACCCATAAATTAGATAGACAGTAAGCTATAATATATCATTTACGCATTCTCTGTGACGCTAATAGCGCCTTCCAAAATATCATTGTCTTAAAAGTTTTGATCTTAACAATTTGTATTCCTGCCCTTATAAGGAGAACTCGGATGTCCAAAGGCACTGATGTATATAATGTAAACAAATAATCATTCAGCACTTATTGCTCTCTTCCAATGCAACTTCGGCCATGGTCGGGAAAATTCCTCATGTTTCTACATCCAGCGTCACCAGGAGAACCCCCTAGTGGAGTAAGGCAAGAAATAGAGTCAATTAACCTGCCAATCACCTACTATGTAGGTGACCCATATCTAAGTGGCTACTTCGTATCACTGCCACTGGGTCCGAAATGCTCGATATATATATTCAATAAAAGCTGCTGAATGTAAGTTTCTCATTGAGTCCTGTTGGAGACATCGAGTGCAGTTTATATATCCATTTAGTCTCACGTTGGTATAAACGTTTTACTCTGTCACCACCTCTCTTTAAAGGGGGCACATGATCGATCACCATACATTTAAGTGCTGACAGGCCATGTTTAAGCTCATGCCAGTGTTTAGCTACTGGCTTGTCACTAGTATGTCCCGAAAGAGCTTTCATGATCGTCGCCCTGTGGTTTGCCATCCTTTCTCTAAAGGTACACGTTGTTAAACCCACATATAATTTATTACACGGGCACTGTATAATATAAATAATGTATGTGCTCATGCAGGATAATCTGTATTTAATCCTGAAATTTTCACCTGTGAGTGGATTAGAAAACTGCTCACCAGTCTGCATATATCGACATGTCACACAATTAGGACAACGATAGCAACCTACTTTGGGTTTACTTAACCAAGAATGCTCCTTTTGTGTGTAACAATGTTGAGGGTCCGTGAAAACCAACAAATCTTTCAAATTAGCCCCTCTTTTATAACTTATTAAAGGTGGCTGTTTGAAAATATCCAGTAAAGATTCATCAAATGATAAAATATTCCAATGTTTTCAAATCTCCTTTTTGATCCGTCCACTTGCTGTAGTGTATGTTGTAGGAAATATTAACTGTTGTTTCTTCTCTTTGTGTCCCACCTGATGTACTGAAAAACTCTCCGACTGCGCTAATGCTCGCTCTAAATGTAAATCTAATTCTCTTGAAGAGTAACCCCTAGCACTAAATCTATCTCTGAGTTCTTCCAATTGTACTTTGGCCGCTTCTTTATCACTGTTGTTTCTAATAATTCTAATCATTTGTGAATACGGAAGACTTTTAGTGACATGTTTAGGGTGAAAGCTCTTCTGGTGTAAAAGGGTATTCCTATAAGTATTTTTGCGAAAATTTGTGAAGTGGATTTTCCCATCTCTTATGAACAGTTTAACATCCAAGAACTCAATACTTTCTCGATCATATTTAGTTGTAAATCTAATAGATGATGGAATTGTGTTCATTTTCTCAAAAAAGGCGATCAAAGACTCTTCATCGCCCCTCCAGATCATGAACACATCATCAATAAAACGAAAATATTTAATGATCTGTTCAGTGTACTTAGACAATACATGTATATCCTCATGCTCTGCCATAAAAATATTGGCATACGACGGGGCCATAGAGCTCCCCATAGCTGTCCCTGAGATCTGTCTGTAACACCTCCTCTCAAAACGAAAGAAGTTAAAACACAGACAGATCTCAAGGAGCTTGAGCAAAAATGAGTCTGGTGGTCCAGTTGTTCTCGGTGTACTTTGTAAAGCTTTCTGCACTGCCATAATGCCCAAATTAGTGGGTATCATGGTGTATAGACTAGACACATCCATGGTAACCAACCAACACTGACTCAAATCATATTGAATCATTTGTACATTTGAGAGAAAGTCTTGAGTGTCTCTGATGTATGAAGGTGCACTTTGAACTAACGGTTGTAAAAATGAATCCAGATATTGTGACAGGGGCTGCAACAGGGAGTTCCTAGCAGATATAATCGGTCTCCCTGGAGGTTTGTTGGGGTCTTTATGGATTTTCGGTAACGTATTTAAGATTGGACATACTGGATGGTCCGTGATCAAAAACTGAGCTACCATAGTTGTGATCCATCCTTGTTGTTGGGCATCCGTGATAATTTTATCAATGATCTTCTTATCACTACCAGTTGGATCAGTTGTAAGGAGTTCATATGTATTATGATCACGTAACTGTACCTCTATGTCCTCTCTATACTGTACGTAATCCATTACCACTACCGCTCCTCCTTTATCAGCAGCCCTAATCACAATGTCTGGATTATTAGCCATTTGTTTGATGGCTAAATGTTCTGCCTTACTCAAATTGTATTATCTTTTATCATTTGTTCCTCCCTTGGTTATTTCTTTTTCCAAGATATTAATAAATGTTTTGATGGATGTATTTGTATTTATGGGTTCAAATTGACTCTTAGGTCTAAAATCAAAGCTGTCCTTCTGTGATCCATCATCAATATTTCGAAAATAATCTTTAAGTTTCATACTGCGCTGAAATTTATGTAACTCAACTTCAAATTGAAACTCATCAAATCTGTTAGTCGGAACATAAGACAAAACTTTTGATAAGACAGACATTTGTGCTTCAGATAAAGTGTACGAACTTAAATTAAATACTATTTGTTCTTGAGTTTGCTGTTCTTGGTTTTTGGTCTTGCCCCTGTGGCCTCCCCTTCTGATGTGGAGTCGTCTGTGTTTAATCCGGTCTGCGACCGGGTCACAACCCTTAAAAAAGGAGTACTATTTGACTGTGTATTATTGTCACTATCAGAGACTGAAGATATACAGGACGATTCATCTGTTATATCAGTTGTCTGTGAGGGAGTTTCCTTTCTACGTGGTAACTTCCTAAAATTAGGTTTAAATTTTTGTTGTGATCCTGTCAACCATCTGTAAACTCTGTGCTCTTTATAATCTCTCCCTACTTTTTCTAATTTCTGTTTTTTATACCTATTAAAATCCTCTTTATGGGTATTGACCTGTTTCTCCAATTTCTCCACTTTCCTTCTTTATCTGATTTAAGCGTTTCACTATGTGTTGACTCAAAAGAGAATAATTCAGACTTGACTAATGTGAGCTCATGTTTGACCTCATCTATCACTAGCAAAATCAAATCCAGGAAACATTTATTCAAAATCTCACACCATTTTTTGCAAAACTCTGGGTTGTTGCGTCCAATGGTGGGGATATTGGATATTCTAAAACCCCTAGGAATTTGTTTGCTGCGATAGTAGTCCGACAAATACACGCCATGTAAGTACAAATCTGTCTCTCTCTTTTTCAGTCTCAACAAATTGTGAAAAATATCTATATTCCTATAAACTGTTTGAATGGAGTTAACCCTCTCCTCAAATAAAATTTCTTTTGCCTCAATGTCACTGTAACTAATTAATTCCCTGGGAGTAGTAATTGTATCAAACGCAGTGGAGTTATCCATGGATTAGTTATACAACTTGAAAATAGGCTCCTTGTATAAGTCCTATCCGGAATGAGGTACAATCAAAAAGATCCAAAAGGTTCCACTTATTTCAGGGTGCATCAATCCTCAATGGAATACAGAAATGTCCCATGATGTGCACTCACTGTTAAATCCACAATCGCCCGGTTGTTCTCCTCCACGTTATTAATAATACACTTCCAATATTGAGAAAACACTCACAGGTCTTTCTTCTAGTGAAATCAAGGGCAAGTTTAATCATCAACGTTTCGGCCTACCCTTAGGCCTTTATCAAGATGCTTACAGAACAACATACAAGTGCCCATATAAATACCAAAACCTAAAAGTGCTAAATGGCGCCAAAATTACATCATATCTTGGGGTTGTGACCCGGTCGCAGACCGGATTAAACACAGACGACCCCACATCTGAAGGGGAGGCCACAGGGGCAAGACCAAAAACCAAGAACAGCAAACTCAAGAACAAATAGTATTTAATTTAAGTTCGTACACTTTATCTGAAGCACAAATGTCTGTCTTATCAAAAGGTTTGTCTTATGTTCCGACTAACAGATTTGATGAGTTTCAATTTGAAGTTGAATTACATAAATTTCAGAGCAGTATGAAACTTAAAGATTATTTTCGAAATATTGATGATGGATCACAGAAGGACAGCTTTGATTTTAGACCTAAGAGTCAATTTGAACCCATAAATACAAATACATCCATCAAAACATTTATTAATATCTTGGAAAAAGAAATAACCAAGGGAGGAACAAATGATAAAAGACAATACAATTTGAGTAAGGCAGAACATTTAGCCATCAAACAAATGGCTAATAATCCAGACATTGTGATTAGGGCTGCTGATAAAGGAGGAGCGGTAGTGGTAATGGATTACGTACAGTATAGAGAGGACATAGAGGTACAGTTACGTGATCATAATACATATGAACTCCTTACAACTGATCCAACTGGTAGTGATAAGAAGATCATTGATAAAATGATCACAGATGCCCAACAACAAGGATGGATCACAGCTAAGGTAGCTCAGTTTTTGATCACGGACCATCCAGTATGTCCAATCTTATATACGTTACTGAAAATCCATAAAGACCCCAACAAACCTCCAGGGAGACCGATTATATATAAAAGAGGGGCTAATTTGAAAGATTTGTTGGTTTTCACGAACCCTGAACATTGTTACACACAAAAGGAGCATTCTTGGTTAAGTAAACCCAAAGTAGGTTGCTATCGTTGTCCTAATTGTGTGACATGTCGATATATGCAGACTGGTGAGCAGTTTTCTAATCCACTCACAGGTGAAAATTTCAGGATTAAATACAGATTATCCTGCATGAGCACATACATTATTTATATTATACAGTGCCCATGTAATAAATTATATGTGGGTTTAACAACGTGTACCTTTAGAGAAAGGATGGCAAACCACAGGGCAACGATCATGAAAGCTCTTTCGGGACATACTAGTGACAAGCCAGTAGCTAAACACTGGCATGAGCTTAAACATGGCCTGTCAGCACTTAAATGTATGGTGATCGATCATGTGCCCCCTTTAAAGAGAGGTGGTGACAGAGTAAAACGTTTATACCAACGTGAGACTAAATGGATATATAAACTGCACTCGATGTCTCCAACAGGACTCAATGAGAAACTTACATTCAGCAGCTTTTATTGAATATATATATCGAGCATTTCGGACCCAGTGGCAGTGATACGAAGTAGCCACTTAGATATGGGTCACCTACATAGTAGGTGATTGGCAGGTTAATTGACTCTATTTCTTGCCTTACTCCACTAGGGGGTTCTCCTGGTGGCGCTGGATGTAGAAACATGAGGAATTTTCCCGACCATGGCTGAAGTTGCATTGGAAGAGAGCAATAAGTGCTGAATGATTATTTGTTTACATTATATACATCAGTGCCTTTGGACATCGGAGTTCTCCTTATAAGGGCAGGAATGCAAATTGTTAACATCAAAACTTTTAAGACAATGATATTTTGGAAGGCGCTATTAGCGTCACAGAGAATGCGTAAATGATATATTATAGCTTACTGTCTATCTAATTTATGGGTGTGTAGAGGGTTAAATATGTCACTGTATCTTACACTCAATGGAGTAAATCCTCAATGCATAATATCATGATCATTTGGGTTATCCATATATACAGAACAAATGTATACTTTGATTCTGCATTTTACTTAAATATTAGCATGATTGGAGTTATAAACTGGAGTTATAAACTGGTAGTTAGATGTTATATGGAAAAAGTCTTGCTTGACAAATAGCAGTTTGCCATTTGGATTATATAAATACAGTTGATGGATTGATTATAAAAACCCGTCTATTAGATCAATGCTAGTAGAGCAATTAGCGGCGGATTTTATCCGGGAGCTATGTGCTGTGCGATGTCATGGAGAACAAGAGTGTGGATTGTGTTGTGAACTTTAACATGTAATCACAGTTATATATAAATGAATAGCACAGATCATTAGCAAGAAACAATGCCGAATTAGGTATGCTAAGCTCAGCACGTTATTGGTTTTTGTTACGTTGGGTTAAGCGCCACATGAACCAATAAGGGAGCGAGAATACGATTTGGATACTAAGTTTCAAATGATTGTTACATAATATAATATGGAAATACTCATATGTTACAACATATACAGAGGATTTAGATTGTACACATTGGGATTTAAGATCTATATAACTGGGAGTTAGTGTGGCGTCGATAGTTATGTTTGACCTTTCCCCCTTTTTCATTATTTTTCTACACATTTCTTTTCTGTTTTATGATTTTATATTCTGGTGTTAGGTATGACACTTTAATTTAATCTTCACAATTTTTGTTTATATTTTTTTGCTAGTGTTTTTATTTTTTATTTATATTCAATTTTATTTTTTTCCCCTCCCCAAGATATTATGTCATTTTGGCGCCATTTAGCACTTTTAGGTTTTGGTATTTATATGGGCACTTGTATGTTGTTCTGTAAGCATCTTGATAAAGGCCTAAGGGTAGGCCGAAACGTTGATGATTAAACTTGCCCTTGATTTCACTAGAAGAAAGACCTGTGAGTGTTTTCTCAATATTGGAAGTGTATTATTAATAACGTTGAGGAGAACACCCGGGCGATTGTGGATTTAACAGTGAGTGCACATCATGGGACATTTCTATATATATATATGCTGTCTCCCCGTGGTGAGTCCATGCTGATTGTGTTTGTAAATCCTTATGGGACGTGCACCAGGCTTTTTCGGTTTTTTTTTTTTTTCAAGTGAGTGCCACTGCCTTCTTCTTGTTCTGGATGTATTTTACTATGACAGTTGAGCACCATACGTTTTTGATTTAGATACAGTGTATGTTGTATACTACATGGTTTGTTTTTTATTATTTATGCTGATTTACTCTGTTTTGCTTCATTTGCATTTCATTATCAGTAATGGAAGAACATGCTGATGCTGTAACCAATACATCTGATTCACAATGGTACACCAATGAACAAGGGTACACACTCTTTAATGAAGGGGTTGATTTTGTCCTGGGCCCTGATAAACCTGGTGAAATATATAATGACTTGCTAAGATTAAAGAAAAAAGAAATTGATTTTTATTTACATGGGGTAACCTTGACACATTATTTCAAAGAAAAACTTATCCCTCGGGGATTCAGGTTAAAAAATCAACCCACCATTGGTAGAGGAAACCCTGAATTCTGCTCTAAATGGTGTGACATACTTACCAAATGTTCACTTGACCTAATGCTACTTGTCATCGATCAGTCAGCTAAAGAGATTGAAAAAGTTAGGCTTGAAATTGGCACTTTACAAGAAAAACATCAAAATACTTTTAATAAGGATAAAACAGGCGACTTAATTCAAAAACTTGAGACCTTTGTCGCCAAATATAAGGAAACTATTTCGAGTATTAAGAAAGATAAGTTAAAACAGGTACAGTTGGACTATAAGGAACTTAGGGTTTATCCCTGGCTCCTTGGTCTAACGGATAGGCGTTATCCAAATAGAAGATTAAGGACCAGGGGTTCTAAGAGTGGTGTTGATTCCTCCAGTGATTTTGAGTCCTCCAGTAAATCAGAACTTTCCGATAGTGTTTCAGAAACAACTTTTTTAGGAAGACAACGCAGAAAAAACAAGGTTACAGTTCAAAAAGAAAAACAAGGAGAGGGGGAAGAAAACACACCGCCAGTTCCCATGGTACTCCGACAACGACTGAAATAGCGGTATACAATTTATCACAGCGTAATCTTACTCCATTGGAGATGACAGTTCTAAGTAAAGGGTTAAGCTATGTTTCCACATCTAGACAGGATCCCTTTTCATGGGAAATTGATTTATTCAGACTACATAGACAACTTAAACTGAAAGATTTTTTCAGGAACAATAGGGTGACTCACACAGAATGTCCATTCAAGAAAAGAAGTACCTTTGACCCTAAATGTAGTAATGGCTATATCGATTCTTTCATGGGCCTTGTCTCTAGAGATACGAGAACTATTGTACAAAATGATCCCATTAGTTTTTGTAACCTCTCCAGTATGGAAGAAAGGGCCATAAAAGATCTAGCAAATGATAAATCTATTATCATCAAACCGGCAGATAAGGGAGGGGGTATAGTCATTCTGGATTATCTTTACTATAAAGAGGAAGTCCTGAGTCAATTGGCCGACGGGAGGTGCTATAAGAGATTGGATCGTGATCCCACGCTAATGTATAAAAAAGAGATTGATTCTGTTATCTTACTTGGATTTCATAATCGCTGGATTAATATGGAAACTAAAGATTTTTTAACACAGCATTATCCTAAAGTGCCAGTACTTTATACCTTACCTAAGATACATAAGTCCCTTGAGGCACCCCCCGGCAGGCCAATTATCTCAGCAAGGGGCTCATTGTGTCAACCCCTTTCACAGTTTGTAGACTTCTATTTACAAGACCTTATTGTTAAAATACAAAGTTATGTCAAGGATACAACTGATTTCATAACTAAACTTCCAGACTACTGTGAAGGTGATTTCTTATTAGTAACACTTGATGTGTCATCACTCTATACTAATATCCCTCATGATCTTGGTGAACTGGCGGTGCGTAGGGCCCTTGAATCCAATGATGCATATGATGGGCCACCCATTGACTTTCTACTACTATTGATTGATATTATACTTAAGAAGAATTATTTCAAGTTTGAAAACAATTTTTATCTGCAACTGCATGGTACAGCGATGGGGTCAAATATGGCCCCTTCATATGCATCGTTGTTCATGGACTACTATGAACAATTATACATCTTCTCCAATAGGAATAGTGACAAAATTGTATTTTACAAACGCTACATTGATGATGTGTTTTTGTTGTGGAAGGGTGATTGCAGATCATTACGGCAATTTGTTGATCATCTTAATAGTATTGAGTCTACGATTAGATTCTCTTTGTTATACAATGAAAAGTCTATTGACTTTCTTGATATGACCATCTATGTGGAAAATGGTCAACTCAAAACAAAAATCTTCAGTAAACCTACTGATCGCAATACCCTTCTACACGCTGACAGTCACCATCCTATTCCTTTGAAGAGGGGTCTCCCCTACTCCCAGATGCTAAGGGTCATTCGGAATACCACTGATCCAGACATCAGGAAACAGAGTCTTAAGACTATGGGAGATAGGTTTCTAAATAGGGGTTATAGCTTGGAGGTTGTTGAGTCCGCCATTAACAAAGCTAATACTCTGGATAGATCCTGTTTATTCAATCAAAGAGAGACTGTGGTCGATGACAAAAAAGCTGAAAGGTTATGTATTCAAACAACATATTCTACAGCATCTTCAAAAGTTAAACGGGTGATCCTTGACAAGTGGCCCATCCTCGCCGGTGATGCTGGTTTGGGTCAATTTGTCCAGAATCCACCCCTATTCTGCTACCGTAGAGGAAGGAATATTAGGGACAGATTGGTTAAAGCAGACCCTACAGAAAAGTATGTCCAAGACAAGAACTGGCTCGCACGGCCTGTAGGGGTTTACAGATGCAAGGGCTGCACCAACTGTGGGAACATTATTGTGGGCAAAAGTTTTGCTCATCCACACTCTAAGAAGATGATTCCAATCAGAGACTTTCTTAATTGTGAAAGTAGATTCGTGGTATACATTATTATATGTCCCTGCGGTCTATACTATGTTGGGAAAACTACAACAATGATCAAGGAGAGAATCAACAATCACAAGTCATCAATTAGAAAGGCGCTTGCTGGTTCTTTGGATATTAATGACAATGCTACACAACCAGTGGCGAGACATTTTCACGAATTCCAACATCGTTTGGGTGAATTTAAATTTATGCCCATCGCGCAGGTAAAAACCCCTATGAGAGGGGGTAATCGTGGCCAGCTATTATTACAACTTGAAGCCAGATTCATTCACTCTCTTAATACATTACACCCAAGAGGATTAAACTCTGAGTTGCAGTTGGGGGTTTTCCTATGATGGTCTTGAAATGGAGACCCTCCATTTCTGAATATCTATTCCATTTGTGTTGAAGTATTCGAAATGTGTTAGAGTGGCATTAATAGATGGCGGCATACCTATAATAATTCTACGGTATGTTACACCCAGCCGCTCCCCATTTACTGTTATAGGCTTTCTGGATGATGTTTGGAATCACTTTGTACAGCCTAATCCAATAAAATGGAGTTCCCCTATTGCTCTCGGAATCTTGAGGACCCTCTTACCTGAATATTGGAACAGTGGCATCATTGGATGGTGGCATCCCTGTGAAATATACCACGGGATGTTACACCCAGCCACTTTTCTTGGATTTTGATCGTCTGTACGGATTGGAATTATTTACGAATGGATGGCCACATAAGATTGGGATTGATTGATTGGTTCCTTTGATCTGGATACTCAGTTTTATTAAAAGAAATGGACTTATGAGATTTATTCTTGTAATAATGGACCTTTTCTATATAATGATGTGTTTTCACATGATTTCTGAATACGTGACTCTTTCTGATATGTGACTTTTTGATGGAATCTCACGGTGTGGAACATCCCTCATTTTATGTACATTTTGATGTTAGTGTTGGTTCAGCCCAGCATTATACAGTATCCCCTTCATTTACTTATTTTTCCTTTGTGACTGGGTTTCTTTTGGGAAGAGGTGTCTCCACAATTAATGTGGCGTTTTCTCGTTAATTTGAATTATGATTGGTATTGTGATGGTGGGGTATCTCTCAAGCCTAGCGACTACACTGGTGCCATTTGCCTTGGTGCCATGTGGGTCGCTTTTGGGCTTGGGATCTCCCCCACACATCAGTTCTATGACTTTGGTCTTTTTATTGTTTGGTTCGTTACATAATAATTCTGGATGCTATGCGGCGCTGATTTTTCATGCGTCGCGTGGCACCCATTATACTGTACTTTGTGTCCCTCCACGAGTGCCCCGATTGATGGGGTGCTTTTGGTTTACATTCTCTGATTGAGGTGTGGAACTTTGCATACATCTGTATAACATTCGATATATCATGTGCCTTCTTCTTTTTACAATTTTCCTGTGCCTTGGTTTTGTGGAGATTGGATGACTTGCGGTGTGGACCCCCACATCGCGATGCATCCAGATTGTCCATGAGTACCCCGTGCTTTGGGGCTTTCTTTACCATATTTTCTGTGGCACTGGGGCGCTTTGCGATGGGGGGTCTCCCCCGCATTGCACAGCTCCCTACATGTTTCGTTCAATGTGTGTGTCCAGCTTTATAGGATTGTTTATGTGCGGTCTTACTATAATGCAACATTGATTCAATATTTCGTTATATATGTATCTTGTCAATGTATCTTCTTTTTCCCATTTGGGATATGTCCAACACCTTTATACTACTATTATTCTTTCATTTCGTTTCCTTTTCTTTTTTTACTCTTTTTGTGATTTATCACATTCATTCTTGCATAAGTTTATTTCTACATTATTACAGTATCGTCTGCTTTTATACATCAGTCCTTTTTTCTTTCTTTAAGTTTTTCTTTTTTTCTTATCTGTCTGTCTTGCTTCTTTTGGTTTTTGTATGCAATTATTTGTTTATGTTTATGCTTCCCGGGGTACCGGACCATTTGCCCGTGGTGTGTGACGTAATGTGCCGGTCCTCCGGTTAGCGTCGTCCACGCTTTGGTACATTTGGCGGGCCTCAGGGACGCTGGGGGTGGTCTTACGTTTCTAGTAAGGTATTTATTTCTCTGGTGTTCTACATTTCACTGTTTGCCCTGATGAAGGTCCGCTGAAGGACCGAAAACGTTTGGCGTTAATGAAGCGTGCTGTTATGCAATAAATCTTTAAACCCATTTGAACTGTGTGCTGTCTCCCCGTGGTGAGTCCATGCTGATTGTGTTTGTAAATCCTTATGGGACGTGCACCAGGCTTTTTCGGTTTTTTTTTTTTTCAAGTGAGTGCCACTGCCTTCTTCTTGTTCTATATATATATATATATATATATATATATATATATATATACATAGTTATTATTTTTATGCCTAAGTCAGGGCACATATTTGCACATTGGTATGAAGGAGCGCAGGTTTGTTCTTTGTTTTGTATGTGCACTTTGGGTTTCAGCCTAATGTTTGGGGGTACTTGGGAACCCTTTCATTCCTTGCTGCTATCTAGATGCCCGTCATTTAAAACTTTTCTTATTTAATTCACTACATGTATATATTATGGTGAGCTAGCGCTGTGGACTTTTTTCTGTTTTTGCTTTTAATTCCTTCTGTAATCAGCTTTGTTAAGGCATGGTGGCAATATGTAGAGCTTTTAATATAAATAATTTATTTCAGTCATATTATGGTTATATGTAATAATTAGGATTTGCCTAAAATAGGATGCCATAGCATGGCAGGCATGCTTAAGTATATTTTAGCCAAACTATGTAGCAAATCTCATATTAAAATAAATGAGTTACTATGTGGTTAAAATATATATGATATGCATAAAGCTCACATTTATATAATTTGTACGGAACATTGCAGAATTGTTGTTTTGCTATTAAGGATTTTTAGGGATTGTGGAGGATCCCCCTCATTCCTTACTGCTTTTTCCTTTCCCTATTTCTCGAGCAAAGTTATTAGTAATTGTTGGTGTACTTATATTATTCATTTATGTGTTTTGTGCGTGAATCATTTCTAGATTTTGATCTTCATTACCATCTGTTTTGACCCTGCTTGTGAAGTGACCGCTTTTCTAATCTTGTGACTCCCAACCTTTGGCTTGTTCCTCCCTAACCACTGGTTCTGCTCTCTTGCATACAAACCTATTCTCCATTCCAGTCCTTGACAACTTCTACACTAAGCTGCGTCCCTAGTCCTTTATTTACAAACTTGAATTGTAACTGTGTCCAGCAAGTCCACTTCCAGACTACAATTGTAAGCTGGAAAATGATTGCCTATTGGTCTCCTTTTCTTTTTGCAGGCAAATATTAATTATCATTTAATCTCCAGCCTTTCCTCCTTGATGGTTTCTCTCATTCTCCCATTTCCACATATTTGTTATTTATTTCTCTCTCATCTCTCTCTCTCTCTCTCTTATTTCTATAAACTCTGGAAAATAAAGAAAGGAAGACAGGTGATGCCACCTTGGTTAATCTCAATTCGCTATCAGTGACAGCTCAGTTCTTACATTGTGTCATGGAAAATAATTCAGAACCTCCAGTAAAATTGGAGTTGAACTAAAATACCTATTTACCACTGCTTTGTGCAGTCACGTGTGGTTGTAAAATCCAGTTGAGTACAGCATGTTGATCAAAATTATAACTAGAGTTAGAGGGCTAATACCATGCACAAGACTAAGTGGTGTGCCAGGGATTGTATAAGAGGGCCAAGGATAAAGCTAACAGAGCAATCTGTAGAGAAGGTTCAAGGACTTGGTTGCATGCCACTTAAAAATCTTTTTTTGCAAGTCCATAGTACTTGTTGAATATAAACTGAATCACAAATGTGTAATATTCCATTGAAATAGAAAAATACAGTTGAATGCAAACATAAAACTCATATAGGGAAACACATAGATATAAACTGGTATATGCATGTATCATGATGCATTGCTAAAGGCTCAGACTAGATTTCAAACACTGACCATTTTAGAATAACCTTCAACCTTACTAAGCACTAAACAACTTTTCTTTTTCTTCAACTATATATATTCATTGGAAAGAAACTGTTGTAAGCCAGAGTTAAGGTTCTCACTCATGAGCAATAAAAGATCAGAAATGTAATGTTAAGTTAACTTGACTTTATCACTATGTGATAGTCCATGTGCTTTGCAAATTACATCACTCATGACATTACTGCCACAAAATATATGACATCATCAGTGACATCACAAGTCACATGACTGTAATGAAATAATGAAATTACTACATGAACATTGGTATTTTCATATATGATAATCATTGATCATTTTTATTTATAAATAATGAGATTAGTACCTAAACACTGGCATTTGACATTTCATTATCACTGAACAAGTTTATTTATATAGCAAGAAAAGAGAGTTAAATTTATATGCATATATAATTGCAATTGATCTATGTAAATTACACCATGCAATGGTAATACTCATAGCACAAAAAAAATTTACAGTGACAGTCAGATAGGCAGGTGATACTTCTTACCTGAGCTGGCAGAGCTTGAGATATAACTAAAACTGAGTGACAGATACTAGGCAAAGAGACATAATGCATCATAGCAGCATTCAACATGAGAGAAACATGCAACAGTTACAAGTAGGTGCACGCATACAGTATAATGAGGTATAGTGGAGTCTGATGATTCACATGATGCAGTGTGCTTAATCCTTTGTTGTGAGTTGCTGATTCTGAGGCTAACGGTTCTATCCTGCACTGAACTGTTAAAATTAACATTTTAGGACCAGTAGTAAATGAAAAACAATGTTGGTAGTTTTAAGTGACAATTTGGTATTTTATTATCTGTGCTGTGACAAACTACAGACAGTTACAAAACTCCAATAGGTGCAAAATTAGCACCCACTGAAAACAATGAAACCGCACATAAATTTGTTATTCAGTTACATGCAGTGGCTAGAGCCTAACAAACCTAAGCATTGAGTACCTAATGTGTGTTAAAAACCACCAATGTGTAATTAAAATGTGTATAAATAGTATCCATGCATGCTCAACTAGGCATCCCTACACTAGTCTATTGAAATGGGGACCTAAGCCCAGCGGGGTCTTCTGTCTTTTTCTTTACTTCTTCTGTATCTATTCTTTCTTCTTCTGTAAGTCTTCTTTCTTCTTTTGTAAGTCTTCTTTCTTTTTCTTTAAATCTTCCTTCTTCTTGAAACATTATTCTTTAAATGTTCTCCAAATCTATTAAAATAGAAATAAATGAAATTATATCCCCCATTTACTACCTCCACTTTAGCCACAACCATCATTAGCTTATCAGAAAGAAAAATTACTCCCATAGCAGTTCCTGCTCGGGCCATTGCCTGAGCCAGAGTGAGGTCAATATGAACAGAGATTGGCTTTTATATGACCAATCACTGTTCAGATTTCCTCCCTCACTCCCATTGGGAGATGTGGGGTTACCCAGGGCATGGAACATGACCTGCAGTAACCCCACCTCCTAACCAATCAGCTTCTAGCTGGAGTGGTCAAAAATGTGCATCTTGTCATCCCTCCAGCTGGCCAATGTTTGAATTGCTGGATGAATGATGAAACGCACATTCCTGACCCTTCCAGCTAGAAGCTGATTGGCTGGGAGGTGGGGTTACTGAAGGGCATGTTCCGTACCATGCATAACCCCACATCCCAGCCATTGGGAAGAGTGGGATTCAATTAGTACAGATATTGTCCATATAAAAGCCAATCTCTGTTGTCAGGCCCATGCTTGCCGAGCCCTCACTGCCTGGAGGCCTCCTCCTGCGAAGTGCGGCTATGCAGCTGAGTTCTTTCCATCTTCTCCCTTTGCCATGTGGCGCGGGCATATGCGCTGATGTGTAACATCATCATAGTACGACTCCGTGTCATGGAGAGGCAGTGGGTGTTCTCCTTTCTTGCTGCTAGAGTTTCCCCTTGAGGGGGTTGGTCTGCTGGGCACATGAGCATCAAGCCCTCAGTGTCTTTATATACCTGCTGCACCCTCTCCTCTTCTCTTGGTTTTTTTAAGCTCCCTTCAGGTTAGTGGATTCTTCTTCCCTTCTCCTGCCTCATTGACCCTGCATTCAGTCCTTTGGATTCTGCATTGGCCTGCATACCCGTTTCCCACTCAAGTATAATTGACCCTGCATTCTTCCTGGATCCCTGATCTCTGGCATAGTATATAAACCCTTCTGTCCACTGTTGCTCTTGACCTCTGGCTAACAATACTGACCACTGCTGATCTCTGTACTCCTGACCTCTGGCTAGCCGAACTGACCACTGCTGATCTCTGTTCTCCTGATCTCTGGGTATCCAAGCTGACCACTGCTGTTGCCATCTCCTTTACACCTGGTGGTGTGGTACTTCTGGACCTTCCAGGCTATTCACCTGCTGTCAGCCTCCTCTGGGTGTAGTGCTCGTATACCATTGGGCTCCAGTTCTCCGTCCACTACTGCGATGCCTTACATCTGTTCAGAATTCCCTCATTCTGGCTCAGGCTATGGCCCAAGCAGGAAATGCAATGGGGATCATTTTTCTTTCTGGTATACTAATGGTATACTAATGGAGGTGGTGACAGTATTAAATGGGGGAGGAATATAATTTCATTTATCTCTATTTTTTGCTTTATTGTTAATGTTAGGTGTAGTTTAGGGGGGGTACTTTTAGGATTAGTGTTTAGGAGAGTGTTACTAGCTCACAGTCAATGTTTGACTCTGTGCCAAACATCAAGCATTAGCTAGTTTCCCTTGATGTTGCTATTATTCATTCTATTTAGCATGAGTTGTGGAAAAAAAAAGCTGCGATGAGACTTAGGCCCCAGCATGATTATTTTGTGACAAACGCTTGTTGTGGTGGATGGCAGCCGAGCAATAGAATGCTGATGGTACAAATATGTGTGTACCATTCAAAACTCATTTTGCCACAGTGATGGATTTAGCAGCTCTATTAGTATCAAAACCTTGGAGAGAAGGGGATACGCCTGTGTGTAGGTCAGTTTTATAAGCAAGACCTAGGCTCATTTGGAGCCAGCTCATACTGTCTTTGCAGACAAGGAGCATTTGAAAAATTCAAGAGTTAGAACAGAAGGAGGAGTCTGAAATCAACAGATCCATGTGGGATTTACTATGCTGATAAGATCACGGTTTAAAATGCAGACAGGAATTTATTTTCAGATTGTGTTTTAAGCAAAGAAATACTAGACCCACATATTTAAATCTGGTATAATTGACCTAAGAGTGAAATTAGAGGACAGTGTAATACTAGTTGAATTGTAAAACTATAAGCATGAATGATAGCAGGGTAGCACATTTTGTTACATGTTTGAACACTTAGAGCAGTCAGTCCAAGGGTCCTACTGCTGTGGTAAGTGTGACCATATTTTCTTTTTAGAACATAAGATATTGGATCTGGGAAGAAATATTGCAACATTACATCATATTAGAAACCTGGAAAGGAGCTTGGAGCTCCCTGATCATATAGTATGTGAGGGTATGTTAGGGACCAGGAACCATACAGCCACAAAACTGTGCAACACACCTTTATTGAAATAACCAAAGCAAACAAAGCAAAATTGTGATCCAGGAGTGTAAACCAAAAGACAAGCCAGTGTCAGGAACCAAGACGGGTACTCAAACAAGCCAGTGTCAGAAAATACGGAGGTCAGCGATGTCAGGAACAAGCCAGGAATCAGGAGCCAGAAGAGACATCAGAGGAAGCCAGGTCATGCACGGATAATCAAGAACACAGGAGAACGCACTTGCAGCCAGAAACAACACAAGGGCAAGGAGGAAATTGGCCTAGCTGCTTTAAATAGCCAGGAAGGGGTTGGCTGATAACAATCAGGTGAGTAACCATGGTAACAGAGAGGTAAAGGCAGAATGTTATTCATCAGCTGAGTCAGCCAGACAGGGGGAAGGAAAAGGCAGCTAGTATCATCAGCAGAGTGCTAAAGCACAGATCAGTTCAGCCAAACCGTGACAGGATAATGTTTAAGAGAGAGGAGTTGTAGATGAGGAGTGGCAGGTAGGCAGCTGGATAACAGTATGGAGAGGAGGTAGAAGACAGAGGAAGGCATATCTGAGCTGACTCAATCCAACAGATTTGCAAGATTGTGTGAAGATGTTGATGAGGATAGCTCAGAATTGGCATTATTAGAGAAGGGTGATTAATATATCATCCAGGGGAACAGTCCTACTTCCAGTTTAGATGGGATGCAGAATAGGCAGAAACCAAGGCAGGTGGTGATAATAGGGGACTCTATTATTTGAAGGGTGGATAGGATAATCTGCCACCAGTAATATAAATACCGAACAGTATTAAGAGGTATATGAAAGCACTCCCCCCTCCCAATCCTATAACAAAAAAAAATAGGATCAGGGAGCATAACACAATATTAATATATGTGATGGAACAGTGTTCATTATTTATTGCTGAAATTAACTAGCAGTTATATCAGGATAGTAGTTAGCACAGCTCATGTTTTAGCCTTTCTACGCAATTATGTGCAATTCAATGACTACCATCAAAGAAATAGCAAATCAGAGAGAGAATCTCTACTGATTCTGTACCACAAAACAATCTGTATATATACACAGGAACAAGCAGATGGTTACCAGCCAGCAAGCACTATTCTCAGAAATAATAGGCTGCAAATCTAGACCACACTGCTGGAGACTAGGCCTTAGCCACTGGTAGTCTCAACAGGAACCAGGAACAGGAGCAGGAACCGGAACTCAGGATCTTGATCCGATGTAACGGGCGTACCAACTCACGCCTGAAGTCAGTATGAAGCGAACTGACTCATGCCTGCAGTCAGTAGGGAGCGAGCTGACTCACGCCTGCAATCAGTAGGGAGAGAACTGACTCATGCCTGCAGTCAGTATGGAGCAAACTGACTCACACCTGCAGTCATTATGGAGCGAACTGACTCACGCCTGCAGTCAGTATCAGAGCTTAGTCTACCAGAGCCCCAGGTCCGCACTAGGTTGGGTGTCTGTTAGGTACAAGGAACTATCGTAAGAGTAGTCAAACAGAGCCACAAGTCAGCACCAGAGGGAGTAGTCAGACAATCCAGGTCATACACAGTTCAGGTAGTCAGCCAGAGCCAGAGGTCTGCACCAGGTTGGGTGTCCACTATAGGGATAAGCAAAGGAATAGTTAGACAGAGCCACAGGTCAGCATCAGGTTGGATGGAAGACTAGCCAGGTCATTCACAGAGTCCAAGGTAATAGGACTGCTATGAACAACAACGCAAGGGCAACTGAGTCAGGACTCAGTCTGCCTTTTAAACCTCTCCACAGAAAGTAGGTAGGAGGAGCAGCTCAGAGGGAGGAAGTTGGTAGGAGGAGACTACAGGAATCAAACACATAAAACAGAGGCCTTCTGCATGCTTGAAGCCTCACACCTGCAGATGATGCTGATACCAAGGTAAGCTGTAACAGTCAGTGTGATTACATAATTGTGTCATGCTAACCCCATTGTTGTCAGGACCGGCAATCAGGGAGGGCTAACCTTGGAGGCAGGGGGCAATTCCTTCACTGGCCTGTCACAAGTCTGGGCCAGTGGGCCACTGCCTCACCCAAGTTTCTGCTTGCTGCTGTAAACAGAGCTTACAACTGAAATACAACTACACTAGTGATACCACAGAGCTTACAACTGAAATAAAGCTACACAACTGATACTGCAGAGTTTATGTTAGGTCTGTGGTATGACTAGTGTAGTTTTATTTAAATTGTAAGCCCTGTGGTAACACTAGTTAACTCCAATTCAGTTGTAAGTTGTGTGGTTTCACCAGTGTAGCTCCTTTTCAATTGTAATCTCTGTGACGTGTGTAGCTTCATTTCAATTGTAAACTCTGTGGTATCACTAGTGTAGCTCCATTTCAATTGTAAGCTCTGTGGTATTACAGTTGAAATAAAGCTATACAAGTAATAACACAGAGTTTACACTTGAAATCAAGGTATGCTGGAATTGTAGCTCCATCTGAATTGTAAGCTCTGTGGCATCACTAGTTTAGCTGCATTTCAGTTTAGGCTCTGTGGTATCACTTGATTTACTTCACTACATTAATGCTATTTAAAAAATAAGCAAAAGGGGTGGGACAATGGCCTAGAGCAATAGCTCAGGGTGGGACATAAATGTTGGTGGGGCATAACTGGGGGCAAGGTAAAGGGGGCCATGACCTCTATATGCCCTGGGGCCCTGGGTGCTGTCAGTCCGCGTGTGTCCTGCAGTATTATTAACGTATGCAGCATGACAGAATGGTTGTGTTTTTGACCTACACCATAGCTTTTCTGTTTTGCTCTAGGCCCATCATGATCAAAGCCTCCAGGCAAACAAACTTTTCCTATCTACTTTGGATAGGTCTCCCCACATTAACAGCATGAGGTTTATGGTACCAATGCCCCAAAGCCGTGAGGGCGATGTTCCACAGCTACCCTCCAACACCAGTGCAAATGCAAAAAGGCCAAGAACCATTGCTCTGTTTTTCAAATAATATGCAGAGGTCATAAAATGTATGCATGAAAACATAAACAATGCAAAATGTCAAAAAACCTGCAAGAATAGGGTTACTTTAAAATCTTTGACCAGTTATCTTGACACTATAAAAGATCTTTCATTTAAGCTTTCATTTAGTCAATTAAATAATACACATGAATTTCACTAAAAGCCAACGATGTACCATAATTTACCTTAATCACATTTTTATAAATGAAGATATTGTGATATTTCCTTAAAACAATTTATAATTTTCCATAAAATTATAAAATGGGTCTTTGACATTCATTTAATTTGTTCATAAAAAGTTACATCATAGTTCAGAGTTCCAGAAATGATGCAAAGCAGTCTTATCCTTTTCCTTGGGCACTTTGCTGTCTCAGCTATGCTCCTCCTGTGCTTGAAATCTGGTGGGTAGAAATTTGTGAACACAGACCCAAGCCAGGCCTTTTTGGCTGTTAAACACACTGGTAGGATCAAACAAAAGAGATTATTTTAGTGATTTTTCAAACCACATGTATCTTCTTAGAATAAAACTTGCAGCATATCTTAGAAAGTAAGAATAACGCAGGTCAGTTATAATTCTTAAGCCAAAATATTTCACATGCATACATCTTTGTTATGTCATTAAAATTTTTTCGACATTTTTCTCTTGGTTTCTACATAAAAACATGTTTAAAAGGATAGTAATGTTTCATGATAAAAGCAGCTCTAATCATCTTCATAGTATTTGGGCCTTGGAGAGTGTTATTTCAATTCTGTCAGAGTTGTAGTTCAAGAGTAATTGAGTGATAAAGTATCCCCCTCCCGCCCCTTCTGCTGATGTAACACTGCTTAGCGTAGAGCAGCAGGGAGTATCCAGGTAAATTGCAGAAAGGGACAATCTTCAATTAAGATAAGGGAAGAAGCTGAAAAACCTGTCAAGGGGGCAGTGATCTCATTGTTCTCACAGTAAGAATATTGACCCTCGATGTGAGCTGTCTGGTCTATGGACCGGATTCCACATCTGAGGGGAGGTGGCTTACACTAGGTAAAAGGGGTGGGAGGGGGAAACTTTATCATTCAATTACTCTTAAAGTACAACGCTCACAGTAATGAAATAACACTCTCTATGACTCAAATACTATGAAGATTAATTGGGACTGCTGTTTCTGTGAAACATTACTATCACTTTAAGTTTTTCCATTTTTGAACCACATACAAACTAAAACAGATTTTAATAAAATGCTTAAGAATTTTTAAGATTTTTTTTTTTTTGCAGGGGGAGGTTAGTGCCACATATAAAAAAATTGTCAGTAAAACCATTTTATCAGTAAAGCTGTTGTGAGCTGTCTCATGTTCCACATGCCTTTTTCTATCTCTATATACATAATTTCTTTCATTATTTCCTAAATGAAAGGAATAGTAATGTTCATACCTGGGAACTTGACAGACAGGGCTACCCAGAGGGCAGTCCTGACAGTGCCGATAGGGGAGGAAAATGAAGCGATTCGGGTCATAAAAGGGGCGGGGCTTAGGCACAGGGGGGAGGGACAAAAAAAGGGCAAAATAGGTGTGGGTATGAGGGCGGGGAGTGGGAGGATCTGGGGCAGGATGGAGAACAACCCAGAGATTGAGAGGCTGCCCCGGAGACCCGGTAATTCACTGTGAAATCCAGAATTTCCGGGGGCAAAACCATAGAGTTCCCAGGTATGGTAATGTTTCCATGATGCAATCCTTCCTTGTAGTGCATACAACTGATTAGTTACATTAGTAATGCTGAATTCGCTATATATCCCTTGAAATAATATTATAAATTATCCCCTTCTGATGCCTTATACTTACATCATCCTTCAAGCCTCTGAGTTAGAAGCAGATGGCTATGTGGGACAATCTTCTATCAGTACATGGAAAAACCTGCTCTATTTCATCAAGGGGGCAGGGTTTTCCGTTTACTGAATGAAGGCAGATTGTGCCTCATAGCTCTCTGTCCAGTCAAGTGAGTGGATTTCACATATCAGGGGATGTAGCCTGGCATGCTGAAAAGGGACTTGAGGGGACAATTTATAATATTATTTTAAGGGATTTACAATGAATTCAGCATTACTAACTTAACTGATCAGTTGTACGAGCCACAAGGAAGGATGTTTCATATAGAAACATTACTATTCCTTTAAAAACAATTGTCAGTATTTAACAGAGTCCCCTCTGGATTTTGCTATGAGACGGGAGTTCTCTGTCTCTTATTTATAAGTAGCTGGTTTTGCCTAAATTGAATTTAAAACTAGGAGCAGAACAAAAACGCAAAGTTCTTTATAAAGCTTTTTTAGAAAGAGGGCATCTTTACACAGTACTGCAATGTCATCTATATACTCTAAATTCTTTTCCTGTAACCCACCACCACACAGCACATGAATTTCATGGATCATTTTATCTTTTCTTTTTTAACACAGTGAAGATAAGGACACCCTTGTTTTAATCCCCAATTAAGGTTGAAAACAGTGATAAAACCTTTAATTAAGACCTGACTAGTACAGTTTGAATAAAAGACCTTTTAAGACAATAAAACATTGAAAAGGAATTTGTGTGACACATGATCTAAAGCCTTTCTAAAATCTAATGATATTATATTCAGTCCCTCAGAATATTAAACTTGTGATGAATTGCTCTGTGTACGTACATAGCACGGTGCCCGTGTGTAATGGTTTTTTAAGACGCTCAGACCAGCTAGTTAAAATAAAACACAGTTTTATTAGAAAAAATGAAGAGTAAAGAACGCCCTTTACAGGCAACACACAATAATAGCGAATAATGACAGAAATGCCTTCGCAGGTCAAGTATACAGAAGCGTAGGTATCACATATACTATCTCAGGACAGGCACACAGTAGCTAGGATACTCAATGGTTAAATACAATACTCAGTCAGTCTCTGTTGTGGTGTTTGGCACACCCAAGATGGTGATCAGGCAGTTATTGGTGTAGATAATGCCCCACCGAAAGTTCTTAAGGCAGAATGCTGCAGGCAGTACTGGAATAGTGGTAGAGTCTGCAGAGAAGTTGCAGTGAATAGCCCCCACAGGCGTAACAACGGAGACAACTTAATCTGCAAGTGCTTGAGTCGATAGCCCCCACGGGCGTAACAACGGAGACTGCTACAATGTAAGAGCTTGCCAATAGCCCCCACGGGCATAATAACGGAGACGAACTGCACAGGACAAACTTGAGCCAATAGCCCCCACGGGCGTATACCAGAGACAACCTGCAAGAGCTTGAGCCAGTAGCCCCAGGGGCGTAACAACGGAGACTGCTATAATGCAAGAGCTTGCCAATAGCCCCCATGGGCGTAATAACTGAGACCACTATGTGCTGCAAGTATATGAGCCAATAGCCCCCACGGGCGTACACAGGAGACAACCTGCAAGAGCCAATAGCGCCTCTAACGGGCACGGTAACGTAAACCGAAGGAAGGATGAGCCGCTGTCTAGATCAGGCTTGTAACGCGGCCAGCTCTGCAGAAGTAGCGACCAAACAGTATAGGCTCAGCAAGTGTACGTGAAGGCTCAGATCACGAAATGGCAGCACTGCAAGGGTTAAACAGCTCAAGGATCGAAGGCTCAGCAATCGTGGATAGTGCTCTGCAAGTGTCAGGGAAGGCTCAGCAACGGGAGCACAGCTCTGCAAGAGATAACGGCGACTCAGCACTGGAGGCACAACTGTGCAGGAGTTAAAGAGGCAACACGATCAGCCCAGTAATCAAGCTCAGCGGAAGTCAGAATGTCGCCACGGCGACACTAGCAGCAGGAAGCAGGAACAAGCAGGTCACTGGAACAAGCCGGTTCAGGTCACAGAGCAGGAAGTCAGCCAGGCCGGGTCGGTACACGGAGGTGGTTCTCAGACAAGCCAGGTCGGTCACGAGCAGGAACGTCAGCCAAGCCGGGTCGGATGACGGAGCAGGAACACAGGAGCGTAGTCAAGACAGGCCAACTCGGTGCACAGGAATCAGGAACGTACGAACACAGCAACAGCAACACTGGCTCTGGAACACCATGAAAGGGCACCTGACATGTGTCAATGGCCAGGCATAAAAAGGTCACCAGAGGCGGGCCAAACAGACTCAGCCAATCAGAGCGCACCACAAGCGAGAGTGACAGAGAGGGATCACGGGCACAGTGATACCGTGATCCTTGAGCGACATTCTTACTTCCTGGTTTACACTGGCTGCATTCTTATTGGCTCAGGGCTGTTGCTCCTCCCAGGGTTTGCTTTCAAATAAACCCTCCTGTCACTATACCGGTGCCCCTTCGTTGCGTACCCGTATCTAACGTTCTGAAGCTCTTGTTCCTGTTTTCCGTGTATGATCCGGCTCGCCTGACGTTACTGAATTCGATTCCGTTGCTGACCTAGGACTGGCTGACTAACTCCTTGTGTACCAAACCAGCTTGGCTGTGTATCTGATTCCGTTACCGACTAGGAATGGCTGACAATCCCCGTGTGTACCGAACCTGCTTGGCTGAGTAACCGATTCCGTTGCTGACCTAGGACTGGCTGACTAACTCCTTGTGTACTGAACTGGCGTGGCTGAGTATCTGATTCCATTTCCTACTGGGACTGGCTGACTACTCTGTGTATTCCAACCTGGCTGGGCTAGTACTGGCCATCCATTTAGACTAGTTGTATCCTCCGTGTGTGCCGACCTGGTTGAGTTGCTGTACTTGCCGTTAGTCCCATTGGTCCATTAGGGCTACAGATTACTGTTTGCCTACGTTACGTACGCGCTTACCATAGCGCTGGTCATCCCATAGCTCCTTAAGCCATCTGGAGCTTGCTTGGGCCAATCACTCACCAGTGTCTGTGTTGCCTCCGGTGACCCTGTGCTATAGGTCCCGGTCTAAGCCAGACTTCTGCCCGAGTTGCCTATACCTACCCTAGTGATCTAGGGCCCGCTACGGCCAGTGTCTGGTTTCCGTTGCCCCAGTTAACCCTAGCGTGCTAGGGCCTAGTCGCTGCCAGCTCTCAGTCTCTGCTGCCTCCGTTAGCCCTAGCTTTCTAGGGTCAAGCCACTGCCAGAGTTGCCTCCGTGTTGCCTCAGTATCCCCTAGCGTGCTAGGGTTGTCCGCTGCCTAGCCATCTTGGTGTTGCCTCCTTAACCCTAGCGTTCTAGGGTTGTACCGCTGCCTAGCCTTATCGGTGTTGCCTCATTAACCCTAGCGTTCTAGGGTTGTACCGCTGCCTAGCCTTATCGGTGTTGGCTCATTAACCCTAGCGTTCTAGGGTTGTACCGCTGCCTAGCCTAATCGGTGTTGCCTCATTAACCCTAGCGTGCTAGGGTCCTCTCGTGGCAGAGTCCTACCCATGTTGCCTCCGTTAACCCTATCTGGGTCAGTCTTTGTTGCCTATACTACCCTAGCCCACTAGGGGTTTGCCCTGCAGCTGCCCTTCGCTGATGCCACCTATTGCAGAGTGGGGCTGTTGAGGAGTTCCTGGTTCCTGCTTTCTGTTGTTCCTGCCTGCTAGTCCTAGCTATTACAGTTCTGACATATTATTTCTCCATGTGTTTTTCTCACCCTGACCCGTGTCAGATGTGGAAAGTACTTGGTACGGACCTCGTCTGGACCTGAGTGGGGTACTTGCTTATTATTTCTCTGTAAAGCTTTTTAACCTTACCTGACTGAGTGTTCTTTACAAAACCGTGACGGTACACCTGATTGCTATAACTGAACTGACCTAAAACACACTTCAGCTTGTATTTTTGAGAGAATCTTGTTATCTGTACTAAGGAGTGTTATAGCACTGTTTTGTCACATTTTTCTGTTTTTTTTGTTTTATTTTTTTGGGCGGGGTGTGGGGTTACTATCTCCTTTTTCCAAGGGCTGGGTAGAATTTTTTATATAAAACATTTATTGAAAAAGATCCAATAATATAAATAAAATACAGTGGTATTTGAAATTATTGAACACTTCGTGTAGTACATTGTACATAAAATCATTATCTACAGGATTAGTATCATATAGAATTTTCTAAAACGTTAAACATTTGTTTTTAATACCATATAAGGATTTCTCGCCATTCTACTAGGTCAAAAGAACTCTAGGGTATTTTCTTTCTTGAAAGCGTTTGTGAATTTTTTTCCTTTTTTTTATATATGCTGTACGTTACTGTTAAAAATGATCTCTCTTGATTTTATCTAGAGCACCATAGGTCTCTTAGGGTGGGCTATACTAGTATGCACTGAGATGAAGAGGAGGCATGGTTGGGTAAGTTGTGGCAGATCATCTTACCCTATTCCTCTCCTTGGTTGCGTTTTGAGGTAACCATAGCTGGGGGCTCATGGTCATGGGGAAGCCCTGTGCCTTAAAAATTCTCATGCACATCTCTTAGTGGTATACAGCAGTTAAGCAAATGCTGGGTCATGATATGTGTCCAGGGCCCGCATGTGGGAGGTTTGGGAGCATGTCCCAGGGGTCCCCTTAATAATAGATAGATAAAATACCTTTAATAAAAGCTGTGACATTTAATTTTCTACCTGTCTTCGTGTCCACGTCATTATTCAGCATGTGGGTTACTTAATTATGGTTTGGTTAATGTGTTTTTCTTGCGGGTCAAGGGAGGGATACAAGGGAACGGAAGGTGACACAGGCATTGTCACCTTAAACTACAAAGGCAAAAGATCAGCTTGTGGTCCACTATCTTATAGACTGAACCCTTTGAGTGCTGAAAAAAGACCAGTTCTGCACTGAAAGCTCTCACATGGATGAAGTTAGTAATAAAATATAACTTTTACTAGTACATATATTAAAATGGTAACCAACCAGGTAAGTTTCCTACTATAGGAAAACTTACTAGTCAAAAAGTGGCTTATTGGCACAAGAATGAGCATATAAGGGGGTGAAAAGAGCAAACAACATACTAATAAGTGTCTGGATTTTCATATGTTACCCTAGAATTCTCATTAAGCCCTAAATACTTTGAGTTTATTATTTAGAACTTAAAAGGAGTGCGTCTCTTATTTTCAAGAGGTACTTCACAAGACTCATGTATTATAATTCATGAAAATTGTATTATTTACACTCCTATATAAATTGGCACCTTAAAACATCAGAGAAAACCCACTCCATATCACAACCAAGATCTTTAAACTTATAGAAAGTATGCAATTGAATATGTATATTTTCATAAACAGTCTCTTTCCTTTTTATTTTTATACCCCAATTCTTATGAAATATCCCTTTATTCTTTATTTCACAATATCACACCATATAAAAATATCCGCAATACATGCATTCTTTAAAAACATTTCTAAAAATCTTCTTCTGTCTAAAATTTGAAAGCACAATTAAAATCCCCAGCTAAAATCATTGTTTAAAAAACTGAAATAAAAGGGTTAATAATCTCAGTCAGTTTATTACATTCTTTTTTGTGTGCGGTTGTGTACACATTTAAATATTTCCACATAACACCATTGATAATTGCAGTCACAAGTAAATCTCTCTGAGGTAAAATTTCTTGCTCACTGTGTATTTTAAAAGGTCATTTAAATGGGCACTCCTGCATTTCTGTCAGTGTTTGACCCTGACCACACAACGGGATCAAATTCAAGTATTTTATAGAATTCCTATATGTGGTATAAAATAGTCTTGCAGAGTTAAAGCTGTGGCATTAAAAGCTGATAAAAATGTAATGACAGCCACTATGCTTAACTGATTTCACACACTGCTCACATTAAAATAAAACCATGGTGAATTAAAAAGGACAATTTACACATTTTGTTTATTGAGGATTGAAGATAGAACATTACATCTCATTTAAGTATAGAAATGAACAATACAAGCAAATTCAGTGGTATTTCAGGTGCAGTTGTACACAAGGACCAAGCCACAATGACGTGTATAGGAAAGTTTTGTATATTACTGCATAGAAGAGCCAATTTGGCAGCTGCTGCATCAGCAATCCTAAGCTTGTCCTCTTCTGATTTTGTCTTTTCGAGGCAAAGGGTGTAGATGCTAGGTTCTCCATTCATAAGGGGTAAAAGAGAGAAGAAGAGGGGGAAGGAGTGTATAGGAAACAGCACAGTTTTTGTCCATGCCTCTCTCTGAAGATATAAAGTCCTGACTGCCATCCATGCCCAAGAATTCTGTGAACTTCTGAATGCTGTAGGCATATAGGTCTCTTGGGCCAGGTAGCAGACTATACCCTTTAGCAGATGACTCACTGGTTATGTCTGCACTCACTTGAGAGCTGTATATACATTTAGATGCTGCAGCCTCTATGAAGAATCTCCTCCCTTCTGGATTGCCTATTTCTGGGGACTGTTCTCTTACTTTCTTGGCTAGGTACTGCTGAACTGTGGGTTGTAAAGGGGATTCTTAATAGGAACATTCATAAGTTCCTGTCCCCAAATCATCCTCTGGATATCCTTTTTCTTGGTTTCTTCCCAACTTGACTCCAGGAGCGATAGCTCCTCAATCTGATGACGGTCTTCAGTGATGCTCAACATCTCTTCTGATCAGTATTCCAGAAGCCAGAACCTCACCCCCCACCTGAGCAAAAATGAAACATCTTGGTCTTCATGTATTCTTTTGCAGTGTGCTAAACTGTGTCAACATTTTTGCAACTATATACTATGTTATAATGCACATTAGTATGTCCACAGATTCACTGGAAGCTGCTCATGCCAACAAAAAATATTTCTCTATTAAACTTTCCAGTGCTAAAATGGGCTGGTAGTAAAGCCTAATTTCCAAAGGCATCTTTTTAAATAACAGCCAGGTATGTGTTACTCTTTCTACTACTATCATGAGCCACGTTTTACATCTGCTGGGAGTGCATTTAGTGGTTTTTGTGGAGAAGTAAACTTCATATGGCAAGTCAAGAGCTGAAAACACTTTTGAAAAGACATAAAACCTCAACAGTGTGGAAGGAGGGATGATAGAAGCAAGTAGGACATGGTGTTATAAATCTTATTAACCCTCTGAGTGGCAGAAAGGTATGCAACACATTGCTCTCAAATGTGTTTTGTACTGCTCTGGCACTCAAAGGGTTAGCATAGTCAAAATAAAAGCAGATAATAGATCTTATTTTACAGCCCCTTTAAAAATACCTCCCCCGCCCAACAAAAAAAGGCTACTTGATTAGCATTGTGTTGTGTACCCCTCTGACGCTCAAAGGGTTAATAGACCATTCCCAAAAGTGTGTATTTGTTAAAACCAAAACACATACAAATTGTATTTGTTTCTATAGATTGTATCTGGACTTCTTCAACTAGGCATCTTCAATAAAGTAATAAGGCTCTATCTTTGGTCTGTAAATTACAAGCAGAACATCTTTTTCACCACCAAAGTGCCCATTTTGCTTGAAAGAGAATTATCGTATTTCCCCTTGTTCTCATTCGATTGTTGGTAAAATATATGTTAGGACTCAGGCTTCAGTGTTACAAGATCTTTATCTATTAGTTTGCAAAATCACATTATTTGGAATAGGTATGTGTTTTATTTCCTGCTGGGAGTTAAATCTGGAACACAATTAATATACACAGTGCTTTTACTCAGAGAAACAAGAAATTATCTTGCCAACCTCAGTATGTACAGCTTCAAAAGTCTACCTTTATGAGCAATGATAACTTTGAAAGCTTACTGTGGCCAGGTACCTGCAGCACAGTTTTACATCAGTGGGCAAAGAGTGACTGCTAGCAAATATTTATTTTCCCAGGTCATTCAAGGCTTGAAAATGAGAAATTGTGTCATTTTTCTCTTCTACCTCTACTTTATTACCTTTATCACTAGTGTTCCTCTGATCCCATTCTAACATTTTCTTTGTTACTTTTATGGATAAAAACTGAAAATGTTGTATATTATCTGGATAGAAGGGAAATTAGCCAGATGTTCCTGGATAAAATAGTTAAATATGTTTTGCTCAATGGCTTATGTCCTAACAATACATTTATACCATAAACTCTATTCATATCTTAACATAGCCATTTGAGTATCGGAGGGTTGTATAGCACATAGCACAATGCAATTTGGACCCCACTGGAACTTGAAGGGTTATTGGTATCATTTAATGAATGGCTCCTAAGTATAAATGCTAATTGATCCATAGCCTCTAACCCTAATGTTAAAACCTAACAGTATCCCTCACAATAAAACCATACCCTAAAAGTTAACCCTATCCCTAAAACCTAACACTAACAACTACCCCTAAAAATCCCTATCCCTAAAGCCTAATCCTAACCCTAGTAATTAACATCCATCCCTTATACCCAACCCTAAAAGCCAACCATAATACTAAGATAAAACTATAACCCTTGAACCCAACCCCTAACATTGATTATAACTGCCTACTGGGGACGGTTGAAAAGTCACATGTTTCCCCCATTGGAATTCTCATGGAAAACCAGCAATCTGCAGTTTTTTTCCTCAGAAATTTCCACTTATTCAAACATGTTAACTTCTTTCACTAGAACGTTGACCTTTTCCACCTATGCTTTCTATTGCCTGAGATTTTCCTCATCAATACTAGGGGTCAAGGCTGGGGGAGGGGGAGGCATATATGGTTCAGTTCTTAACAGTGCAGTAGGAGAAAGCTGGGGAGGTCAGTACGTGTGATTCCATGGCTACCAGTGCAGTGCATACCTGGGAACTTGGCGTGTTTCACCCGGAGACTCTGGATTCAGAGCTCTGTCTCCGGGTCTCAGGATGAAACCTTCACATCTCCGGGTAATGCGACTCTCAATCATGTCTATCTGTGTCATTATTTGAAATTATAAGTGCGTCGCTAAAGAAGTGTACTATATGCTGCCGCCTGCCTGATGTCTGACCAGGACCATCACTGCGGCATTTTTTATCTACCTCTGGTGCTTGCCGATGTCTGTGACCCCACTATCACCCCTGGCCCACACCAGTTGATGAAGAGTGACACTGACACTGAACAACCCAACGAGACAGCCAATTGTTGCTGCCAGCATGAGTTGCAGACTTGCAGGACAGCCACCCAAGGAACGCAGGTGAGAGTGAGTGGAGGGCTGGAGGAATCAGAGCACAGTTTAAAATGTTTAATGTTTAAAAACATTTAAATATGGAGCAATTTAGTTGTCAACGTTTGTTATGAATGATCATGAAAGTAGATATATATTATAATTTCATTTTCCAAAATATATAAATAGAATTGATGTCCATTTCCAAGTATGGGCTACCAGAGAAGTGAACAACACAATGTAAAACCAATGGGTTGCACACCTCTCTGGACCCCAATATTGTGTGTTATACAGTTTGTTAAAAATACAGAACCCACAATAATTGGGTCCAGAGAGGTGTGCAACCCATTGGTTTTACATTGTGTTGTGTGCTTCCCTGGTAGTCCATACTTGGAAATGGACATCAATTCTATTTATATATTTTGGAAAATGATATTATAATAAATATCTACTTTTTTTGGGAGGCGGGGATAGGCTGGGAATCTCAGGGTGAGCCATTTCTGAAAGTTCCCAGGGTTGGTGCAGTGGGACAAGACTAAGCCTCACCATCTGTGGTTCTGTGGCTATCAGTTCATTAGAACAAGGCTGGAGGCTCAGTATATGTGGTTCTAGGTCTACCAATATAGTGAACAAGGATAGGGGGCTGGGTCAGTAAGTGTGGTTCTATGGCTACCAGTAAAGTGGGACATAGCTGGGGGGCAGTATGTGTGGTTATATGGCTACCAGTGAAGTGGGAAAATAATGGGAGGTCAGTATGTGTGGTTCTGTGGCTATCAGTGGGGCAGGGCTGGGGGAATGCTTGTGATGTGCATGGTTTTCCATATCCTTTGTAGGCATTTGACTTTCACTTGTATTGTTTCCCATGCCTTTTTATCTGTTGCTTTGAGGCCCTTCTCTAGCCTTGTCCAGTGGCGTCTGCAGTGGCATGCATGCTTTCTTTCTGCTACTTTTCTGTGATGTCTGTGGAACCTGAGCATTCTCAATGGCATGCACAGCCCTCACCCATCATCACTAGTATTTATACTAGCACATTGAGCCTAGCCTTTTGCTCATACAAGTGTCCATTATGGAGTTCCTGTGTGCTCCTGTCCCTTTGAGTTCCTGTGTTCCTCTGTACCAGACCACCGGCTATCCTCATCCATGATTCAGAGCTTCTGTGTTCCCATGCACAACCCACAGATTTCGAAGAATATGATCCACTTTCATTCCTCTGCACTGTGGGATCATTCTGAGAACCTCGTACCCTCAGTCTAGTACCTGCTGAATCTGGCTATGAATAGGCAAGCAGGTTACCCTCACCCAGTTCTCATGCAAATGGATCTGGCAATCAGCTCTTGCATTCAACAGCACCCTTAACCTGGCCTGTGACTGCAGCAAGGCTACACCTGCCACTAACTACACACACAAGTAATGCTCCACAGCCTCATTGGTAGCACTTTGTCCCATCAGGTCCTACCTAACTTGGGTATTTAGTTGCCATGACATTTACATATAGCAATGCATGTGGGAAACTTTACACTTGGGTGGTTATTATCAATTATTATCATTGATTTTAATGTGAGGAAAAAGCATACAAAATAGCACTTTTCACTGGAATTCCTGCAGAAACCAAAAAATGCCATTTTAGGCTAAATATTTCACTCATCCCTATTTCCTAACTGCTGTTTACTTTTCTCAATAGTACTCAGGAACAGGATCAACATAAAAACACTTTATGTCCTCCAAGCTGTAGTTCCAGCCACTGACACCTTAAAACACAATTTCAGGTAAGAAACTACATTATGTTCACAATTGCATAATACCCACATTGCAATCTACTATGGATATTATGCAGACTCTGTTTCATTCTTTTCTGTATGTGACTTTCCTTACCCAATATAAGTTGATGCAGGACAAGTCAGTGCCCACCACGATTAACATATTTTGCTTAAAAGGATAGTAATGTTTACAAAAACAAGCAGCTCAGATCGTTTATTATACTGAATAGTTCTGTTGTCTGAGGGTCTCAAAGTTCATAACTTGATACTTATGCTGTAATCATATGATACATTTTTCCCTCTCACCTATTTTACAGTTCTGAAGATGCTTCCCCTCAGATCTGAAGTCTGGTCACTTGACAGGACAGATCACAATGAGGGACAATCTTCCCTCTGTCAGTATAAGGAAAAACCTGTCATCTTTGAATACTAACTGAAGATTGTCCCTCATAGTGATCTGCTCTCAGATGTGAGGGGAGGTAGCTTCCGAACAGAAAAAGGGGCTGGAGGGGTAAAATTCATCATATGATTGCAGCATAACTATCAAGTTAAGAACTTTGAGAGCCTCAGACATCAGGACTATTCACTATAACAAATGATCTGAGCTCATGTAAATGAGAGCACTGTTTTTCCTTTCCACAGACACTCCTGTTGGGAAAAAAAGCAAGTGAAATTCCCACTCCTGGCTCTTACAATTGTCCATGGTGGTTTGGTGGTGTTTTACTTATTTTTTTACTTTTACCCTGTATTGACACTTAGCACCCTTAAGAACTGGGTGCTTGATACCACTAAATTGGATGTGGCATTGAGTGTGCATAGGCAGTGTTCTGCAGAACCAGTTCTACTCCATGGTGAAGGTCTATTAGGCAGACATTATGCAATTATATGAGAATCTCCTAGCTGCAGCAACAGTGAACAAAGCTGGAGAGCTATAGTACAGATTCTTATTAATTGAGGGATTTTTTCCCCATGAGGCCTATTTGTTTTCCTGAACCCCAGGGAAAGTGAAGTGACCCATGATACCTGCTCTTCAGTTCTCTAGTTGAGTGGCTGAATCTCCCTTTTTGCACCTTTAACCCTTAACATGCAGATAAGTATTTTATACTTATTTATTCTCCTGTATATTTCTCTTTGGGGGGTCTCCTTGCTATGTCTGAGCATAAGGAAGGTATGGGAAAGTTTAAGACCACCATGGTGTAAGGGTTTCTCCAGTAACCCATTGTTACTCTTGACAGAGTAGTCTTCCCAATGAAATTGCTGGTGAATTATACTCCTTGCACAGGCTTGCTTTGTGGCCACTGCACAGCAAACTCCAGACCCCTCTTCCTCCGAACAGGAGCCTGCATGGGTTAAAACCCTTATTTTCACTATGGCTACAATTCCTTCATCTTAAGTGCTGGAACTAAGACTACCCTGTTTCCCCAAAAAGACAGGTTACTCATCTGTTGAGGGTCTTATTCGGGTGATTTTGGAACCTTTGTGTTTCTGAGGCCTCAGATTTGAGTTTTCCAACTCCAGAGGCAGCAAGAGAGATGCAGTGATTTTCTCTCCCTATCATTCAATTGACACAATGGTTCTTGAGAAGTTGAAGTCACCTTTCTGGGTACTGGCTTGCTTGGTTGTTTAGGTATATATATATATATATATATATATATATATATATATATATATATATATATATATATATATATATACAGGGCTTAAAGTTTGAAGTCCTTTGCTACTAGCCAGACCTGAAAAGTTATTCGCCACTGCAAGCCAAAACATACCCATCAGGGCTGAATTTTTACTCGCCAGGTCTAAATTTTCACTCGCCATTGGCTAGTGGCGAGTGGAAATTTTGAGCCCTGTATATATACACTGCTCCAAAAAATAAAGGGAACACTAAGATTACACATCCTAGATATGAATGAATGAACTGACAACAAAATTACACAAAAATTCTCAATGGAAATCAAATTTATCAAACCCATGGAGGTCTGGATATGGAGTCACACTCAAAATCAAAATGGAAAACCACACTACAGGCTGATCCAACTTTGATGTAATGTCCTTAAAACAAGTCAAAATGAGGCTCAGTAGTGTATGTGGCCTCCACGTGCCCGTATGACCTCCCTACAACGCCTGGACATGCTCCTGATGAGGTTGCGGATGGTCTCCTGAGGGATGTCCTCCCAGACCTGGACTAAAGCATCTGCCAACTCCTGGACAGTCTGTGGTGCAACGTGGCGTTGGTGAATGGAGTGAGACATGATGTCCCAGATGTGCTCAATCAGATTCAGGTCTGGGGAACAGGCGGGCCAGTCCATAGCATCAATGCCTTTCTCTTGCAGGAACTGCTGACACACTCCAGCCACATAAGGTCTAGCATTGTCTTGCATTAGGAGGAACCCAGGGCCAACCGCACCAGCATATAGTCTCACAAGGGGTCTGAGGATCTCATCTCGGTACCTAATGGCAGTCATGCTACCTCTGGCAAGCACATGGAGGGCTGTGCAGCCCCCCAAAGAAATGCCACCCCACACCATTACTGACCCACCGCCAAACCGGTCATGCTGGAGGATGTTGCAGGCAGCAGAATGTTCTCCACGGCATCTCCAGACTCTGTCACGTCTGTCACATGTGCTCAGTGTGAACCTGCTTTCATCTGTGAAGAGCACAGGGCGCCAGTGGCATATTTGCCAATCTTGGTGTTCTCTGGCAAATGCCAAACGTCCTGCACGGTGTTGGGCTGTAAGCACAACCCCCACCTGTGGACATCGGGCCCTCATACCACCCTCATGGAGTCTGTTTCTGACCGTTTGAGTGGACACATGCACATTTGTGGCCTGCTGGAGGTCATTTTGCAGGGCTCTAGCAGTGCTCCTCCTGCTCCTCCTTGCACAAAGGAGGAGATAGCGGTCCTGCTGCTGGGTTGTTGCCCTCCTACGGCCTCCTCCACATCTCCTGATGTACTGGCCTGTCTCCTGGTAGCGCCTCCATGCTCTGGACACTACGCTGACAGACAGCAAACCTTCTTGCCACAACTCGCATTGATGTGTCATCCTGGATGAGCTGCACTACCTGAGCCACTTGTATGGGTTGTAGACTCCGTCTCATGCTACCACTAGAGTGAAAGCACCGCCAGCATTCAAAAGTGACCAAAAAATCAGCCAGGAAGCATAGGAACTGAGAAGTGGTCTGTGGTCCCCACCTGCAGAACCACTCCTTTATTAGGGGTGTCTTGCTAATTGCCTATAATTTCCACCTGTTGTCTGTTCCATTTGCACAACAGCATGTGAAATTGATTGTCAATCAGTGTTGCTTCCTGAGTGGACAGTGTGATTTCCCAGAAGTGTGATTGACTTTGAGTTACATTGTGTTGTTTAAGTGTTCCCTTTATTTTTTGGAGCAGTTTATATATATATGTCTATATATATATATATATATATATATATATATATATATATATATATATATATACAGTCTTGTGGGGGTTGGAAGCACTCACTCTTATAGTATCTTCAGACCAGGTGCACTGTCATCAGTTGAATAATAACAGAAAACAGAGATAGAGACAACACCAGTTGGTCTTACTAAAAAAATTAAATATTAAATGATATTTAAAGTGAAAAACAGGAGGTCAACATTTCGGTCCTACATCAGGACCTTTCCCAAGACAACTGAACCCTGATGGAAGGTAGTTTAAATAGGCTGAACAGGCCCAAACACATGGCCCCAGGGTAAATGGTGACATCACTCTCCTGCTGCCAAAAAAGTTGATGGCTGGGAGTAGCATCATAACCTCAACTGAAAACTACCCAATTACTGTTGTATGGAAAAAAACGGAAGAAATATAGACAATGTGCAAAAGCAGCAAATAGTACAAAATGCTGTGGAAAGCAATCTGAGAAAAATTAAAAAATAAAAAGAAAATTTAGAGAAATAGTGTTACGAGTATCATTGTCTATATTTCTTCCGGGTTTTTCCACACAACAGTAATTGGGTAGTTTTCAGTTGGGGTTATGACACTACTCCCAGGCATCAACTTTTTGGCAGCAGGTGAGTGATGTCACCATTTACCCTGGGGCCACGTGTTTGGGCCTCTTCAGCCTATTTAAACTACCTTCCATCAGGGTTCAGTTGTCTTGAGAAAGGTCCTGATGTAGGACCGAAACGTTGACCTCCTGTTTTTCACTTTAAATATCATTTAATACATTTTTTCAATAAGACCCACTGGTGCTGCCCCTCTCTCTGTTTTATATATATATATATATATATATATATATATATATATATATATATATATATATATTTATATATATATATATATATATATATATATACACTAACAATGTGGGACTATAAAGGGAATTAATGCACATTCACAGATGCAAGACACACACACACACACACACACACAGATAAACACGCAAATGCACATGCATGCACTGGGATGCATAAAGAGTGACACAGTCACACACACACACATGCAGACACATAGAGTGTGATACAGACATGCAACACACACAGTGAGAAACATACAGGTACACACAGAGACACACACACACACACACACACACACACACACACACACACACACACACACACACACACACAGAAGTGAGCCATACAGGGGTGACTTATGTGTCATTGTAATGAGTTTGTGTTTGTAATTACGCCTCCACTGTGGCATTCATTCATATAGTTGACATGCATGTGGTAATTGCACATACTATGGTGGAAGGTGGATCATGCTGGCTCCCGGGGTGTGAGTGAGTGTGTGAGAGTGTCAGTGAGTGGAATTCATTCATGTAGTTGACATGCATGTGGTAATTGCGCATACTATGGTGGAAGGTGGATCATGCTGGCTCCCGGGGTGTGAGTGAGTGTGTGAGAGTGTGAGTGAGTGGCATTCATTCATGTAGTTGACATGCATGTGGTAATTGCGCATACTATGGTGCAAGGTGGATCATGCTGGCTTCTGGGGTGTGAGTGAGACTATGGTGGAAGGTGGATTGTGCTGGCTCCCGGGGTGTGAGTGTGAGTGAGTAAGTGTAAATGAGCGTGTGTGAGAGTGTGTGAATGTGAGTGATTGCGTGTGAGTGATTGCTTGAGTGTGTATGAGTGAGAGAGTGTTAGTGAGTGAGTGTGAGTGTGTATTATTGTGTGTGAGTGAGAGAGTGTGAGAGAGAGTGTGAGTGTGTGTGTGATTGAGTGTGAGTGAGAGTGTAAATGAGAGAGAATGTGTGAGTGTGTGTGATTGAGTGCGAGTGAGAGTGTGTGTAAGAGTGTGTGTGAGTGTGACAGAGGGTGAGTGAGAGTGTGAGTGATTGAGTGTGAGTGTGTGTGTAATTGAGTTTGAGTGTGAGTGAGTGAGAGTGTGTGTGAGAGTGTATGTGAGTGTGAGTGAGAGTGTGAGTGAGTGTGAGTGAGAACATGTGAAAGAGAGTTTGAGTGATTGAGTGTGATTGAGTGTGTGTGAGTGTATGTGTGAGTGAGAGAGTGTGAGTGAGAGTGTGTGATTGAGTGTGTGTGAGTGAGTGGAGTGTGTGTGAGTGAGAATGTGTGTGAGTGAGAGTGTGAGTGAGTGTGAGTGAGTGTGAGAGAGTGTGAGTGAAAGAGTGTGAGTGTGTGTGATTGAGTGTGTGTGATTGAGTGTGTGAGTGTATGTGATTGAGTGTGAGTGTGTGTGTGTTTGTGTCTGATATGTTTGTGTCTGTGGTGTAGGAGCGAGTGGCAGTCATTTTGTTTTTTCAGTCACTTGGATAGTGGTGGCCGGGCTGGATAGTGGGAGCAGGCCAACTGCCTGCGTGATTTAAATCACTCCCCCATTGAATCACCCAATGGGAGCAGTAACTCCTCCTTACTTAAGCTGAGGTAACATAGCAATATAACACACGGTGGCTCTTCAGTTGAGGAGACGTAGCAATATGCTGAGGGAACAAATAGAAAGTGGTGTTTGAGGCTTGGCCTCTGTAACATTCAGCAAAGCATCTCTCTCCCTTTAAGGAGAAAGGGCAGGAATCAGGAAGTGGAAGAGTGACAGTTGAAAACAGACAGTTAGTGAGGTTGACTGAAGAGATGAAAAGAGTTAAAAAAAAAAGTTTCTCTTAAGTTTATCCCTGAGTTTGTTTTTTATGGAAACATTACACCCTTGTACTGACAGAGTGTATGGAGGGTTACAGTTATCTGTGGGAGGTGAAACAGTGTGTTTGTGGGGTCATGATCCTGAGTGAGAGTGTGAGTGGACCGGGAGAAGTTATTGATATCCCCTACTTCAGGAGCGAGTGGCAGCTATATATTTTATTTTGTCAGTTGGGTAGTGGTGGGCGGGCTGGAGGGGGCGGGCCAACTCCCTGTATGATAAACATGTCCCCACTGCATTACCCAATGGGAGCAGTATCATCCCCATTGAATCACCCAATGGGAGTTGTGTCTCCTGATGAGACATAAATTATGTAATTAGGCATTCTTTGCAATGTGTGTGTGTTCAGGGCCGGTGCAAGGATTTTTGCATACACAGGCGAAGGTGCATTTTGATGCCCCCCCCAACACAATCCACCTGCCCCTCCCGACCTTGCCACAGTCCCCTGCCCCCGCCCACATATTCACTTCCACAATGCTCCCTTCATCTCCACATTGCACCTTGCACAATGCCCCCTTCATCTCAACATTGCCCCTTCCACTATGCTCCCTTCATCTCCACAATGCTCCCTTCATCTCAACATTGCCCCTTCCACAATGCTCCCTTCATCTCCACAATGCCCCTTCTTCTCCACATTGCCCCTTCTTCTCCACATTGCTCCTTCATCTCCACATTTCCCCTTCCATAATGCCCTTCATCTCCACATTGCCCTTCCATAATGCCCCTTCATCTCTACATTGCTCTTTCCTTTATGCCCCTTCATCTCCACATTGCTCCTTCCTTTATGCCCCATTCATCTCCACATTGCCCTTCCATAATGCCCCTTCATCTCCACATTGCCCCTTCATCTCCACATTTCCCCTTCCATGATGCCCCTTCATCTCCACATTGCCCCTTCATCTCCACATTTCCCATTCCATAATGCCCCTTCATCTCCACATTGCCCTTCCATAATGCCCCTTCATCTCTACATTGCTCCTTCCTTTATGCCCCTTCATCTCCACATTGCCCTTCCATAATGCCCTTTCATCTGCCCCTTCATCTCCACATTGCTCGTTCCTTTATGTACCTTCATCTCCACATTGCCCTTCCATAATGCCCCTTCATCTCTACATTGCTCCTTCCTTTATGCCTCTTCATCTCCACATTGCCCTTCCATAATGCCTCTTCATCTCCACATTGCCCTTCCATAATGCCCCTTCATCTGCCCCTTCCATAATGCCCCTTCATCTCCACATTGCTCCTTCCTTTATGCCCCTTCATCTCCACAATGCTCCCTACCTTTAGTCCCTGGTGGTCTAGCCATAAGAGAGCTCTGTGCCTCCTTCGGCACAGAGCTGAACCTCCCAGCGCTGTTCTCAGTAAGGCAGAGCGCTGGGAGATGATGTCATCTCCCAGCGCTCTGTATTACTACAGAGCCTGGGTCGCTCTGCGTTGTGAACGTCCCATAGACGCCACGAGGGAGCGCTTGGTCGTGTAAATGAGCGCTCCCTTGCGGCAGATATATTTAAAAAAAATAAATAAATCTCAGCATCTCCCTTTCGGCGCCCCTCTGTTGCGGCGCCCTAAGGCAGCTGCCTGTGCTGCCTTAATGGTAGCACCGGCCCTGTGTGTATTTTCTGAGGAGATGTAAATTATGTTCCGTGTGTTTAGACGGTGCAATACCTGTCTAAGTTGTCTCACTTACTGTCTGGGTGAATCTTCATGCCTTTTAATGATTTTGCAATAAAGTTGCTTTTATACTATCTACGCTTGTTTTTTGTTGGAGGTGCCGCCTGATATCCTTTTTTGTATTCATCAAGCACATAAAGGATTGGAGAACCCACTGAGGCTGAGCACTCTTATTAGGGGTGAGTTTTCCTTACACCTATTGCATCATTTTCTGAATAAGAATAACTGGACTATCCATTCCTGCTAGCGGTGTAGCACAGTTTCTTATATATATTTGTATGTGAGGAACCATAAATTATGCAATGAGGCTTATTCTTTTATATATATATATATATATATATATATATATATATATATATATAAGATACCTAAACAACCAAGCAGGCCAGTACCCAGAAAGGTGACTTCAACTTCTCAAGAACCATTGTGTCAATTGAATGGATTATAATCCCTTCTTCAGGATAAATATGTATTTAGATACCTGCAGTAAAAAATGTAACAATTTTTGCGAACAGTAAAAATTGTCGGGATAGTACATTTAATAGGGGCATAAGCCAATCAACATTCTAGGTCTTAGGTCATTTGTCGTGACCTTGTATCTTTTATGTATCCGTGCATAAATCTCTTTCTTGTATTATAAGCAAATAAAATAATAATATGGGTTATATGTATACCTAAAAGCTTTAATTTGAGTATGTATTATTGTATTTTTATTTTAAATTTAAGGCTGATATTCCATTCAGCTATTTATTTACATATAATGTTTATACTAGTAATTAGCAGCAATTACATAATTCTACTTATTATTTCTTTGTACAGTCTAGTTTTGATTCATCCAGAAGGTGTGAATATTGAAAACAGCAGATAAATAATTAAATTATATTTATCTGATCTGGGACATTTTGTCTACCAGATAGGTTTCTAATTCTTCTAATAATTTTCATGCTGTTTCCAAGGTTTGACATGCAACATGTGGAATATTGAGCCCATCTCATATGACAAAATCACCTCCCACATAAATTGTCATAGTTTTATACAGTTTTCGGGGCAGGTATTTATATATGCTGTAGTCAAGTTAAGTCAGTTAAGAACAATTAACCCCTGCTTTGCTGTTGTGTTTAAATAGTGCTAGGTTGTACCTCTGGATACCTTGTTATATTATCTGATATATTTTACCATATTTAAATTATATATATATATATATATATATATATATATATATATATATATATATATATATATATCCTAGTACAGTGGTTCTCAACCCGTGCCCTCAGTGGCTACTAACAGGCCAGGATTTGAGAATTTCCTTTTAAGAGCACAGGTGAGTTAATCAATATGAATGAGCCTCGGACACACTTGTGTTCTAGCAGGAAAATTCCTTAGTCCTGGCCTGTTGGTGGCCACTGAGGGCACGGGTTGAGAACATCTGTCCTAGTATATGACTTATATATATAAACAACCAAATTATATCGGTTATGGCGCCTATATATGTCAGTGTGCACTTACAACTATCAAAAATAAAGTAAATTATTTATCGCTACAATCCCTGTTTCTGATGGTGCACAGAAATAAAAAGCAGGAAAAACAGAAGAGGAGAAAAACGGGAGAGAGCTAGTAAAAATAAATTATACATTTTGACAAATAAAATGTACATGGGATAAAACAAACCTAGAACAGTTACTAAATAGTACAATAGTCCCTTTGCATCCAAAGGGGCTAAAGCAACGCTATAAAACCAGTGAATTCACTGAAAAAATTATATAAAATAAATAGTTCACCTGAAGTGTGATTTGTGACTTTAAACCCGTCTATGCTCGAACGAATACTGGGTAAGTTCTCCAATTATTCCAAGCGGGCAGGTGCCATGTATCAAGATGCACAGTAAGATTAGAGAAATCCTTCACTAAAATGGTCTTCTACGTGTGCTTGCAAACCAAGCACACGTAGAAGACAATTTTAGTGAAGGATTTCTGTTTCTATAACGCGATCTCAGGACTCCTGCAGAGCCGCCACTTGCTCACTGACCGGATTCCCCTGCTCTCAGCTAGAACGCTGATGTCAGGGGAAAAGCCAAAAAGAGGGAATTTTGAAAGCGAATATCTCTCAAAGGTTTGAGAGATGCCGCTGGTATCGTTGAATTCAGAATTTTAAGGGCTATAGTAATAATGAAGTATTACTATCTCTTTAAGTAATTTTATTGAGCAAATTACAGCAACAAAATGGTCAACGTTTCGGTCACAAAGAGGACCTTTATCAAGACTTGATAATGGTCCTCGTGACTGAAATGTTGACCATTTTGTTGCTGTGCTTAGCTCAATAAATTTACTTAAAAAGTTCCACTGGTGTGTGTGTATATATATATATATATATATATCTTAAGTAGAGGCAACAGCACTCGTTGAGTAGACATGAAGTGACAAATTTATTCCAACATTGCTTCCAAACACCGAATGTTTTCGGTCCATAAAGGACCTTCATCAGGGTAATGTATGTGTGTGTGTGTGTGTGTATATATATATATATATATATATATATATATATATATATATATGAGATATATTACTGAATCACCTTGTATTCACTATTACTCTGATTGCACTGATTACTAATTTATAGTAACATTTTTATTCCAATAATATCATATTTTGCATGAATATACTTAATTGAATTTTATCAATTTTTTTACTGCTGGAATAGCGTATCAAACCTAGAAATAATTATTGATCGCAAATTAATTTAACTATACTATTGTATATTTTATACAAGGAGTACAACTGTATTTGGGTGTCTCCTGTGTACTCTTTTCTTTTGTATATCCTTAGCAATGTATGATTTTGTCCACTTCTGCTACCTGATACTCAGATGGTATTACATGTTGTTTCATTTTTAAGAATGTTTCTCTCCAACAGTTTTACAGGAAAACCCCATTTGTACCGGATCTCCGCCAATCTTAGGGCTGTAGTGATGGGTTGTAATTGTCTCCGGAGCTGCATAGTAAGAGAAGATAGGTCTGCAAACAGGCTGTAACAGTTTGTTCGACACACAGACACAGTGGTTTAGGATAAAACACAGTCTTATTGAAATCACAGTAATATAATAACCCTCACAGGTCAAGTAGTATTTAAGCAGAATAATACAGACACATGACAGGTTACATATACATATGCCCACACAGGTCCAGTATAACCATAAAGTCCATAACAGTCTATACTGACACAGGTCAGGCAGAATATGTTGAATTCCCAGGAGAAAGGCACTGCATGGGTTAATGGTTTTCAATGAGTGTAAACAGTCCCATGTGCAGAGAGGTCTGTGATGGAGCTCTCTCCATATAGAGAGCTTAAGGATATGTAACGCCCAGAAACAGGTTAGCAGAACAAATGTGAACTGCCAGAGTAATATCAGGAATTGAGCAACATAGGACACTGCCGTAGCAGTAATGGAGACCAGACCACTCGCACTCTGCCGGATCAGTAATGGAAACAAGACCAATGGCACAATGCCGTAGCAGTAATGGAGGCAGACACTTGCACTCTGCAGAAGCAATAACAGAGACTAGGCCAATGGCACACTGCCTTAGCAGTAACGGAGGCAGACACTTGCACTCTGCAGGACAATCTTTTAGCTTCCGAGAGATAAGTCAGATTTTTGTGGTCAGGTAGAATTAATACAGGAGTTCTGGTACCATCCAGCAGGTGGCACCATTCTTTCAGAGCGAAAATGATAGCCAGGAGTTCTGTGTCACCAATTTCATAGTGACTCTGGGCACTGGACAGTTTTTTGAGAAAAACCCACATGGTCTCAGAGTACCCCCAGCCACAGGGCGTTGTGACAGTACTGCCCCTACCCCAATTTCAGAGGCATCAACCTCCAACGTGGATGTAAGGGAAGGGTTGGGGTGGGACAGTACAGGGGCGGATGCGAAAGCAGATTTTAATGTCTCAAAAGCATGATCAGCAGCAACAGACCATTGGGATGGATTAACACCCTTGTGCGTAAGGTCAGACAGAGGTTTAACAATAGTGGAAAAGTTTTGGATAAACTTCCTGTAATAATTGGCAAACCTATGAAAGCGCTGAATTGCTTTTAACCCTTTGGGTAGTGACCATTGCAAGACTGCTGCGAGTTTCTCCTGGTCCATAACAATACCATCCTTAGAGATCACGAAACCCAAAAAAGGTACTTTGGACCTGTAAAAACTCGGACACATCCTTGATGTGTTGAGACAGGTTAGCTGAGTGTATGAGTATGTCATCAAGGTAGGATATTGTTAATAAATTCTTGAAATACAGCGGGTGTGTTACAGAGGCCAAATGGCATTACTAGGTATTCATAATGCCCAGATCTGGTATTAAATGCCGTTTTCCCCTCATCCCCAGCTCTTATTCTGATCAGGTTATAGGCAGCCGTAGATCTAATTTCGTAAAAATGGAAGAACCTTTTAACCTGTCTAATTGTTCAGTAATGAGTGGTATGGGGTAGGCATTCTTCGACATAAGTTTATTTAAACCCCGGTAATCAATACAAGGCCTTAACTCGCCATTCTTCTTTTTCACAAAAAAGAAACCAGCACCAGAAGGTGAGGTAGACTTCTGAATAATCCCTTTTTTAAGGGCATCAACAATGTATTCTTCCATGGCCCGATTTTCCTCGCACGACAGTGTATACTTGTGGCCCCTAGGGGGCACAACCCCATGGGGCAAATTATTGGCACAATCATGCACCCTATGATGGGGCAATGTGCTAGCCTCTCCCTTACTAAAAACGTCACTGAATTGGTGGTATTCGGTTGCCACGGAGGGAGAGGTACACAAAATCTTAACTGGATGAGTCACACAATGCTCCATACAGTACTTGGACCAAGACGTGATCTCACAACTCTGCCAATCAAACTGGGGATTGTGCAAATGTAACCATGGGAACCCCAGCATGACCACATGATGAGGAGAATAGATTATCTGAAATCGCAGTTCCTTCGTGTGGAGGGCCCCAATAGTCATAGAAATCGGAAAAGTTTCCATAGTTATCTGAGCTGGTTCTAACGGTCTGCCATCAATGGCCTCAATGGCTAAGGGAGATTCCCTCCTGAACAACGGAATCTTATGTAACGCAGCAAATGAACTATCCATAAAGTAACTAGCCGCGCCGGAATCAACCAGGGGCAGAACCTCCACTGAGTGTTCTGCCCATGAAAACACCACCTGGATCGTGGGTTTCTGCATAATCGGATCTAGGGACTGCTGAACACCACCTAGGGCCTGTCCACCAAGGTACCCTAGGTGCGTTCATTTCCCAGATGTACAGGACAGGTATTTAATAGGTGCCCAGCTTTGCCACAGTACAGACATAACCCCTGCCTCCTGTGGTGTGCCCGTTCTTCTTTGATTAGTTTGGTGAACCCAAGTTGCATTGGTTCACAGAACTCCTGTTTACGATCAGGAGGCATGGGAGGCGAGGGAGGCATGGGTGGGATCAAAAAACTGTTTTGCACACTGTTTCTAGGCCGTAGCCTACGGTCTTTCGCCATAAGTCTCTCACGAATACGAGAATCAATTAGAATGGCGTAATCAATGTATTCGTCCAGATCACTAGGTTTTTCTCTAGCTGCTGTTTCATCCTTAATACGGTCAGCAAGTCCTGCTTGCTGCCACCAGCACTTCGTTGTTCCACCCTACTTCTGCTGCCAATGTACGAAATTCTATGGCATAATCGCCCACAGTACGATTGCCCTGTTGTATCTCCATCAATCATTTGGCAGCAGAGGTGGCTCTCCCAGGAACTTCAATTACTCTCTGGAACGCCCTTACAAACTCCCTGAAGTTCCTGGTGCAAGGTTTAGCATTCTCCCACAAGAGATTGGCCCACGCCAAGGCACTGCCCGTCAATAGTGATATCATGAACCCAACCTTACTGCGGTCATTAGGAAAAACGTGAGGGGTTAGTTCCAGAAATATCTCCAGTTGATTAATAAACCCTCTGCACAGGGTGGGCTCGCCATCGTATCTGAGTGGTAGCAGAGCAGAAGCAGTTAACCCTTTAACTGAGGCAACAGCTGTCAAGATATGACTCTCCGGGGTTGAAACTGGGGAGACCACCGGATTCTGAACTGGTTTATCAAGATACACCGTGCTCTCAAGAATAGTTTGTATGGCCAGTGCCAACTGGTCCAAACGCTGCTCATGTACATCCATCCTCCAGTGGATGTTCTGTATATTTCCCTCACCTTTACTGTCTGAGGTCATGGCCCTTTCGTACTGTAACGGTTTGTTCGACACACAGACATAGTGGTTTAGGATAAAACACAGTTTTATTGAAATCACAGTAATATAATAACCCTCACAGGTCCTGTAGTATTTAAGCAGAATAATACAGACAAACGACAGGTTACATATACATATGCCCACACAGGTCCAGTATAACCATAAAGTCCATAACAGTCTATACTGACACAGGTCAGGTAGAACATGTTGAATTCCCAGGAGAAAGGTACCGCATGGGTTAATGGTCTTCAATGAGTGTAAACAGTCCCATGTGCAGAGCGGTCTGTGATGGAGCGCTCTACATATAAAGAGCTTAAGGATACGTAACGCCCAGAAATAGGTTAGCAGAACAAACGTGAACTGCCAGAGTAATATCAGGAATTGAGCAACATAGGACACTGCCGTAGCAGTAACGAAGACCAGACCACTTGCACTGTGCCGGAGCAGTAACGGAGACAAGACCAATGTCACACTGTCGTAGCAGTAACAGAGACAGACACTTGCACTCTGCAGAAGCAGTAACAGAGACTAGGCCAATGGCACACTGCCGTAGCAGTAACGGAGACAGACACACTCTGCAGAAGCAGTAACGGAGACTAGACCAATGGCACACTGCCTTAGCAGTAACGGAGACAGACACTTGCACTCTGCAGGAGCAGTAACGGAGGACAAGGCCAATGGCACAGTGCCGTAGCAGTAATGGAGACTAGGCCACTTGTACTCTGCAGGAGCAGTAACGGAAACACAATTGCCTGCTGGATCAGAATGTCACCAAGGCGACACAGAGGCAGCCAGAGCAGGAACACCAACCAAGCCGGGTCGAATCACAGAGCAGGAACGTCAGCCAAGCAGAGTCAAATCATGGAGCAGGAACGTTAGCCAAGCTGGGTCGGTACACAGGAGCAGGAACATCAGCCGAGCCAGGTCTGTACACAGGAGCAGGAACGTCAGCCAAGCCGGGTCGGTACACAGGAGCAGGAGCAGAAGAATAGTCAAGCAATCCGGGTCATTACACAGGCAGGAAACAAGATGTTGAGTAGTCAGGCACGCCAAGTCGGTACACTGGGAATCACTGAGCCGAAACAAGCACTTGTACAGGAACACCACAAAAGGGCACTGGAGGGGTGCCAGACCCCCAGTATATAAAGGCCATACTGGGCGGGACAAACACAGAGTAGCCAATGGGAGCAAAGCACAGAGTAGACTGACAGAAGACAGCAAGGAGAGCACGGGCAGACATGGGAGTACAGAGTAGGTAAGGCCTCCTGCTTTCTGCTAATCTTCATGAGTTCCTCCTTTATATGATAAGAGTGAAGTCTCATTATGATATCTCAAGGAGCTTCCGCTGGAAGATTGCGAGGCTTAGGTAACCGGTGGATGTGATCCACTAATAGGTCATGGTCCGAAAAGTGGGGAAGTAGGCCTGATAGAAATTCTTGGGCCCAAGTTCTCAAATGGGCAGATGTCACCTCCTCCGACACCCCACGGAGCCTAATATTATTTCGGCGGGATCTATCTTCCAGGTCACAAACCTTTTCACGTAGTAGTTTAACCTCTTGCTCTAAAGTGGTGTAGCTGTCGGACAGCCCATTATGATGATCTATCACTTCATCCACTTTTGTCTCCAATCGGGATGTACGTTCTCCCATTTCTCGGATATCTTTCCGCAGTTCATTTGCGATAGACTTGACATCACCTTTGATTTGGGATCTTAGCAACGATAACATATGCCTGAGTTTACTCTTAGAAGTGCCACATCCTCTAGAGGAAACGGACGCCGACTCATCTAAGTCAGATTGTTCTTCCTCGTCAGGGTCTGGTCGGGCACCATTTTGAGCATTCAGGTTTGCTACCTTCTACATCCTTTTCTTCTCTTTTGGGGCCAAATACTTGAGCATTTGCTCTTGAAGTCGCTTAGTACGATGCTGAGCCATCCTGCAGTGTATCTGTTAGTAGTCGGCAGGCAGAAATCTGTGGTTTTGTAGGCTGAAAGTGTCCCAGCGTGGAGGAGCTCCCTCACTATGCCGCCATCTTCAACGAGAGAACATATTTTTAACAAGCTGCAAGCATGTTGTTGTACCAAGTCACAGCTTCAATATTAAAAAATGATGTGCTGGTAAAACTCTGTCTCTGCTCTATTTTGAAAGCTACATGCCCATAGCTCTTGGATATCCCACTGACCACCACTGGCAATGCCAACCCCAGCATTACTCCTTTCTGCTCCTATCCCTAATACGGTTCTAATTCTTTCTAATGTGTTGACATTACTCTCTGGCTTCTTCAACATCTTAACTGTCTGTGGCGCTGTGTAAGCAGGTATTGCTGCCATTGTTCCCCATGACTATGCTCCCTCTGGTGGTGCTTTGTGGAATTACATCTCTTTTCCCTTCATGCTTCCATTATTATTTTAGTACTCAGTCTTGTATTTTGTGCACATTAACCCTCTGCTTGTCTTGCCAGTTATATGCACTCACAGCTTGGGTGCCATTATAACACTTCATTGCCAGTTGCCTCTAGCATCTTTGACAATGTACCATTTTTCATTATGTTTTCTAACCTTCAGTTTCATTCTATCAATATCTAATCCTTACCCTACTTATGCTTTCAGGTAAGTTACCTATTGCTAGACAGGAACCAGACCCCAGGTCCACTGGTCAATTTTATACATATTCCTGCTTTTGCCCTATGGGTTTATAATTAAAGTTTTGTCAGTCACCCCACGACAGTTGAATCTGGAATCTTGGGAGAATCCAATTGCTTTTTGGAGTGCAGCTGATTCATACTAAATCGGGTGCTTAGGGCAGGTGATTTTGGTGGTGGCTAGGGGTGGTGAGAGGTCCCGTTGTGTTCCCATGAAAAAATCTGCTTTTTCACAGAAGAATCCATTGCCAAAAATGTTTTGCTGTTTTTTTCAATGGCTACAAACTTTTTGCCCCTCTAATTACATGTTTTTCGCCTTTTCACCATAAAAACTTGACATTTTCCAGGAAGTGAAACACAATACAAGAAGCTACAGAGAGAGGGTGCTAGGCTGTTGTGCTGTGAGTTGCAGATCAAAACTGAGGCAAGAGAGGCTCATAATGACATCACGATGAGCAACTGCAATATTAATAAATGGAGGAGTTGGAAGGACCATTATGCATCCAGTGAGTCTGAGGAGGAAGAAGTGACCACTACTAACATTAAAGGGTGTGGATGCCCTGATTTCCCAGACCCAGTGATGGCCAATCCCCCTACATCACCCCTAGGGATCTTGAGTAAATTTGTGTCACGGGCAGAAGAAGATGAAGGTAATAGTATGAGCAGGACAGGTAAGCTGTGCCTGCTGCCAGTGCTTCACCTGCCAGGGTGTCATGTGATTCTCAGGGAGGTGGAGGAGGAGATGATTCCAAGTGTGACAGCAGGGGACCCTAAGTCAAATTTGCCATCCCCAAGCAGTGCTGCCACCACTACTACTACTACTACTACTACTACTACTAAGAAGGTCCAGCAGCTACAAACAAAAGTGTTAGGAGTAAGGGAAGGGGTGATTATCATACTATTAGTAAAGTCAAAGACTCAGGGACTGAAATTGATGTGGTTGGTGTTAGTAGTAATGGTGATGGGAAACAACTGGTGGAACTAGCATAACCACAGTAGATCCTCCTACTGATGTTGAGGGGGTAGGGGAAGTAATGCAGAGTGGCCAGACTAGCGGTCAAGGGTGCCCACAACATTCCCCTGACCCTGGGAGTCCCTCCCCCATGGCATTGTGCAGATGGAACATGATCCTGAAGAATGCAGAACAGTAGAGGAGCCAACTAGGAAAGAGGCCTTGCTTGACCTAGTGCTCTCAAACAATTCTGACATGATGAACAATGTGCAAGTAAGGGAACATTTGGGTAGCAGTGACCACAATATGGTATCCTTTGAAATTTGTTATGAGAAACCCAATAGCAGGGGTTTAACGAAAACATTACATTTTAAAAAGGCTCATTTTACAAAGCTAAAAGAAGTATTAAAGGATATTCAGTGGGATGTAATTTTCAAAGATAAAAATGCACAAGAATCATGGAATGTGTTTAAAATGCTCTTAGACAAATATACACATCAATATATACCATTGAGGAATAAGCACAAGAGGAGTAAAGGGAAGCCAATGTGGCTTAATAATGGGGTTTGCAGGGAAATGAGAAATAAAAAACAGGCATTTAAGTCAAAAGGGTCAGGTGCATCATTTAAAAAATATAAAGAATGTAATAAAATTTGCAAGCAAGCAATTAAGCTAGCTAAAATTGAAAATGAGAGTGTCACACCCTCATCTCAGATTGGATCACCTCCCTATTTCAGCAATGGAAACCTTATCTGCACTGCCCGATTATTCAGGTCATCTGCATCCGGCTCCGGTGTTCTCTTCCTGGTTCTAAGCTCTATTCCAGTTCTTCTCCTCCCGTTGCCTCCTGTGGTTGCAGGCGGTCTTCCGCCTCAGTGTTGCTCTGATCCTGTGCCTCCTCCTGTGGTTGCCGGCAGGCTTCCTCCTCAGTGTTGCTCTGATCCTGTGCCTCCTTCTGTGGTTGTCGAAGGGCCCTGAGCATCCTCCAGCCTTGACTGGGGCCGTTTGGAGTCCCTATCGCTTTGTGGGTTCCGACGAGTGTGACCCGAGGCCAGCTGCCTCCAGTACCTTTGTTGCAGTCCCACCTACACCACTTCCTGGGGCCTAGCAGGATTGTATCTGGTCTCTGTGTGACTCGGCTGTGTGTCCCTCCCGTTACCTCCAGTAGTCTCCGGGCATATCGGTTTCCTCTTACGGTGGTCTGACAGTGGCAGGGAGGGTAGAGCAGTCCATCCGCATTCTGTTTTGGGGTTGCCTGGTTGTTGCTTCTGACATACTAGCCTCTAGTTTGTGATTTATTGGATTGTGGATCCCTCGCGATGCTGCCTCTCATCCGGTCCTGGCATCCCGCCTTCCTCTTGGGCCACTCCCTGTCTGTCATCCCTGGGCCTTCCCTGTCTGCCGTCCCTGGGCCTCCTTCTCAGGGGGTGTTCTGTTTGGGAAAGTGGTCATCACTCCTTGGGGTCTTCCTTTCTTCCCCCCTGGTAGGAGACACAGTGGGGGTTCTGGGGTACTTCCAGCTCCCGCTGGGTTTCTGTGGTTCCCCAGTTGTGGGTGGAGGTGTCGCTGGTCTCACCCGTGTTGCCTTACTGTAAGGGGATAGGGGTTATTCTCCCCGGACCTTCTCGTGCCCATCCTCTTGGAGGTCTTGGATTTTCCCACACTCTTTGCGCTAGGCTTCCTTCTTGGGGTTGCTGTGGGTATTAGAGTGTGGGTTTCTCTTCCTCCTAGGATTTTCTTCTTCCCTTAGAGGGGTGCTTCTCAGAATCCCACTGTTGTATGACCTTCCGTTAGCAATCCATTCTATATACCAAGGTGTGCCTCCCGCTCCTCGGTCGCTTTTCACTGCCTTTCCATCTATGGTTTCTGTCTTCTTCTGGCGGTTCTCCGTTGAACAATAGGCACATCCATTATTTCAATTGTTGCTAACTCCTCATATGCCTTATCTGATATCCGGGGTCTATGGTCTGGTCTAGCTCCTGCTTCTGGTCTTCCATCCAGGTCTAGGCCCTGGCTCAACTGGGGTTGGACATCTGGCTTCGTGGCCAGCAACTCTATTTGGCTACGACCGCAGCAAGGGAGGCCTGACAGCAGACTGAGAACCCAATCTATGTTCCCCAGCTTCGCAATACAGCGACTGGACCAGACATTTAGACAGATACGTGAGTGCACTACCTTCCATGACAGAGAGAAATATTGCTAATGAGAGCAAACAAAAACCCTAAACAATTCTACAAGTGTATTAATAACAAAAAAGTTAAGGTTGATATTGGTCCTTTTAGGTGAATTGATTAGTGAGGATAAGGCTATGGCTGACACCCTAAATACATTCTTTGCTTCAGTATATACAAAGGAAGCAGCAATGACAGGCTATGGGCAAACAGACAAAACAACAGAATTTCCTCCATCATGTACATAGCTTACTGAGGACAAGGTCCAAAAGAGTCTGGAAAGGGTTATGGTGAATGAAGCACCTGGACCTGACTGTATACACCCAAGGGCACTTAAGGAACTTAGTTCACTAATAGCAAGAGCATTCTACTTAATATTTATTTATTCACTTTCATTGGGCATAGTGCCCTGTGATTGGAGGAAAGCTGATGTAGTTCCATTGTTTAAAACAGGAGCAAGATCCAAACCAGGAAATTATAGACCTGTGAGCTTGACTTCCATAGTGAGTAAGATACTAGAAGGTATACTAACTGACACTATTCAGAATTATGTGAAGACAAAAAATATTATTATTAGGAATCAGCATGGTTTCGTAAAGAACAGATCATGTCAGACTAATTTACTTATATTTTATGAACGAATAAGTAGTAATTTGGACAGGGGAATTGCTGTAGATGTAGTATACTTGAATTTTGCAAAAGCCTTTGATACAGTGCCTCACAACAGGTTATTGCATAAATTGAAAGGCTTCGGTTTGGGCCGTGTTATCTGTACATGGAATGAAAAATGGTTAAATGATAGATGGCAGAGAGTTGTTGTAAATGGAACCTTTTTGAATTGGTCTAAAGTTATAAGTGGGGTGCCACAGGGTTCAGTCCTGGGCCCAATGCTTTTTAACTTCTTTATTAATGATCTAGAAGTGGTAATTGAAATCTTTGCTGATGACACTAAGCTATGTAAGGAAATACATACAGAGCTGGATGTTTTTTCTCTGCAGAAGGATTTAGATAAAATGGGCTGTAGAAACAAACTTGCTACATATATTCTAAATGGGAAACAAACAGGGGAATCCTCATCAGAGAAAGATTTAGGAGTACTGATAGACGATAGACTTCACAGCAGTGTGCAGAGTCACTCAGCTGCTGCAAGAGCAAATAGGGTATTGCCTGCATAAAAAGAGGTGTAGATGCAAAGGATGCTAATTTTATCCTACCTCTTTATAAATCCTTGGTTAGACCTCATCTAGAATATGGAGTACAATTTTGGGCGCCAGGTCTTATAAAAACATTGTTGAACTGGAAAAGGTGCAGAGACGTGCAACAACACTGATAAAGGGATTGGAAGATCTGAGTCATAAAGAGAGACTAGCCAAACTGGGTTTGTTTACATTAGAGAAGAGAAGTCTAAGGGGTTATATGATTACCATTTACAAAAACATTCAAGGTCAATACAAAGAACTAGCCAATGAATTATTTACGTAAAGAGCTGAGCTAAGAACAAGAGGTCATCCATTAAGATTAGAGGAAAGGCGCTTTCGACTAAAACAAAGGCAGGGATTCTTTACAGTAAGGGAAGTAAAGCTATGGAATTCTTTGCCTCTGCATGTTGTACTTGCAGATAATGCAGCTGCTTTCAAAAAAGCAATGGATGTCTATCTAGTACAGAACAATATTGAAAAGTATGATAGATGGCTACAAAGTAGATAGGATGTTGATCCAGGGAACTATCTGACTGCCATTTGGAGTCAGGAAGGAATTTTTTTACCCGCTTGGGGCTAAATTAGAAATTGCTCCAGATTATTTTTGCCTTTCTCTGGATCAACGGGAGTGTTTTTGGCATGGGCTGGACTTGATGGACACATGTCTTTTTTCAGCCTCAACAACTAGGTTACTATGTTACTATGTTGCCTAGAAGCAATAATACCATCACCACCATAAGCACAGATCAGCTGCCTGTGCCTGCTGCTAGTGCTGCCAGTCTGCCTTCTTCAGCTCAACAAGAGATTGCAAGTGTGACAGTAGGGGACCCTCTATCACATTTCTCATCACCTACAAAGGTGAGATGTCTGTGATAGAGCAGCAGCAGCAAGGAGGGACTCATGGTGGTGATGATGATGGGAGAGAAGCTGGGGTGGGAGAGACATTAATGGCCTTTTTAGCTCAAACCAAGAAGGAATGGGAGACAGGGAAGGGTATGGACCTGACCACCATCAGTGAGATTTTGGGATTTGCAATGTTTGCTGCTGCTGTGTTTGCTGCTTCTGTTGTGGAGTTGCAAGTACAGCAGGAGGCAGAGGAACAACTAGTGAGGCAGTAGCAGCAACACCAGCAGAAACATAATCCAAAAACCAAAAAAAATATGAATCCGACTAGCCCTGGTCCGAATGTCGTCGAAACTTTCGGGAATTCAGCGACTACTACCCATGCTCGATTACTTTCCCTCCATACTTTCCCTCCATGTCTCTAGTCCAATTAGCTTCTCCTTTTCATGCGCTACTTTCCCGCTTTGTCTCTATTCCAATTGTCATCTATGTTTCATGATGGGGGTTGGACTAATGACACAGACATCCAGGCAGACAGCCTGCATTTCCTCATTGTGTTGTTGGAGCTCAGAGAGAGAAAAAGGAGATAGAGAGTGTCCAGTTGTTGTCTAGGCAGGCAGTTAGCATTAGGCATAGGCAGGCAGCCAGCATTAGTGCCTTATTGCCACTGCAAGGGAGAGTCATCTTTGTTCCTGTGCAAAAAATTTAAATTAATAGGGATTTGTTTGAATAATTTTCAGAGTGACACATCAGCAAGTCTCACAGTTCTGCAGGCAGGCCTATTACCTTATTACCACTGCAAGGGAAAGTCACCTTTGCCCCTGGGTTTGACAGTAAAAATAATAGTAGGAATTTGTTTGAATAATTTTCAGAGTGACACTTCAGCCAATCTCACAGTTCTATAGGCGGGCCTAGTACCTTATGGCGTCCGCAAGAGAAAGTCACCTTTGTTTGTGTGTAAAATATTAAAAGTAATATTAGGGCTTTGTTTGAACCATTTTCAGAGTGACACTTCAGTCAGTCTCACAGTTCTGCAGGCAGGCCTAGTACCTTATTACCACTGCAAGGGAGTCACCTGTGTTCCTGTGTTAAATATTAAAATACTAAACTGGTAGGAATTTGTTTTAATATTTTTCAGAGTGACACATCAGCCAGTCTCACAGTTCTATAGGCAGGCTTGGTACCTTATTACCTCCGCAAGGGAGTCATCTGTGTTCCTGTGTTATATATTAAAAATACTAAACTAGTAGGAATTTGTTTGAATAATTTTCAGAGCGACACATCAGCCAGTCTCACAGTTCTATAGACAGGCCTGGTATCTTATTACCACTGCAAGGGAGTCACCTGTGTTCCTTGTTAAATATTAAAAATACTAAACTAGTAGGAATTTGAATAATTTTCAGAGTGACACATCAGCCAGTCTCACAGTTCTATAGGCAGACCTAGTACCTTATTACCCCTGCCAGGGAAAGTCACCTTTGTTTCTGTGTTTAACTTTAAAAATAATAGTAGTACCTTATTGCATCTGCAAGAGAGTCACCTTTGTTTGTGTGTAAAATATTAAAAGTAATATTAGGGCTTTGTTTGAATAATTTTCAGAGTGACACTTCAGCCAGTCTCACAATTCTGCAGGCAGGCCTGGTACCTTATTACCACTGCAAGGGAGTCACCTGTGTTCCTGTGTTAAATATTAAAAATACAAAACTGGTAGGTATTTGTTTGAATAATTTTCAGAGTGACACATCAGCCAGTCTCACAGTTCTGCAGGCAGGCTTAGTACCTTATTACCACCGCAAGGTAAAGTCACCTTTGTTTCTGTGTTTAACATTAAAAATAATAGTAGGAATTTGTTTGAATAATTTTCAGAGTGACACGTCAGCCAGTCTCACAGTTCTATAGGCAGACCTAGTACCTTATTGCGTCCGCAAGGGAAAGTCACCTTTGTTCGTGTGTAAAATATTAAAAGTAATATTAGGGCTTTATTTTAAATAATTTTCAGAGTGACACTTCAGCCAGTCTCACAGTTCTGCAGGCTGGCCTAGTACTTTATTACCTAGGCTGACCAGACCTCACCTTTAACAGGGGACACATAGGAAATAGGCATATTTTAGGAGTGCACCAAAGTCAAAGCAGCCCTGCAGTATGCATTTTTCATATGCGTCCCCGGTTAAAGGTGAGGTCTGGTCACCCTATTATTACCACCGCAAGGGAAAGTCACCTCTGTTTCTGTGTTTGACATTAAAAATAATAGTAGGAATTTGTTTGAATAATTTTCAGAGTGACACACTATCCAGTCTCACAGTTTTGCAGGCAGACCTAATACCTTATTACCACTGCAAGGGAGTCCCCTGTGTTCCTGTGTTAAATATTAAAAATACTAAACTAGTAGGAATTTGTTTGAATAATTTTCAGAGTGACACAGCCAGTCTCACAGTTGTCAGGTGGCCAGGTTTTTAAATTTTAAAACGATTATAGTTCACCTCCTAATTATCTGTCATGGATTTGAGTCCAAGTGAACAACCTGATGTTCCTCATCCTGCTACCAGCTGCAGTGACCCAGCAACCACCAACACCACCACCACAGTGATGTTGCTTTCAAGCAGAGTTAACAGCAGCAGGAGGGCAAAGAAGAGTACTTTGAGTAGTACTAGTCAGACTCAGCAGCAGCACTCCAAACCAAAAACTAGAAAGAAGAAGGGAACTGCAGGTCGTTCTATCTCTACTAGCAGGGTAGAGAGGTCCAGGTCCTCCTCTGAGACCACGAAGCAGCCGTCACCTGTGTTTCGTCAGCTGTTTGGTGGTGATCCCCTCAGAACCACCTGCACAATGACTAGTTCCACTGCCAGTTTAGTCGTCACCTCCGCTACAGCCAGTTCTGTAAACCTGGGGACACCTAGTATGTGCTACACTAGTGGTCGGACACTGTGGGCAGTATCAACACGGGATTTTTATAGCAAACATCCATGTAAGCAGCCCAAACTGAAATGATTGCAGTATTTGGAGAACATTTCTCCTGCCACCACTGTCACTGCCACTGAAAGCATATCGTCTCCAGAAAAGGTTATTGAAGGTGATAGTTTACCATTTCCCGGTAGCCACCAGAAGGAATTGAGCAGGGCTCCCCAAAATCTGCTACTGCTGCTGCTGATTTTTCTTCCTATCAAAACCCATAAGACGTAGAAGAAGAATCTAAGGGATCAAGGCCTCCTAAGCTTGATTTGACCCCTGAGCTTGATTTTTCCAGTGACCTTGATTATCCCCCTGAGCTTAATTTTCCCCTGCTTCCCATAGTACTCCTCCTGTTTCTCCAGTTACACTTGTGTCTTCTATTGACGACTCAACACCTGCCTCTCCAGTTCCATTTGAGTGTCCCAGCCAGGTAGTAGCTGCTTGTGTCTCCGCCACCAGTACCACTGTTACTCCACTATCCTCCTCCAATTCCAGTCCCAACATCCCTGCTGACATCTTTAGGTTTACTGGTACCTCTGTAACGGTACATAGAAAGAAAAAGCAAAGTGAGGTTGCTCCAGCATGTGAAGATCTTCTCCACAACCTTCCAGAGTCATCCATCGCTCCAAAGCGTGGGACCATTTTGTGGCACTTGGCGATGGTCGGCTAGTGAAATGCAAATTGTGTGTCAGGGAAGTCAGCCGTGGGAGGGTGTTGGGTCATCTAACCACCTCTGGGATGAACCAACACCTGAACAACTACCACAAGTCAGTGTTGTTTAGTGCAGAAAATGGCACTACTGCATATACCAGTGTCACACTCACCACCAGTAGGCAGGAGAAAGGGCAGGGGGATCATGCCACATCTGGTCCTAAGAGCAGACAGTCACAGCCCATCCCAAAATCAGTACAGGCCACACTGGAAGATTTTGATGGGTTTCATTCAAAGGGGATGTGCAAACAGCAGTCCCGAAAAATCACATGCCTCATTGCACAGCACATAGCTGTTGGGGGTGCTACTTTTAACTTGGTGGACGAAGAGCCCTTCCAGCAACTAATAGAGGCTGTTGCACCCCAATATAAAATTCCATCCCACACCACATTTAGTAGAACTATAGTGCCCTCACTGTACCGGTCATGCATTGGGCTTTTGAAAGACCTGCTAGGAATGGCTGGTGACCAGTCAGTGCACTTTACCACTGACTTATGGAGTGCTCCGAGTGGCCAGCATGGTTTCCTGTCCTTAATGGTGCATTGGTGGCAGCCCAGTGTGTTGCAAGACACATCATTACCGACAACAAATTCAGGTGCAGTAGCTAAGCAGACAGGGCACCGCTGTTTCCTCCTCCATCCTGAGGTAATAGATCAGCAGCACACATCAGAAAACATTTGCAAAGCACTGCAGAACATAGTGGTGCAGTGGCTAGGGGAGCAGGCAGGCACACGGGCACAAATGGGGTTTGTGGTCACTGACGGTGCCACTAACATGATAAAGGCTCTCCGGGATGGCAGATTTGTGGGTGTGAGCTGCTCAGCGCATGTCCTGCATCTGGTAGTGAAGGCTGCTCTTGAGGATGGCAGTAACACTTGCCTGGTGCTGAGGGTAATATACTTCCCAATGTTGCTGCCCTTCTAACAAGGCTGAAGAAGGAACTGAGTCGGTGCATGGAAGAGCGCATGGACCATTATCCCGAGTTAATTCTGGCTGCAATTTGTGATCCTCGAATCAAAGGCAAAGTGTCACTTAGTTCCAATTCACTCACTTCCTGGATGGAACAATTGATAGTGAGGGTGCGTGAGAGGCAAAGGAAAAACAGGATGCAGTCACACAAGGCAGGAGAAGATTCCGTAGATGAGCTGGAGGAGTGTGGTGGTCTTCTGGGACCTATCAGTAGCAGCGCCAGTAGCATGTCATCTTCTTCCGGTGGAGCAGCTGCTGCTTTTTATGCTGAGGCAATGGACAGATTATGCTTCGGACAAAACAAACAGCTCCCCATCAATGGTAAGTGCTGAGTCTGAGGTTAAGGCTTACCTTGCGGAACCTGCTTTGCTCCTAAGTACAGATCCCTTGACTTTCTGGTATAACAAGAGGGCTGTGTGGTCTACTTTATTCCTGGTAGCCCAGGAGTTGCTTTCTTGCCCCCCAACCACTGTCCAGAGTGAGCGGGTATTTTCCGTAACTGGAAATATACTTAGCCCCCAGCGCTCTCAATTGGCCCCCCAGCTCATGGAGCAAATTACTTTTTTAAAAGTCAACCTGCCAAAGCTGGGTTACCCTGCTCTCAGGTTCGATGGAGATTAGAAGAAAAAAGTACCATTGAATTTAAAGTCTGCATTGTTGTCCCACTAAACAAGTTGTTCAGTCTGGCTCTATTGTTTTTCATCTCTTGTAAAAAAAGTCTGCGGTATCTATGAGTCCTGGCTGCTCCAGTGTTCTGCAGTTTGCTGCTAGCTACACCACCAGTGTTGCTGTTATCCTGAGTGTGCCTCGCACGAGTCATCCTCAGTTGCTGTATCTCTTCTAAGTCCTGGCTTCTCCGGTGTTCTGCAGTTTGCTGCTGGCTACATCTCCAGTGTTGCTGTCATCCTGAGTCTGTCTCGCACCAATCATCCTCAGTTTTGTAGTCTCTTGTAAAAAAGTCTGCAGTATCTCTACTGAGTCGTGCCTGATTCAGTGTTCTGCAGTTTTCTGCTGGATACATCTTCAGTGTTCCAGTCATCCTGAGTCTGCCCTGCACCAGTCATCCTCAGTCTTCCTTCTTCCTTCAAATTTAGCTACAACCATACTTCATCTACTTCATCCATAGCACCATAAGGCTAAATACCCACCTTACCCTGCTCCACCATCTTCATTTAGACCCTGAAATGGTTCCATCATTTTATTTTCATTTTTATTGTATTTTTAAAGGTATTTTAAAGTCGCCGAATAACTTGGACTGTCACCAACTTTCGTCCGAGTCGAACAGGTCAGAGCCGAATTGCGGAGTCGACAAATGACAAAAAAAAATCATCCGACATTGAATTTTACTGAAAATTTTTGTAGTGCAGAAGTCTACTGGCCTGGATCCCTCATCACTCAGCTGTGGCAGCCTGCCCTGATCTTGTCCTTGCTTGCTGCCTAGAGAATTGGACTTCTGGAACAGCACTCATTATGGTGGCTCAGTTTTTATCCTCAGGCCTTCCTCTAGTGTGGTTTTGAATGGGTGTTTACCTTCCTACAACTCAACTCCAGTGACAGAACAAGAACTACCCTCATATACGTTATAACCATTTCTAAGACCAAATTATATTACAGACTAGTTTACATACATACCTGTGAATGAATATTATAACATTCTCTGTCATTATACAGCAAGTTGTATTTTAGCATGTGCTAACATTATTAACCATTTGATTAGTCACCTTCCTACAGACTTTATTTGTCCTTTTGTATGTATTCAGTGGAGTAGTTCTTGATCAGAAAAAAACATCAAAACACTATGGGTGATAGAGACATATTCTAGAGTTTTAGGGGTTAAAATGATTGAAACCAGTGAGAGTACAATCTGAAAGAAAAGAACATGATTTGCTTTTATAATATAATGGCAAATTAAGAAGTCTGTGCAATGTTGATACTACAAAAATATCTGCCTTGCGTAACATTAGTGTGAGTGTGAGTTTGTAGAACCATCATCTTACCAGTGCATTACCAACAGGGCTATTGTGGAATCAGACAGGAACAGATTCACTTTATTGGGGACATCAGGTACTGACAGAGCTCTGAAAGAAGGTTGGGTTAAGAGAGGTTTGGACTCGACTGTGTGCTGCTGTGACCTGGGGGCACTTTAAAGAAATGAAGTAAGCAAGGCTTAGAGGAATTAATGCTAAAAGCAGTTACTCTTTGCGAAGATCTGACCCAATTTCATTAGCCCACTGGAGTAAAATGGGCCAAGCACAAATACACACATACTAGAATGTGATAATATATGTGACTACAGTCATGTTGATTCATCTGTGTGCTACCATAGGGGATCCGGTGATTTATAGTAATAGCCACTCTAAAAGCAACAATGTACAATATTTAAGTATTTTAAACTGCTTTTTGGTACAGCTCCTTATTTAATAGCACTGTTATTATTATAAAGTATGAAAACTCAGCTCTATTTACATATTTAAAATATGTATGATATGAGTAAAAGTTCACATATCTTTATAGGAAGCAAATAGTCAGTTTAACCCTTTGAATGCCAGGAAGGCATTCAAAGCATTGCAAAGAATTTTGTTGGATACCCCTCTAGTTCAAAGGGAGGGAGTGTGACGGATACCCATACTCAGACTGAGTAGCTCCGCCAAAACTGTGTGTCCTTAATCCAGGACAACACTCAGGAAGGCCACCAGTCAGGAACTAGGATCATAGCTCCATTCACCCAGTAAACATCACATCACAAGGTATCCACCCATATTAGGATCCAATAGGCAATACACATTCCACATATGGGAAGACAAAGGGGCTATTGGGGGAGGGGCACAGAATGCAAAGAGGCACAATGGTGACATAGAAATACACATCTTTACAAAAGGGTTAGTGGGTGGAGGGTGGTTTCAGTATAAACATGGAGTATACTGAGCACAAGGGGAGTGTAAATATACTGTGTGATGAGACAATGGGTAGGTGACAACAGCATACAATGGGCCAGACCTGAGTGAGTTAACTATACAATGGGACAAAAGAATAGGGCTGGGTGCAAGTTTTACAGAGAGGCCACAATACACAAAACAGGTTAAGGTACTGAAACATAATTTACATACTAGTCTTTTGGGAGGTCTGGTATCCTTTGGATTGACTAGACTGGGAAAAAGTGTTCACTGGGTTTCTTGGTCACGCTGTACTCCCAATAAGCACAGGGTGACTTAGCCCCAAGAGGGGACAGGGGGGCTGGTAAAGGATCCTCCATGGCAAGGGGCAAACAGGGCAGAGATTAGTATCAGGGGGAGGCCATACCCTATTCCAGGGCTAGGTCCATAGTATGTGGGACAGAGGCTGGCCCTCAGGCCACTCCAGGAGCCAGGGGCCCGGTGGTTCCTGTGACAGGGAGATTTACAATTTTTCCCATCAAGCTGAAAAAAAACATGTCATACTTATATTCTATCAATATTACAAAATGTGAACAAACCCCTTGTGTGCTAAAGAGATCATCAATATAATGCTTTGAAATGTGTTGGCAGGACCAGATTTACATCATAAGTACCCATAGACAAGGCACTTTAGTTGCCCTTAGCGCCACCCGTAGCCTCATCCCCATTCCTCACATGATCCCGCAGCAAGTCTCATCCACTATTTCTTGCATACCTGAGCTGGGAGCTCTCAGGGGTTTGACCCAAATATCATTTTTAGTATTAATTTAAGCATTATTTCCCCTTTATGTGTCACATTACATTATTTATATATTTTTTTTAAATATATTTTATTATCAGATTGCTCCATACACATCTCAAATACAGAAAAGTACATGTAGAATCATTCAAGTACAGCAAAAATATGTAGACATTTGTAACAATGAAAAGAACATATGCATATCAGTAGGGCGTACAGAGTCAACCTGAGGTTTTTATTATTATTTCAACCTCCAATAACCAAAACTCCCAAAATCTAACCTAACTTAAATTTTACTATACCCCCGATCCCAATTCCTCTCTCTCCGGAACCCGCAGCACCCCCCTATCCGCCCACCAGCCAGCAATTTCACAAGATCCCGGTATGTACAGGGTTCATACACAATGTCACTCATCAATTATACATCACAGCCATCCACGCAACAAGCAGGTGTGACCTCAATCAACCATCACCAGTAAGTTGCACATCATCAAGTGCCACATTATTATCTGCTCTATTCGTCCACCAGTTCTGCCATCTTCCCCAGATCTTGTCAAACTTATTTGGAGTACCCCGGTGCAAGTAAACCAATTTGTAGTGTGGAATGCACTGTAAAATTAGGTTTATCCCCGCCCTACAATTGGGAACTCTATTTGACATCCAGTTCAAGGCCACCGCCTTTCTCGCCATCACCAAGAGCTCACTCAGTAGAGATCTGTCAGTTGCATCCTCAATCTCATCGGGAAAAACAGACAATAAACAAATCTTTGGAGTCACAGGAACAGGTCTCCCCAACACTAGGACCACAATAGGCATTATTTCTTTCCAGAACCTCCTGACTCCAGGACACTCCCATATATATGCAAGTATGTGCCATGAACATTAACACATCTATGACAACAGTCGGTACCAGAATTCCCCATTCTATACAGTCTGACCAGCATATAATAAATTCTATGTAGGATTTTCAACTGTATCATCTGGTGTCTAGTCGACGTCGCCACCAGTGCTGGTCCCGCCTTAGCCAAATCCCATTCCCAATTCTCTAATGGACCCACGTCCATTTCCCATTTGTTCCGTGAAGGGAACTCCCGACACCCCACATGAGATTCCAGCCACTAGTAAATGAAAGAAAGAGGTCTCGAAGGCTCAAGAATCATCAATCTAGTAAGAAGCAGGAACGTAGAGGTCATCGGGGCTCGTTCACCCCACTGAGCTCAAAGAGCATGCCTAATACATAAATATGAGTAAAAAAGATTATGCAGTATATGGTACTCATCATGCAATTGTGCAAAGGATTTCAGCTGATTATCCTGCTATAACTGTCCAAGGTTAGTAATCCCAAATCTAGCCCACAAGGGACGAAAGTCGCTGTCAAGTAAATGACGTAGCCCCGCGGCGCCCCACAAGGGGGTATCTGGGTCCATGGCAAGGTATCCCAGCAGCCCTTTCAACTCCTCCCATGCCTCAAGTAGGGTTGTTGCCAGTGGAGTCCGAGTTTTAAAAACTGTGGGGCCTCCATGCAAGAACTGGGGCAGCGTATAGGCAGGCTGTAACAATAATGTATCTATCTGAGTAGTCTTGTAGCGAGGTTGGGGAGAAACAAAATCCAACGCATATCGACATTGCGCTGCCAAGTAGTACCTATAGAAATTGGGCAGAGCAATTCCCCCCTCACGTTTAGGTCTCATGAGGGTAGTTAGCCTGAGTCTAGCCTGACCCCCCTGCCATATGAAATGCGAGTTAATTTTGTCTATTGGTCGGAAATATTTTTTAGGAATAGGTACCGGCATGTTTTGAAAAACATATAAAAATGTAGGCAAAAAAATAATTTTAATAAGATTCGATCTACCGATAACATTTAAGGGCAGGTGATGCCATGCAATTGTTTTGTCGTATTGAATATTAGGTATCAAATTCATCTCCAAAAAGGAGTCCGTCGTTGCTGCCACCCTAATCCCCAAGTATGTACACTCAGCCACATATGAAAGCGGGATGTCAATTGGACAAGACTCCCGTGAATTACTATCAATCGGAATCAAAGAGGACTTAGTCCAGTTTATTTGAAATCCAGATTTTGTACCAAAATCATCCACCAGTTGTAATGTGGTCTCCAAGAAATTCCTATCATCATCTAAAAAAAGCAGGATGTCATCAGCGTATAGTGCAAGCTTTTCCTCTCTGCCTTCTTGTCACGGTTTATTATGACTCTCAGACACAAGTTTAGGTAAAAAAAAATCAATTTTATTGAAATAATAAATGATAACTTAGGATGGCAATAACATACATATATATATATACAGAATATAGCACAGACAGAAGGCAGACTCTACCGGTCCTGTCAATATACCGGACAGGACAGTCTTTAGGCTCTACCGGCCTTGCCAATACCGGGTAAGGCAACCTGCAGATGGAATAGCATAACGGTTTTACCGGCCTTACCAAATTACCGGGAAAGGCAGCCTCAATAGATACACAATGTAGGCTCTACCGGCCCTGCCAATACCGGGTAAGGCAACCTCAGATGGAATGTGGCAAAAGGTTCTACCGGCCTTACCAATACCGGGCAGGGCAGCCCAGAGATAATAGCAGCAGTCAGATGGAACTGGCAAATTAGCAGAATCGTTAAGCAGCAAGGCTTTGGAGCAAACCAGCGTCCGCACGCTGGAAACAACACTGAATAGTATAGCCGTTAGGCTTAGCGAGCAAACCAGTGACCGCACACTGGAGTAACAAGCGAGTAGTATAGCCGCAAGGCTTAGGAGCAAACCAGCGTCCGCACGCTGGGACCAACACAGATTTGTATAGCTGAAAGGCTTTGGAGCAAACCAGTGACCGCACACTGGTGTAACAAGTGAGTATATATAGCCGCAAGGCTTAGGAGCAAACCAGCGTCCGCACGCTGGGACCAACACAGAATTGTATAGCTGATAGGCTTTGGAGCAAACCAGTGACCGCACACTGGTGTAACAAGCGAGTTTGTATAGCCGCAAGGCTTAGGAGCAAACCAGTGTCCGCACGCTGGGACCAACACAGATTTGTATAGCTGATAGGCTTTGGAGCAAACCAGTGACCGCACACTGGTGTAACAAGCGAGTTTGTATAGCCGCAAGGCTTAGGAGCAAACCAGCGTCCGCACGCTGGGACCAACACAGATTTGTATAGCTGAAAGGCTTTGGAGCAAACCAGTGACCGCACACTGGTGTAACAAGTGAGTTGTATAGCCGCAAGGCTTAGGAGCAAACCAGCGTCCGCACGCTGGGACCAACACAGAATTGTATAGCTGATAGGCTTTGGAGCAAACCAGTGACCGCACACTGGTGTAACAAGCGAGTTTGTATAGCCGCAAGGCTTGGGAGCAAACCAGCGTCCGCACGCTGGGACCAACACGGAATTGTAGCAATGTCACCAACGCGACCAGGCAGGAGGTCGCCAGGATACTGAAGACAGGTGATGAGATGACAGGAACCAGCAACGATCAGTCAGGTCAGAAAACAGCAGAGAAGTTCAGCAGGAACTGCAACACCAGAGACTAGGCCGGAACCAGGACTGGAAGTACTTCAGTATGCAGGAAACACTGGAACAGTAGAGATCAGGAACTCAGGAACACATGAGATCAGGAACTCAGGAACACTGGAACAGAGGCCCAGCTATCACTAGCATAGTGATAGCAAGAAGGTCAGAAACAACACGAAAGGGCACTCAAAGGGTGCCCAATCCAGGTTTAAATAGTCAATAAGAGGCGGGCTATCTGCAGACAGCCAATAGAAGCCCCCTACTGGTGACAGACAAGTAACTGCAGCAAATCACGGGCACCGTGATAGTACCCCCCTTTCAAAGACCCCCTCTCCTAGAATAGGGTTTAGGTTTCTGCGGGTAATTGGCATGAAAGGCCCTAGTTAACCTAGGTGCATGAAGGTCCGTACTATCCACCCATGATCGATCCTCAGGACCATACCCTTTCCAATGTACCAGGTACTGCACCCTTCCTCTAAGCCTACGGGAATCAATAATGCTCTGAACCTCGTACTCCTCCTGGCCCTCGACCTCAACAGGTCCTGGCACCACAGGTGTGGTAGTATAGCGATTGCAAACCAGAGGCTTAAGAAGGGACACATGGAACACATTATGGATACGCATGGATGCAGGTAGGTCTAGTGCATAGGAGACAGGGTTAATTTTGCGAATAACTCTGTATGGACCAATAAACCGAGGAGCCAACTTATTAGACGGAACCTGCAGCTTGAGATTTCTGGAGGAAAGCCATACTCTATCCCCAACCTGAAAGGAAACCGCTGGAAGCCTTCTGCGATTAGCATGGCGCTGATGACGCTGAAATGACTGACCAAGTGCCCTCTGAACTTGTGCCCATGTGGAACGGAGTTGCTCGATATGCTCATCCAGAGCTGGAATCTGTTGCGTCTGAAATGAGTCTGGAAGCAAACAGGGCTGGAACCCATAATTAATCAGAAACGGAGAGCTCCCAGATGAAGAATTGACCGCACAGTTCCTGGCGAACTCTGCCCAAGGCAACAAGTCGGACCAATTATCATGATGGTCAGTAACGAAACAACGGAGAAATTGTTCCAAGCCCTGATTAGCTCGTTCAGCTGCTCCATTGGTCTGGGGATGGTAAGCAGAGGAGAAGGACAGCTGTATGCCCATCTGTTGGCAAAATGCCCTCCAAAATCTAGACACAAACTGGCTCCCCCTGTCAGACACCAGTACCCTAGGCACTCCATGCAACCGGAATACTTCTCTGGCGAACACCATTGCCAATTCCTTCGCTGAAGGAAGACCACGGAGGGGCACGAAATGAGCCATTTTAGAAAACCTGTCCACCACCATGAATATAAAGGAGTACCCCTTCGACATAGGCAACTCTCCCATAAAATCAATGGAAACATGAGACCAGGGGCGTTCGCCATTAGGCACCGGTTGAAGCAAGCCCACAGGGAGATGTCTCGGGGTCTTAGCGCGGGCGCAGGTGGCACAGGCATTCGTAAATTCGGCACAATCGTTTCTCATGGAAGGCCACCAAAATAACTGAGAAAGGGACCATAACAATTGGTCTCTACCAATATGTCCCGCAGCCTTAGAGGAATGGTAGGTTTCGAGCAGCCTAGTACGAAATGATTCAGCGACAAAACATTTGCCCACTGGGGTTTCATGGGGAGCGGACCCCTGAGAGGCCAGGATCTCCTCCCCTAGAGGAGAAGTGATACTCGTGCGTATAGTAGCCAGTATTCTATCAGGTTGGATGATAGGAGCTGGTGCTTCCATTCTGTCACTGTCGGCCTCAAATTGTCTTGACAGTGCATCAGCCCTGATATTTTTTGACCCTGGTAAATATGATACAATGAAATTAAATCGAGACAGGAACAGTGCCCACCTGGCCTGACGAGAGGACAATCTCTTGGCCTCCGAGAGATAGGTCAGATTCTTATGATCTGTTAGGATTAAGACAGGATTCTTAGTACCTTCAAGCAAATGACGCCATTCCTTAAGAGCAAGGATAATGGCCAATAATTCTCTGTCACCTATCTCATAGTGGCTTTGAGTGACAGTCAACTTTTTAGAGAAAAACCCACAAGGTCTGAGAGTTCCACCTTTCTCGTGTCGCTGCGAAAGTACTGCCCCGACCCCAATATCTGAGGCATCAACCTCTAACGTAAATGGAAGTAAAGGATTGGGGTGGGATAACACAGGAGCCGCAGCAAATGCCAGCTTCAAATTCTCAAAGGCTTTCTCAGCAGATACCGGCCAACAAGAAGGATTAGCACCCTTGTGCGTAAGATCGGACAGAGGTTTGACAATGGAAGAAAAGTTCTTAATAAACCTCCTATAATAATTAGCGAAACCCAGGAAACGCTGTATGGCTTTAAGACCCTTGGGTTTTGGCCATTGTAGGACAGCTGACAACTTTTCTTTGTCCATGGCAATGCCATCATTGCCAATTATGAACCCCAAGAATGGCACACTGGTTCTATGAAACTCACATTTTTCCATTTTACAAAATAATTTGTTCTCACGGAGTCGTAGCAATACTGCGGATACATCTTTGATGTGCTGTGCCATGTTTTGGGAGTAAATCAGTATATCGTCGAGGTACACCACAACACATGTCTGTAACATATCTCTCAGAACATCATTTATCAGTTCCTGGAAAACTGCGGGTGCATTACACAGCCCAAAAGGCATTACTAGATACTCGTAGTGCCCAGCTCGAGTATTAAAGGCAGTTTTCCACTCATCACCTGCTCGAATGCGAACCAGATTGTAAGCGGCCCGTAGGTCCAACTTGGTAAATATCGAAGCGCCCTTAAGCCTGTCAAAAAGCTCGGTGATGAGTGGTATTGGGTATGCGTTTTTTGCCATTAGTTTATTCAAGCCCCGGTAGTCAATGCATGGTCTTAATTCGCCATTTTTCTTTTTTACAAAAAAGAACCCAGCCCCAGCTGGAGAGGTAGATTTACGTATGATCCCTCTAGCAAGGGCATCAGAAATGTAATCCTCCATAGCCTTATTTTCATCACAAGATAATGGATAAGTGCGTCCTTTCGGAGGTACTGCACCAGGCTGCAATTCAATGCAACAATCATAAGGTCTATGCTGGGGTAGCATACTAGCCTCTCCTTTGCTAAAAACATCGCCAAACTGTTGGTACACATCCGGCATAGCAGAGGAGGTGCACATGACCTTAATAGGCTGGATGACGCACTTGTCCATACAAAACTGGGACCAAGCAGCAATTTCACACTTTTTCCAATCGAATTGTGGGTTATGTAACTGTAACCACGAAAATCCCAATATCACCGCATGGTGCGGGGAATTAATCAGTTGAAACTGCTGCTCTTCTCTGTGAAGTGCCCCAATAGTCATAGACAATGGCATAGTTTCAAATATAACCTGAGGCGGTTCTAAGGGTCTACCATCAATCGCTTCAATAGTCAAGGGATTTTCTCTTTCAATGCGTGGAACTCCGTGCAATTCAGCAAAGGTATTATCCATAAAATACCCTGCTGCACCGGAGTCAACCAAGGCCAAAACCTCCACAGAGCGTTGTGCCCAAGACAATACCACCTGTATGGTGGGTTTCATTATGCCCGACACTGGGGACGATTGTACACCACCTAGGGCCTGTCCCCCAAGATACCCTAGGTGTGTGCGTTTCCCGGACGTACCGGACAGTAATTTAGCAAGTGCCCTTTTTTACCGCAGTATAAACATAACCCTTGTTTTTTGCGATATAGTCTCTCTGCCTTGGATAGTCTAGTGAAGCCTATTTCCATAGGTTCACTTGTCTCCCGTACTGGTTCACTAGACTTCAATGCCAAGGGAGGGATGGGTGGGCAAAACATGCTACTAGGCTCATTATTTTTTGACCGTAACTTACGATCTCTGGCAATTGATCTCTCACGTATTCTGGAGTCAATTATCATAACATACTCAATGTAATCATCTAGATCAATAGGTAGATCTTTAGCAGCGATTTCGTCTTTAATGTGGTCATTCAGGCCTTGAGAGAAGGCTGCCAATAATGCCTCGTTATTCCAACCTACCTCTGCTGCCAATGTGCGGAATTCGATGGCATAGTCGCCCACTGTACGCCTGCCCTGTTGTATCTCCATAAGGCGTTTGGCAGCAGAGGTGGTTCTACCAGGAGGCTCAAACACTCTTCGAAAGGAACGCACAAATTCACTAAAGTTCTTAGTACAAGGTTTAGCATTCTCCCACAAGGGGTTAGCCCAAGCCAATGCTCTGCCAGTGAGCAGTGATATCGTGAACCCCACTTTACTACGATCATTGGGAAATGCGTGTGCCGTCAATTCCATAAAGATTTCGAGTTGATTGATGAACCCTCTGCAGAGACTAGGGTCACCATCATATCTTAGCGGCAAGGGTGCAGAAGCCGTTAACCCTTTAACAGTACCCCCTAGGGGTCTGGTATCACTTTCCGGTGTCTGACTTGGCGAGACCACCGGGCTAGAGCTAGATTGGTCAGCAGGTACCGTGCGTTCAAGGATCGTTTGAATTGCAACTGCCAACTGATCCAAACGTTGCTCGAGCACATCCATCCTCCAATGGATATTCTGTGCGTTACCTTTACCCTTGCTGTCTGAGGTCATGGCCCCTTTCGTACTGTCACGGTTTATTATGACTCTCAGACACAAGTTTAGGTAAAAAAAAATCAATTTTATTGAAATAATAAATGATAACTTAGGATGGCAATAACATACATATATATATATACAGAATATAGCACAGACAGAAGGCAGACTCTACCGGTCCTGTCAATATACCGGACAGGACAGTCTTTAGGCTCTACCGGCCTTGCCAATACCGGGTAAGGCAACCTGCAGATGGAATAGCATAACGGTTTTACCGGCCTTACCAAATTACCGGGCAAGGCAGCCTCAATAGATTCACAATGTAGGCTCTACCGGCCCTGCCAATACCGGGTAAGGCAACCTCAGATGGAATGTGGCAAAAGGTTCTACCGGCCTTACCAATACCGGGCAGGGCAGCCCAGAGATAATAGCAGCAGTCAGATGGAACTGGCAAATTAGCAGAATCGTTAAGCAGCAAGGCTTTGGAGCAAACCAGCGTCCGCACGCTGGAAACAACACTGAATAGTATAGCCGTTAGGCTTAGCGAGCAAACCAGTGACCGCACACTGGAGTAACAAGCGAGTAGTATAGCCGCAAGGCTTAGGAGCAAACCAGCGTCCGCTGGGACCAACACAGATTTGTATAGCTGAAAGGCTTTGGAGCAAACCAGTGACCGCACACTGGTGTAACAAGTGAGTATATATAGCCGCAAGGCTTAGGAGCAAACCAGCGTCCGCACGCTGGGACCAACACAGAATTGTATAGCTGATAGGCTTTGGAGCAAACCAGTGACCGCACACTGGTGTAACAAGCGAGTTTGTATAGCCGCAAGGCTTAGGAGCAAACCAGCGTCCGCACGCTGGGACCAACACAGATTTGTATAGCTGAAAGGCTTTGGAGCAAACCAGTGACCGCACACTGGTGTAACAAGCGAGTTTGTATAGCCGCAAGGCTTAGGAGCAAACCAGCGTCCGCACACTGGGACCAACACAGATTTGTATAGCTGAAAGGCTTTGGAGCAAACCAGTGACCGCACACTGGTGTAACAAGTGAGTTGTATAGCCGCAAGGCTTAGGAGCAAACCAGCGTCCGCACGCTGGGACCAACACAGAATTGTATAGCTGATAGGCTTTGGAGCAAACCAGTGACCGCACACTGGTGTAACAAGCGAGTTTGTATAGCCGCAAGGCTTGGGAGCAAACCAGCGTCCGCACGCTGGGACCAACACGGAATTGTAGCAATGTCACCAACGCGACCAGGCAGGAGGTCGCCAGGATACTGAAGACAGGTGATGAGATGACAGGAACCAGCAACGATCAGTCAGGTCAGAAAACAGCAGAGAAGTTCAGCAGGAACTGCAACACCAGAGACTAGGCCGGAACCAGGACTGGAAGTACTTCAGTATGCAGGAAACACTGGAACAGTAGAGATCAGGAACTCAGGAACAAATGAGATCAGGAACTCAGGAACACTGGAACAGAGGCCCAGCTATCACTAGCATAGTGATAGCAAGAAGGTCAGAAACAACACGAAAGGGCACTCAAAGGGTGCCCAATCCAGGTTTAAATAGTCAATAAGAGGCGGGCTATCTGCAGACAGCCAATAGAAGCCCCCTACTGGTGACAGACAAGTAACTGCAGCAAATCACGGGCACCGTGATACTTCTACCCTGAGTCCCCTAATCAATGGATTTGCATGAATTAGAACAGCCAGGAGTTCTAAGGCCAAAGCAAACAGGCCGGGCGAGAGTGGGCAGCCCTGCCTAGTGCCACGATGCAAGGAGAAGGACTGTGAACGCAGTCCACCCGTCACCACAGAAGCCCCAGGATTACTATATAAAATATGTATCCATTTGATAAAGGATGGGCCAAACCCAAATCCCCTGAGCATGTGCCAAAGATATGGCCACTCAACAGAGTCGAAGGCCTTAGATGCATCGAGAGATGCTATCACCCGAGACCCCATGGTATCATGAGAAAGTTGCAGGTGCATAAATAACCTTCTATGATTGTGTCATGTCGATTTACCTGGGATAAAACCAGTTTGATCTTCGTGTACTATGGTTTCCAGCACCATATTTAATCTGGTAGCTAGGATTTTCACCACAATTTTGGCATCCGTAGTCAACAAGGAAATGGGCCTGAAAGAATCGCAAATCTCCGGATCTTTTTCTGGTTTGGGCAATACAATAATGGAAACATTATTCATAGAATCCGGAAGATGTTCGTCGTCAATAGCAGCATAAAAGGTATTCAATAAATGGGGGGCTAAGACATCCACGAATTCTTTATAGCATTCTGCAGGAAGACATCTACACCCGATGCCTTGCCTGCCAGCAAACCACGAATAGCCTCCACCACCTCTCTTAGAAGAATAGGAGCATCCAGCATTTGTTTATGCCCGAATGAAAGTTGCAGAAGGCCACACTGATCAATAAAACAAGAAATCTGAGACTCAGAGCGGGTCAATCGAGATTCATAAAGTCAAGAGTAGAAGCACCAAAATCGCGAATTAATCATCTGTGGGTCTAGTACCAGTTCACCCCCAGGGTCTCCGAGTGAAGAAACCTATGGAGTCCCCCTGTTTTGATGAACAAGATGAGCCATTAGCTTCCCTGCCTTATCTCCATTTTCAAAAATATTTTGTTTCAAGTAAAAAACGCGACGGGCACTCAGTTCAGACAATTTTATAGAATATTTTAAGGAGCAAGAAACAAAATTAGTATAAGAGACCGAATCCCTTTTTTCCACAAACTGTTTTTCCGCCTCAGCAGCATCCAATTCCAATTTCTCCACCTCCCTAGACCCAAGCCTATTTTTCATAGATATAAGAGATATTAAGGAGCCCCTTGCAGTCACCTTGGCAGCCTCCCAAACAATGCCCTGAGCAGCAGTGTCAACACTATTGACAAAAATATTCATTTAGATCTCTATGTTTAGACACCAAATGCGTATTGATCAACCAAACGGGACTAAACCTCCACACTCTAGGCCTAGGTCTCTATCCTTGCTGTAGCATCAGTAATAGCGGGGAGTGGTCGGAAGCTACCCTGGTCAGGAAACAACAGTCTGTAACCCATTTCAAGGTCAACTGATTAGCGAACACATAGTCAATTCTAGATAAAGTTTTGTAAGTGGCCGAGTGGCACGAGAACTCCCGAACCTGCGGATGGAGAGTCCTCCATACATCTATAAATCCCATGTCACCTATGAGACTGAGGAAGGCATCTCTATGCAATTTGGAGTCAACTGCCGTCCCACCTAATCTGTCCAAGTCAGAAGTGGTAGCTATATTGAAGTTGCCCATACATACTATATGGTGACGTGGCTTGTCAGAAATATATATGAGTATGTCTCGAAAGGCGGCGGGATATAAACATTCAGTAAAACAAACAGAGCTCCTTGTAATTTACATGTTAAGAAGAGAAAACGTCCCTGAGAATCCATCTTGAGGTCAATGAATTCAAATTAATCTAGTTTAGTAATAAGAATGGAAACACCTCTGGCATATGTGGAATATGTGGCATGATAATGACCCTGTATACATTGCCTTCTGAGAGTTAGGACTCTGCTTGCAGTAAGATGTGTATCTTGCAACATGACAACGCTTGGCGTCTGTTTCCTGACGTGGTTTAAGACTAAAGATCGTTTCACTGCATCATTCAAGCCACGCACATTCCATGATAAAAATTTACAGTTTAGTATTGACATTGCAGATATAGATATTATACGTTATACCTCTGGCCTTATGGCGGGGCCCGCTGGGGGTGAGGCGCACCCGGCCCAGAAGAGAGAGGAATCCCTAAGCTAAATACAGTCCCAACCCCATTCCGAACATCCCCCACTATCTCTATCTCCCCCAACCTGACAGAGATTTTATCCCTGGCAGCCAAAACATCCTTCCCTTCCCTCCCACCCAACACCCATAAACCAATTAACTAGTGATCAAGTGGATCACGAACAGTCCCATCCACACCTCCCGCCTCCACAGCATTAGGGTAGAGCAAAGATAAACATTTCATCATTTCATAGCAATGTTGAAAGAAAACCCAATGACAGTACCACCACAGCCCTCCTAGAGCAGAACATCCCCCACCCATTAGCAGAAGAAAATCCCTTGGAGCAACCAGATACCTTTCCCACTAATTCAACCCGCCCCAGCACATCCTGGGCGGGTTGGAGGTGCCATAAAACATATGAACAAAGCACAGCAGCTTCAAAGAATCTGGGAGCCAAATCATGTCAACATAGCATCCGACCACCGCCCAAGATATACAAGACCATACTAGCACATTGATAACATTGTAGAACAGTAGCCCACAATAGCAGTATGATGAGGGAATAAAAAAATAAGGGGGGGAGGGGGATTCCCACAAATATATATATAGACATATACACTTAGATACAAATTGTTAAGAGCATTTTAAGAACAGGTATTTAAGCAGGTCTAGGCAAATATAACAAGATATCCCTACCCCAGCCCCATCACCACAGTAAAGATCTCAGGGCCGTCCGTCACAGGATGTGTACATTGAAAGGGTGGAATTCAGGGTCATGACTGCTTCTCATCCACATCACAGAGAAGTCATGTCACCACGTCATAATCAGTTCAGCTTCCTCCCAAGCGCACCAGCAGGAAAAGGATCAGTCCGGATGGTCACCATGTCCCTCGGGGTCATAGCTTTAGGGGTCAGTGATAAAAGGGGGATACTATAAAGATGCAAGCTTTAGGGGCTGCTACAGCAACGTCATGAAATGATGAAATGCTGAAAGGGCTTTAGTGAGCATCCACCCATTCTCTAGCCTCCGATTCTGACGTAAAGAAGATGGTATTGTTTTCATGGACAATTCGCAATCTGGCAGGAAACAACATAGAATAGGAGATATTTTTCTCTCTAAGTTTGCGATTCACTTCCCCAAACTTGCGTCTCTGGCGTTGGACATCAGCCGAGAAGTCCGGATAAAATGAAATTTGTTGATTTTCAAAAATAATTTGACTTTTCATTCTGGCTAAAAGAAGTATGGCATCACGGTCCCTATAATTCAGGAGTTTGATAATCATCTGACGAGGAGAGGATCCAGGGGGTCTCAGGCCTGTCGGTAATCGGTGTGCCCCCTCAATAGTAAAGGATGGAGAGAGACCCTCCATACCAATGTGTTCCTTTATCCAGACCTCCATGTATTGCTCAGGGGCACGACCCTCACGACCCTCTGGCAGCCCAATTATACGAATGTTACTGCGTCTGGACCTGTTTTCAAGATCATCCACTTTAGATTGCAAAGATCGTACTTGATTCTTTAACTCATCCACCGTGGTAACCATAGGAGGGAGTGTGTCTTCAACAGTAGAGATACGTTGTCTAACATCAGTGACGCAGATTTTGTCGGTCTGCACGTAAGAGGTTAATCTCCACCTGCACTGTATTGATTTTATTGGTCAAGACTGCCTGGCAGGTAGCAATTGCAGACATGATTTCTGTAAACTGGGATTTAGAATCATCCTCCTCGGAAGCTGAGGATTGCGCCGGCGAGGCCACCGTAGAAGGGGCCTCCAACATGGCTGTAACCTCTTCCGCTGCCATAGCCCTTCCAGCAAATTTACTTAATTTCTTCTTGTATTCTGATGTCTTTTTAACCATAATGAGATTGAAATAAGCAAGTGTAGGTCAGATCAACATAGATTAGATTCAGAGTTGGGCGGATAATCACCACTAAGGCGGGTAGGCGCAGACAGGACCTTCCAAAACTCAAATGACACACATAACTGATCTCAAGGTTTCACATTTAAACAGACGTAAGTGAAGAATTGCCAGAGTCTTGAGCTTGAGAACTCAATTATACATTGGGCAGAAGGGGAAAACATCTATTGGAGAGGCAACAAACTGGGGAAAATTGCTCCACTGAAGGTAGTGATAGGCTTATAAATGCAAATTTAAACTGAGGTAAGCGAAGAACTGCCAGAGTCTTGAGCTTGAGGACTCAAATATACATGGGGCAGAAGGGGAAAACATATACTGGAAAGGCAACAGACTAGGGAAAATTGCTCCACTGAAGGTAATGATAGGCTTATAAATAAGACTTAGGAGCATTGGCCACAATTATGGGCCAGAACAGCATCAGCAGCCATTTCAGCCATCTTCACATCTTTAATGTATAAAGCTGCAGTAGAAGAGTATGTAGCAGTAGTTTAGGGAAGCCAAAAGCAAAGAAGATTCAGAAGTTTTACACAGCTTGGCTCAATATACAATATGCAAATGGAAGTATGCAGATAATCCACTGTATAATATACACGGAGCAGAGGAGGGGAACATATACAGCAAGAGAACAAACAGGGGGAATCTGCAATCCAGAGGGAAGCAGTAGTGCATGTAGCATCCAAAAAAGACTTGCCCGGATTAGTATGGCAGGAATGGAGACCTATTGGGGAGGGAAGGGGTACTGGGACAGAAAATAATAAACAAGATGGTTTACTAAGATGGAAAAGGGGTATTAATATATGGGCTAGAATCTACAGCATCTGTAAGTACCTAGCTGGACCAAACCCCCAAGTGAGTCACTCACTGGATGCAGATCAATTCCGTGTGGTGGCCACATGCAACGGGACACGTTGGCAGACTGCCAGGAGTCATCCGGTATTGTCCGACTCACTCTGGTAATAGAGAGGGGCTCCCTTGCCTCCTCCTTCCGTCTTCACAGTTTATCTCTGCAGTGTTCGCCGACACGGCTGCCACACTCCCACACTCTCCAGGGAGCCATGCAGCATCAATCTGGGGGACTGAACCACCGCTGCACCACTGCCTCCTCCACCAGACTGACCTCCCGCCGGGCCGAGGCAGTATTCAAGGCCGCAGCTCCAGGCCCAAGCGTCCGACGGTGCAGAAGTTCACCAAATACACAAATGCAGGTATCCCCAGGCAGAGCCTCATTCAATGGACATAGATCCAGGGAGAAAAAAGCAGAAATAATATTAGTATTTCGTAGATGACAGTAGATAGGCAGTATTAATAGCGGAGCCCCTCCACAATACGTCTGCTCAGTATGGCTGCCAGGCCACGCCCCCACATTATTTATATTTAAAATACTAGCATAAATGTGGGGAATAGGTTCATATTACAGAACAGCACGGTTTTTGGAAAGGATGGGCTGCCAGGGTTACAAACTTAATGACCCAAGCAGAGCCAATGTTCACTGTAAGTTGTGTTTTTTAATAATACAATTGCAAATTCTAAACTTTATAAGGGTACTGTATGAAATGTGGCTCAATTTATGAGCTGTGCCTCTTTATGTTTTCTCATTTTGCGCTCATCTGTCTATACACAAAGGCAAAACATCCCAAGAATCAACTCTGCCAGTGTGCAACTTTGATAAGAACAATGCCTTAATGTCAACCCTACAGCTGGCCTAAATAAAATGAAGATTTTTCCACTCACATCCCCTGTGCCATATCATATATAGTGTACATCAGGGTGCAGAGGAAAGGCATACTCTAAGATGAACATGCTCTCCCACTCTACTCTCCACTTCATACGAGTGGCACAATCTGGCCATTTTATCCCATAGGTTTTATGTAGGAACAGTGCACAGAATCAATTATTTGCTTATATTTTTTGGCAGATTGATAGTTGCACATTCCACTTAATATTTATTATGCTAAGAATGCATGTAATTAATAAAACTAATTGCACACCTACAGTAAATAAATCATCCATGGATTCTGGGGGTGCTGTTTGGTGTGCCACCTAAAAAGCCGTTCCTTTGCCTCAGTTAGAAGGAAAGTTCACTTGGGTTGTAGGAAACTTACCTTACTTTCATGAAGGAGTTTGTCAAATATCTTTATATATAGTTGATGCTTCTGCAAGATGAGGTTGTAGTTATGCTAATGAACTGCAAACAAAGTAGGTTGGAAATTATCATTGTAATAATTTGCATAGGTGCATTAACAAAAAAATAACACATAACAATTACACTTTGAATATATGTTTAATTTACAGACTAAATACCATATTAATCACTTAGGTTGTCTATTGTCCATTTATTTTTTATCCTGCAAGTTTTTTGGTAGTTAAACTTAAAGTTCCTGTTATTGTTGTAGACATATTTTAACTAGACTGATCAAATGGTTAAAATAAAACTAATACCTAAAATCAGTTAGGTTTATATACATGTACTTTATGCTCATCTATACACTATTCATTTGTTTTCTGAGGCCTAAAATATGACATGTGGAACAGCTTTTTTGCCTTTTGCACTTTTGCAGACTACAATTATCATAGCAATCATTAAGTGTTTGTCCAGTATTGTCTGTAAATGGCCTACAATAAGCAATAGCCTTCTGAATATAATGGCAATATGTTGTCAAAAAGAGCATAAACAAAATTAACCAAATGACGTATGGTAAGGGCAGTTAACAAAAATGTATAGGATTATATCTTAGCGTTCTAACACAATACTTTTTACATTTGCTACATATAAATGCATAATATTTTATTTTATATTACAACATAATTTTTTTGCGTTAGTGTTAATTTACAGTGTTATTAAACCCTTAAGGTCCAGAGTGGAGTGCAACACATCCTATATAATAATTCGCTAAGTTGTGTGTAACGCCCGACATGCGCAGTAGACACTGCTGTGCGTGCGGCAGTCACACGCAGTGGAGACTGGCCGCGGCTGATACAGAGCTGGGCTCTCTGAAGGAGCGTCCAGTCTCCACTGCGCAACACTGCCCGGCGACCGGCTGCCAGAGGCACTGTGGCCCGTGTAACGGGCTGTTCAACTAGTTGATTCATAATGCATTGCGCACCCATTTCATCCTAAACGGAGGAGCATATTTGTTTGGGATACGTAATTTCACTGTTACATGTTATGTGTTGTGTCTCTGGGTGAATAACAAATCAATTAGAGGGTCTTTATTCTGTGGAGAAAGGTGCCACCCCTTGATAATTCATGGTCTTATTGTCTCTTACAGAAAGACATGGAATTCCCAAACCTGTCCTCAAGTACCACAAACAGGCTTCAGGATGGCAGAGGTTCAGTCATCTTAATTAATTTATGTACACAAGCAGATGAAACCTAAAGGTATTGAGCTGTATACAATATGCTAAAAAGGTGCAATTCTGGGGCAAACTAACTGTACAACAGGGAACAAATAACAATTCCCAAAACTCCCACTGATTTAAAAGGGACTTGATTCCCATTAAATGCCTGACAGATCTCCAACATTGTTGCAGTCCAGTAACAGCTGGAGAGCCTCAGTTGCATTCCTTTGTTGTAGTCTGTTCTATTTACAGTATGTAGGAAATATGATAAGATAATTTTAATGTGTAATTATATGGTCAGGGCTGGGCAAACTGCAGCTGTCCACTTGTTGTTGGATTACAATTCTCATCATTGCTGGCCTGTGGCAGACCAAGGATGATGGTAGCTGTAGTGCAAACATTTGGAGGGTACATGCTAACTCCTGATACAGGGTTTAATAAGAAACTGTATGTAATTCTGTCCCTGTATGTATAATTTGTGTTTGCCCTTTCTTAGGAACAAAGACTGACCTAATAAGACTTTGCTCTACTTCCCAACAGATATTTCTGGTTTCCTAGATAGTTGCTCCAGCTGTTCTTCATATTTACATGTTGCTTCACTTTCAGGCCAAAAATCAAAGTTATTTTCAAAGTTCTGGTGGACTTTGCCTCAAAGCAGTTTCCATGTCAGAATATAATGAGTCAGCTCACAGTAAAATAGTTTTTCTCCATCCTTCTATCCTCTTGAGCAACCATGCTGTCACTGGGGATCACCATTACAGAAGAACCAGTGATCTACATCACAAAATATTAAAAAAACAAAGTTGTTCAGGAATTCTCTTTTTGTCTTACAGATTTTGATGTTTAGTATCATATTTGTAGTTTGGTCCGTACTTAGAGGAGAAGTAACGCCTAACAATAATGATCTGCTCCCCCACATACCTTGCTATGGCCAGAAAATTCTAATGGCCCCATCAATTTTGCCCTTTTATCTTTGTTTCATAGGTAACATTTTTACTCATTACTGTTTGTCATGTCCATAGAAAAGACATGACAATTGCTAGTAGTTCCACAAGACATGAATTCTGCCCTTTAATGACCACAGGAGAATGCAGTGCATTGTTTTTCAATGTTTTAAACATCCCTCCATTCCTTAAAACTTTTAGTGGTCTCATGTACTCTGCCTACTTATAATCACTGCCAGCAAGTGCCAGGTCTGCCTCCAATGGACATGACATCCAGTACTGACTGAAGTTATCTCTTGAATTAAGTCACAAGTAGGGATGGGGGAAAAGTTTTGCCTCAAAAGCTAAACATGAGAAAAGGACACTTTTTGCCAAGCAGCACATTTTTCATGAAAAGGGGCTGTTTTTACGTCTAGCTCTTTGCATTAAAATCAATGGGAAGACTACATTTCTCCCCACCATGTTGCAAGCTTCCCATCTTTTCCTGCAGGCATACTATTGCAAGGACTGTCAGGTTCTCACAGCATGCCATTCGTGTTTGTGAGAGGAAGAGAGAGTAGCACAATTTTCAGCTAGAGAAAACAGGCAGGGCTTTATTCTCTCTATTAGGGAGTATGGGGGCACTTTGGGGGGAGAGGAAACAAGAAAGGAGTTTGACCCCCAAATACCCCAAAATTCTTGTGACTTGCTGGGAAGATACAGGCAGCCATGATCCATGTTCCTTCCTGATTTAGCTGTTACCTCTGCGCTCAAGGAGTCAGGGGGTGTGAGAATTGAGCAAAGGAAATTTACACCAAATACCTCAACATTCTGAGTGACTGACTAGAAAGACACAAGCAGCTGTGATCCCTGTTCCTTCCTGATTATCTCTGTGTTAGTCTTGTCAAGGGTGTGAGAAGGGAGCATAGGAGGTTTACACCAGCTACCCCAACCTTTGAAAACCAGTAGTAGTACAATGTCATCAACATCCAGCCACATTAGTAGTAGCAGCCCCACAGGAACCCTCAGTCAATAAAGTCCACAATATGGAGATAACTCACTCACAATTTAAAAGCTAAGCATGTTGCTATCTGTTGTCTGTGTAAAAAAAAGCATGTGAGCGGGGGGGGGGGGCAGGTTAACACCTAGGCACCTCCTCAATGAGATCCAACCTGAATCACAACCACAGGTTTGACTGGGAGGCACACTATCAATAGGGTAGAGGTGTCACAACTAACAGCAGCAGAAGCACTCCAAAAGTGCCTGGGGCTCTGGAACACATAATAGATATAATGATGTTACTGATATGTCAGGAAGTGTGCCAAGATTTTTGTTCATTCCAGATAACACCTGTGGCTCCTACTGCAGAGGAATATAGTATAGAATAAGTTTGCTGTAGGAGACATAGACTGCCCACTAAGGATGGGTGAAAAATGTGAAAAATTTCCTTCATACCTTTTTGCGAAAACGTGCTGATTTTTCGCCTTTCCCGCAAAAAATTTTGCCTTTCCGCCTATCCTAAAATGTCCTCCCTTTTCCCTATTTTAACAAATTTTCCACCTATTTTAACACAGTTTTTGCCTATTTTAACACATTTTTCACCAATATTTCCTACTAGTTGAACAGCCCGTTACACGGGACACAGTGCCTCTGGCAGCTGGTCGAGGGGCAGTCACGCGCAGCAGAGACTGCCCGCGCCACTGCTGATACAGATATCATCCGCAGCGCGGGCAGTCTGTACTGCGCATGATTGCCGCACGTGCAGCAGTGTCTACTGTGCATGTCGGGCGTTACACACAACTTAGCGAATAATTATATATAGGATAGGTACTACATTTCCCACTGTAACATTACTTCTTCTGAGGGCTGAAGTTTAGAAATAAGTGGATGCAAGTAAAAGTTGTGAGTCCTACAGCAACATATGGCTGTTGCCCACAACACTAACTTCCTGCTTAAGTGGCACTGGCACATATTCATGATCATATCAAGTAATAAAGAAAAAAGAACAACCTACAATTTGGCAGATGGCAGATGTGAATGGTAGTGGTGGTGGTGGGAGACTGGCATGGTGTGATTTGTGTATGTATATTGTTTTTACCATTGTCATAGGTATCCTCCTTCTCAGATTATTGACACAAATTACTTATTGGTCATAGCAGTGGTCCCAAGTTGGGTAGATGTTGCAAAGCCTTCTTCACATCCCTCCTCCACCTTCTCATCTGTGGTGCTGTTAATATATTTGTCCTGGCATTGTCTGTCATACTCCTCTGTAGCAAGAGCCATGGGTGTTATTTGGATTGAACTGTTGGCACTGGCAGTAGCACACTGTCTGACACACAAATAACTTCACTACTTCTTTTTTCTTCCCTAGAGTCCTTGGACCTTTTTAAAGTGCTTCTGCTGCTTCTAGTTGTGACACCTGTGGCCTGATGATAGTGTGTCTCCCAGTCAGACCTGTGGTTGTGCTTCAGGTGGGATCTCATAGAGGAGGTGCCTAGGTGTTAGCATGCTTTTCCCCTGCTCATGTGCTTTTTGCACAGACAACAGATAGCAACTATTACTACTACTACTGGGGCTAGATGTTGATGTAATTCTACTGCCACTACTACTAGGTGTCAAAGGTGCAGCACTTACAGCAGTAGCAGAAGAGGCATTCCTCATATCTAACATTGTGGATGATAACCTGTTTTGCTGTAGCTGGGTACTCAAAACAGGTGTGTGTGGCTGAGTGGGGCTTGGACTTTGAAGAGGCATTGCTGATGATGACTGATAGGGTGACTGTGTGCTTTTTAACATCAGTGGTTGTCCAAGGTCAGACTTTCCAATGGCTTTCTCAAACAGTTTATAGACAGGCAAAGTGTTCCTTAAAAGTGGTGGAAGATTCAGCCTTTGACATTCTGCTAACCTTATAGCCCTGTCATCATCCTCACTCTCTCAACTTCATCTATATCTGAACAAGAGAAGGATGTTGGAGGGATATATTCTAGATCTGCATCATCAGCAGTTATCATCAGGTGATCCTAAGCAGCATCAGCATCACCTGACAGTTCTTGCCCACTACCACCCTTATATTCCTCTAAGCTTTTAGAGGGCTCAAACAATTTATTTTTACTTTTACTGTAACAAAGTTCTCTACTACTTTAATGGGTGTTTTGTTGCTTGTTTGTCTCAATATCTGATGCAGCAGGCGGTTCGGCTGAAACACTTTCCTCTATTACGCTATTGCCAGCATTATCAACATTTGAATGTGACTTGTTGTCGTCTTCAGTGTTCTTCTTATCTGGTTCTTTATTTCTACTGGAACTGGTGGTGCTGGAGTTAGTTTTGCTGGGACCTTGACAAACTGCATTCTCCCTTGGAGCGGAGGGATCATCATCATTGATTGCACACACTGCAGCAACCATTGCTGCAGTCAGTTTTTGAACTACTACTTTACTCTCACTTCCTTGCACTGCTCCACCCCTCCCCCTTCCCCTTGTGCATTTGCTGGACATTACACAACTACACTGTGATTTTTTACTGTATGGTACACAACATAACTGATGAAGCTGTATGAAGCCTTGCCTAATCCCAGTCAGCTATCTGTCACTGTCACCTAATATATTTAGTTCATTGTTCTTTTTTATTTTATTTATTTATTTTTTTAAGTTGTCCACCCTGTTGTTTTATAACAGTCTGTCCAAAAAATTATAACAGAAAGATCAGCAAGTAAATAGGTCCCTAGCTGCCAGTGTCTTGCCAGTTAGTCACATGGAATTTTGAATCTTTTCCCCAGAGTGCCCCACTAACTCCCTTAATAAACAGAACAAGTGTCCTACCTAAAAGATTCCCTAAGCTAAACTTCCATTCTCCTATCTTCTCTAGCTCAAAAAACATAGTGCTCTCTCCTCTCACAAATACAAAATGGCATGCTGCGAGATCCTGACAGTCTTTTATATGACTGTAGACAATTTTTGTGTGGAGGAGAAATATTTTTCTTCCCATTGATTTCAATGGGCGAAAAAGGCAGGAAAAAGTAGAAAAACTTTTCACTGGAATTTATTCACCAATTTCAGTTTCAGGCGAACATTTTCACCCATCCCTACTGCCCACACATACTGCCTCAACCTCTTCTGCCTCCTTTAGTCATGTTGTTAAAGCAATAGAGTTACAGGGTTCTTTTGCCATATACTGCTCCAACCCACACTTCCTGAGTTCTTAGGACTACAATACTGAAGTATGCTTGTGGAATGGCAAGGTTGCCAAGATGATGGCAGTGGACATGCTGCTGTTGAAAACCCAGGATTATACAAGCACGTGGCTAGTGTGGTGGGCAATGGGCTAAAAGCTCATATGGCAAGAAAATCCACCTCACAACAGATATGTGGACAAATGGGCAGATAACAGACTATATGACTGTGATTGATCACTGGGTTTCCCTCCCACCATCACCAGTGGGCAACAACAGCATACAACATCAGGTGATAGCCAGCAATTTTGCCTGTGATTCTGGCAGTATGATTAAAATGCTTCTGGCAGTATGATTAAAAGGCAGCAGCAGGATAGCCCACACCATCAGAACAACACTATGTGCATTCAGATATTTGAAAGACAGTTCCCACAAAGCCATATATGTATTAAGTAAACTAGAGCGGGTGACAGAAGAATGGCTTGCACTCTGCTCCTTGAAACCTGATTTTGCATCTGCTGATATTGGCTCCAACATAATTGTTGCCTTGAGAATTGGTGATATGTGCATGCACCCTGGTTTGGCCATGTGCTAAATTTAGTTGTGACCAGATTCTTGGCAGAATCCAAAACCCTCAAAGAGATTCTGAATATTGTCTGCAAAATCAGTGCCCATATTAGCCACAATTCATTATATTCCATAAAAGAGAGTAACAACCTGCCCCATCACCAGCTGAAATGGAGGTCCCTACCAGTCCTAAGAAACTTCTAGTAAAAGGAGGATGCATATATTAATCCATTATAAGAGCATCTAATTTTCTAATCTCTTGTAAGGTCTTAGCTTTCTGTCACAGTTATACAAGCAAGTTTCATGGAGTACCCAATGATTTGAAAACCTTGCTTCTAAGACACCAACAAGCACTCCACCACAGCATGGCCACTTGACCCCTTAAGCTGGGTGAGAGATTCCAGAAAACAACTCTATGGTACTTTTTACACCTCCACTAAACTAGTCAGGAAAATATCAAGACCAATATCAGTAAGATGAACCTCATCCTCGTGGAACAGTGTAGGCTCATTTTGCAATTTTGTAGGGTGCACAACTATCCTCCCTGTCCACCATACATAACTAGACAGATTTTTGTTAACCTTCCTCCTACTAGACACTAGCACCACTTGACTCCTTGCATGCCTCCAATGGAACAAAGGAACAATCTCAGACCACACCAAACCAATAGCCTTAAAGAGTTCCACAATCTATCCCAATCTCCTTTAAACATATGAATGAGCTCCCTCCGTGAAACCACACTTAAATCATCACCCCAGCACGCACCAAGTCATATAGAGGAGTGTTATCCCTTGCTAACTTTACCATCTGCAACAACATTTGCTCCCAAATCATCTACCTCAACCTCAGCCATCACATATATAACAGACCATCCGGAAAGCTCTGAAAACTGCAGCCCTCTGTTTAGTTCAGTAGATAGATACGAATGGCCAATCAACTACACACGTCAGGCACTAAAGTTAGTGCCCGTTTAAACCCATTATAATGCATTTGAAAGTCATCCAGTTTCCCATTCAATTCCATATGTTAGGTCTTAACATGTGTTAAGGTACCCACTCTATCAGGTGAAAATCTGCACCCAATGTTTCTGGGCATGTTAATCCTGCCAACACAGGAATTGATAGGGCAGAAAAGACCCCAAAAAAACGTAAGTCACTAATGGATGTATTGATATGGGGCCCTAATCCCCATAGCAATACATTCAAAGTATGAAAATAATGTGTACATGTTTGCAGAATTAACCCTATGAATGCCAGAGAAAATCCCCTGAAAAGAAACCCTTACCTGTAATCTTGATGTCCAGCAAGTTCTTCAGCATCCTGGTCACCTACTGTCCATCTTCTTCTAGCATCTTCTATATTGCTTCTTCTTTCTTTTCATCTTCTGTCTTCTATTTGGTAAAGATGTCACTGTAAAAAAAACATAAAGTCAACATTAAAATCATTATTAAAAAATATCTGTCCAAGTAATGTATTCATTAACCCTTTCCACACCTCTTACTTCTTTCGTTACCTTGACTCATACTGTATATTTACCACTCACTATATAATTCTTTTTGTAAGAATTAAGAATTTGGGAGTGAAGCCGGTTAATCAAAAGAAAGCAAAGTTCCTCTCCCAAGAACAAGGTATTTATACAGCTGGGAAGAGAGATCTTGGGTCCAGCTTTGGAGAAGAGGTAAGAACAATTAAGAGGAGGAGGAGACATATAGGCAACCAACTGGGGGTCAGATTCAGTCAAGATCCAGTCAAGGCCTGTAATTTTGAGGTTCCAATGAGTGCTAAATTTAGTGCCCAACCTGCATTTTTTTTTCACCTGAGGAAATTGAGTGGCTTACCGTGCTTGAAAAAATATTGTCTGCGTGTTTTTTTTTTATTTTTGCTGATGGTTACAATTGAATTAAGCCCTAAGATTTTCCCACTTTGGAGATCTTAGTGCATAGGCTCTATAGAATTACATCGGAATTGGAGAAGTGATATCACTGGACAAGTCTTCTCTGCTTTATCATTTCTTTATCAGAAATTATTAGAAACTGTCTGAACATTTTAATGTTCTATGAGTTTACTTTATATTGTCTGCGATAGTATTCCCAAGGCTGCAATTACTATGAAGAAAATATATAATTTTTTTCTATCAACCAGGAGGCACTTCCCCTTTAATTGATATGAGAACACAGGTTCTTTGCCTATTTATAAGACTTTTATCAGAGAAAGGTAGAGCATCAACAGTGCATTCATGCTTAGCATAAATACTTCTAAGCACATTCATAATAGTCTCAGAGGAGAAATAACACTTGCTAATAGGGCACAATGGCACTCCTACTTTTTTGTATTATTATTTTATTTTAAAATGCAGCATTCTTTTCTTGTTACCAGGAGGCACTGTTCCTATCACTTACTAAGAGGAGCCATAGTCAGTGACTCAAAAGCTACTACAGAATGCATTAAAAAAACAAGTGTGAGTAAAAAATAAAAATACGTTTGAGCTATAATAACTTCTGAATGAAAATCTTCCAGCAGAAACAACCGTATATTATGTTTTCATTACAAAAAAATTTCACTGCTCATTTAACTTTAAGAATGGTGTATGGTAACATCCTCAGCTATGTTACATGGCGTCTTTACACAATATTGGGAACTGACAGATCTATCAGCCTGTTTTCTATATCTTAGCTAAAAATCATTCACCTGCCCTTTGGATTATGTATGAGATCATATGAACATACTCTGCTGCCAGTAAGACGTTAATGTGACAAAGCCCAGAATGTCTCCCCTATAATGTGATTAGGAAAAAATTTTAATCATATGCAGATTTCCTCCTCTTCTTGTTAGTACATGGGAAAAAACAGGTGCAGAGCAAAGGATCACCTATACAGAGCTGAAAAGAGGAACAATCATGCACTCCCACACTGACCTCCCTTTGGTATATGTGAAGTGAATGAGAGAATTTTCAGCTTGGATAGCTTATTATATAAGGGGCATGCAGCAACAGCACCCAAAAGTCGATTCCAGTACCTATTTTAGCATGGAATTGTATTAGTACATCTCTCCAAATGTTTGTTAGAGTAAATATTAACTGGACTGATCAGACTTGATGCTAATGTATAATAAATGGTGTCACAGTGTGATAATCAAACTACAAAGTACAAAGTAAAGAATGTGGCCCAGTCACACATGCTGCAGATAACAGTATAAGACGTGGCTTCTAGTACTAGCCTACTGTACTCAGCAATACAGGACAGAATTCACACCCAGCAGACATTGTACAGTAGCTCTATGTGACTGCCAGCTGCCACAGGATAGGGGACTCAAAGGCTGACTGTGTTTTTCTTCAAAGTCTGGAGTTCCTTATCAGATTTCATAAGTCAGCTTCTATTAAAGTAAGAGAGCAATAAAAGAACCTTGGTCAAATTAACCTCTTCTGTGTAGAAGGAATTCAAGCTTACCTAAAATTGAATAAATAATATGTTAATTACCATCAGTAAACAGTCTTTTAGCCTGCACAAGAAGAAATCCTGCAAAAAAAACTAATTTTATGAAAAAATGGGATGCAGAGGAGCCATTTGTGATGAGATCCAACATCCAAGTGAGCCCACTGGCTCTGGATTTTCCCGCAACCCCATACAATACACTAGTTTCCTATGTTGGAACGTGGCAACTGACATCATCACACACTCCTGCTGCTGGCCAGAGAAGCAAGAATAGCATCAGTGAGCCACCTAGATTCCTTTCATTATCCCTCCAGAGAGTATTTAATGAGCTTCAAAGTTCTTTTCTGAGGCATAATATTCAAACTTGTGCCAAACTGGTAGTTATACCCCTGACCTAATGGCTAGGTAGGCAGGGAGCTAAAGGTAAAACATTTTGGGGCAAACCAGCTGTGCCATAGGGACAAATAATAATTCCCCAAATTAATATTGATTGAAATGAGGCAATTAACTCTCTCTCACTCAATGGGTTAAAATAAAAGCTTAATTGAAGTCACATTTTTTTACACAAAAGTCCTTGAGTTTGCTTCCAGAGAGCTTTCTGTGTGAGAATTTGAAAGGAAAGAAACTGAAACAATGTAAAGAACACAGTGGGGGATGCATGTATTAGGCTATTTTCAGGCAGATTCTTGGCGATTGGCCGCAAGACCCCAAACCCTTTTTTAAACTCTCAGATTATTTGCAGTGTGTTGGCATCTTCTATAAAATCCATGGTGTTTATATGATCCAGAATACTATCTTGTGAGTGTATGAATAAATTAATCCATCCTATACCACTTTTTGATGAGGCAGTATTTTTTAGAGTCTAAGATTTCATTCAAATGACTCGGCTATGCTCTGTTTTAGTGCATGACAAGGCACCTGTGCCAGTTTAGCTCAGATGTGCTGCGTTCCCCCCTGCGATTCTCTCATATGGGAGCATGGAGGAAGTTCATCACAAGGGAGGCCCACATGAGCATCAATACTATTGGCTGATGTGAATGGCATCTACCAGTATTGCTAGCAAACTGCATGGATTCTGCTGGAACCTGGATGTTCCCAATGCATAAGCACATGAAGAGGGCAACATCCTGCTTATGATGTATTCAAAGAGTTGGGAATCATCCATGTGTACCATTGGAACTCTGCTATTTCACATGGGAGTGTTTAGCACAGTTTTATTATCCCTGTGTTAAATTTGCCTGTTAAAACTTAGCCTTATGTTTCTGACTATATTATATGGATTAATATAATTCAGTGTTTCTCAGATTAAGTACTCTTGACAGTACAGGTTTTAAGAAGATCCCTACCTGAGCACAGGAATGTTAACCTGTGTTTCACTAATTTATTGTAGTTCACCAATGCTTAGCCTTGGAGTTTCTGATAACACGCAATATTAGGGTTATTTGATGACTGTGCATCAAAAAACCTGATGTAATGAAATAATACTTTTACATTTCTCAGGTAGGCAATAAGCCACAAAAGTCACCTTGACAGCTGTCAGCTGTAAAGCCCTGGTGTACAGTGCTGTAATCATGACATGTCTGTTTTCAATTTAGAACAAGAGCAATGCTGCAATCCAGTGAACCATTTCAGATTATCCTGGTTCTGCAGCATTAAACAACTGTACATATTTCAGATGAAGGAGTTAATATTCTGCTAAATCTTCTCTCTGGAACTAGCAGACATCCAGAAGGTCGTATTGCTCAGTTCCACAAAACATTTTATTGCTATCAGAGGTCGTAGGTTAACTTGCAGACACAAACTTGTTGAGGTTCCAAAGTGACATAATCTTGAAACTTCATCACTTAATTCACCTGCAGGATTGCACGTTGCTCATATCAAATGGGCCTCTCAACAACTGAAACACTTTTCTCAAAGAACTGACAATTTAATTTCATGCAGGTGTTAGAGAATGTCAGAAGGGTATTAGAGACATATGGTACAAAATGTAGAGAAATTCTAGGGCAAACAAATGGTACCACTGGAGACAAGTAAACATACTCATTGATAACCCTTTGAGTGACAGAAGGGTTTGCAACACATTGCTTAGCAATATGTTTCATACCCCTATGACAAAGGCTAACCATCTGAATGCCAGTGTGGACCACAACGAGACCATTAACCCCTTGAACACTAGCTAGGTCTCCAGAGTATTACTGCTCAATGGGTCAAAAAACATTTCAACTTTTTTTTTCTCTTTCTCTCTTCCCACCTTTCCTTCCCCACCGACTTCTCCTCTCTAATCTCATCCCCTTTCCCCCTAACCAGACACAGCATTGTGTTAGATGAGTCTACTGGACAGCCAATACATAGGCCAGTCACGTGAACCACTCAGACCCCACTACCACCATCTCTAACTCACATGCCTGATTGTTGCCTGTACCCTACCAATTTTTATTTTGCGTACCACAGACAATGTAACATACTCAAATCTGTACCCATTGTTGTGCTTGTTTTCATTTTGCTAATGTGGTATGTACTCTGATTGTGCTTTCTCTTTGTTTCAATAAAGCTTATTTAAGTTAAAAAAAAATATTTAAACTAATTGGAGTTTGTGGAATGTTTATTTGCTTCCTATGGATAATTCAATTTGCCTCATAATTATTATTCTTTATTTTGTACATATAGCTCAAAAAGTTTTATTTTGCCATTTATCTTAGGAGAGGACTGCATGGATTATCACAATGATGTCTCCTAGTCTGTTAATGACTAATTACTTATTTAGCAGTGAAACATATATTATTGTTTATTAACTCCCTATTCTTGCACAAGGTTTTTAATCCTTTTAAAGTGAAAAGGAGAACTACAATCAAAATCTCCAAGTCCCAACTTGTAGGGATAATTTATAAGTAGCTTTTCACTCAGTTGGAACTACGGTGACCCTGTTGCCCATTCAGTCTTATTTTTTTAGCACATTTTTTTAAACCTTTGAGTACCAGAAAGGGGTTAATAATTTTTTGTTGCCTTGATTGCATTATGTTTACTCATGATGTGTTTTGGGGGGTTTTTAACTTCTTTCTCACTAGTCATCAGTAGCATCTCTTTTGGCTTCTGTTAATTGGGAAATCTAGCCCTGATGTCAGTGGAAGTTAGAAACAAGTAATGGAGATTTTTAGGATCTACAGTTTATTTTTTAAATCAGTTAAGCCTAGATTTTTTTGGTTATGTTTCACACAGAAATCTCAGGTCATCAGGTTTTACGGTCAGTGTCTTAAATTATTATGTAACATTTTTAAATTAACCTGTCTTTAGGTCACATTTCCACACAAAAGACAGTGGGACCAGTTTAAGAATTTGCCACTGTAGCCACCCTGGCATTATCATCTAATACCAGTGGCTGAACTCCAGGCTATGTACTACAGCATATGATTGTTCTAGTGTATACCATCTTCCTGCATTTGACCGCAATGCCAGCAAGCCCAGTATGCCAGTGTTGTAGCATGCACGGAGAAACAGAGACATTAACACTGTTCCCTATACACCTTGCTAAGTACATTGGCCATACAAGATATAGAGAAAATACCTCCCCTGAAACACCCAAAGACTTGTCCTTCCCTTTGGCATATGTTGCATTAAGAAGTTAATTTTGTGTATATGCTTCTAGTGCCTGTTCTTGAGTGATAGGCTTCAACAGCCTGAATAAAAAAACTTATAGAGAAAAGTCCTATTTATGACTCTGCATGAATGAATAGAATTTCACATACAAAATAGGTACTTTGAATGTCCTTCATGCTTTGCTTCCTCCTAAGACCTACATACAAATATGTTTGCATCATTTGTGCTACGAGTTAGGAATGTATGTGCATTCCAGGGCAAACTATGAATGTGTGACATTAAAGATTTGCGGCTCAATACTATGGCCAGTGGTAAAACAGTCATTAAAAGAAAAAAATACACTGAAGAGAAACCCACTTATGCTCTGCAGCTATTTTATAACTGGCCCAGTACTTGGAAGTACCAGCATAGACAGCACAAATCGACGATATCTAAAAAAAACCACTGTTTATTTCTAGCACCGCATGTTGATTAGCGACAGAAAATAATGGTGGATACATACTTCAAAGGAAATTGGCCAACGTTTGATGTTAACAGGTCATGTCAAGCTTTGTCAAAACCATTTCCAATCCCCAGCCAATCCATAGTCAGCAAAGTAGCAAAATCAGTCCCAAAAATGCATATGTACCCCCAAAAAAACACTGATCCTTGTGATGGAATGCTGTCACTTGTCATCCAGGGGCTCTTTTAGTTTGGGGGGCCCAGACTGGGAGCGGTCATTTGTCCTATTGCCTCACCAATTGTGTGCTGTGTTACTGTTTATATGCAAAGTAGGTTTCCTAGGGTTATGTGCTTTCATTTGTTGCTTTGTAAAACCGATTGTATTATGTCAGTCACTGATATAAATGTAATTACCTTAGCAGATCTGATAGAGGACTGTGTGTTCTATTATGTGTTAACATAACTAAGTCTCAGTAAAATTGGGGGTTTTGTGAATCTCATCTGCTATTGGTTGACTGTGTTCACAGACATATATATATATATATATATATATATATATATATATATATATATATATATATAGAAACCCTGTGTGTGTGTCCAGATACAGGAGTTCCTCTTTTTACCTCAAGCATCATGAGTCATCTGATGTTCTTGGGGGAAAGGTGTTAGCAGGCAGAATCTTCGAGATCGGGCTGACATCGGTGGTTTAGCTGCTGGGAAGAAGCTGTTCAGACAGGTGTGCAGGTCAGGGCACAGGGGATCCATCACATTGGTGTAAAGTGGTGGGATCTCATTCTTCCATTTTGAAATGGATCCAAACCACAACAGAGAAGTTAAATTGTTCCCTAGCGAGGAAGAGCAAACAGAGAGCCATAGAGAGAGAATGGCTCACGTGAACAGCTGGATACAAGGCAGTGTTGAGAGGAGCAGAAGAAAGGTATCACAGCAGAGTGCAGAGAAGGTTGGCAGTCTACGGACCCATCCCCTCTGAGGCAGCCGTTCGAGTAACTAGGACCAAGGCGTGGAAACAGACCACACGGTATAAACAGATTCGGATGGAGGAAATGCTGGGAGTGGATACCCCTGATTGGGAAGCTCCAGTGTGGGACTTTGAATGCAGAGTTGAAGTTGCCCTCACAGTGATAGGAGGACTGGTTCCAGAGGAGAAGTGCCTGGAATGGAGAGCCTTGATTAGGCTGGAGATGTGGGAAGATGCCCGTGAGGAGTGGTACAAACACAAAGGCAAAGTTCTGCCCCCCCAGAACAGCACTTCGGGGACCAAGTCAAGTTGCGACTGTACGTCCTCAGGGATCAAGCCACAAACAGAGATGCAACCGAGTCACAGATACTACTGGGAAAACAGAGGGTGCTTGAGGCATGATATCAGGCATTATATTGGTTTGCTAACCAGCAGCAGTGGAGCTCGGGGACCCACTATTCTCCAGAAAGTAACAGCCTTAGCAGCCATGGCCTACTAGGGGAGGCATTTGCAGAAACAGGAGACTTTGGCAGTCCTGAGGGGTATAGGTTCTGGGACATTCAGGCCAAATGGCAGGAGAGACTGGCACCCTCGGCGGTACTACCCCTGGAGTTGGATCTCGAGTGGCTAGTGTACCAGGAGTGGTACCACGAGGCAGACTATCTAGAACTGTTTGAGCATAACCTCTCCCTGCCACTTGAGTCCATGGAAGCAGGAGACGAGACACCTGAAACTGATAGTGTAGATGGGACCGTGGTCTCTGTACCTGGAGGGAGGCTGGGTGGCCGACTCAGACCTGCATCACCCAGGGCAAGAGACCCTAGCCACAGTGCCACCTACCCCACAACCAGCTCCAGAAATAGCAGATCTGATAGACTGGTCCTGGGAAGACATCAAGCCAGCAGGTGTGGATGGGACCAAAGTCTCCACACCTGCAACACAATGTGGGGCAGCTGGCCCAGATTCCAAATCCCTTAACGAAGAAGCTTCAGCTGGTCCGGTACCCCCAAGCAACTGGAAGTATGTCGTCGGGGGAAGCCGGGGGAGACACTCCCAGCCCTGCTAGGCCTCGGGCAGCAGAAGGCTCCAGAGCTCGTGGAGCTATATGATATTCATGCTGCAGTGCATGTGACTGCAGTTCCCACTGGCATCATTCCAGTGAAAAAGCTGGCTATGGGGCAGAGCGCTGCTGGCCTCTGCCCATCAAGTATAGATGGCCATGCAAGTGAGGGAGTTCCGGCTGAATCACTGCCAGCCAGGCAGAGTACTGCTGGTCTCTGCCCTCAAGCCATGACAGTTGCAGAAGAAAATACATTTTACAGATTCACCCCTGGGGGACTATTGCCCAGTATGTTTGGAAGAGACTGTGGTTGCTCCCTGGGGTCCCTGGGAATGCTGGGCAGCTGGCCCAGAGCCAAGTGGGCCTGTTTCTTTGGTTGATTGTGGGTGGGGGATTTTAGAAAGACTTGTGCCTGAAGAGAGGCCTGAGAAGGCTGGGCCCGGAGACTGTAGCATGGAGGCTGGAAAGGGACAGCTGCACGGCCCAGACAATGTAAACCCCTCGGCCCTCCTGTTAGGGGTACCAGAGACTCCAACCCACCCAGTACAAGTCAGTTGTTCCCCATGCTTGCCGATGGAGCTAAAACTGTGGAAGGCTGCCATGAGCCCACACTCCAAAGGTGGGCCACCTACTCAGAGAGAGCAGCCTACCCAAACAGACTTGATGGGTGGATATGTGGATTTTATGGGGATGTCTGGACAGCCACCGGCGAACCCATTAGGATCATGCTAGGTCTGCCAGATTTGATCTGTGGGGAGATAGGTGATGGAACTCCATCACTTGTGAATCAGGCGCTCTTTTGGTTTGAGGAGACCCGGACTGGGAGCTGCCATTTGGTCATACAGAAGCATGGCCAGAACCACAAAATGGAAAAGGGTGTCAGCCAGACTCCAAGGTGGCTCCGGGCTTTGGACTCTATTATGTATTGGGGTGGGGCAGCGGCTACCTAGGACAGCATCTGGAAACTGAGAGTCAAATGTCCTATTGCCTCACCCATTATTTGCTGAGTTACTGTTTATATGCAAAATAGGTTCCCTGGGGTTATGTGCTTTCATTTGCTACTTTGTGAAACCGATTGTATTATGTCAGTCACTGATGTAAATGTAATTAACTTAGCAGATCTGATAGAGGACTGTGTGTTTGTATTCTATTGTGTGTTACTGTAATTAAGTCTCAGTAAGATTGGGGGGTTTGTGAATCTCATCTCATATATATCTATAAACCCTGTGTGTGTCCAAATAGAGCAGTTCCTGTTTTTACCTCAACCATCATGTGTCTTCTGATGTTCTTAGGGGAAAGGTGTTAGTGGACAGAATCTTTGAGATCAGGCTGACATCGGTGGTTTGACCGCTGAGAAGAAGCTGTTTAGACAGGTGTGCCCGGTCGGGGCACAGGGGATCCGTCACATTCTTGCTTGTGTTTTGTGATTCTTTGAGCTCGAGCACAGGGCACCAGGAGTGGTGTGAGAGAGAGGAGCAGACACTGGAGAGAGGTAGAGATGGAGTAGTTATCAGAGCGAGTTACACTATAAATATACACATATTACACTTTTGAACAGATTGCACACATTACATCCACACACAATCATAAACACAAATATTTTCTTTTGACACACCATACATTTATATTTGTTTTCATACAGAGTGACTGAGTGAGCATAAGGAAGTACTAGAGGGTGATTGTGACTGAGTGCTAGTGGGAGTGCCTGTGTGAGTGGGTGTGAGGGAGGTGGAGAGGAGAGATGGAAGAGAGAGTAGTGGATGCTGGAGGGATGGGTAGAGGATATAGAGAGGAAGAAGGAGTTGAGGGCATCCCCGGGCAGGGAAGGAGAGGGAGATCTGGTGAGAGGACAGGTACACACAAAGCGATAGGTACATGCCAATCAGGGGCAGAGTCAACAGCGGGACTGTTTGTGGGTGTCGGTGAGGGACACACATAGCCAGGGCCAGCATGGGTGGGGCCTACAACATCCTAGCAAGCTGAGAGTGCAGTGAAGGTTGAAAGGCTCACAGAACCCATGTATACATATGAGGAAAATCTTGCTATAGTATGTAGGATATTGAAGAGGGAGAGCATCCTCTTCACCACTCAGAGGAGCAGGAGCATTGGTTCTCGTAGGAAACAGGCATGGTGTCAGGTGGAGGAGGCAGTCAATGTAGTCTCAAGGTGCCTGTGAACAGTGGCTGGCATCAAAAAGCATTGGACAGGCTGCAAGAAGAAGGTGAAGAACAAAATAGGTGAACTTGCAGCACATTCCCAAGAAACAGGTGATGGCCCATCATCGACTATCACCTTCAATGACTGGGAGGAGCTGCTTTGACAGAAACTGTCGACGATGGCAATTGAGGGTGTCCAGGGTGGCTGTGACACAGGTGATGACAGCACTCTCTAGGTTCCCGGTAACCAAAATATTTCCTACCTGTCCCCTACAACAACACCCTGTTAGATATGTTGTCAAAGCAGTAGATCCATTTATGTGTGTTATTGATCCCATGAGAAACCTTATGTTCATAATAAAACATTACTGTAATTGTTCACCTGTCTTTGCTAAAGTAATAGACCATACAGCCTTGCTCAGTATTTCCCTCTAAGTGCCAGAGGGGTATACAACACATAACCCTGCCATGCTTAATGTACCCCTCTGGCACTCAAGGGACGGAGCAATATATTGACCCCCTCATTGCTGCATTGCTCATTACAGATGTAACAATGATACCCATCATGCAGTGTAATGATTGATATGTGGAAATAAACTATGTAGTGCCAGAGATAGTATACAAATTGTGTCTGAGTATTAGAATCCTGTGGAGGAGCCAGAGACTCAAATGGTACCCAGCACAACAGACCCGCAGGAAGGAAGCAGCTGGATACCAAGACCCCATTCCCAGCAGGGGATCCCAGCTGCCACATACAGCACATGCACCTCTCAGCAGTGGCCACCACCACAGCCAGCTGAGCAGTGGATGTTTCCTCCTGCTCACCACTGGCTCCCTCCACCGTTGGTGTTCAAGTGTGTTGCAATGATGAAACAAACAATTTTCAACTGTTGTTGACACTCAACTCACATGAGACTCATCAACATGAGGAAAACAGAGGAAGTGGTTGAGTCTCATGTAAGTTGCAATTCATCACCAGCTGATGTACTAATGGTTTGTTAGCTGGACATGGTTCCATGCATAATCATTGTTACAGAAGCCTTAATCTGTGGATGGACCTAGGCCGTCATTCCGGATCTCTTCTTCTTGAGGTCAGCTACAAAGAGGTAGCCTTGCCGGTGAATCTCCAGAGCTGCTTCTTTGAATAGGGGTCAAAAGGAGACCCTTGATACCATTCAGCGTCAAAAGGACAGGTCACGGATGAAGTTCCAAACTGTAATACACTTTATCGCACAACTCTTGGTCTTTTATACAAAGTTAACCACATCAGGATATAATACCAGACAAAGAATACAAAGGACAGTGACATATTATCACGGTGCCCGTGACTGGTGCTGTTCAGTGTCAGTCACTTGCTGAGTATCATGATTGGCTGTCTGTAATTAGCTCTCCTCACACAGCCTTTTTAAACCCAGACTGAGCACTTCCAGGTTGCCCTTTCGTGGTGTTTCTGACTCCACTCTGCCTGACCTGCTTGTCAGGCTTCTGGGCCTGTTCCTGCTGTTCCTGCTGTACTTGCTGATCCTGTGTTCCAGTGTTCCTGTATGCTAGTGTTCCTGTGTTCCAGAGTTCCAGTGTTCCTGTGTTCCAGCACCTCGCGGGTTAATCTTACTGAGTTCCAGTGTTCCTGTGTTCCAGCACCTCGCGGATTAATCTTACTGTGTTCCTGAATCTCCGGATCCAGCCGTCGCTCTGGCGACATTGTTCTTCTCGCTGCTGATCATACTTTGTTGGTTTACTCCACTAAACCTGGTGGCGATATACATTGTTGGTCCCAGCGTGCGGACGCTGGTTTACTCCACTAAACCTGGTTGCAATATACATTGTTGGTCTCAGCGTGCGGACGCTGATTTACTCCACTAAACCTGGTTGCAATATACATTGTTGGTATCAGCGTGCGGACGCTGGGTTACTCCACTAACCTGTTGGCGATATACATTGTTGGTCCCAGCGTGTGGACGCTGGTTTACTCCACTAAGCCTGGTTGCGATATACATTGTTGGTCCCAGCGTGCGGACGCTGGTTTACTCCACTAAACTTGGTTGCGATATACGTTGTTGGTCCCAGCGTGCGGACGCTGGTTTACTCCACTAAACCTGGTTGCGATATACATTGTTGGTTCCAGCGTGCGGTCGCTGGTTTGCTCCATTAAACCTGGTGGCGCTATTACCATTAGTCCCAACGTGCGGACGTTGGTTTGCTCCTGAACATCCAGTACTGTGGTCAGTCGCTGTCCACTTCCTTGCAGTTGTCTGAGTATCCCTGGCAATAGACTCCTGCTGAGTAAGACCTCTATACTTATGCTCTGTGCTGTCTTAGTCACCTGACAGCTGGTCTACTCGCTCAGGCTGCCCTGCCCGGTATTGGTGAGGCCGGTAGAACCTTGACGATACCATCCTGTAGGTTGCCTCACCCGGTATTGGCAGGGCCGGTAGAGCCTACTCTAGTACTCCTTTGGGCTGCCCTGCCCGGTATTGGTAAGGCCGGTAGAACCTTGTAATTCACCATCTCTAAGGTTGCCTTACCCGGTATTGGCAGGGCCGGTAGAGCATACATTCAGCATTCCGTGGGGGCTGCCTTGCCCAGTATTGGTAAGGCCGGTAGAACCGGTATATGTCATCTCACGGTTGCCTTACCCGGTATAGGCAAGGCCGGTAGAGCCTGTCATTAAAACTGTCACTTGGGTTGCCTTGCCCGGTATTTAGGCAAGGCCGGTAGAACCTATTATATGTTATATTACTGTTGTATTGTTATGTATGCTTACCCTACGGGGACTGCCTTTAACTTTTAATAAAGTTAAGTTATTTTACCAAACCTTAAGTCTGAGAGTCTTCAAATCCGTGACAGTACGAAAGGGCCATGACCTCAGACACTAAGAGTGACGGTAACGCACAGAATATCCATTGGAGGATGGATATGCACAAGCAACGTTTGGATCAGCTAGCGGTTGCTATCCAAACTATTCTTGAACGCACAGTACTTGCGGATAAGTCCGGTGCTAACCCGATGGTCCCGCCAATTCTGACACCGGCGAATGAGTCTAAGCCCTCAGTCAAAGGGTTAACGGCTTCTGCACCCTTGCCGCTGAGATATGAAGGGGACCCTCAATTATGCAGAGGGTTTATTAATCAACTTGAAATATTTATGGAATAGACGGCACACGCATTTCCTAGTGATCGCAGCAAGGTTGGGTTCATGATATCCCTGCTGACTGGCAGAGCATTGGCCTGGGGAAACGCTAAACCTTGCACAAAGAATTTCTGTGATTTTGTGCAATCCTTTCAGAGAGTATTTGAGCCTCCTGGTAGAACTACCTCTGCTGCTAAACATCTCATGGAGATGCCATTGAATTCCGCACCTTGGCAGCAGAGGTAGGGTGGAATAATGAGGCCCTGTTGGCAGTGTTGCTCAAGGATTGAGTGACCAGATTAAAGATGAGATTGCAGCAAAAGAGTTACCTACTGACCTAGACGATTATATCGAATACGTGATTCTAATTGACTCCAGAATACGTGAAAGATTAACCACCAGAGAGCGACGAGTACGGTTAAAGAATAATGGATCCAGTAGAATATTTTGCCCACCCAACCCTCCCTCTGCATCCAAACCAAGTGAACCTATGCAGGTGGGTTTCATTAGGTTAACTAAGGAGCAGAGAAGGTATCGCAAGACACAAGGATTATGCCTGTACTGCGGTAAAGATGGTCACCTGTTAAGATCTTGTCCGGTACGTCCGGGAAACGAACACACCTAGGGTACCTTGGGGGACAGGCCCTAGGTGGTGTCCAATCGTCCCCATTGTTGGACACACTTAAACCCACCATACAGGTGGTATTGTCATGGGCACAACGCTCGGTTGAGGTTTTGGCCTTGGTTGATTCTGGTGCAGCTGGGTATTTTATGGACAATACCTTTGCTGAATTGCATGGGGTACCACGGATTCAGAGAGAAACCCCTCTTGCTATTGAAGCAATTGATGGCAGACCTTTGGAACCCGCCCAAGTTACTTTTGAGACGATGCCCTTGTCCATGACTATTGGGGCTCTTCACAAGGAAGAGCAGCAGTTCCAATTGATTAATTCTCCTCACCATGCCTTGATTTTGGGCTTTCCTTGGTTACAGTTGCACAACCCACAATTTGATTGGCAGAAATGTGAGATTGCTGCTTGGTCTCAGTTCTGTATGGATAAGTGCGTTACCCATCCTGTTAAGGTCTTGTGCACCTCCCCTTCACTACCTGATGCCTACCAGCAGTTTAGCGACGTTTTCAGTAAGGGAGAGGCTGGAACCTTACCTCAGCACAGACCATACGATTGTCGCATAGAACTGAGTCCTGGAGAAGTACCACCGAGGGGATGCCCGTATCCATTGTCTTGTGAGGAGAACCAAGCTATGGAGGAATACATAGCAGATGCCCTCAGTAGAGGGATCATAAGGAAATCTACTTCTCCGGCTGGTGCCGGGTTCTTTTTTGTTAAGAAAAAAAGTGGCGAACTGCGACCTTGCATAGACTATCGTGGGCTGAATAAACTGATGGCAAAAAATGCCTACCCAATACCACTCATCACCGAGCTGTTTGATAGACTTAAGAGGTCCTCGATTTTCACCAAATTGGACCTAAGGGCAGCCTACAATTTGATACGTATCAGAGCCGGTGATGAGTGGAAAACTGCCTTCAATACGAGATCTGGGCATTATGAATACCTAGTCATGCCATTTGGTCTATGTAATGCTCCTGCAGTATTTCAAGAACTGATCAATGACATTCTTAGAGATATGTTACAATCTTGTGTTGTAGTCTATCTTGACGACATACTTATCCACTCCAAAGACCTGTCACAACACATCAAGGATGTGTCTGAAGTCTTGCTGCGCTTACGAAAAAATAAATTATTCTGTAAACTGGAGAAATGCGAGTTCCACAAAACCAGTGTACCATTTCTGGGGTTTATAATTGGCAAAGACGGCATTGCCATGGATAAAGAGAAATTGACGGCAGTCTTACAATGGCCTAAACCCAACAGCCTCAAAGCCATCCAACGATTTCTGGGCTTCGCCAATTATTACAGGAAGTTTATTAAAAACTTCTCCTCTATCGTGAAACCTCTGTCTGACCTCACACACAAGGGGGCTAACCCATCCCTCTGGCCAGTGGCTGCTGAAGAGGCCTTTGAGAAGTTGAAGGTAGACTTTGCTGAAGCGCCTGTGTTGTCCCACCCTAATCCAGTACTCCCCTTTACTTTGGAAGTTGATGCCTCAGATATTGGGGTCGTGGCGGTGCTCTCTCAGCGACAGGTTAAAGGCGGTACACTCAGACCCTGTGGATTCTTCTCAAAAAAACTGACTAGTGCTCAAAGTCATTACGAGATTGGTGATCGAGAATTACTGGCCATTATCCTCGCTCTCAAAGAATGGCGTAATTTACTTGAAGGCACAAAAAACCCCGTTTTGATTCTAACTGATAACAAGAATCTGACGTATCTTTCTGAGGCCAAGAGATTGTCTTCTCGCCAGGCCAGATGGGCACTGTTTCTATCCCGATTCAATTTCGTTGTATCATACCTGCCGGTATCAAAGAATGTTAGGGCTGATGCTCTGTCTAGACAATTTGAAGCAGAGGTTGACAGAGAAGAGGTACCAGCCCCTATCATTCAACCCGATCGAATATTGGCTACCATACGTACTAGTATTACTTCACCACTAGGGGAGGAGATTTTGGCATCCCAAGCCTCTGCTCCTCATGAGACTCCAGTGGGCAAATGTTTTGTCGCTGAGCCATTCCGTACTCGATTACTTGAGACCTACCACTCCTCTAAGGCTGCGGGACATATTGGTAGGGATCAATTGTTCTGGTCTCTCTCTCAGCTATTTTGGTGGCCTTTTATGAGAGCAGATTGTGCCAATTTTACGAATGCCTGTGCCACCTGTGCCCGTGCCAAAACCCCTAGACATCTCCCTGTGGGCTTGCTTGAGCCGATGCCTAATGGTGAACGCCCTTGGTCTCACGTCTCTATCGACTTTATGGGAGAATTGCCCAGGTCTAGAGGGTACTCCTTCATATTGATGGTGGTAGACAGGTTCTCTAAAATGGCACACTTCGTACCCCTCCGTGGCCTTACTTCGGCCAAGGAACTGCCAATGGTATTCACTCGAGCAGTATTTCGGTTACATGGAGTACCCAGGGTGCTGGTGTCTGACAGGGGGAGCCAGTTTGTGTCCAGATTCTGGAGGGCATTTTGCGAACAGATGGGCATACAGCTATCATTTTCCTCGGCATATCATCCCCAGACTAACGGGGCCGCTGAGAGGGCCAATCAAGGATTGGAACAGTTTCTGTGATGTTTTGTGACTGACCATCATGATAATTGGGCCGACTTGTTGCCTTGGGCAGAGTTCGCCAGGAACTGCGCAGTTAATTCTTCATCCGGGAGCTCTCCGTTTTTGATCAATTATGGGTTCCAACCCTGTCTGCTCCCGGATTCCTTTCAATCACAGCAGATTCCAGCTCTGGATGATCATATAGAGCAACTCCGTTCCACATGGGCTCAAGTTCAGAGGGCATTGGGCCAGTTTTTTCAGCGACATCAGCGTCATGCCAATCGCAGAAGGCTTCCAGCGATTTCCTTCCGAGTCGGGGATAGAGTATGGCTGTCATCCAGGAATCTAAAGCTCAAGGTCCCATCTAATAAGCTGGCACCTCGGTTCATTGGTCCGTACAAGATCATTCGCAAAATTAACCCTGTTTCCTATGCCTTGGAATTACCTGCTTCTATGCGCATTCATAATGTATTCCATGTGTCTCTCCTTAAACCTCTGGTTTGTAACCGTTATACTACCACACCTGTGAGGCCAGGTCCTGTTGAAGTTGAGGGGCAGGAGGAGTATGAAGTACAAAACATTATTGATTCCCGCAGAGGTAGAGGAGGGGTGCATTGGAAAGGTTATGGTCCTGAGGATCGTTCCTGGGTAGACAGTAAGGACCTTCATGCACCCAAGTTACTACGAATATTTCATGCCAAATACCCTCAGAAGCCTAGACCCTACTCTGGGAGAGGGGGACTTTGAAAGGGGGGTACTATCACGGTGCCCGTGATTGGTGCTGTTCAGTGTCAGTCACTTGCTGAGTATCATGATTGGCTGTCTGTGATTAGCTCTCCTCACACAGCCTTTTTAAACCCAGGCTGAGCACTTCCAGGTTGCCCTTTCGTGGTGTTTCTGACTCCACTCTGCCTGACCTGCTTGTCAGGCTTCTGGGCCTATTCCTGCTGTACTTGCTGATCCTGTGTTCCAGTGTTCCTGTATGCTAGTGTTCCTGTGTTCCAGAGTTCCAATGTTCCTGTGTTCCAGCACCTCGCGGGTTAATCTTACTGAGTTCCAGTGTTCCTGTGTTCCAGCACCTCGCGGGTTGCGATATACATTGTTGGTCCCAGCGTGCGGACGCTGGTTTACTCACCTAAACCTGGTTGCTATATACATTGATGGTCCCAGTGTGCGGACGCTGGTTTACTCCACTAAACCTGGTTGCGATATACATTGTTGATTCCAGTGTGCGGTCGCTGGTTTGCTCCATTAAACCTGGTGGCGCTATTACCATCAGTCCCAACGTGCGGACGTTGGTTTGCTCCTGAACATCCAGTACTGTGGTCAGTCGCTGTCCACTTCCTTGCAGTTGTCTGAGTATCCCTGGCAATAGACTCCTGCTGAGTAAGACCTCTATACTTATGCTCTATGCTGTCTTAGTCACCTGACAGCTGGTCTACTCGCTCAGGCTGCCCTGCCTGGTATTGGTGAGGCCGGTAGAACCTTGACGATATCATCCTGTAGGTTGCCTCACCCGGTATTGGCAGGGCCGGTAGAGCCTACTCTAGTACTCCTTTGGGCTGCCCTGCCCGGTATTGGTAAGGCCGGTAGAACCTTGTAATTCACCATCCTTAAGGTTGCCTTACCCGGTATTGGCAGGGCTGGTAGAGCCTACATTCAGCATTCCATGGGGGCTGCCTTGCCCAGTATTGGTAAGGCCGGTAGAACCGGTATATGTCATCTCACGGTTGCCTTACCCGGTATAGGCAAGGCCGGTAGAGCCTGTCATTAAAAATGTCACTTGAGTTGCCTTGCCCGGTATTTAGGCAAGGCCGGTAGAACCTATTATATGTTATATTACTGTTGTATTGTTATGTATGTTTACCCTACGGGGACTGCCTTTAACTTTTAATAAAGTTAAGTTATTTTACCAAACCTTAAGTCTGAGAGTCTTCAAATCCATGACACATATGGTGTAAACATAATACAAAGGGGCAGACACGATTAAATTAACAATACAAAGGGAACTGGTGAGGGGCAGACATTAGGACAAAGAACTGGGGCTTGAATACACAACTTAAAACAATGGCCAGGGGGTTGAAGCGTCTTTTTAGTGTGTTTGAATATTCCGCTTCAACCCCTGGTCAATCTGGAGCCTAGAATTGGATGGCCAATCCTGGCCAAGATCATCATGGCTGTCTCAGCCTATTGGAACCTTTGGGTGGGCAGCTGACTGACCAATCCCTGGGCCGCCTACTTTCCCCCATGTTAACTCTATGGGGGACCTTTAATTTCTTACCCAGGGCTTTGGCCAATCAGGAAGCTGCCTACTTCCCAAGAAACACAATACTCGACACTATGTCGATACTTATGGCACCGATCTGGAGAAACAACCACTGGTTGTCGGATGTATTGAAGTTCATCGACAATCCACAGGGAATACACTTCAGTCCCTTTAAACCTGTGGCCAATCCTAGAGGTGCCTACTATTCCCAGGAAAAGTCAGTGGTGTCCCTTTAACTCGGATTGGCCCATCAGGAGCCAGCTGACGTTAAAACCCTGGCTGCCTTTTGGACAGTTCTGGCTGCCATTCAGGGCTGTGTGAATTTTAGTCTTTTGAAAGAGTTGGTTCTCTATAACTCCACCAAGTTCCATGTAACGACCTACGCAGGATGGACAGGAGCGGAGGTAGACCGGTTGCAGACCAAAGGCTTTAGCAGTGAAACATGGAAAACTTTGTGTATGCGCATTTTGGCTGGTAGTTCCAATGCATAAGCCACTGGGTTAATTTTGCACATCACCCTGAAGGGACCAACGAATCGAGGAGCCAATTTATTGCATGGGACCTGGAGGTGCAAGTTATGGGAAGACAACCACACTCTATCTCAAACCTGGAAGGTTGGTGCTGGCAATCGTCTACGGTCAGCCTGCTTTTTTTATCCCTGCATAGAACCACGTAGGGTATGCTGTATCCGAACCCAAGAGGAATGGAGTGCCTGCAAATGCTCATCAAAAGCAGAAATAGCTTGTGCTCGGAAGGTCTCAGGAAGGACTGAGGGTTGGAAACCATAGTTGACCAGGAACGGGGAACTCTGAGTAGAAGAGTTAACAGCACAATTTCTGGCAAACTCCGCCCAGGGTAACAGGGTAGCCCAGTTTTCATGGTGGTCAGAGATATAGCAGCGGAGAAATTGTTCCAAGGATTGGTTCGACCTTTCTGCTGCACCACTGGATTGTGGGTGGTAAGCAGAGGAGAATGCCAATTGAATTTCCATTTGAGCACAAAAAGACTTCCAGAAGCGGGACACAAACTGTCTTCCTCTATGGGACACGATTACCTTCGGAATACCATGGAGTCAGAACACCTCCCTGGTGAACACCACCGCCAATTCCTGCGCAGATGGTAAGCCCTTAAGTGGCAGAAAGTGAGCCATCTTTGAAAATTTGTCCACAGTCATTAGTATGACAGTACAGCCCATGGAACTAGGAAGGTCGACCATAAAATCAATGGACAAGTGTGACCAGGGACGTTCCCCGTTGGCCACTGGCTGGAGCAAGCATACCGGTAGGTGTTGGGATGACTTATTTTTAGCAGACGTGGTGCAGGCTGTGGTAAAGGCAGCACAATCTGAGCGGAGGCTCGGTATCACGGTTCCCGTGATTGCCTGTCACTCTCTGCTGTGGTGTGTTCCTATTGGCAGTACCTGTTATGCCCGCCCAGTATGGCCTTCTTATACCGGGCCTTTGGCACAGGTCAGGTGCCCTTTCATGGTGTTCCAGTACCAGTGCTTCCGTTGCTGTGTTCCTGCGTTCCTGCGTACCGATTCGGCTTGTCTGACTATTCTCCTGGTTCCTGCTCCGTGTATGACCCGGCCTGACTGACGTTCCTGCTCCGTGTTTGATCTGGCTTGTCTGACAAGTGTGACCAGGGACGTTCCCCGTTGGCCACTGGCTGGAGCAAGCATACCGGTAGGTGTTGGGATGACTTATTTTTAGCAGACGTGGTGCAGGCTGTGGTAAAGGCAGCACAATCTGAGCGGAGGCTCGGTATCACGGTTCCCGTGATTGCCTGTCACTCTCTGCTGTGGTGTGTTCCTATTGGCAGTACCTGTTATGCCCGCCCAGTATGGCCTTCTTATACCGGGCCTTTGGCACAGGTCAGGTGCCCTTTCATGGTGTTCCAGTACCAGTGCTTCCGTTGCTGTGTTCCTGCGTTCCTGCGTACCGATTCGGCTTGTCTGACTATTCTCCTGGTTCCTGCTCCGTGTATGACCCGGCCTGACTGACGTTCCTGCTCCGTGTTTGATCTGGCTTGTCTGACGCTCCTGCTCCGTGTATGACCCGACCAGGCTGACGTTCCTGCTCCGTGATTAATCCGGCTTGACTGACGCTGCTGCTCCGTGTATGACCCGACCTGACCTACTCTCCTGCTTGGTTCCAGTCTCCAGTGATCCGGCTTCAGTGAGACTTGTTTATGTCGCGTAGCGACATTGTGAACTGTCAGATCTGTGCTTCTTTTGCTGACCTCCATTTACTCTTGCTGAGCCTGTTGCCTCCATTACAGAGCTTGTGCATTAACCCTTGGCGAGCCTGTGTGTCTCTGAACATTTTGCTAGGGTACTTAATAAAGATCCAACTGGGAATTCTTGGGAATTGAACAGATGAAAAAAAACTGGAGGGGAGAAGATATAATTGTAAAAATATCAAAAAAAGAAACGCAGTGGATTTATCAGTTAAAAACTTTAACTCTGAAAGGTTTAAATATTAATATTGAACTTAATTGTTTTTTGAAATAATATATTTTTTGCAGATAATGTTGATATTTTATATTGTGTGAAATATGTTTTTAACAGACTTAATGATTTATTTTTAATGTGTTTTATTTTATGTATTGACAATATGTTTGTGTACACTTGATAAACTTGGATTGATTGAATAGTTGAAACATCTGTGAACGTTGACGCTACATTGTATCCTTTAAAAGAGAGTTGTTTTTAGTAATCTATGGATTGCCCCTGAGGAAGTACTTACGTACGAAACGCGTTGGGCGTGGGTCGTGTGTGCCTGGCCATATACTTTACTTACTCGTTATTTGTTTATAATGTATCTAGTGGTGCGGGTCGCTACATAGATACTAGAACGAGTCAGTGTGTTTGGACTTGGAATAGGCACCATCAACGATCTTAGTATTGCTCATTTAATTATTTTTTTTATATGTTAGCTTCTGAATAAATTTATTTTATTTGGAAGTTTTGTAATATATGGTGGCAATTATTTACACTCTATACCATTATAATGTGTGTATAGAGAGTGAGCCATTTGATTGATGAGAATTGCTGGGAGACGGAGGTGTGTCCATTGAGGATTTAACTTGGAGCAGTGAACGATTACGTGAGTGGATACTTTGTTTAATATATTGATGTCACTTTATCATATTGAAGATCTTTTCCTATACATTATTCCATATTGAGAGATATTGCTCAATAAATGGGAGGATTCTGGAGGACTCCGAGGAGGTGACTATATTATTGACAGCCCAGGCGATATTTTATGAATCATCTGGAGACAAGAACTGTAGTTCATTTTGTGATCCACTGAGTTGGACGTGGGAGTCTTCAACTGTAAGTGGATATTTTGATTTTCTTTCATATGTTGCTGTTGGTGTCTGACTGGTGGTTTTCTCTCTTTCTTCTTACCATATTGATGATGGAGTGAAATACGTAACAGGAATACTACAATCAATTTGTGAAGACCTTTTCTTTTAAAGAACATTCCCTATCTTATTAGATTTTCACAGTGATAATCAAGAGATCGCCTGAATATATACGTTTGTATAAATTGCCCCTTCTTTTATCCTGACCAAATTGTAAGCCGCCCGTAAATCCAGTCTAGTATATACTTTAGAACCTTTGAGGCGGTCAAACAGTTCAGTAATCAGTGGTATAGGATAAGCATTTTTTACCATCAACTTGTTTAAGCCCCGAAAATCGATACATGGGTGCAACTCTCCGTCTTTCTTTTTGACAAAAAAAAAAAATCCCGAACCCGCAGGGGATGAGAATTTCCGAATGATACCCCTATCAAGGGAATCTGCAACATACTCCTCCATGACCTTGTTCTCCTCCACAGATAGAGGGTATATACAGCTCCGCGGAGGGGTAGTACCAGGTAGTAACTCAATCGTACAATCGTAAGGTCTATGAGTATGAAGTACAAAACATTATTGATTCCCGCAGAGGTAGAGGAGGGGTGCATTGGAAAGGTTATGGTCCTGAGGATCGTTCCTGGGTAGACAGTAAGGACCTTCATGCACCCAAGTTACTACGAATATTTCAGGCCAAATACCCTCAGAAGCCTAGACCCTACTCTGGGAGAGGGGGACTTTGAAAGGGGGGTACTATCACGGTGCCCGTGATTGGTGCTGTTCAGTGTCAGTCACTTGCTGATATCATGATTGGCTGTCTGTGATTAGCTCTCCTCTCACAGCCTTTTTAAACCCAGGCTGAGCACTTCCAGGTTGCCCTTTCGTGGTGTTTCTGACTCCACTCTGCCTGACCTGCTTGTCAGGCTTCTGGGCCTGTTCCTGCTGTTCCTGCTGTACTTGCTGATCCTGTGTTCCAGTGTTCCAGTGTTCCTGTATGCTAGTGTCCCTGTGTTCCAGAGTTCCAGTGATCCTGTGTTCCAGCACCTCGCGGGTTAATCTTACTGAGTTCCAATGTTCCTGTGTTCCAGCACCTCGCGGGTTAATCTTACTGTGTTCCTGAATCTCCGGCTCCAGCCGTCTATCACGGTGCCCGTGATTGGCTGCAGTTACTTGTCTGTCACCAGTAGGGGGCTTCTATTGGCTGTCTGCAGATAGCCCGCCTCTTATTGACTATTTAAACCTGGATTGGGCACCCTTTGAGTGCCCTTTCGTGTTGTTTCTGACCTTCTTGCTATCACTATGCTAGTGATAGCTGGGCCTCTGTTCCAGTGTTCCTGAGTTCCTGATCTCATGTGTTCCTGAGTTCCTGTTCTCATGTGTTCCTGAGTTCCTGTTCTCTACTGTTCCAGTGTTTCCTGCATGCTGAAGTACTTCCAGTCCTGGTTCCGGCCTAGTCTCTGGTGTTGCAGTTCCTGCTGAACTTCTCTGCTGTTTTCTGACCTGACTGATCGTTGCTGGTTCCTGTCATCTCATCACCTGTCTTCAGTATCCTGGCGACCTTCTGCCTGGTCGCGTTGGTGACATTGCTACAATTCCGTGTTGGTCCCAGCGTGCGGACGCTGGTTTGCTCCCAAGCCTTGCGGCTATACAAACTCGCTTGTTACACCAGTGTGCGGTCACTGGTTTGCTCCAAAGCCTATCAGCTATACAAATCCGTGTTGGTCCCAGCGTGCGGACGCTGGTTTGCTCCTAAGCCTTGCGGCTATACAAACTCGCTTGTTACACCAGTGTGCGGTCACTGGTTTGCTCCAAAGCCTATCAGCTATACAAATCTGTGTTGGTCCCAGCGTGCGGACGCTGGTTTGCTCCTAAGCCTTGCGGCTATACAAACTCACTTGTTACACCAGTGTGCGGTCACTGGTTTGCTCCAAAGCCTTTCAGCTATACAAATCTGTGTTGGTCCCAGCGTGCGGACGCTGGTTTGCTCCTAGCCTTGCGGCTATACAAACTCACTTGTTACACCAGTGTGCGGTCACTGGTTTGCTCCAAAGCCTTTCAGCTATACAAATCTGTGTTGGTCCCAGCGTGCGGACGCTGGTTTGCTCCTAAGCCTTGCGGCTATACAAACTCGCTTGTTACACCAGTGTGCGGTCACTGGTTTGCTCCTAAGCCTATCAGCTATACTAATCTGTGTTGGTCCCAGCGTGCGGACGCTGGTTTGCTCCTAAGCCTTGCGGCTATACTACTCGCTTGTTACTCCAGTGTGCGGTCACTGGTTTGCTCGCTAGCCTAACGGCTATACTATTCAGTGTTGTTTCCAGCGTGCGGACGCTGGTTTGCTCCAAAGCCTTGCTGCTTAACGATTCTGCTAATTTGCCAGTTCCATCTGACTGCTGCTATTATCTCTGGGCTGCCCTGCCCGGTATTGGTAAGGCCGGTAGAACCTTTTGCCACATTCCATCTGAGGTTGCCTTACCCGGTATTGGCAGGGCCGGTAGAGCCTACATTGTGTATCTATTGAGGCTGCCTTGCCCGGTAATTTGGTAAGGCCGGTAAACCGTTATGCTATTCCATCTGCAGGTTGCCTTACCCGGTATTGGCAAGGCCGGTAGAGCCTAAAGACTGTCCTGTCCGGTATATTGACAGGACCGGTAGAGTCTGCCTTCTGTCTGTGCTATAATCTGTAAATATATATTATGTATGTTATTGCCATCCTAAGTTATCATTTATTATTTCAATAAAATTGATTTTTTTTTTACCTAAAACTTGTGTCTGAGAGTCATAATAAACCGTGACAGTACGAAAGGGCCATGACCTCAGACAGCAAGGGTGAAGGTAACGCACAGAATATCCATTGGAGGATGGATGTGCTCGAGCAACGTTTGGATCAGTTGGCAGTTGCAATTCAAATGATCCTTGAACGCACGGTACCTGCTGCCCAATCTAGCTCTAGCCCGGTGGTCTCGCCAAGTCAGACACCGGAAAGTGATACCAGACCCCTAGGGGGTACTGTTAAAGGGTTAACGGCTTCTGCACCCTTGCCGCTAAGATATGATGGTGACCCTAGTCTCTGCAGAGGGTTCATCAATCAACTCGAAATCTTTATGGAATTGACGGCACACGCATTTCCCAATGATCGTAGTAAAGTGGGGTTCACGATATCACTGCTCACTGGCAGAGCATTGGCTTGGGCTAACCCCTTGTGGGAGAATGCTAAACCTTGTACTAAGAACTTTAGTGAATTTGTGCGTTCCTTTCGAAGAGTGTTTGAGCCTCCTGGTAGAACCACCTCTGCTGCCAAACGCCTTATGGAGATACAACAGGGCAGGCGTACAGTGGGCGACTATGCCATCGAATTCCGCACATTGGCAGCAGAGGTAGGTTGGAATAACGAGGCATTATTGGCAGCCTTCTCTCAAGGCCTGAATGACCACATTAAAGACGAAATCGCTGCTAAAGATCTACCTATTGATCTAGATGATTACATTGAGTATGTTATGATAATTGACTCCAGAATACGTGAGAGATCAATTGCCAGAGATCGTAAGTTACGGTCAAAAAATAATGAGCCTAGTAGCATGTTTTGCCCACCCATCCCTCCCTTGGCATTGAAGTCTAGTGAACCAGTACGGGAAACAAGTGAACCTATGGAAATAGGCTTCACTAGACTATCCAAGGCAGAGAGACTATATCGCAAAAAACAAGGGTTATGTTTATACTGCGGTAAAAAAGGGCACTTGCTAAATTCCTGTCCGCTACGTCCGGGAAACGCACACACCTAGGGTATCTTGGGGGACAGGCCCTAGGTGGTGTACAATCGTCCCCAGTGTCGGGCATAATGAAACCCACCATACAGGTGGTATTGTCTTGGGCACAACGCTCTGTGGAGGTTTTGGCCTTGGTTGACTCCGGTGCAGCAGGGTATTTTATGGATAATACCTTTGCTGAATTGCACGGAGTTCCACGCATTGAAAGAGAAAAACCCTTGACTATTGAAGCGATTGATGGTAGACCCTTAGAACCGCCTCAGGTTATATTTGAAACTATGCCATTGTCTATGACTATTGGGGCACTTCACAGAGAAGAGCAGCAGTTTCAACTGATTAATTCCCCGCACCATGCGGTGATATTGGGATTTCCGTGGTTACAGTTACATAACCCACAATTCGATTGGAAAAAGTGTGAAATTGCTGCTTGGTCCCAGTTTTGTATGGACAAGTGCGTCATCCAGCCTATTAAGGTCATGTGCACCTCCTCTGCTATGCCGGATGTGTACCAACAGTTTGGCGATGTTTTTAGCAAAGGAGAGGCTAGTATGCTACCCCAGCATAGACCTTATGATTGTTGCATTGAATTGCAGCCTGGTGCAGTACCTCCGAAAGGACGCACTTATCCATTATCTTGTGATGAAAATAAGGCTATGGAGGATTACATTTCTGATGCCCTTGCTAGAGGGATCATACGTAAATCTACCTCTCCAGCTGGGGCTGGGTTCTTTTTTGTAAAAAAGAAAAATGGCGAATTAAGACCATGCATTGACTACCGGGGCTTGAATAAACTAATGGCAAAAAACGCATACCCAATACCACTCATCACCGAGCTTTTTGACAGGCTTAAGGGCACTTCGATATTTACCAAGTTGGACCTACGGGCCGCTTACAATCTGGTTCGCATTCGAGCAGGTGATGAGTGGAAAACTGCCTTTAATACTCGAGCTGGGCACTACGAGTATCTAGTAATGCCTTTTGGGCTGTGTAATGCACCCGCAGTTTTCCAGGAACTGATAAATGATGTTCTGAGAGATATGTTACAGACATGTGTTGTGGTGTACCTCGACGATATACTGATTTACTCCCAAAACATGGCACAGCACATCAAAGATGTATCCGCAGTATTGCTACGACTCCGTGAGAACAAATTATTTTGTAAAATGGAAAAATGTGTGTTTCATAGAACCAGTGTGCCATTCTTGGGGTTCATAATTGGCAATGATGGCATTGCCATGGACAAAGAAAAGTTGTCAGCTGTCCTACAATGGCCAAAACCCAAGGGTCTTAAAGCCATACAGCGTTTCCTGGGTTTCGCTAATTATTATAGGAGGTTTATTAAGAACTTTTCTTCCATTGTCAAACCTCTGTCCGATCTTACGCACAAGGGTGCTAATCCTTCTTGTTGGCCGGTATCTGCTGAGAAAGCCTTTGAGAATTTGAAGCTGGCATTTGCTGCGGCTCCTGTGTTATCCCACCCCAATCCTTTACTTCCATTTACGTTAGAGGTTGATGCCTCAGATATTGGGGTCGGGGCAGTACTTTCGCAGCGACACGAGAAAGGTGGAACTCTCAGACCTTGTGGGTTTTTCTCTAAAAAGTTGACTGTCACTCAAAGCCACTATGAGATAGGTGACAGAGAATTATTGGCCATTATCCTTGCTCTTAAGGAATGGCGTCATTTGCTTGAAGGTACTAAGAATCCTGTCTTAATCCTAACAGATCATAAGAATCTGACCTATCTCTCGGAGGCCAAGAGATTGTCCTCTCGTCAGGCCAGGTGGGCACTGTTCCTGTCTCGATTTAATTTCATTGTATCATATTTACCAGGGTCAAAAAATATCAGGGCTGATGCACTGTCAAGACAATTTGAGGCCGACAGTGACAGAGTGGAAGCACCAGCTCCTATCATTCAACCTGATAGAATCCTGGCTACTATACGCACGAGTATCACTTCTCCTCTAGGGGAGGAGATCCTGGCCTCTCAGGGGTCCGCTCCCCATGAAACCCCAGTGGGCAAATGTTTTGTCGCTGAATCATTTCGTACTAGGCTGCTCGAAACCTACCATTCCACTAAGGCTGCGGGACATATTGGTAGAGACCAATTGTTATGGTCCCTTTCTCAGTTATTTTGGTGGCCTTCCATGAGAAACGATTGTGCCGAATTTACGAATGCCTGTGCCACCTGCGCCCGCGCTAAGACCCCGAGACATCTCCCTGTGGGCTTGCTTCAACCGGTGCCTAATGGCGAACGCCCCTGGTCTCATGTTTCCATTGATTTTATGGGAGAGTTGCCTATGTCGAAGGGGTACTCCTTTATATTCATGGTGGTGGACAGGTTTTCTAAAATGGCTCATTTCGTGCCCCTCCGTGGTCTTCCTTCAGCGAAGGAATTGGCAATGGTGTTCGCCAGAGAAGTATTCCGGTTGCATGGAGTGCCTAGGGTACTGGTGTCTGACAGGGGGAGCCAGTTTGTGTCTAGATTTTGGAGGGCATTTTGCCAACAGATGGGCATACAGCTGTCCTTCTCCTCTGCCTACCATCCCCAGACCAATGGAGCCGCTGAACGAGCTAATCAGGGCTTGGAACAATTTCTCCGTTGTTTCGTTACTGACCATCATGATAATTGGTCCGACTTGTTGCCTTGGGCAGAGTTCGCCAGGAACTGTGCGGTCATTTCTTCATCTGGGAGCTCTCCGTTTCTGATTAATTATGGGTTCCAGCCCTGTTTGCTTCCAGACTCATTTCAGACGCAACAGATTCCAGCTCTGGATGAGCATATCGAGCAACTCCGTTCCACATGGGCACAAGTTCAGAGGGCACTTGGTCAGTCATTTCAGCGTCATCAGCGCCATGCTAATCGCAGAAGGCTTCCAGCGGTTTCCTTTCAGGTTGGGGATAGAGTATGGCTTTCCTCCAGAAATCTCAAGCTGCAGGTTCCGTCTAATAAGTTGGCTCCTCGGTTTATTGGTCCATACAGAGTTATTCGCAAAATTAACCCTGTCTCCTATGCACTAGACCTACCTGCATCCATGCGTATCCATAATGTGTTCCACGTGTCCCTTCTTAAGCCTCTGGTTTGCAATCGCTATACTACCACACCTGTGGTGCCAGGACCTGTTGAGGTTGAGGGCCAGGAGGAGTACGAGGTTCAGAGCATTATTGATTCCCGTAGGCTTAGAGGAAGGGTACAGTACCTGGTACATTGGAAAGGGTATGGTCCTGAGGATCGATCATGGGTGGATAGTACGGACCTTCATGCACCTAGGTTAACTAGGGCCTTTCATGCCAATTACCCGCAGAAACCTAAACCCTATTCTAGGAGAGGGGGTCTTTGAAAGGGGGGTACTATCACGGTGCCCGTGATTGGCTGCAGTTACTTGTCTGTCACCAGTAGGGGGCTTCTATTGGCTGTCTGCAGATAGCCCGCCTCTTATTGACTATTTAAACCTGGATTGGGCACCCTTTGAGTGCCCTTTCGTGTTGTTTCTGAACCTTCTTGCTATCACTATGCTAGTGATAGCTGGGCCTCTGTTCCAGTGTTCCTGAGTTCCTGATCTCATGTGTTCCTGAGTTCCTGTTCTCTACTGTTCCATTGTTTCCTGCATGCTGAAGTACTTCCAGTCCTGGTTCCGGCCTAGTCTCTGGTGTTGCAGTTCCTGCTGAACTTCTCTGCTGTTTTCTGACCTGACTGATCGTTGCTGGTTCCTGTCATCTCATCACCTGTCTTCAGTATCCTGGCGACCTTCTGCCTGGTCGCGTTGGTGACATTGCTACAATTCCGTGTTGGTCCCAGCGTGCGGACGCTGGTTTGCTCCCAAGCCTTGCGGCTATACAGACTCGCTTGTTACACCAGTGTGCGGTCACTGGTTTGCTCCAAAGCCTATCAGCTATACAAATCCGTGTTGGTCCCAGCGTGCGGACGCTGGTTTGCTCCTAAGCCTTGCGGCTATACAAACTCGCTTGTTACACCAGTGTGCGGTCACTGGTTTGCTCCAAAGCCTATCAGCTATACAAATCTGTGTTGGTCCCAGCGTGCGGACGCTGGTTTGCTCCTAAGCCTTGCGGCTATACAAACTCACTTGTTACACCAGTGTGCGGTCACTGGTTTGCTCCAAAGCCTTTCAGTTATACAAATCTGTGTTGGTCCCAGCGTGCGGACGCTGGTTTGCTCCTAGCCTTGCGGCTATACAAACTCACTTGTTACACCAGTGTGCGGTCACTGGTTTGCTCCAAAGCCTTTCAGCTATACAAATCTGTGTTGGTCCCAGCGTGCGGACGCTGGTTTGCTCCTAAGCCTTGCGGCTATACAAACTCGCTTGTTACACCAGTGTGCGGACGCTGGTTTGCTCCTAAGCCTTGCGGCTATACTACTCGCTTGTTACTCCAGTGTGCGGTCACTGGTTTGCTCGCTAGCCTAACGGCTATACTATTCAGTGTTGTTTCCAGCGTGCGGACGCTGGTTTGCTCCAAAGCCTTGCTGCTTAACGATTCTGCTAATTTGCCAGTTCCATCTGACTGCTGCTATTATCTCTGGGCTGCCCTGCCCGGTATTGGTAAGGCCGGTAGAACCTTTTGCCACATTCCATCTGAGGTTGCCTTACCCGGTATTGGCAGGGCCGGTAGAGCCTACATTGTGTATCTATTGAGGCTGCCTTGCCCGGTAATTTGGTAAGGCCGGTAAACCGTTATGCTATTCCATCTGCAGGTTGCCTTACCCGGTATTGGCAAGGCCGGTAGAGCCTAAAGACTGTCCTGTCCGGTATATTGACAGGACCGGTAGAGTCTGCCTTCTGTCTGTGCTATAATCTGTAAATATATATTATGTATGTTATTGCCATCCTAAGTTATCATTTATTATTTCAATAAAATTGATTTTTTTTTTACCTAAAACTTGTGTCTGAGAGTCATAATAAACCGTGACACCGTCGCTCTGGCAACATTGTTCTTCTCGCTACTGATCATACTTTGTTGGTTTACTCCACTAAACCTGGTTGCGATATACATTGTTGGTCTCAGCGTGCGGACTCTGGTTTACTCCACTAAACCTGGTTGCAATATACATTATTGGCTCCAGCGTGCGGACACTGGTTTACTCCACTAAACCTGGTTGCGATATACGTTGTTGGTCCCAGCGTGCGGATGCTGGTTTACTCCACTAAACCTGGTTGCAATATACATTGTTGGTCTCAGTGTGCGGACGCTGATTTACTCCACTAAACCTGGTTGCAATATACATTGTTGGTCTCAGCGTGCGGACGCTGGGTTACTCCACTAACCTGGTGGCGATATACATTGTTGGTCCCAGCGTGTGGACGCTGGTTTACTCCACTAAGCCTGGTTGCGATATACATTGTTGGTCCCAGCGTGCGGACGCTGGTTTACTCCACTAAACCTGGTTGCTATATATATTGATGGTCCCAGCGTGCGGACGCTGGTTTACTCCACTAAACTTGGTTGCGATATACGTTGTTGGTCCCAGCGTGCGGACGCTGGTTTACTCCACTAAACCTGGTTGCGATATACATTGTTGGTTCCAGCGTGCGGTCGCTTGTTTGCTCCATTAAAACTGGTGGCGCTATTACCATTAGTCCCAACGTGCGGATGTTGGTTTGCTCCTGAACATCCAGTACTGTGGTCAGTCGCTGTCCACTTCCTTGCAGTTGTCTGAGTATCCCTGGCAATAGACTCCTGCTGAGTAAGACCTCTATACTTATGCTCTATGCTGTCTTAGTCACCTGACAGCTGGTCTACTCGCTCAGGCTGCCCTGCCCGGTATTGGTGAGGCCGGTAGAACCTTGATGATACCATCCTGTAGGTTGCCTCACCCGGTATTGGCAGGGCCGGTAGAGCCTACTCTAGTACTCCTTTGGGCTGCCCTGCCCGGTATTGGTAAGGCCGATAGAACCTTGTAATTCACCATCTTTAAGGTTGCCTTACCCGGTATTGGCAGGGCTGGTAGAGCCTACATTCAGCATTCCATGGGGGCTGCCTTGCCCAGTATTGGTAAGGCTGGTAGAACCGGTATATGTCATCTCACGGTTGCCTTACCCGGTATAGGCAAGGCCAGTAGAGCCTGTCATTAAAACTGTCACTTGGGTTGCCTTGCCCGGTATTTAGGCAAGGCCGGTAGAACCTATTATATGTTATATTACTGTTGTATTGTTATGTATGTTTACCCTACGGGGACTGCCTTTAACTTTTAATAAAGTTAAGTTATTTTACCAAACCTTAAGTCTGAGAGTCTTCAAATCCATGACACATATGGTGTAAACATAATACAAAGGGGCAGACACGATTAAATTAACAATACAAAGGGAACTGGTGAGGGGCAGACATTAGGACAAAGAACTGGGGCTTGAATACACAACTTAAAACAATGGCCAGGGGGTTGAAGCGTCTTTTTAGTGTGTTTGAATATTCCGCTTCAACCCCTGGTCAATCTGGAGCCTAGAATTGGATGGCCAATCCTGGCCAAGATCATCATGGCTGTCTCAGCCTATTGGAACCTTTGGGTGGGCAGCTGACCGACCAATCCCTGGGCCGCCTACTTTCCCCCATGTTAACTCTATGGGGGACCTTTAATTTCTTACCCAGGGCTTTGGCCAATCAGGAAGCTGCCTACTTCCCAAGAAACACAATACTCGACACTATGTCGATACTTATGGCACCGATCTGGAGAAACAACCACTGGTTGTCGGATGTATTGAAGTTCATCGACAATCCACAGGGAATACACTTCAGTCCCTTTAAACCTGTGGCCAATCCTAGAGGTGCCTACTATTCCCAGGAAAAGTCAGTGGTGTCCCTTTAACTCGGATTGGCCCATCAGGAGCCAGCTGACGTTAAAACCCTGGCTGCCTTTTGGACAGTTCTGGCTGCCATTCAGGGCTGTGTGAATTTTAGTCTTTTGAAAGAGTTGGTTCTCTATAACTCCACCAAGTTCCATGTAACGACCTACGCAGGATGGACAGGAGCGGAGGTAGACCGGTTGCAGACCAAAGGCTTTAGCAGTGAAACATGGAAAACATTGTGTATGCGCATTTTGGCTGGTAGTTCCAATGCATAAGCCACTGGGTTAATTCTGCACATCACCCTGAAGGGACCAACGAATCGAGGAGCCAATTTATTGCATGGGACCTGGAGGTGCAAGTTATGGGAAGACAACCACACTCTATCTCAAACCTGGAAGGTTGGTGCTGGCAATCGTCTACAGTCAGCCTGCTTTTTTTATCCCTGCATAGAACCACGTAGGGTATGCTGTATCCGAACCCAAGAGGAATGGAGTGCCTGCAAATGCTCATCAAAAGCAGAAATAGCTTGTGCTCGGAAGGTCTCAGGAAGGACTGAGGGTTGGAAACCATAGTTGACCAGGAACGGGGAACTCTGAGTAGAAGAGTTAACAGCACAATTTCTGGCAAACTCCGCCCAGGGTAACAGGGTAGCCCAGTTTTTATGGTGGTCAGAGATATAGCAGCGGAGAAATTGTTCCAAGGATTGGTTCGACCTTTCTGCTGCACCACTGGATTGTGGGTGGTAAGCAGAGGAGAATGCCAATTGAATTTCCATTTGAGCACAAAAAGACTTCCAGAAGCGGGACACAACCTGTCTTCCTCTATGGGACACGATTACATTCGGAATACCATGGAGTCAGAACACCTCCCTGGTGAATACCACCGCCAATTCCTGCGCAGATGGTAAGCCCTTAAGTGGCAGAAAGTGAGCCATCTTTGAAAATTTGTCCACAATCATTAGTATGACAGTACAGCCCATGGAACTAGGAAGGTCGACCATAAAATCAATGGACAAGTGTGACCAGGGATGTTCCCCGTTGGCCACTGGCTGGAGCAAGCATACCGGTAGGTGTTGGGATGACTTATTTTTAGCAGACGTGGTGCAGGCTGTGGTAAAGGCAGCACAATCTGAGAGGAGGCTCGGTATCACGGTTCCCGTGATTGCCTGTCACTCTCTGCTGTGGTGTGTTCCTATTGGCAGTACCTGTTATGCCCGCCCAGTATGGCCTTCTTATACCGGGCCTTTGGCACAGGTCAGGTGCCCTTTCATGGTGTTCCAGTACCAGTGCTTCCGTTGCTGTGTTCCTGCGTTCCTGCGTACCGATTCGGCTTGTCTGACTATTCTCCTGGTTCCTGCTCCGTGTATGACCCGGCCTGACTGACGTTCCTGCTCCGTGTTTGATCTGGCTTGTCTGACGCTCCTGCTCCGTGTATGACCCGACCAGGCTGACGTTCCTGCTCCGTGATTGATCCGGCTTGACTGACGCTGCTGCTCCGTGTATGACCCGACCTGACCTACTCTCCTGCTTGGTTCCAGTCTCCAGTGATCCGGCTTCAGTGAGACTTGTTTATGTCGCGTAGCGACATTGTGAACTGTCAGATCTGTGCTTCTTTTGCTGACCTCCATTTACTCTTGCTGAGACTGTTGCCTCCATTACAGAGCTTGTGCATTAACCCTTGGCGAGCCTGTGTGTCTCTGAACATTTTGCTAGGGTACATAATAAAGATCCAACTGGGAATTCTTGGGAATTGAACAGATGAAAAAAAACTGGAGGGGAGAAGATATAATTGTAAAAATATCAAAAAAAGAAATGTAGTGGATTTATCAGTTAAAAACTTTAACTCCGAAAGGTTTAAATATTAATATTGAACTTAATTGTTTTTTGAAATAATATATTTTTTGCAGATAATGTTGATATTTTATATTGTGTGAAATATGTTTTTAACAGACTTAATGATTTATTTTTAATGTGTTTTATTTTATGTATTGACAATATGTTTGTGTACACTTGATAAACTTGGATTGATTGAATAGTTGAAACGTCTGTGAACGTTGACGCTACATTGTATCCTTTAAAAGAGAGTTGTTTTTAGTAATCTATGGATTGCCCCTGAGGAAGTACTTATGTACGAAACGCGTTGGGCGTGGGTCGTGTGTGCCTGGCCATATACTTTACTTACTCGTTATTTGTTTATAATGTATCTAGTGGTGCGGGTCGCTACATAGATACTAGAATGAGTCAGTGTGTTTGGACTTGGAATAGGCACCATCAACGATCTTAGTATTGCTCATTTAATTATTTTTTTTTATATATTAGCTTCTGAATAAATTTATTTTATTTGGAAGTTTTGTAATATATGGTGGCAATTATTTACACTCTATACCATTATAATGTGTGTATAGAGAGTGAGCCATTTGATTGATGAGAATTGCTGGGAGACGGAGGTGTGTCCATTGAGGATTTAACTTGGAGCAGTGAACGATTACGTGAGTGGATACTTTGTTTAATATATTGATGTCACTTTATCATATTGAAGATCTTTTCCTATACATTATTCCATATTGAGAGATATTGCTCAATAAATGGGAGGATTCTGGAGGACTCCGAGGAGGTGACTATATTATTGACAGCCCAGGCGATATTTTATGAATCATCTGGAGACAAGAACTGTAGTTCATTTTGTGATCCACTGAGTTGGACGTGGGAGTCTTCAACTGTAAGTGGATATTTTGATTTTCTTTCATATGTTGCTGTTGGTGTCTGACTGGTGGTTTTCTCTCTTTCTTCTTACCATATTGATGATGGAGTGAAATACGTAACAGGAATACTACAATCAATTTGTGAAGACCTTTTCTTTTAAAGAACATTCCCTATCTTATTAGATTTTCACAGTGATAATCAAGAGATCGCCTGAATATATACGTTTGTATAAATTGCCCCTTCTTTTATCCTGACCAAATTGTAAGCCGCCCGCAAATCCAGTCTAGTATATACTTTAGAACCTTTGAGGCGGTCAAACAGTTCAGTAATCAATGGTATAGGGTAAGCATTTTTTACCATCAACTTGTTTAAGCCCCGAAAATCGATACATGGGTGCAACTCTCCGTCTTTCTTTTTGACAAAAAAAAAAATCCCGAACCCGCAGGGGATGAGAATTTCCGAATGATACCCCTATCAAGGGAATCTGCAACATACTCCTCCATGACCTTGTTCTCCTCCACAGATAGAGGGTATATACAGCTCCGCGGAGGGGTAGTACCAGGTAGTAACTCAATCGTACAATCGTAAGGTCTATGAGTATGAAGTACAAAACATTATTGATTCCCGCAGAGGTAGAGGAGGGGTGCATTGGAAAGGTTATGGTCCTGAGGATCGTTCCTGGGTAGACAGTAAGGACCTTCATGCACCCAAGTTACTACGAATATTTCAGGCCAAATACCCTCAGAAGCCTAGACCCTACTCTGGGAGAGGGGGACTTTGAAAGGGGGGTACTATCACGGTGCCCGTGATTGGTGCTGTTCAGTGTCAGTCACTTGCTGATATCATGATTGGCTGTCTGTGATTAGCTCTCCTCCCACAGACTTTTTAAACCCAGGCTGAGCACTTCCAGGTTGCCCTTTCGTGGTGTTTCTGACTCCACTCTGCCTGACCTGCTTGTCAGGCTTCGGGGCCTGTTCCTGCTGTTCCTGCTGTACTTGCTGATCCTGTGTTCCAGTGTTCCAGTGTTCCTGTTTGCTAGTGTCCCTGTGTTCCAGAGTTCCAGTGTTCCTGTGTTCCAGCACCTCGCGGGTTAATCTTACTGAGTTCCAGTGTTCCTGTGTTCCAGCACCTCGCGGATTAATCTTACTGTGTTCCTGAATCTCCGGCTCCAGCCGTCGCTCTGGCAACATTGTTCTTCTCGCTGCTGATCATACTTTGTTGGTTTACTCCACTAAACCTGGTTGCAATATACATTGTTGGTCTCAGCGTGCGGACGCTGATTTACTCCACTAAACCTGGTTGCAATATACATTGTTGGTCTCAGCGTGCGGACGCTGGGTTACTCCACTAACCTGGTGGCGATATACATTGTTGGTCCCAGCGTGTGGACGCTGGTTTACTCCACTAAGCCTGGTTGCGATATACATTGTTGGTCCCAGCGTGCGGACGCTGGTTTACTCCACTAAACCTGGTTGCTATATACATTGTTGGTCCCAGCGTGTGGACGCTGGTTTACTCCACTAAGCCTGGTTGCGATATACATTGTTGGTCCTAGCGTGCGGACGCTGGTTTACTCCACTAAACCTGGTTGCTATATACATTGATGGTCCCAGCGTGCGGACGCTGGTTTACTCCACTAAACTTGGTTGCGATATACGTTGTTGGTCCCAACGTGCGGACGTTGGTTTGCTCCTGAACATCCAGTACTGTGGTCAGTCGCTGTCCACTTCCTTGCAGTTGTCTGAGTATCCCTGGCAATAGACTTCTGCTGAGTAAGACCTCTATACTTATGCTCTATGCTGTCTTAGTCACCTGACAGCTGGTCTACTCGCTCAGGCTGCCCTGCCCGGTATTGGTGAGGCCGGTAGAACCTTAACGATACCATCCTGTAGGTTGCCTCACCCAGTATTGGCAGGGCCGGTAGAGCCTACTCTAGTACTCCTTTGGGCTGCCCTGCCCGGTATTGGTAAGGCCGATAGAACCTTGTAATTCACCATCTTTAAGGTTGCCTTACCCGGTATTGGCAGGGCTGGTAGAGCCTACATTCAGCATTCCATGGGGGCTGCCTTGCCCAGTATTGGTAAGGCCGGTAGAACCGGTATATGTCATCTCACGGTTGTCTTACCCGGTATAGGCAAGGCCGGTAGAGCCTGTCATTAAAACTGTCACTTGGGTTGCCTTGCCCGGTATTTAGGCAAGGCCGGTAGAACCTATTATATGTTATATTACTGTTGTATTGTTATGTATGTTTACCCTACGGGGACTGCCTTTAACTTTTAATAAAGTTAAGTTATTTTACCAAACCTTAAGTCTGAGAGTCTTCAAATCCATGACACATATGGTGTAAACATAATACAAAGGGGCAGACACGATTAAATTAACAATACAAAGGGAACTGGTGAGGGGCAGACATTAGGACAAAGAACTGGGGCTTGAATACACAACTTAAAACAATGGCCAGGGGGTTGAAGCGTCTTTTTAGTGTGTTTGAATATTCCGCTTCAACCCCTGGTCAATTTGGAGCCTAGAATTGGATGGCCAATCCTGGCCAAGATCATCATGGCTGTCTCAGCCTATTGGAACCTTTGGGTGGGCAGCTGACCGACCAATCCCTGGGCCGCCTACTTTCCCCCATGTTAACTCTATGGGGGACCTTTAATTTTTTACCCAGGGCTTTGGCCAATCAGGAAGCTGCCCACTTCCCAAGAAACACAATACTCGACACTATGTCGATACTTATGGCACCGATCTGGAGAAACAACCACTGGTTGTCAGATGTATTGAAGTTCATCGACAATCCACAAGGAATACACTTCAGTCCCTTTAAACCTGTGGCCAATCCTAGAGGTGCCTACTATTCCCAGGAAAAGTCAGTGGTGTCCCTTTAACTCGGATTGGCCCATCAGGAGCCAGCTGACGTTAAAACCCTGGCTGCCTTTTGGACAGTTCTGGCTGCCATTCAGGGCTGTGTGAATTTTAGTCTTTTGAAAGAGTTGGTTCTCTATAACTCCACCAAGTTCCATGTAACGACCTACGCAGGATGGACAGGAGCGGAGGTAGACCGGTTGCAGACCAAAGGCTTTAGCAGTGAAACATGGAAAACTTTGTGTATGCGCATTTTGGCTGGTAGTTCCAATGCATAAGCCACTGGGTTAATTTTTCACATCACCCTGAAGGGACCAACGAATCGAGGAGCCAGTTTATTGCATGGGACCTGGAGGTGCAAGTTATGGGAAGACAACCACACTCTATCTCAAACCTGGAAGGTTGGTGCTGGCAATCGTCTACGGTCAGCCTGCTTTTTTTATCCCTGCATAGAACCACGTAGGGTATGCTGTATCCGAACCCAAGAGGAATGGAGTGCCTGCAAATGCTCATCAAAAGCAGAAATAGCTTGTGCTCGGAAGGTCTCAGGAAGGACTGAGGGTTGGAAACCATAGTTGACCAGGAACGGGGAACTCTGAGTAGAAGAGTTAACAGCACAATTTCTGGCAAACTCCGCCCAGGGTAACAGGGTAGCCCAGTTTTCAAGGTGGTCAGAGATATAGCAGCGGAGAAATTGTTCCAAGGATTGGTTCGACCTTTCTGCTGCACCACTGGATTGTGGGTGGTAAGCAGAGGAGAATGCCAATTGAATTTCCATTTGAGCACAAAAAGACTTCCAGAAGCGGGACACAAACTGTCTTCCTCTATGGGACACGATTACCTTCGGAATACCATGGAGTCAGAACACCTCCCTGGTGAATACCACCGCCAATTCCTGCGCAGATGGTAAGCCCTTAAGTGGCAGAAAGTGAGCCATCTTTGAAAATTTGTCCACAATCATTAGTATGACAGTACAGCCCATGGAACTAGGAAGGTCGACCATAAAATCAATGGACAAGTGTGACCAGGGACGTTCCCCGTTGGCCACTGGCTGGAGCAAGCATACCGGTAGGTGTTGGGATGACTTATTTTTAGCAGACGTGGTGCAGGCTGTGGTAAAGGCAGCACAATCTGAGCGGAGGCTCGGTATCACGGTTCCCGTGATTGCGTGTCACTCTCTGTTGTGGTGTGTTCCTATTGGCAGTACCTGTTATGCCCGCCCAGTATGGCCTTCTTATACCGGGCCTTTGGCACAGGTCAGGTGCCCTTTCATGGTGTTCCAGTACCAGTGCTTCCGTTGCTGTGTTCCTGCGTTCCTGCGTACCGATTCGGCTTGTCTGACTATTCTCCTGGTTCCTGCTCCGTGTATGACCCGGCCTGACTGACGTCCCTGCTCCGTGTTTGATCTGGCTTGTCTGACGCTCCTGCTCCGTGTATGACCCGACCAGGCTGACGTTCCTGCTCCGTGATTGATCCGGCTTGACTGACACTCCTGCTCCGTGTATGACCCGACCTGACCTACTCTCCTGCTTGGTTCCAGTCTCCAGTGATCCGGCTTCAGTGAGACTTGTTTATGTCGCGTAGCGACATTGTGAACTGTCAGATCTGTGCTTCTTTTGCTGACCTCCATTTACTCTTGCTGAGCCTGTTGCCTCCATTACAGAGCTTGTGCATTAACCCTTGGCGAGCCTGTGTGTCTCTGAACATTTTGCTAGGGTACATAATAAAGATCCAACTGGGAATTCTTGGGAATTGAACAGATGAAAAAAAACTGGAGGGGAGAAGATATAATTGTAAAAATATCAAAAAAAGAAACGCAGTGGATTTATCAGTTAAAAACTTTAACTCCGAAAGGTTTAAATATTAATATTGAACTTAATTGTTTTTTGAAATAATATATTTTTTGCAGATAATGTTGATATTTTATATGGTGTGAAATATGTTTTTAACAGACTTAATGATTTATTTTTAATGTGTTTTATTTTATGTATTGACAATATGTTTGTGTACACTTGATAAACTTGGATTGATTGAATAGTTGAAACGTCTGTGAACGTTGACGCTACATTGTATCCTTTAAAAGAGAGTTGTTTTTAGTAATCTATGGATTGCCACTGAGGAAGTACTTATGTACGAAACGCGTTGGGCGTGGGTCGTGTGTGCCTGGCCATATACTTTACTTACTCGTTATTTGTTTATAATGTATCGAGTGGTGCGGGTCGCTACATAGATACTAGAACGAGTCAGTGTGTTTGTGTCACCCTCTGTCCCCGCGCGGTCTGCGGCGCTCGGGACAGACTCTCCTCTCTTCCGGGTTTCCCCCGTCGTCGCGTCACGTGCGTCGTGACGTCACTTGGTGCGTCTATTTCAGGACGCTCCAGTCTAGGCACGGGCGCACTCTGATAGTGTTCCCAAGCGCCTTGCTGCCTGACTGGAATTTCTGCTGTCCTCTCTGCCTAGCCAGCCGTCCCAGCAGGCTCCAGTGTAGCCAGTGCTCACCTACTTCTCAGCAGCTGGTTCTCCAGTCTTGTCAGCCATCCCAGCTGGTTCTTGCCTGTCCTGTTCCTACCTGCTCCAGGATCTTCCTATTTGCTCCTGCCTGTCTCTGGTGGGTTGGCTTCCAGCCTGTTCCTGACAGCTCCTCCTTGTCCTGCAGTCCATCCTGGAATATCTTTCTGTCAAGCTTCCTGTCTGTCTCCTGTCAGTGGTTTCCGGATCAGCTGTTCCAGTAGGAGTGTGGAATATCCAGGCGTGTCGTGGCTCTTTTTCAAGGAACGCACCCAGTCGTCTACCGCACTTATCCTGCTCCTCCACTGCACCTGTGCTGACTCTACTGGACAGGTCTGTTCTCTCCATCCTAGGAGAGTATTTCCTTTTTCTTTCTTTTTTACCCTTTCCTAGGAGAGTTGCAGCCTACCGGCCACCGCTCTCTAGCCTCGCTCCCCATACTGCGCTCCCCAGCCTTCGCTCTCCCCCACAGGAGAGCTAGTACTGCCTGTGGGATTATCATCCTGGGCTCACCACCAGCTCCTCTGGGGTTTGTCATCCGGCCTTGCGGCCGGCACCGTATCTGGCTTAGGCCGCAGCACGGTAATCCCGCAGACAGTCAACGTACGGCGAGCACCGCAAACAAGCGTCGTACCCGAGCACTCTCTCTCCTGTGGGTTTCGTCACATCTGGTCTCCCTGTGTGACATAATCAGAGTGCCAAACCGAAACGATGTCTGTTGATCCTAAAGAGGTTTCTCAGGCAGTCATCCAGCAGGCAGCTGTTTTGGAGCTGCATGCGACTCAGATCCAGCGCTTGGACGAAAAGCTGGACTCTATCACCACCCTTCTACAGCGCATGCAGCAGCGCCTAGAGGTCCCGGGCCTTTCTGCGATACCACCAACGCCTGCTGAGCCTTCTCTTCCTCCTGCTACTCCCAGGGTATCCCAGGTCGCTATGTTTCCACGTCTACCCCTACCGGATAAATACGAAGGGGATCCCAAGCTATTGCGTGGTTTTCTCAACCAATGCAGTCTCCATTTTCAGAGCCAACCAGAAGTATATGCCTCTCATCAGTCCCGAGTCACCTTCATTGTGTCTTTACTGCGGAGTCAGGCCCTGGCTTGGGTCTCTCCTTTGATGGACCGTCGTTCTGCTCTGCTTGATGATTGTGATGCATTCATAGCCGCCTTTCGGTCTGTGTTCGACACTCCGGGAAGGCAGGCGTCAGCTGAGGCCGCACTCCTGGAGCTGCAACAAGGGCAGCAATCATTTGCGCAGTATGCAATCACCTTCCGGACCCTCGCCTACGACACCGATTGGGGCAGTGATGCCTTGAAAGCAGTCTTCCGTCGTGGGTTGTGTGATCGCCTGAAAGATGATCTGACTACTCGAGCCATTCCAGACACACTAGAGGGCCTCATAGCTCTTTGCTCTTCCCTTGACTCTCGTATTCAGGAGAGACGCCAGGAGAAGGAACGGGACCGTTCCAGGCGACCTGCGTTGCGTCCTCCCATCCGCTTGGCACCGAAATTCCAGTCTCCTCCGTCTTCCGCCGAATCTCTTGCAGAGCCAATGGAGATCGGTCGGGTGATTCGCCTCTCCGAGGAGGAGAAGGCAAGACGACGGAGCCTGGGATTATGTCTGTACTGTGGACGTGCTGGGCATATGGCTCGTCTCTGTCCGAACAAACCGGGAAACGACCGGACTTAGAGCGTTTTGAGGGAGTCTCTCTAAGTCGGCCTCCTGTTCCCTCTTCCACTATCCAGCGCTTCACGGTTCCCGTTAAACTGTCCTGGGCCAAGAACACCATTCACCACCATGCTTTGATAGATTCTGGAGCCGCAGGGATCTTTGTGGACCGGACCTTCGCTCAACAACACGGTATTCCTCTGCTATCTAAGATACCACCTGTGAGCGTGGTGGTTATTGACGGTTCTCCTTTAGGAGATGGGCGCATAACCCTGCAGACCATTCCCATCCGCCTGTACATGAACCCCTCACACTCTGAGGTCTTAGAATTCGATGTTATCACTACTCCGCACACACCGATCATTCTGGGCTTCCCTTGGTTGGAGAGGAACAATCCGCTTATCCAGTGGAAGGAGAGGACGTTATCCTTTCCATCTGAGACCCCCTCTTCCTTGATGCTGTCTTCCGTGGTTCCCTCTAAGGAGGATGGTTTCCCTATGGTACCTACACCTTATTTGGATTTTGCAGATGTCTTCTCTAAGGTCCGCTCGGAGGTCCTACCTCCTCACCGGTCGTATGACTGCACCATAGACCTCGTTCCAGGGGCTATTTTACCTAAGGGTCGGACCTACCCACTCTCTTTACCCGAAACGGCGGCATTAGAGACGTACATCCAGGAGAATCTCACCAGAGGGTTTCTCAGACCTTCTACCTCTCCCGCAGGAGCGGGTTTCTTCTTTGTGAAGAAGAAAGACGGGTCTTTGCGTCCTTGCATCGATTACCGGGGCTTGAACGCTGTCACGAAGAAGAACAGCTATCCCCTCCCCCTGATTCCGGAGTTATTGGAACGCCTTCGGGGTTCCTGCATTTTCACCAAATTGGATCTTAGGGGGGCGTACAACTTGGTTCGTATGCGGGAGGGGGAGGAGTGGAAGACTGCCTTTAACACGCGATTTGGGCACTATGAGTACTGTGTCATGCCTTTTGGGTTACGCAATGCCCCTGCGGTGTTCCAGGCCTTGGTCAACGACATCTTCAGAGACCTCCTTCTCACCTGTGTTATTGTGTATCTCGACGATATACTCATCTACTCCCCGACTTTGGCGGAGCATCGTCGGCAGGTCCGTATGGTATTGACCCGTTTGCGCGAAAACCACCTTTACGCCAAACTGGAGAAGTGTAGTTTCGAGAGGTCCTCACTCCCTTTCCTCGGCTATATCATCTCTGCTGATGGTTTGGCTATGGATCCCAGCAAGGTCAGCGCTGTGCTGGATTGGGAGATTCCACGGACCATCAAAGCCATCCAACGTTTCGTGGGATTCTCCAATTACTACAGGAGGTTCATCAAGAACTTCTCCAGAGTGATCCAGCCTATAGTCCGCTTGACTTGCAAAGGGGCTGACCCATCTTCCTGGTCTCAAGAGGCTCTGGAGGCATTCCATCTACTTAAACAAGCATTCGTCTCTGCTCCCTTACTTTCGTATCCTGACCCCTCTCTTCCTTTTACGGTTGAGGTGGATGCTTCCGAGACTGCTGCGGGTGCCGTTCTTTCCCAACGATCCACGGACTCAAACGTATTACATCCCTGTTCCTACTTCTCTCGGCGTTTCTCTGTAGCCGAGAGAAACTACGATACCGGGAACAGGGAATTACTCGCTATTAAACTCGCTTTAGAAGAATGGCGATACCTCCTGGAGGGAGCTATGCATCCCATCAGCATTTTGACAGATCACCGCAACCTGGCCTATCTGGCTTCCGCTAAAAGGTTGACCCCACGTCAGGCCAGGTGGTCCCTGTTCTTTTCCAGGTTTGATTTCACAATTTCTTACATCCCGGGAACCAAGAACCTCAAGGCCGATGCGCTCTCTCGGTTGCACGAAGGAGACTCGTCAGCTCCAGTGGTCCCCGAGACCATTGTTCCTTCAGCTCTGGTCTTAGGGTCATTATCGACCCGCGTCCTCGAACGCATCAAAAGAGCCAAACCACCTACTGATCCCTCTGGACCTGCTACTCCTTTGCTATTGGTCCCTGAGGATTGCAGGAGAGCCGTATTATCCTGGGCACATCAGTCCCGTGTTGCAGGACATCCCGGTGTGGAACGCACACATGACCTCCTTTCACGCTACTTCAGGTGGCCTACGTCTCGTCACGACGTGTCTCACTGGGTTCAATCCTGTTCTGTTTGTGCCAGGATGAAGACACCACGTGTACATCCCGTGGGGTTACTGGTTCCTCTTCCTGTACCCACATTACCCTGGACCCAGTTGGCAATGGACTTTGTGGTTGATCTCCCAGCTTCGGCCGGGATGACTACTATCTTGGTGGTCATTGACCGCTTCTCCAAGCAGGCCCATTTTATACCCTTGTCCAAACTGCCCAGCGCCCCCGAACTGGTTGATATATTCGTCACTCATGTCATACGTCTCCATGGGGTACCCCTTCATATTACCTCCGATAGAGGATCCCAGTTTGTGTCCAGATTTTGGAGGTCCTGCTGTGCCCGATTAGGGATCGCTCTGCATTTCTCCTCTGCCTATCACCCACAGACCAATGGGCAGACGGAGCGCCTGAACCAAGGTTTGGAGCATTACTTACGCTCTTACTGTAACCACCAGCAGGATGATTGGGCTAGCCTTTTGCCTTGGGCAGAGTTCTCGTATAATTCTCTTCGTCACTCCTCCTTGGGGTGTTCACCCTTCTTTGCGGCCTTGGGGTACAATCCTCGCTTGCTAGTCCTTGCTCCTGGGGTTCCTTTGGTTCCGGCGGCAGAGACCAAAGTTCGGTCCATGACGGACCATTGGAGAGCGTTGCGCTCAGCTTTGCTACAGGCTCAGATCCGCCAAAAGGCTGCTGCCGATCGTCGGCGTACTCCAGCTCCCCTGTTTCATGTGGGTGACCGGGTGTGGCTTTCCACTAAGCACATCCGCTTGGCCCAGCCATCTGGGAAACTAGGTCCCCGGTACCTGGGTCCGTTTCGCGTTCTCCGACGTTTATCGCCGGTTTCGTATCGTCTGTTATTGCCCCGTAGTTTACGGATACATCCTGTCTTCCATGTGTCCCTTCTGAAAGCTTTCCTGCCCTCGGGGTTCCCGTCGTCGGGCTCCCGTCCTCCTGCTCCGGTCACCGTGGACGGGCAGGAGGAGTACGTCATCGATGGTGTCTTGGACTCCCGTCGCACCCGTGGGCGTCTCATGTATCTCGTGAACTGGAAGGGTTACGGGCCAGAGGAACGCTCTTGGGTGTCCGCTGGAGATGTGCATGCGCCGGCCCTTTTGCGCTCCTTTCACCGTGCTCATCCTGCCAAGCCGGCTCGGTAGGCTCCGGAGGCGCCTCTTAGGAGGGGGGCAGTGTCACCCTCTGTCCCCGCGCGGTCTGCGGCGCTCGGGACAGACTCTCCTCTCTTCCGGGTTTCCCCCGTCGTCGCGTCACGTGCGTCGTGACGTCACTTGGTGCGTCTATTTCAGGACGCTCCAGTCTAGGCACGGGCGCACTCTGATAGTGTTCCCAAGCGCCTTGCTGCCTGACTGGAATTTCTGCTGTCCTCTCTGCCTAGCCAGCCGTCCCAGCAGGCTCCAGTGTAGCCAGTGCTCACCTACTTCTCAGCAGCTGGTTCTCCAGTCTTGTCAGCCATCCCAGCTGGTTCTTGCCTGTCCTGTTCCTACCTGCTCCAGGATCTTCCTATTTGCTCCTGCCTGTCTCTGGTGGGTTGGCTTCCAGCCTGTTCCTGACAGCTCCTCCTTGTCCTGCAGTCCATCCTGGAATATCTTTCTGTCAAGCTTCCTGTCTGTCTCCTGTCAGTGGTTTCCGGATCAGCTGTTCCAGTAGGAGTGTGGAATATCCAGGCGTGTCGCGGCTCTTTTTCAAGGAACGCACCCAGTCGTCTACCGCACTTATCCTGCTCCTCCACTGCACCTGTGCTGACTCTACTGGACAGGTCTGTTCTCTCCATCCTAGGAGAGTATTTCCTTTTTCTTTCTTTTTTACCCTTTCCTAGGAGAGTTGCAGCCTACCGGCCACCGCTCTCTAGCCTCGCTCCCCATACTGCGCTCCCCAGCCTTCGCTCTCCCCCACAGGAGAGCTAGTACTGCCTGTGGGATTATCATCCTGGGCTCACCACCAGCTCCTCTGGGGTTTGTCATCCGGCCTTGCGGCCGGCACCGTATCTGGCTTAGGCCGCAGCACGGTAATCCCGCAGACAGTCAACGTACGGCGAGCACCGCAAACAAGCGTCGTACCCGAGCACTCTCTCTCCTGTGGGTTTCGTCACATCTAGTCTCCCTGTGTGACAGTTTGGACTTGGAATAGGCACCATCAACGATCTTAGTATTGCTCATTTAATTATTTTTTTATATGTTAGCTTCTGAATAAATTTATTTTATTTGGAAGTTTTGTAATATATGGTGGCAATTATTTACACTCTATACCATTATAATGTGTGTATAGAGAGTGAGCCATTTGATTGATGAGAATTGCTGGGAGACGGAGGTGTGTCCATTGAGGATTCAACTTGGAGCAGTGAACGATTACGTGAATGGATACTTTGTTTAATATATTGATGTCACTTTATCATATTGAAGATCTTTTCCTATACATTATTCCATATTGAGAGATATCGCTCAATAAATGGGAGGATTCTGGAGGACTCCGAGGAGGTGACTATATTATTGACAGCCCAGGCGATATTTTATGAATCATCTGGAGACAAGAACTGTAGTTCATTCTGTGATCCACTGAGCTGGACGTGGGAGTCTTCAACTGTAAGTGGATATTTTGATTTTCTTTCATATATTGCTGTTGGTGTCTGACTGGTGGTTTTCTCTCTTTCTTCTTACCATATTGATGATGGAGTGAAATACGTAACAGGAATACTACAATCAATTTGTGAAGACCTTTTCTTTTAAAGAACATTCCCTATCTTATTAGATTTTCACAGTGATAATCAAGAGATCGCCTGAATATATACGTTTGTATAAATTGCCCCTTCTTTTATCCTGACCAAATTGTAAGCCGCCCGCAAATCCAGTCTAGTATATACTTTAGAACCTTTGAGGTGGTCAAACAGTTCAGTAATCAATGGTATAGGGTAAGCATTTTTTACCATCAACTTGTTTAAGCCCCGAAAATCGATACATGGGTGCAACTCTCCGTCTTTCTTTTTGACAAAAAAAAAATCCCGAACCCGCAGGGGATGAGAATTTCCGAATGATGCCCCTATCAAGGGAATCTGCAACATACTCCTCCATGACCTTGTTCTCCTCCACAGAGGGTATATACAGCTCAGCGGAGGGGTAGTACCAGGTAGTAACTCAATCGTACAATCGTAAGGTCTATGAGGAGGTAATCACCTGGAAGTTCAGGTTTCTTTATGCAGGGCTCCCACACTCAGGGTAAGTAGGGCAGTCTCGTGAGTAATGTTTGATGGCAGCAGGGGTCTGTCATCAATGGCTTCAACAGCCAAAGGGGAGTCACGTGACTGTAATGGGATGCCATAACGTTCAGCAAAGGCGGTGTCCACAAAATAACTTGCCGCGCCAGAGTCCATCAGGACAGACACAGAAATAGACTCCTCAGCCCAGGATAGGACTATGTCAAGCAAGGGTTTAGCCTGAGAGGTCTCAGGGTACTGAGATATGCCACCTAAGATCTGACTCTGACAGGATCTTAGGTACAAGCCTTTCCCCGGACGTACCGAGCATGACTTCAATAGGTGACCATGCTTCCTGCAGTAAAGACATAGTCCTTCCCTCCTCCTAAAGGCCCTCTCCACAGCCGAGAACTGGATAACCCCCACCTGCATTGGTTCGCTACCCAAAGAGTTAGAACCAGAAGGCATGGGAGGTGAGGGAGGACAGGGTGGGCAAGTTACGTTATCGGACACACTGGTAGGATGCCTCTGCAGGCACTCCTTAAACGAAGGTCTCTCCCAGACTGTGTATCTATGAGGATGATAAAGGATATCACCTCATCCAGACCTTTATGTAGGTGTCATGGTTTGTTTTGACTCCCAGACAGAGTAAGATAAAAATCAAACTTTATTGAAAAGTTTAATGGGAACCCTCACGGGTCCTGAACATACACATATATCACATGTACATAATGGATTCAAACAGTAGTATTTGCAAGATACAGCATGGTAGGCTCTACCGGCCTTGCCAATATACCGGGCAAGGCAGCCTAGAGGGCAACACGACAATCTAATTGTGGCTCTACCGCCTTTGCCAATATACCGGGCAAGGCAGCCTGAAAGATGGCACTGTGGAATGGAGACAGGCTCTACCGGCCTTGCCAATATACCGGGCAAGGCAGCCTGGAGGGTAACAATCAATCTGAATATGGCTTCTACCGGCCTTGCCAATATATCGGGTAAGGCAGCCAGGAGGACAGCAGGACAGCTCCACAAATGCTGAATAGATGGAACAGCAGCATAAGATGGAACTGTGGAGCAAACCAGTCTCACATCAGGGAAACCAAACCGGTTCAATAATGGAGGCAGCAGCAACCGATGAATGAAGGATTAACCAGTACTGCACTGGACAACAGTATAGCAAACGGGTTCTATATAGATGGATCAGCAACCGGAAATGTGGAGTAAACCAGTATCGTGTATTGGACAACAGGAATGCCCAACCGGTTCAATCATACAGCGGAATCAGCAACCGGTAAATGTGGAGTAAACCAGTATGGTGTATCGGACAACAAAGCGTCTAACCGATACTATACTAGTGAACCAGCAACCGGTGAATGTGGCGTAAACCAGTACCATGTACTGGATGACAGGAACGCCCAACCGGTTCTATAAGCGGAATCAGCAACCGGTAAATGTGGATTAAACCAGTACCGCGTACTGGACAGCAGGGACGCCCAACTGGTTCTATACAGTGAGATTAGCAACCGGTGAAAGTGGAGTAAACCAGAATCGTGAATAGGACAACAGGAATGCCCAACCGGTTCTATAAGCAGAATCAGCAACCGGTTAATGTGGATTAAACCAGTACCGCGTACTGGACAACTGTGAAGCCCAACCGGTTCTATATAGCAGAATCAGCAACCGGTGAATGTGGAGCAAACCAGTGATCAGAATGTCGCCCAGGCGACCCAGCAGCCAGATGATGACAGTGAGGATACAGCAGCAGGAACAGCAGACATGCCAGGACAACCACTGGAACGACAGGACTGCCAACCAGGTCAGGAACGGAGCAGGAACAACGGCAGCACATGATCAAGAACGGAAGCAGGAATGGCAGCCCAACCAGATCTGGAACGGAGGAAGGATAGTAGGTCACAAGCAGCAATCTCATCCTTCATATAATCGCAAAGCCCTTGGGAAAACATGGCTATCAGAGCCTCATTGTTCCACCCTACTTCAGCTGCTAGGGTTCAAAACTCAATTGTGTATTCCGCCACCGTGCAGTTGTTTGGAGACCAAGGTCCCGTGACCTGGCACATCAAATACGTGTCTAAAGGAGGCCACAAATTCTGTGAAGGGTAGGGAAGGCTTGAGAAAGCATCTCAAGGTAAATGCCCAGCTGGTTTAGGAATCCATGACATAACTCAGGTTCCCCACTATAGCGTTGTGGGAGTGGAGTGGATCCAGTTAACCCCCTGACCAATCCTGCATCAGAGACTTTAGCAGCTATAGGTTCCACAGGAAAAACTGGGGTGGCCACCGGCTGCTCTTATAGCGTTCCAGGTGAGCAGTTCTGCCAAGCAAAGTCTGCAAGGCACATGTCAACTGATAAATACGTTGATCCTGATCCTGCATTCTGTCAAAAATGTTCTGTAAAGGAGGATCACTATCACCGTCTGTAGTCAATAGCTAGGAGTCTGACAGAGCCTCAGGTCAGTACTAGGAAGGATGTCTGTGGAACGGGACCAACACACGGAACGAACAGACAGACCCCTGTAGTAAGCACCAGATAGGATAGTCAGACAAGCCAGGTCATACACGGAGCAGGTAGTCAGCCAGAGCCACAGGTTTGCACCAAAAAGGATGTCTAAGCCAAATCGGAATGCACAAGGAGAATGGTCAGACAGAGCCACAGGTCAACACGAGAATGGATGGACAAACAAGGAATCAGGAATACCAAATAAATGAACTGCTCATAACAACAACGTAAGGGTAAATGAGTCAGGACTCAGTCTGCCCTTTAAACCCCTCCTCAGGAAGTAGGTAGGAGGTGCAGCTCAGTGGGAAAATTCCGGAGCGTCATTGTGAGCATTGCCAGAAGTGGCGGCGCTACAAGGTACTGTGACAGCAGGAGAGGATGATGGTCCCACTCTCCTGAGCCAGAACAACGGCGCCACTGGAGAGGACAGCGATCCCACTCTCCAGGGCTGGCGTGACAAAGGGACCGGTGAGGGCCTCGGTATGGGGCAATGGGGCCGCAGGAGAGGACAATAGTCCTACTATCCTGGGATGGGGCATCAGAGCCCCTGGGGAGGATGGTGGTCCCGCTCCCCAGGGCAAGGGTATCACTTGAGCTGGTGAGGAGCATATACCCACTCACCAGTCCAGGGACATCAGAGCCACTGGGGAGGACAGAGGTCCCACTCCCCAGGGCAAGGGTAAAGGCGCACCTAGAGAGGATAAATTTCCTACTCTCCAGTGCAGGGGCAACAGATCCACTGGGGAGGATGCAGGTCCTACTCCCCAGGGCATGGTTAAAGGAGCCACTGGAGAGGACAGTATTCCCACTCTCCAAGGCAGGGGCATCACAGGGCCTGGTGCGGACCTCAGTCTCGCTCCCCATGCCAGGGGAAGTAATACCAATGGGGAGGATGGTGGTCCCACTCCCCAGGGCATGGCTATCAGAGCCCCTAGGGAGGACATGGTTCTCACTTCCCAGGGTAGTAGCAACAGAGCCACTGGAGAGGACAGGGGTCCCACTCTCCAGGGCAGAGGCAACACAGGGCCTGGTAGAGACCTCAGTCTCCCTTCCCAGGCCAGAGAAAATAAAGCAGTGGGGGAGGATTTTGTGGAAGCGGTGCTCTTTCACTTTTTGGTGCAGAGCTGCATATCTCTGCTGGACAGTCACTGTTGATTAGCCCCCAAAACTCTCTTTGTAGCACACGTCCACCAAACAGAAGCTCCCACCATCTCCATAACTCCATATAACACCGTTTAGTGGAATCTGTTTACGGCCTTCTAGGCAGATTAGGTAGGCTGTGGCAGGCTCGTTTTAACTCCGTCATGTACTCTTGCTCTACAGCCAAGACAGTCCGGATCACAAAGTCCTGGAGGATATCCGGCCCCAGCAGGGCCAAGCAAGTAGCCACTCGCTGAGAAACTACATCCTCCTTGGACAGGGTCACAGGGGAAACTGATTTGTTGGAGTGGGTGCTTAGGCTGTCATCCTGGGACAAAGCAGTGATCCAGGCTCTTTCTGCAAGTATCACGGTGCCCTGCTCCTTTTGCGACATTCTGTCAGTTTGCACGCCTGCTCTGCTCCTATTGGCTGTACTGTGCTTGTCCCGCCCAGTATGGCCTTTATATACTGGGTTCTGGCACCTCTCCGGTGCCCTTTCGTGGTGTTACTGTACCAGTGCTTGTTCCTGATCTCAGTATATCCACTGACGTAGTAACGGACACCAATACACTGCAAGAGCTAAACAGACTGGAGCTAATGGCGCCTCCCACGGGCGCTGTAACGGAGACCGACTACACTGCAATGCTAGCTGGACAGAGCCAATGGCACCCACACGGGCGCTGTACAGTAACCAAGGCTCGGCAAGTGTAGAGGAAGGCTCAGGGTAACGGTTCTGCAAGTGTTAATGGAGGCTCAGTGAACGGAGACAACTGCTCTGCAAGTGTAAATGGAGGCTCAGGGAACGGAGACAACTGCTCTGTAAGTGTTAACGGAGGCTCAGAGAACGGAGAGAATTGCTCTGCAAGTGTTAACAGAGGCTCAGTGCTCATAAGAGTAAATGGAGGCCCAGAGTAACAGAGGCAGCAGGCTCAGCTAAGTAAACAGAAAGGCCCAGTATACAGGAGGCAATGACACAGTCAGCCTTGCCACAGCACAGCAGAAGTCAGAATGTCGCCCAGGCCACACTAATGCAGCATCCAGCAGGAACACAGGAAAGGTCAGCAATGAGCCAGTTCAGATCACGGAGCAGGGACATCAGCCAGACCAGGTCAAATCACAGAGCAGGATCCTCAGACAAGCCGGGTCAGGTCACTAAGCAGAAACGTCAGCCAGGCCGGGTCACATCACGGAGCAGGAACCAAGGAATGTAGTCAGACAGGCCAAGTCGGTACACAGGAAGCAGGAACACTGGAACACAGCCACACAGCAACACTGGCTCAGGAACACCACGAAAGGGCACCTGACAGGTGCCAAAGGCCGGGTATAAAAAGGCCACAATGGGCGGGCCAAACAAGCTCAGCCAATGGGAGCGCACCACAGCAAAGAGTGACAGAGGAAGATCACAGGCACCGTGATACACGGCAGTCTCCAGTCGCTTAGTCTCCATTACTGCTCCGGCAGAGTGCAAGTGGCCTAGTCTCTGGTTACTGCTACGCAGAGTGCAAGTGGCCTAGTCTCCATTACTGCTCCGGCAGAGTGCCAGTGACCTAGTCTCCGTTTACTGCTACTGCAGAGTGCAAGTGGCCTAGTCTCCATTACTGCTCCGGCAGAGTGCCAGTGGCCTAGTCTCCGTTTACTGCTACGGCAGAGTGCAAGTGGCCTAGTCTCTGTTACTGCTACGGCAGAGTGCAAGTGGGCTATCTCCGTTTACTGCTACGGCAGAGTGCAAGTAGCTTAGTCTCCGTTTACTGATACGGCAGAATACAAGTTGCCTGGTCTCCGTTACTGCTACGGCAGTGCCCACATCTCTCAGTCTCCGTTACTGCTACGGCAGTGATCACGTGCCATAGTCTCCGTTACTGCTCCGGCAGTGCTCTATGTTGCTTAGCGTCCATTACTGCTCTGGAAGTTCACATTTGTCTGTGAACCTATTACTGGGCATTACTCATCTATAAGCTCTCTATCCTAAGAGAGCTCCTTAACAGACCTCTCTTCAAATGGGACTGTTTACATTCACTGAAGGCCATTAACCTATGCAGTACCGATACACTGGGATTCCTTCGAATTCTGCCTGACCTGTGTCAGTATATCGTGTTATGGACTCTATGTTTATACTGGACCTGTGTAGGCATATGTAAATGTAACCTGTCTTGTGTCTGTATTATACTACTAATATACTACAGGACCTGTGAGGGTTATTGTATTACTGATTGCTTAATAAAACTGTGTTTTATCCTAAACCACTGTGTCTGTGTGTCAAACAAACCGTTACAGCAAGTTCCTTGTCCATGCTCTGCATCTCCGCAAACGATCTCCAGCTGTAGTCCTTGGCCCTCAGTTTAGTGAGAGAGAAAATTCCACCACTGCCACCAGTGTAACTGAAGACTAAATCTGCGGATGTACCTAGGCCTTCGTTCCGGGTCTTTCCCTCCTGAGGTCGGCTACAAGGAGGTAGCCTTGCCAATGAATCTCGAGAGCTGCTTCTTTGAATGGGGGTCAAAAGGAGACCCTTGATACCATTCAGCGATAAAAGGACAGGACACGGATGAAGTTCCAAACTGTAAAACACTTTATCGCACAACTCTTGGTATTTTATACAAAGTTAACCACATCAGAATATAATACCAGACAAAGAATACAAAGGACAGTGACATATGGTTTAAACATAATACAAAGGGGCAGACATGATTAAATTAACAATACAAAGGGAACTGGTGAGGGGCAGACATTAGGGCAAAGAACTGGGCTTTAATACACAACTTAAAACAATGGCCAGGGGGTTGAAGCATCTTTTTAGTCTGTTTGAATAGTCCGCTTCAACCCCTGGTCAATCTGGAGCCTAGAATCGGATGACCAATCCTGGCCAAGACTGTCATGGCTGTCTCAGCCTATTGGAACCTTTGGGCAGGCAGCTGACTGACCTATCCCTGGGCCACATACTTTCCCCCATGTTAACTCTATGGGGACCTTTAACTTCTTACCCAGGTCTTTGGCCAATGAGGAAGCTGCCTACTTCCCACGCAACACAATACTCGACACTATGTCGATGCTTATGGCACCAATCTAGGGAGACACCCGCTGGTTGTCGGATGTATTGCAGCACGTTGACAATCCACCGGGCATACAGCTCAGTCCCTTTAAACCTGTGGCCAATCCGAGGTAAAGTCAATGGTGTCCCTTTATCTAGGATTGGCCAATCAGGAGCCGGCCGACGTTAAAACCTTGACGGCCTTTTGGACAGTTCTGGCTGCCATTCCGTGCTGTGTGAATTTTAGTCTTTTGAAAGAGCTGGTTCTCTATAACGCCACCAAGTTCCATGTAACGGTGTATGGCCCATTACAATCATGTCAAACACATTAGGTCACTAGCAGGACGACAACACATAGGTCCCAGCTATCAGAATGTCAATATGCATGCCAACTGACAATTGGGACCCCTGCTCACAAACACACTTACAGGTCACATCAGTTACCAATCTCTGAACCAGTGTTTCCACAACCCATTCTCAAACATCCCCAGCAGTGCTTGTGTTCTTGATCTTGTCAGTATTGCACATGTTTTAATGTCATCATCCAATATGACATACCATTCATGGATATGGAAAAATGAGTGATTCCACAGAATAGGATGAGATCCAAACACATGCACTATTGGTGACTATTGAGGCCAGGTTGGGGACACAACACACCACATCAACATGTGGTTCGTGTTTCAGGGTCAGTGTCCAACATGGGACATGGGAATATTCCATTTTATCAGGATTTAATGACTAACACCTTGGATGGTAGATTATTCTAAAACACTTTCCATGCCATTGTGTTTCAGGCATATCTACCATTCAACAGGTTGAGAGCAGAGTTCAGAAGAATGTGGCATGGTGGATGTGTGTGAGGTCTCCCTTCTGGCTTTAATCTTCACACAACGTGTCATGTTCACAAACACAGTGGGGGTTTTACTAAAAGTCAACCAAGAGGACTCAGTATTTCAGTGGATGTGGTTTTAACAGGTACAGTGCATGTGGTTGTTGCACATCCCTCCCATTGCAGTGGACAGGTGTGCATACCTTAATTGTGTAGCTATGTATTTGTGGGCCTGTGCTTTATCCCTTGTGGGCAAGGTGATGTACAACACATTGTTTCCTGATGTTCTGAACACCGCTTTGATATTCAAGTGGTTCTTATGTTGCTGGAAGCTGTGTGGGGATTAGGGACACTTGCCTCCCATTTCTGGACTGCTTGGCTGTGGTTGCAGGGGTTAACTTAGCAGTTCTCCCTTTGTGTTTTGTTGCTGGAGCATGCGTGTGTGGATTCTATATGTCTTGCCTTTTGATGTGCAGATTACAGGCAGAACATTTTTCCATTTAACAGGTGAGATCCTTAACCGCATACAATAGAATGCTGCTTGTTTCTTGCTTTCTGTTCATCTGAACGGGCTTTTTTTGGTCGCCCGTTGTTCAGATTTTCCGCATAGCTTTTTTAACATGGGGAAGATGGGAGTCTGTTAAAGAATCCTAATACCACCTCTTTTTGTTCTATAAATTGCCATAGAATGAAAGAGGTAAAGGGTAATAGTGAGCATGATGGGTGATCTAGTAATCACCCAACATGCTATATGTTGTAGAGGGGCCTGGATCTCGCTCATTGCATGTTAGGCTTCATTGTTTATTTCTCCTTATAATTGTGCCTGAATTGCAGAATTGTGAAAAATTAAGAAAAAAAAGAAGATATTACTTTTTCAATGGCTAATTTCTATTGGAAGATCTATAAATAAAACAAAACATTCTGGTGTTTTACAAAAATAATTACTAAAATTATAACCATAAACATTTGGTAGGGGAACATAGAAACAATACTCTTCAGAGCAGTTGCTCGACATTCACTTTATTGGAATTATAAAAAAAAAAAAACTTTTTTGCCTTTTTGTTAAAATTGTTACATGGAAACCAATGGTATTGTTTGAAAGTGCAGGGTATGCTGCAAAAAAAAAGCAGTGTATGGCATGTATTAGTTAAGAGAAAATCATTTGACTGCAAACTGCAACAAAAATGTGACAATATGCTTAACAACTGGAAGTAAAAAGGCTATAGCAAAGTGGATAAAAGTCAATCAGTATCAGTTACTACAGCTAAACTCCTGAAAGGAGATATACTGAACTTTAAAAAGTGTCAGTTTTGGCAGTATGGTGGTGAATTGAACCCAAATCCATCCCAAGGTATGCCCTAAGGTGTCTTCTCCATCATATCCCTGTGTTTATGCCTCAAATATGTTTAAATCACCAGGCTTTTTTCCAGTTTTACCATGTTTCTACTTTTCCAGTGGCTAATTTGCATATTGAAATCTGTACTGATGAACCATTGTTTTCCCAAGAGCATATTTATATATTAATGTGGCTTTACTGGACATCTATGGCAGAAATTTACAAAAGGATTAAATCCCTTAATGGTAATAGGACAGGAAACTGAAAACAAAGCTATAAATCCCACCCCTGTGCTTGCCCAGATGCTGTATTTTTGTTCAGTTTTTACAGAGGAAGATGAAGGGACCTCTGTTAGAAAAAATAAATGACAAGACATGGAAAACATGCATGTTTACAGAGCAAGAAGTTCTACTTCAACTTTATAAGTTAAAAACAGATAAATCAATGGGCCCAGACGGGATACACCCAAAGTTGTTAAAAGAACTTAAGTGTGTTCTGGCAAAACCTTTAACAGAATTATTCAATCAGTCGCTAATGAAAGGAGTAGTTCCAGAAGATTGGAAGATAGCAAATGTAGTACCGCTTCACAAAAAAGGTAGCAGGGAAGAGTCAGGTAACTACAGATCAGTAAGTCTTACATCAGTAGTGGGAAAATTAATGGAGACTATGCTAAAGGAAAGAATTGTTGAATATTTGAAGTTGAATGGCTTGCAAGATACCAAACAGCATGGGTTTACAGCAGGGAGATCTTGTCAAACTAACCTCATAGATTTTTTTGACTGAGTAACAGTGGAGCAGTGGATATAGCTTATCTAGATTTCAGTAATGCATTTGACACTGTCCCTCATAGAAGACTCATTAATAAATTGCATGAAAATTGGATGCAAAAATAGTTAAATGGATGAGACAATGGCTGAGTGACAGGAGACAGAGGGTGGTAGTCAATGGAGAATATTCAGATGAAAGGATTGTTACTAGCGGGGTACCTCAGAGAACTTTTTAATATTTTTATTAGTGATCCGACTCAGGAGACACTAGGGATTTACGCTGGGAAGCCTAGCTTAAGGGTAATCCCTTTCTGCTGCAAACCCCCGATTACAGGTGCTGACTGTGAAGCCAGATGTCCTATCCCAGTCAAGCCAGAAATAATCAGTTGGTGTAACACCAGAGAGAGTTAGCAGGCTGAGATTTCTAACAACAGAATACCTGTAAGTTGGAAAACAAAAATAGCAGGCTAAGAACTGCTTAAGTAGTAACTGCAGAAGGAAGATATTTCCTGAGTGTGCTAACTGAATGGAACTAAGCCATCGGTAGCAGGGCAGAAGCTAAGCCCTACGTTATAATAGCAGGATAGGGCTGCTAAACAATAGACAGCAGAGCTGGATATGCCTTGCATTACAATAGCTAGTTAGAACTGCTAAGCAATACACAGCAGAGCTGTACACATGTAAGAGGAGATAATACAAACCAAGTGCTAGGTAGAGCAGAGGGAACCAGAGACAGACAGGCCAAGTCACTGGGAGCAGATGGGACATATCAGAGTAGGAAGATGAGGTCTAACAGGATAGCCAGAGTCATTGGAAGCAATGTGAGTGTCAGGGAGAAGCCAAAATTGTAGTCCAGAACAAGTGAATAACAACCAGGTGTAGTCAGAGATAACAAACAACTACAGAAAAAGCATAATAAGCTAGATAATCGGGCACTGGGTGCTCAGCTTCATTACCCTAAAAGCCTAGAGGCACCAATCAAAACATAGGGCAGAGCAGCAAGGTAAGTATGGCTGGGAACAAGGTCAAAAACATGAAAAAGCATGAAGCCTATCTTTTAGTTTAAAAACATAGCTGGGCTGATGGGATTTATATTTCCAGGTGTACCAGTGTCCTGAGTTCTTCAAGACTGGCATTGTCACCTAGAGTTTGCTCAACTTGCAACAATCCTGCCATAAATTTTGGCTCTTGGCAGGAGATGGTGAGTTTTATCCAGTCTACCCCTGTGGTATAGCTGTGATGGCTAGAAGAGTCCATTGGCTTAAGTCATGAAACTCAGATTAATATCTCAAAAATTATTTATGCGCTATTTCTTTTTCAGGTCAGATGTTTTATGGAGAAAAATTGAAGAAAGCTTTGGGTGGTAATAGTTTGTTCCTCTCGTAATATTAGAAAGATCAGAATAACTCAAAAGGAAAGACTTAAAGAGTTTTGAGACTATAAAGTGGGCAAAGATTCTACTAGGCAGCAACCTTGGAAAGTGGGGAAACCTGATTTTTTTAAAGCTCCAAACAGCAACCCTCTCATCAGCAAGGATCCACTAATAAGTTCTGATGGTGCCCAGGCACAGTCCACTGAGGTGGAGGAAGATTAAGATTATTTGCAGAGAATTGGGTCAGAAGTATTCCAGACTTGTGGGTCACTCTAAAGGTTATTCAAGCCGAGGAGAGATATATTCAGTGAGTCCTTTCTTCTTTCAGATTTGCAGAAGAGTTTAATTCTCTAAGACTTCATAGGAAAGCTCCTCAAGGGGAATGCCATTGTCAGGGTTCCAAATCTAGGGGTGGGTGAAATCTCTTGCTGTGTTCCCGTGAGAAATTACATGAAAAACACGTTGTTGTCTGCTTTTTCATGGGAAAACCCACTTTAAAGCCAGCAATTAAAATCTTTGCATTTTTCACCCATTGGCCAAAATTCTTCACCATTTTTTCAATGACTAGAAAGTTTTCATCCATTGATTTATGTGTTTTTTGCCTTTTTGCTATAAAAGCATAACTTATTTGCTGAAGTAAAACACAACAGAAGCAGCTACAGAGCGAGGTAGGTGTGCTCTACTGTTCTCCTGTCATGTTTTGGAAAAATTGAGACAGGAGAGGCTCATAGTGACTGCTATCACTATGAGCAGGTTTAAAACTAATCAAAGGAGGAACTGGAAGGACTCTTATGTGTCCACTGAGTCCGGGGAGGAAGTGAGCACTACTTAACCAATGCTGTCCCGTCCCCCTAAATCACCCCTAGGGATCTTGGGGAATTTAATGGGAAGGGAGGGAGAAAAGGGTAGTACTAGTGAGAGCAGGACAAGTCAGCTGCCTGTGCCTGCTGCCAGACATGCTGCCCCTGCTGCCACTAGTGCTGTGCCTGCTGTCAGAGGTGCTGCCCCTACTTCCACCAATGCTGTGCCTGCTGCCAGTGCTAAACCTGCTGCACCAATACTGTGCCTCCTGTCAGACATGCTGCTCCTGCTTCCACCAGTGCTGTGCCTGCTGCCAGTGCTGTACCTGCTGCAACCAATACTGTGCTGCTGTCAGACATGCTGCCCCTGCTGCAGCCAGTGCTTTGCCTGCTGCCAGTGCTGAACCTGTTGCCACCAATACTGTGGTTTCTGTCAGACTTGCTGACCCTGCTGCAACCAGTGCTGTGCCTGCTGCCAGTGCTGAACCTGTTGCCACCAGTGCTGAACCTGCTGCTAGTGTGTTTCATAATACTCAGGAGGGGTGAAGAAGTAGATGATGCCAAGTGTGACAGAAAGGGACCTTAAGTCACACTTGCCATCCCTAAGCAGTGCTGACAGACTATGCTAAGATGCTGGCAGGGAAGGTTCATCATTACAATTAAACTGCCAGCAGGTTGTCATGTGTCCTTAGCGGAGTCTGGACAAGGGGTAGAGTGACAGCGGCACTGTACATGGGTTGGTGTCATGGTGTTTGGATACAGTTATGCCCCCAGATATTATTTACCACACACACTGTGCACATTGCAGTTGCTGATGAGAGCCACAGTTCCTGCTCTCAGGGGAAAAATGTCTATTCTAATAACAACACACCCATGATTTTGGAGGACAGGGCTAATTATTGTGCTTCTAGTGCCTCTGTTGCATCACTAGAGTTAGTTGTGGCAAGTGGAACCTTCATCATCCATCACCCATGTTACTGCTGTTGTTGATCCCATTCCATTTCAGCTGCCTAATCATCCTGCTGCTTAAACAAGCATTGTGCCAATTCTACAAACCAATTTTTCCTCAGGGCTTGGGCCTCTAACAATAGATTTAACATTTAACCATCCTCTACACAATACTCTATCAAGTCAAGTATCAGTCCACCCCAGTGGCAGCTTATGTCAGGATTTGTATTACTTTACATACAAACATCTTATTTTATTTTTTTTATTAACTGCCACCCAATACCAGTCAAGAACCCCCCAAAACAAATTCCCCGTTCAAGTGATTCATTCCTGAGACTCCACCCACCAACACCCTTCTCAGATCCCTTTTATACCATGCCTTATGGGGGGTTTTATTTGTATTTAGGATTTATTTTGAATCAAATGCCCCACAATTCCAGTAAACAACCCCCCACAAAATAGGATCATAATGCCCCTTTTTATGCAAGACAAGACTTTGTTTGCTTTTGCTACTGCCATTTGACACTGGTCACTGCTTGCAAGTTTGTAGTTTACAGGGATTCCCAGGTGTCATTCTCTTTAGCAGTGAGCCTCCTACAATGATTCCATTAAGTTCATAAGTAGCATTGGGATTTAATCTTCCCAAATGCATGACTTTATACTTTCCCACATTAAACATGTTAAAAAGCAGCGGACCAAGTACTGAACCCTCAACTTTAACTGTATTGGTGAATTTTCCATTTACAAAAAACACACTGTTCCCTATCCTCCAACCCATTTTCTATCCAATTGCAAAGGTTATCCCTTAGCTCCAGTTTCCTTATTTTATACCAGAGTCTTCGGTGTGGCACTGTATCAAATGCCTTTGCAAAACCTACATATACTAATCTACTGCTTTACCATCCACTATCTAGGTTGCTACTTATGTCTTCATAGCAGCTGACAAGATTAGTGTGGCATGATCTATTCCTCATAAAACCATGATGATTCCAGCTGATAATCTTCTTTTCTGTTGTGTAATCCTGAATATAATCCCTATTATCCCTTCTAGGAGTTTTCCCACTACAGACCTCGAACTAACAGGTCTATAATTCCCAGTTTCTGTTTTAATTCCCTTCTTAAATAAAGCACTACATTGGCTTTACACCAATCTTGTGCCACTGAGCCTTTAGTGAGAGACTCTTTAAAGGGATAGTAATACTTCATTTTAACTTTATTTTATTTTGTAGGCATTAAAAAAACATGAAGAATGATATAAGTCTTATCTCTCAAACCTTTATGGTTTAAGAGATATTCACAAGCAAAGTTTCCCCCTCCTGCCCCTTTTACCTAGTGTAAGCCATCTCTTCTCAGATGTGGAATCCAGTCCATAGACCAGACAGATAACAGAAGGGGACTCTTATTCCTATGAAAACAATGAAATCCCTGCCCCCCTTGACAAGCTTTTCAGGTTTTTCCCTTATCTTAATTGAAGATTGTCCCTCTCTGCAGTCTACCTGGGCACCTCCCTTCTGCTCTGGCTGAACAGTGTGACATCAGTAAAAGGGACGGGAGGGGGGCACTTTGTCATTGAATTACTCTGGAACTACAACTCTGACAGAATTGAAATAACACTCTCCAAAGTCCAAATACTATGATGATTAATTAGAGCCGCTTGTATTATGACACATTACTATCCCTTTAAAGACTACTCTTTAAAGACTAAAAAGAGCGGTATTGCTAACACTGCACTGAGTTCCTGAAGAATCCTTGGCTGTATACCATCAGGACCTGGTGCTTTGTCAGTCTTGATTTTGTTCAGTCTTCCCATGACCTCTTCCTGTGTTAATCCGATATCTGATAATGGTATGGTTCAATGTATTATTTGTTGAGGTTCTTCTGTCATTCTTGTTCCCTCGTATATACTGGTGTAAAGAACATCAGCCTTTGCTTTATCCTCTCTAATCAACTCACCTATCTCATTTTTGAAAGTTCCAATGCACCCCCTCTTATGTTTTTTGCTATTTATGTATTTTAAAACCTTATTTTTTATTAGTTTTTCTCTCCTTTGCAATTTGAGTTTCACTATCTATTTTGCTAACCTAATTGCCGTTTTGCAATATATATTGCACTTCCTGTATTTCAAGAAAGAGTGTTTTGTTCCTTCAGACTTCAAGGGATAGTAATACTTAAATATTACTAATCCACATTTTGTAACCAATTAAAAAAGAATTGAATTGTCCCCAGTGTCATTTCTCAAACCTTCATGGGTTGAGAGATAACCATACGCAAAGTTCCCCCCTCCGGTCTTATTTTCATCAGGCGGCTCTGCAGCAGAGTGGAGATCGTGTTAGTAAAAAATAATTATTTCATTGATACGGTCTTCTACATGTGCTTGCAAACCATGACACTGGGGACAATTCAGTTCTTTTTAAAATGGCTACAATTTGGGAATTAGTATTATTTAAGTATTACTATCCCTTTAAATTGTTTAAATACCTTTTTTTCCTGGCCATTTCTTTCATTACATTTGCATTTAACCACATTGGGTGTTATCTACTTCTTTTGCATTTGTTCCCCACTGGTATATACTGCTGAATATATTTCTGCAATCCTAGTCTATGTGTTGTGTTAACATTTTGAAGTTAGCTTTTTTAAAATAAGAGTTTTAATTTAACCTATACAGTTTTGCTTTGTCAAACTGATTTCAAATGTAACCATGTTGTGATGACTATTTCCCAAAGATTTACTTCCCTTAATATTGGACACCTGTAACTGAAAGTAGGAAGGGGCTAGGTCGCCTTCCTCTGTCGTTCCTGGGTCTCTCCTTCTCGACGCCGGCCTGGCGCCGTCGAGTGTACTGGTCGAACAAATCAACATTCCGGTGGTCGACTCAGAGTGGCGTCGAACCCCGGGATGACCGACTCTACCTTAAAGGATTTGGATACCGGAGAGGTCACGGGCACTCAAACACAGTTGAGCGTTCACAGAACCGGATCAGGGAAAAGTGTTGCAGGAACCAAAGTAGCTGTATTCAAGACGTTCGAGCACTCCGGGTGCTCGACTCGAAGGTTTCAGCTGGAACAGGAGAACCACAAGGCAGAGTACACGTTGCCGTCTGACAGGGTACGAAGTCCGGTAGCAGGATCCTGGCAGCAGACGGAGGAACGTTACAGGAACCTGGGCTCAGATGGGCGGCAGAGTGGCCACTTTAACCATAAGAACATAAAGGACTCCAGGACTCTAGTTCACTCCAAGCATGACACACTTTATTGAACAAAAAACACATCTTTTATACAGTAAAACACAATGCCACAATGGGATGGGAAGGGCCAGGTATTCTAATACAGACTTGGCCCAGGGTCCAATCAAACACAATAGGCAGGTGACACTGGTGACAAAAGGGCCAATAGCAGATGGAACCAAAGGGCCAATAGCAGGCAGAGAAAAAGGGCCAATGGCAAGTGACCTAATCAACATATTGCTTAACATCTGCAGTACAAACATGTTTAATTAGGTTTAGACAAAGACAAAGGGTTGATGAGAGGGAATACACATTTAGAGGACTAGGCCAGGGGTTGAAGCACGTACACACTAGTTTGAATATGCGGCCTCAACCCTGGCCAATCAGTGTGCGCAGTGAGTCGTACGTCAGCCAATCTGGCCTCGACTCACTGCCTCCGGTTCCCGCGTTTGCGGCGGCATTGATGCCTCGAACAAAGGAACCGGGGAACCACCGGCTCATGTATCCCTCGCACATATTACATACGATATAACAGATTCGAGATACATGTAACATACGATATTCGACATACAGAAAACGTGCAACATTTGACAATACATAAAGCATAAATCTTTTAACATAAAGATAGTAAAAGCCCCCACCTAAGGTCAAATGAGGCCAAAGGGCCATAGTCTTTTGATAAACATTCGAGGTCCAGAGAAGGGCCCAAGTAACGGATAAGATCCGTTACATTTCTCCCCCTTTTTTTACCAAGCCAGCGGTTACAGTAGTAAACGCTGTCTTGGAGCTGTAGGAGAGCATTGCTGTTTTGAGCCACTTGTCTGGACAGTTCATTAGTCCGGAGGCCTTGGTCTTAGGCCAGTCTTAAATGGGAAGCCCCTTGTCCTGGGCCAGGGAAGCAACAAGCAATCCTTTTGTCCTGGGCCAGGAGAAAACGTGAGCCCTTTGTCTGGGCCTGGAAGTAGAAAACAAGCCCCTTGTCCTGGGCCAGGGAAGCAATGAGCAAACCTTTTGTCTTTAATCCTGGGCCAGGGATATTGGTTCCTGTTTGTCTTGGCGATCACCAAATTGGGCGGCCTCTCCTGGTCCATGCTCCATGCAGAGCTGGGGTTCAATGTTCCTGATTCGAGATACATGTAACATACGATGTTCGACATACAGAAAACGTGCAACATTCGACAATACATAAAGCATAAATCTTTTAACATAAAGATAATAAAAGCCCCAACCTAAGGTCAAATGAGGCCAAAGGGCCATAGTCTTTTGATAAACATTCAAGGTCCAGACAAGTGCCCAAGTAACGGATAAGATCCGTTACAACACCATGACTATGTTATTAGTTATCACTAGGTCCTATACATTGTTATTTCTTATCAGCACTTCCACCATTTGTGACCATTCACCATTTGTGACATGTAGTTATCCCTAAGCATACTCACAAACCTGCTTCGTTTAGCAGTCTGACAGGTCTCATGTTTCCACTTCATATCTGGACAATTAAAATCTGCCATAATTATAGTATACCCAAGATGCACAGCTTTCTTCATTTGCAATAACAGTTGGGCCTCAACATTCTAATTTATATTTGGTGAGATAGGTCAAACAAAACAGATGGTGGGGTCTGTCTGTATGTCAAACCAGCATTATTGCCTCATTTGCGGGAAGATATATGTGATGAAAGTAGTGAACATGTGGAATCCCTGTGGGTTGAAATAGTCAATGGGGGTAAAACTGCCTAGAAAATATTAGTGAGTGTTTGTTATAAACTATCAAACATTAATGACTTTGAAGAATCACAGCTATTAATGTAAATAGAAAAGGCTTCTCAGATGGGGAGAACTATAATCATGGGGGATTTTAATTATCTAGAAGTAGATTGGAAAAATGGAACAACTAATTCTGCTAAAAGCAATATGTTTCTGAACTTGTTGAATGACAATTTTTTGTCTCAACTAGTGCAGACCTCAACCAGAGGGATCTGGTGATAACTAACAATGAAGAACTTATCTCTAACATCCAAGTAAGGGAACACTTGGGGAATAGTGACCATAATATGGTATCGTTTGATATTAATTCAAAAAAGCAATTTGGTATGGGTTCCACCTAAACACTGAATTTTACAAAGGCCAACTTTAGCAGGTTTAATTCATTGCTTGGTCTTGTTGACTGGGATGGAATATTTTCTGGAAAAAACACAGAAGGTTAGTGGAATGCCTTCAAAATAACTTTGCAAAAATATACATATACATTTATCCCCTTTGTGGCTAACCAATAAAGTAATTCATTAAATAAATAAAAAAATAAACATTATAAAGCTGAGTGATCAGCAGAGGCATTTGCAAAATACAAAAATGCCAACAAAATCTGTAAAAAGGCGATTAAATTAGCTAGACTGGAGAATGAAAAAATTGCTAAGGAGAGCAAGAGCAACCCAAAAAAAATCTTTAAATACTTTAATGGCAAAAAATTAAAGTCTGATAATGTTGGGTCTTTGATATCTGAAACGGGTGAGATGGTCAGTGGGGACAGAGAAAAAGCAGATATTTTAAATAATTTCTTTTCTTCTGTTTTTACGACGGAAGACCCCAAGAACCTGCAAACTACTTTTACAGAACACTCAAAGCTAGCATGGGATTGGCTAACACAAGAAAAAGTGTTAAAACAATTGAATGGTGTTAAGGTAGACAAAGCCCCGGGGCCGAATGGTATACACCCATGGGTACTTAAAGAGCTAAGCCAAGCCCTGGCCAGACCGATATTTTTGATTTTCAGGGATTCTTTTGTTTCAGGTATAGTGCTCACAGACTGGCTTAAAGCAGATGTGGTGCCCATATTTAAAAAGGGATCAAAATCTCAGACGGGAAATTACAGACCTGTAAGCTTGACATCTGTGTTAGGGAAACTGTTTGAAAGGTTGCTAAGGGAATTTATTCAAGAATTAATCTTGAACAGGAATATCATTAGCAGGAACCAACATGGCTTTGTGAAAGACAAGTCTTGTCAAACTAACTTTATTGCATTTGATGAAAAAGTGAGTAAAAATATAGATTTGGGAGCGGCGGTTGATGTGATCTATTTAGACTTTGCCAAGGCATTTGATACGGTTCCACACAAGAGGTTACTGTATAAATTGAATGAAATAGGCTTAGGGGCAAACGTCTGTGCATGGATTGGAAATTGGCTGAAAGATACAATGCAAAGAGTGATAGTAAATGGGAAGTTCTCCTATTGGAAAAACGTGATGAATGGAGTACCTCAGGGATCTGTCCTGGGTCTTCTTCTTTTTAATTTGTTTATAAATGATCTCCCAGAGGGCATAGGGAGCCATGTATCAGTGTCACAAAATTAAGTAGGGTAATAAAGTCTGAACTGGATGTGTCTTCATTACAAGAGGATCTGGACGATTTGGGTAACTGGGCAGGCAAATGGCAAATGAGATTCAATATAGACAAGTGTAAAGTTATGAAGTTTTGGTTATAATAATAAAAATGCAGCATATAGTTTAAATGGTGTTTCTTTGGGGAACTCTACTAATGAAAAGGATTTGGGAGTAATGGTAGACAATAGACTCAGCAGTAGCATGCAGTGCCAGCTGGCAGCTGCAAAGGCCAATAAGATATTGGCATGTATTAAAAGGGGTGTTGACTCAAAGGAGGAAGATATTATCTTGCCTCTTTACAGGTCCATGTTAAGACCCCACCTAGAATATGCTGTTCAATTCTGGGTGCCCTTTCTGAAAAAGGACATTATGGAACTAAAGAAAGTGCAGAGGAGGGCTACAAAACTAGTTAGGGGAATGGAAAGTTTTAGTTATGAAGAAAGGCTAGAAAAGTTAAACTTGTACACACTAGAGAAACGGCGTCTTAGAGGGTATATGATAACATTATATAAATATGTTCAGGGTCCTTACAAAGGGCTCTCCAAAGACCTGTTCATTACCAGAACAGTACAAAGGACAAGGGGTCACCTGCTTAGACTTGAGGAAAGGAGATTTCATCTACAACAGCAGAAGGGATTCTTTACACTAAGGACAATAAAGGTATGGAATTCACTGCCTGAGGAGGTGGTGCTATCGAATATTTTAGATGCCTTTAAAAAGGGCCTGGATACTTTTTTAAAAGAGCAGAACATAGAGGGCTATGTATGTTAGTATTGAGATTAATATTTAGCTAGTGCTTGTTGATCCAAGGAGAAATCTGATTGCCATTTGGAATCAAGAAGGAATGTTTCCCCCCATTCAAGTCATAATTTGAAATTGCTGTATTGAGGGGTTTTTTGGCCTTCTTTTGGATCAACGATGGTAAACAGGAATAGGAAAAGGGTTGAACTAGATGGATGCAAGTCTTTTTTTCAACCTAAATTACTATGTTACTATGTAAAATTGGACAATATATGCATACCCAGCCCCAGAGCTAGCCTACTCCATCAAATCACTGAGCCTGCAAAATTTGAGTGTCATGGGGTATCCAAATTATTGCAAGCCAATGAGTTGGACACCCCATTGGCACTCAAAGGGTTAAAGATAAATAGGATTGTACATGGCTGCTTTACCCTTTTAACTGCCAGATGGGTTTGCACACCTTGATGTGTTATGTGCTATATGCATCCTCGAAGGATTAAAAACCCATTCTTGAAGGTACTTACTAAACTACAAGATCCTAACCTGTATTAAATTGACAATAAACATTCACTAGCAGATACATGATAAACTCATGGATTCATAGAATTCTGTATATTGGAAGGCTGGTTGAAGGTTAATTTCCTATTGCATTGAAACCATTCCATTGCACTTTCATATGAGGGCAACTAAAAGCAGTTTGGATTAGATGCTGGACTGGGTTTCCTGAGGCCCTCCAGCTGTTCTGTACTGCAGTTCCCATCACCCAAGCTGTTGGCTAGCCAGATTGTAATCCTCAGGAGCTGGAGTGTAGACTTGTGCATGGCAAAAATTTTCAGTAAAAAAATCGATTTTGGAAGAATTTTTTTTTCCCATTCGGAAGATCCAAATTTCTGACCAGACCTGTTAGACTCAGACGAAATTAGGCAATAGTCTGAATTATTTGGCTGAATTTTTAAAACATTTTAAATATTCAATAAAAAATGAAAATTAAAAAAAAAAAAAAAAAAATACATTAAACTAAATTAATAATAATATTAAATCTCTAATGATACAGGAAGGGACATTTTATAAACCCCTTCACACTTATATATGTATATGTCACATCAAATTAAAGCCCTTTCTGCTCTTTAAAAAATGGTATATAATATGTGTTTGTGCAATAAATGAGAAAGATAGGAATTATGGTTGAACACACATAGCAAAAATGACAGAATTGCTTGTGTCCTTATGTGGTTAATATCTGCACTTTGCATGAACTGTAAAGTGCCTGTTTTACCAGATCTATTTTTAGCAGCATGTAGCAACATTGTAATAGTTTCAGGCAGGAAAGCGCCCTGCCGTCTATTTTTGGTAGCATGTAGCAACATTGTAATGGTTTCAGGCGGGAAAGTGCTGTCTGAATTTCCGAAATTTGTACCAAAATTTCAGACTACGTCCGTTTCGGATTCTGATTTTTTTTTTGTGGGCGGACCATGGCTTTCGGAAGGTCTGAATGATGCAGAATACGCCTTCATTCATCCGAATTAGAAAATTAGCCGAACCGAATCGCACAAGTCTGCTGGAGTGTTTCTGGTTGTCCATTCCTGCAATAGCAAATCCTATATGACAGCTAATGCAACAGAATATTGAGCAGGGTTGGGCAACCTGAGGACCTCCACCTGTTGAAGCATAATGCATAATAATAATAATGATAATAAAAAAGGAATTGTATTTATTGCAATACTGGGCTTGCTCCTGTTATATGCAATGTGTAATATTGTTTTTCCTATGTTATATAAGAATATGTGCATGGCCCTCATCAACGGTTCTATGGCAGTGAGCACAACATGAGACTCTCCACTTGCTTCCAGACTACAGCTTCTTTTTTACCCACGTTGCCTGTCGGGGAATGATGGGTAATGCAGTCTGGCAACAACTGGAGTGTCTCACTTTGCTCATCCCTATGGCTAGCGATACAGTAGGACAAGGCTGGGGTCAGTATTGTGACTACCATGGGACAAGGCTGGGGTCATTATATTATATTATGTGTCTATCAGTGACAGGGTTGGTGTTGATCAGTATGTGTGGTTCTATGGTAGGGTTGTCACCCAGTCGGTATTCTACCGGCACAGCCGGTAATTGGCGCACTGGAGCCAGTGCCGGTATAACACCTATACCGGCAACTGAAAAGCCGGTATTTGTGTGTGTCCGGCAGGAAGGCAGGAACTGCAGACTACTGAGATTCTCCGTCTCTGCTGTGTGACGTGTCACGCTGGGCCGGGTGTGGAGTTGCCATGCTAACATGTATTGAATGGCCATGAATGAAGCAAGAAAAGTGTGGCAGGAACCTTAGCGCAGAGGAAGTGGTACCTGGGGGACACAAAACAGAAGACGCTATCTGGCAGAACTAGCAGGAAGTGGGGCAGCAAAGCACCAGAAGTGGTGGAGATCCCACATGTGTCCGGGCTTTGCAGGGCTGTTATTAACCCAGGATGGTTAAGTTTGTCCAGTCGAGGATTGAGGACTGGAGCTCGAGCAGCTGGTGAGAGTCAGGCTGCTGCTGACCAGGAAGGAAGTCCGATGAGAGGGGGTTAGGGAAAGTGGCATTGTAAGGGTAAAGCTTCACTCTTCCTGCCACCAGCACCTTATCTGTGTCTGAGGGTAGGAGACAGAGTAGGAGAGACTAAGGAGAGGAAGGTGGGGAGGGAGTCAGATACTAAGACAGGAGGACAGATAGAGGGAGAGGCATTGGTGTAGAAAGGGACATGAGATCTTTTCTGTATGGAACTGGTGTCTTCTCAACTGTCATGTATGCTAAAATGGAAGGATCAGAGAGGGTACTGAGTGCTCACCATTTATTATACTGCTAGCTAATCCTGAGACTAGTGACCAGGCTTGCACAGAGAGGGTACGGAGTGCTCACCATTTATTATATTGCTGGCTAACACTGAGACTAGTGACCAGTGCACAGCCTTGCACAGAGAGGGTACTGAGCACTCACCCTTTATTATACTGCTGGCTAATACAGAGACTAGTGGCCAATGCACAGCCTTGTACTGAGCGCTCACCCTTTATTATACCAGTGGCTACTCCTGAGACTGGTGACCAGTGCACCGAGAGGGTACTGAGCACTCGACCTTTATTATACCGCTGGCTAAGCTTTGAGACTAGTGACCAGTGCACATCCTTGCACAGAGCAGGCACTGAGCACTCACCCTTGACCAAAAGTCATCCTTAGATTTACAGACTCATGCAACATTGAGTGGTTCTGCCCCTTTTGCGGCTCCTCCCTTTTGTGGCTCCGCCCTCCTAGACCCACAACTATGGCCGGTACTTTTTTGAGGAAAGGGTGGCAACCCTATCCTATGGCTATCTTGGACAGCTTCACTGGCATTACCCTCCAACACAACTGGCTGCTTTTCAGAGTATGCACTGTAATAAAATTATCTGCAATGAAAAGCCTTTCTCTTCTATCACTGAAAAGCAGCAATATGCCTGTTTATAAACTCTTTGAGAGATCAGTTGGAAACTGGCTCTGGCAAGTATAAATGCCTAAAATATGCAATCATTATGTCAGTCATCATCACTGTCACTGCTTCCAAGTCCAACCCCCTCCAAGTCACACATACTATTGTTGAGTAAGCAACAAAAAGCTCATCATCAACATCTACAACCCTAGCTATAATAAGTGCTTCTGCTGCTTTTGTGCCATAAGGCATCCGTATAAAAATCCCATATCCTGAAGGTCAACCTCATTTCTGATTGGTAGAAAAATCAGCAGCAGCATATCAGACGTGCAACATCTAGCAGCAGTAAAAGTCCGTCTAGAAGTTGATGGGTCTCTGAGGCACATAATAGTGTTGTAGATGTGTCAGAGAGTGTCCAACATTCTTTCTTTTACAGTAACACCCATGACTCCTGCCTCTCTTCTGCAAATGCAAAACTCAGAGGAGTATGACTGAGTTTGTTGAACGAGATGACAAGTCATACAGTGCTCACACCTGCAGCTGCTGCCACTACCATCATCACCTCCACCACCACAAGTCATGTTGTTAAAGTGATAAAGTTACACAATTCTTCCTCTATGTACTGACAACTAACATTGACTGAGTTATTAGAAATGAGTAAAAAATTGTACAAAAATAATCCATTTCATGTGTTACACCCTGATATCATATCCCAAAACATAGTTAATTTTCAGGAATGGCTGTCCCAGAGTTGTGCAAGCAGGTGGTTAGTTTCTAGGTGAAGGACAGAAATTGTATGTATTTTCCATGGGTGGGAATTTTCATGGGAAAAGCGAGGGCCAGATTCTTACAAAAAATTCTGCAGCAAAAAATACATTTCAAACCTCTCTAGCATTCAAGGGGTTAACCCTTTGAGTGCCAGATGGGAATTCAATGCATTGCTTTGCAATGCGTTGCATAACCCTCTAGCAATCAAAGGGTTAAAAGCCCCATTTAAATGGTTGCCTTCAGAATTCTTCCAGATCGTTTTAGTACATCATTCTCACTGTATTTTGCTACTCGCTCTGTGCATGAGAAGTCTCTGAAATCTTCTCTCTCCTATTGCATCAACTGCAAATCTGGATCCCGCTAGTCTGCCCTAGGACAGGTACCTTGTTCTCCACGTGGCTATTGGTTTTGACAAGGGAGGGGGGTAAATAAGAGTGGAGGAGTGAAGCAACCAATCGAAGATAACAGGAGGTTGAACATTCCAACTGACTGACATTGCCAGTGGGATGAGTAAATAATATTTAACACCCTCAGTATACAGGAGCTTTATGAGAGTCTCAGACACCATGAGGGAGGAGGTGGAGAGTAATTCTGAGCTGCAGTATATAGGGCAGTGTAACAGGAAGGAGACGCTCGCTACAATTCAAAAGTGATTTTCATGCTGCAGGTTATCTTTTCATCCCAAACACACCTACTAATGTGTAGGTATATGAACTGTCTATCAAATCTGCATAGAAAATAGAGGAAGATTTAAAATATATCTATAACTGCTGGATTCCCTGTGGATCAGGAGTCAGTAGGAATTGTTTATCCCATTCAGCAGAGTTAAAGTGCTCTGTATGTGCTATGATCAGAACTGTCAAACAGAAGCGTCTGTCTTCCCTGATGTAACATTAACTGCTTTCAAACTGCATCTGTTGTGGGCTGATCCAAAAGTGGTTCTTCATTACTTATTGTGGTACTGCATCTTTGACCTGTCATCTGACGGGCTGAACTAATCCCAGCCTCAGTAGCCACATGACAGTTAATGCTGGACCAGAGCTCTATTAAAAGCAGGATGCTGGCTTTGCAGGACCCACAGCTACACATGTCCTGAGAAAGTGTATTTGTAAGAAACAGGAGAAAGAAAGGACAGCACTTTGCATACATTTATTTGTCAGGGCTCTGCTCTGATGGCTCCCAGATCCCAGAGAGAAGGCATTTGTTTTTATCTGCTCACCCTGCTGGGTGCTTGGGCAGCATCTACACAGGGAATGCCCAAAAGGAGTGAATGTCCATCCTGCGGAGTCCAAGACAAGGAGGTAATGATGGAACTAGCTAAGCAGCAGATCCTTCAGAAGCTACACATGAAGGAAAGACCCAATATCACACATCCAATTCCTCGGGGAGCTGTGGCCAATGCCCTGAGAAGACTACACCTAACTAAGCCAAGAATGGAGGGACTTTTTGGGTCCCCCAGCTGGGACAGTAATACAGAAAGTTCTGAAACAGACAATCAGAGTTATGAGATCATCAGCTTTGCAGAATCAGGTAAGAACCACTTTCTTTTCTGTGAGGTGAATGTTGGAAGTAGTGACCTCTTTTTCTTATAAAGATGCTTTCTCAAAGACAATGCTGAATAAGATAGTATTTTATACATCAGTTGCATTCTGGATTATGTAGTAAGCAGGCACACACACCATTTTATCACTATTTAGTGAATTATGTTCAAAAGAAAAGTGGAGGAATTCTGGGGCAAACCAGACTAAAATAAACTAAAATTCCCATTGATTTAAATGGGGAGTTTAACTCCTTGAATGCTAGAATGGTATCCAAAGCATTGCTTTGTGATGTGGTGGATACCTCTTTATCTCTTTAGCATTCAAGTGGTCAAAATCCCCATTTAACATAGTAACATAGTAGATGAGGCTGAAAAAAGACATGCATCCATCAAGTCCAGTCCATGCCAAAAACACCCCTGTTGATCCAGAGGAAGGCAAAAAAAAAGCCCTCTGGAGCCATTTCCAATCTAGCCCCAAGTGGAGAAAAAATGTATTCCTTCCTGACTCCAATTGGTAGTCAGATAGTCAAAATCCTATCTGCACTGAAGCCATCTGTAGTAATTTTCAATATTGTTCTGTGCTTGATAGGCATCCATTGCTTTTTTGAATGCAGTTGCATTATCTGCAAGCACAACATTCCAATGCAACATAGCTTTACCGCTCTTACTGTAAAGAATCCCTGCCTTTGGCAATTTTTGGAACTTTTAGCCTATAGTGCAATTGGTTTATGAATACACCCCATTAAAGTGACAGTCAATCAACTTTTTAATTTTACATATTTAACTTCACAATATGTGAAGTGAAATTGCCAATACTTTTTATTATCATGTTTTTTTATCTACACCTACTTTTTTAATGTGCATTGATGCCACATTGGCATGCCTGGGAACTTTCACAATGAGCTGACATTCTGATTTGTAAAATTTTAACCTTTAGATCTCCACACAACATAGATTCTATGCTATGTCCCTCCTTGTTCTAACCCAGATGTGCTCTAGTCAATCCTCGGTGAACCTACAACTTGCTATAAGGTAGAGATATCACAACCCCTGGCACTCAAACAATTAATGCTAACAAGTCCCCTTACATCTTCCCCATAGCATGCTCTATTAAACAAGGTGTAGAGGAAAGAATGTTATGAAATGCCTATAGGCTGCCCTGATGCCATTCTTTTTGACCAAGCAAAGTTAAGGTGTTAATTTTTGTTGTATACAACTTAGTGAATTGGTGATAGGCAGACACAGTGAAAATTTATTCTAGCACCTCTTTTTTGCATGGAATTGTATTTGTACATTTTCAGAGGCTGATATAAACTGAACTTTCTATATTTAGCTATGTGTTCTTATTCCCATCTCCCTCATCTTTATACCTTTCTTTCCTTTCTGTATATTTCTTGTAAAATCCTGTTGATGCTAATGTTCTTTATATTAGCTCAGGCAGACAAGGCTATTTTTGTTTCCAACACATAATATATGAATCTTGATAAAGTAATGCTTCAGCTGACCTGAGGATACGATGAACACTCCTTTGCACTGGAAGCAAATGAAATGCATAGAGAATATCTGCACTGATTGTTTCCAGTAAAGCACCGTAGAACAGAATGAATACAGCACCTTTGCACTTAAAGCGGTCTTTGACTTTTTGACACAATAGATTTAAAGCAATAAGTTTCAGAGAGGCATGCAACACATTGCACTGCTTTGTACACCTCTCTTGCCCACAAAGGGCTAGGAAATGCTTTTGTTTGGATACTCAGTTCTGAATAGAGAAAGGGGTGACATCTAATGGTCAGTATAAACCTGTGCATCTATTTAGAGATCATTTATTAAGCCTCAGGCAAGTTAACTGTGTCTTCTGCCAACGTATAGCAGATATTTGTTTAAAATGAGTAGACCAGGTGAGCTGGTCAACTTACTGCTACAGCCTAGACAATAAACTCTGATCTGTCCTTAATTAGAAAATCAATTCTGCCTATACCAAATGTAATATAAAAAGTCAACTGAGCTGTAAGTAAAAAAAAAAACAAAAAACGTAAGAGCTTCTGACTTGGTATGTTTATTTTTATAATAATAGTAATTGTTATGATTACATTATGATTCTTATAAGCATGTGATATTATAATGGTTCTTTTTTTCTCTTTGTAGAATATAACAATGAAACCAGCATTACTCTGAACTTCCAGTTCACAAGAGATAAAGAACAAAATGTACATGTTATTCAAGCTCATCTGTGGATCTTCTTTAAATCTAATAGGACTACAAAGACCAATCAGACTTTCAAATTGTACCTGGTTCAAGAAGCTTTTCCTCAGCGCACTTTGCTAAGTGAAAAAAGCCTAGAACCAAGATATAGTGGTTGGCAAACATTCTCCTTAAAGCCAATGCTGCAGACTTTCTTTGATGGCGGAAATAAGAGCTTAAAACTGGAACTGGATTGTGAAGGATGTGAGGATGTACCAGTCTTGGTGAATCCAAATGACTCCCATCAGCCTTTTCTTGTGGCCCAAGCTAAAGTACGGGAAATAAACCACCATGCAACAAAACGAAGTCTGAACTGTGATCAAAACTCCAATCTATGTTGTAGAAAAGACTATTATGTAGACTTCAAGGATATTGGGTGGAATGATTGGATTATAAAACCAGAGGGATACCAGATAAATTACTGCATGGGCCTCTGCCCAATGCATATGGCTGGAGCCCCAGGTATGGCTTCTTCATTCCACACTGCTGTCTTCAACCTCATTAAGGCCAACAATATCCAGACAGCGATGAACTCTTGCTGTGTCCCCACAAAGAGAAGGCCTTTATCTATGCTTTATTTTGACAGAAATAACATTGTTCTCAAGACAGACATTCCTGATATGATTGTGGAAGCCTGTGGATGTAGCTAAAAGCCTCCTAATTCATGTACATTAACATAAAAATAGAGAGAAGCTGGCTTGTCTCTTAGGCATTTAGGGCTTATAGAATGGAGTAGAACCAGGAAAAAGGGCTCCAAAAATCAAGATAATAAGTACAAGTCTAAGCAACACATGTGGGTCATGTTATTGTTGTGACTTTCTCTAAGATGATTCAAAATGCACATGAAAATGACACAGTGAGCAAAACGTTCCTACAAGGACAGAAGCTGTTCTAACTTCATATCAAAATAATGCTGTATTTCCAAGCCTCTTACATGTGGTTAAAGAACAGCATTGTATAGATTATTCTTCCTGCAATAAATGGATTAAGCAACTGTACATCGGACAGATCAACTACCAAAGAGTATGCAACTAATGTTTATCTTAACCCCCTGAGTGCCAAAAGGGTACTGAATGCATTGCAAAGCAATGCATTCAGTACCCCTCTGGCACTCAAGGGGTAAGGCAGAGACAATGCACACCTATCCAGATTAATCATGTTACAATTTCAAAGTGCCAAACTGAAATGCCATAAAGACATTTTGTGAAATACCTCTATTTCAAAGCACATTTTCACAACGGTCACTTTTTGAACAATGAATGTAATTTTCGCTGATTGGCAACTTAACTCCTTGGATGCTAAAGAAGTCTCCAGCACATTGCTATGCAATATGTTGGAGAACATATTAGCATACGAAGGGTTAACTTGCTTCTCAGACTGAGAGAACCTAAAAGGGGTGAATGAGACCATTTCTCTATGACTTGTATTTTCTATTTTATTTTATATTATTATTTTATTACATTGACACTGTTTAATAAAATGTTGACTTAAACTAAATGAAAAATTAATGTTCCGTGTAAATTTTATATTTATTTATTTACCTTGGATACTTTTTAATTAGAAGATGGTTTTCTAATTAATATACTAGTTTGTATTTTCATGATTTATCTAATAACATTTTTTTAATTGTGTACCATGTACTATTTATCATAGTTCCCTTATCTTGTTCTGCATCTGGGGTAAATCTCTGAAGAAAACCATCATTATAATTATAAAAGAAATCCTGTACACAATATGATGGCTTTCCCCTTTCCTAAACTAAGCATAACCATCTTGTGCTCATTGTGCAACCTGGGCATATGATTAATAACTCCCATAGTAGAACTTGTCAATGCACATCCAGTTGTATTGCTCAGGGACAAATCATGCTCTAGCTTGTCTGCTGAGTTATTTTGTACCATGCTACAGGATATAAGGTACATGTCTGTCTGCTAGTCTGTCTATTCATCCATTCACACACATACTTTCTAGTTGAGCAGAACTTCCTTGCACACTTGGGGGGGGGGGGTGGCCATATTCATAAAAAGAAACATGAGCAATTCTGGAGCAAATTGCATTACAATTCTCATTGACTTAAAATGGACATTTAAACCATTGAGTCTCCAGCACATTGAGAATAAATGCATTGGACACCTCTAGTATCAATTTGCTTAGCATTAGCAGCCCTATTTAAATCAAAGGCTAGTTTGATCCAGAATTGATGTTTTACTTTCTACATATAGCCCATACAGATGATTGTTTAGGCCACCATGAAAAGGCAAAAGATAGGTCTTTTTTCCTTGACGTATACCAGAAGTGGTGCTTGGAACTAGTTATATCATGCACCAGTCTGGAGAAGTAGGTACACACACTTTAGATACGAGAACAACACAACACACAAGCCCAATAAACAAAAAGAGAGTCATGGATTGGTTTTCCTTACTTTTGCTGCTCCTGTCCTACAAGATGAGTACACACAAATTAAAAAAATGCATTTATTTCCTCTGTAAGTTACAGGGCCTATACATGCTGCTTTCTCCTACCTTTTCACAAGCCACTAGTGCTTAATTCAGCAAGATAAAATGGTAAAATTCTGGCTTGACTGCTAGATAGATCATCAAAGCAATGGCAAGCAAATCAATGGAGACCTCATCGGCATTCAAGGGCTTAAGTCACAGGGGGATTTAGAAAATTTCCCTTAGCCCCCAATGGTGCCATTGGTTTGCTCCAAAACTGCACCACTGCTGAATTAGGCCAGTATCATTGATCATTTATACATAATTAAAGATTCAATCCGCCAATACAGGAGCTGTCTGCCCAAGTTCAAATGATGCAACCTGGAATTTATCACCCAGCTCCTCCGATTACATATTCAATAGTGTAGTGTGAATAAGAGAGAAACTATCAAAGATCAGAAAGACTTCAAGCCCCACTCCCTTCTAATTCCTTTTGATGCATTGAGGGGCTCATTACATCAGGTAATCTCTCTTCCCCAAGGGAAAAAAAATGACTCTTGGCTGCATGGAGGTGCATCAACACTTCTAATAGTGAGGTGCATGGAGGAAGAAAGCTCTATGATCATGCACCCACTCAGACCTCCAGATAGAATGTATAAATGTCACTCTTCCTCTCACTCTTTTCCACCTACCAGTCTCTCCCATTCCCTATCAATATTGTCCCTTCTCTCACTTCTGCTATATTTCTTTCCATTCGACTGGCTATCTTCTGCCTTGCATTTTTGTTCATATGTCATGATCGTTAATTTTTTAATTTATTCTCTTCTACTTTTTACTTTTGTTCTGCTTGTCCTTCCTGTCTTTCAGTCTGGCTTTTCTCCTCCTTCTCCCTTGTCACTTATTGTATTCAATCCAACACTTTCTAAACTTTCACCACTGCCTTTCACATTCTTCACCTTTCTCCTCAACTCTGTTAGTTCAATTTGACCCATCAGAATTAGTGTGATTATCCTCTAGCATTCATCATGTAAATCAATGTGGATAGGATATAATCAGAATTAATCTGTTGAAAGTTCCAAGTATGGACAGAGCTGGAAAATGAAGCCTTGTAGTTGGTGAACTGAATGTAGACATTATCCATTACCAACAAGACATATCAACATTAAAATGATTCTTTGTAAAGTATCCAGATCATCTTGAACCAGATGAACCTACAAACAAGTTGACCAGTTGGACCCAAGAGTTTTAGGAATATAAGCCATAATGTTATACAGATTCTCTCAGACTTTTTGAGGATGACCAACTATGCATGCATGTATATTATCATCTATAGATCATTATTAATTCACGTTGGTTCTTCGTTCTGGGCATTGTGTAAGGTACAGAAAGTTCTTTTTATGTTATATCTGACAAGAAAAACCATTCTGAACAGTAAAGTACCTAGAACAGTTCTTCAGTCAGAAGTGCTATTTACAGACAAACGGTCAGCCTTTACAGACATATCTACTTATTCCCCATATTATTCTAGGAGGAAATTCCAGCATCCAAATGATATGTAATAAAGATAACTAGGGAAATGTGGCACAATGATTAATCACACTTTCATTATATAGTAATTCATATTTTATTACTAGTATGGTTTATTTAAAAAGCACCAACAAATCTCATAATCCAGCAAATCACATAGAAGAATGAAGTATATAAAGGTTTTTCCACAATACAAATAAAATTATATAATGGGGAATGTGCAAATCCATCAATAGCAATTTTCTGTACTTGGATGTAGGCATACAAATGAAATGGCTGCACCTTTGGATATGTACTAGAACTTATAATCGTGTTATTGAATCTAGAACACACACATTCCACCATCGCTGACCCTTTAAGTTAACAAGCTCCAAATGCTTCCCCTATAACAAATACAGAAACATGTTGTGATGTTATGTTGTTTTCATCTGTTCCTTGTTCGAATGGGGTAATAAACCAGTTGGAGAGGAACGTAATACCTTAAAACACCCACACATGGTCCTCCCCTTAATTCAAGTGGTGTCAATGGGATCATTTTCTCTGTAGATTTCTTAGTACATAGGTGCTAGGCAGGAGTAGCACTCCATATTACAGTGCAAATTTAAAGGAGTAGTAAACTTTTTTTATGAAAACCTGCATGTTATAGCATGCTGAGTAAAGCAAGGTCACTCCCACCAAGGTCAGTTGTTTTATTCAAACATTATAACAGTTCAAATAATCAGGAAGTGAATTTACTGTGTTTACTTCCTGATTGTTCTAACTTACAGGAAATGACTCAGCAGTTTCTATCACATGCTATAGAGAACTGTCAGTCACTGACTTTCCTTTCCATTAGAATGTAACAGAATGAATAATAAGAATTTGACTGCTAGAGGGAACTGCTGATGTAAAAAAATACAAGTTTAAACAGTAATAACTCTAGAAATATGCATCTCTCCACAGTGGAAGTACCCTTATTTTACTCAACATAAAAAGCCATACAATACATATTTTTTCATTAAAAAAGTTTACTGATCTTTTAAGAGAAACAAAAAATTATTAGTACATCCCTCCTATAGAGGGTGATGGAGTGAGAACTGGATCAATTTTGCAGCAAACTGATTGCACCATTAATTTAAATGGAACTTTTAATGCCTGGAAGGCTAGAGAGGACTCAAGTGCATCAGCAAGCTGGACTGACCAAATGAAATGAGCGGTGAACATTTTTATGAAAACATATATATTATAGGGCTTTTCCATCTGAGACAAACAAGGATCCATCCACTGCTGGTATTGGTTTTGTTTAGCTCAAGTTCCCAGGAAGTGAGTAACAGATTGATTACTTATTGAAAGTTCAAGCTGAAAACATGACTTTTCTATCACATTCTACAAAGACCTGTTTTGTCAGTGACTCACTTCTTCCATTCAATGCATATAAAGGGCTCTCCAAAGACCTGTTCATTAACAGAACAGTACACAGGACAAGAGGCCAACCGCTTAGACTTAAGGAAAGGAGATTTAATCTACAACAGCGGAAGAGTTTCTTTACAGTAAGGACAATAAAGGTATGGAATTCACTTCCTGAGGAGGTGGTGCTATCAAATACATTAGATGCCTTTAAAAGGGGCCGGGATATTTATTTAAAAGAGCATAACATAGAGGGCTATGTACGTTAGTATTGGGATTAATATTTAGTTAGGGCTTGTTGATCCAGGGAGAAATCTGATTGCCATTTGGAATCAAGAAGGAATCCCCCCCCCCATTCAAGGCAGAATTTTAAATTGCTACATTGAGGGGTTTTTTTGGCCTTCTTTTGGATCAACGATGGTAAACAGGAATAGGAAAAGGGTTGAACTAGATGGACGCAAGTCTTTTTTCAACCTGAATTACTATGTTACTATGTTACTATGTTAATGCAAACAAAAATAACCAATTGAAATCTGAACAGTAGAGGTCACTGTTAGTGTAAAAATGCAAGAGTTTAAGCTGTAATTACTATTGAAATATGTATCTCTCAGCAGCAGATGTATCCTTGTTTCCCATAAAAAAGTTAACTGCTTCTTAATTATAACATACTAGTATAAAAGTCTGTGTACACGGGCCAGCATTCTGTGCATTTGGGCAGTCTCTACTGAACATGACTGCATCAGCAGTCTCTACTGCACATGACTGCAAAAGCCTGTGTACACGGGGCAGCATTCTGTTTGTTCGGGCAGTCTCTACTGCGCATGACTGCATCTGCAGTCTCTACTGTGCATGAGTGCATCGGACAAACATATATCTGGCCTTTTATATTATAGGATGATTGATTAATATCTAAGCAAATAAGAGTCATATTTAATAAGCTAAACAGAAGTCATTCTGGAGCAAATTACCTGCACCATAGGGAAGAAATATAAATTCACAATTATTTAAATGGGGTTATTAATCCCTAGAATGCTAGAGCTATCGTGAACAAATTTTGGAATTTGTATGTTTCCCCTATGGTAAAGTTGTTTTTCTCTATCCTGGCATATCAGTACATGAGTGAGCATAAACATAAGCAAGCATAAAATTGCGTATGTGAGTGAGAGAATTGCAAATTCAGAAAAATAAAACCATTGTGATCTGTAAGAAAAGTTGGATGTGAAATAGTTGTTGGGTAAAAGTGCTTTTTTTTTTTTTTTTTGCATAGGATAACCATAAGTGGCTTTACAGTATCGGAACACTCGTTCGCTATACAGGCGTAAAAACCCATTTTCAGTACTAGAAGAAAAAAAAAAAGAAGATTAAAGTAGGGTAAAGAGAAAGGCAAATGATGCAGGAGATCCATCAGAAGAAGGAGAAAGGAAAAGAAAGAAGAGATAGGAAGAAAATGGAATCATAAGGAAAGAACAGACAGAGTATGAGGGGAATGTTTTTTCAGGAGATCGAAGGGGTAGTTTGCTAGACTGTAGATGAGTGTAGAGGTCCGCTGGGGTCCTTTTGAATATAGAATATGGATACGCAAGTGGAAGCTCAATTTAAAGACAATAGTGCTTTAGCTGTGAACCATTTATAGATTAGGTCAGTCAAAATTTTTGGCTCTTGATGTCTGTGCAACCAGGTTAGTTTAGTGAATAGAATATGGTCTTCCACTTCTTCAAACGTGGGAGGAGATACGGATTTCTAACAAAGTGGTATTAAGGATTTAGTAGCATTTAGCATAGTTAAAAAAATTATTTTCTGTGTAGGTGATATGAATGGTAAATCACGGTATAAGAGTATCACCCATGGATCTCTTTGTAATTTAATATCGAGTAAGAGTTCTATATGTGATAGACATTTTGACCAGTATTGTGCAAGAAGAGGGCAGGTCCACCATAAGTGGAGAGAGATGCCTCTAGCAGTTTTACATCTCCAACAGTAGGCTGATGTTGAGGGGGAGATTGTATGTAATTTGACGGGTGTGTAATACCATCGTGTTAGAAGTTTGATATTCATTTCAATCATGGCAGTAGAAATGGAGGATTTATGAGTGGTGGAAAAAATGGAGGCCAAGTCTGACTGAGATAGGGTCAAATTCAACTCTTTTTTCCCAAGCTCAAGCGTAGGAAGGTTTGCCAATGTCCTGCGTTGTCGACAAAACGTCATATACTCTACTTATGAGTTTGCCTTCGGTGTGGTTTGGAGTAAAAAAGGAAGTCTCAAATTTACACAGAGGTCATTTGAAACAGGCAGTGATGGTAGGATGTGTAAGTAAATGTTTTAATCTTAAGTAGCTCCATATTTCTCTGGGTGGAAGGGAGAAGAGGGATTGTAAACTGGGGAAAGAAAAAACAGCATCAGCATCTCTGAAGTGTCTCAGTTGACAGTCTGTGGTACGTGTCCAGTTAGGGAATTGTGAAGATGGTAAGGAAAGTTTAGATTGATGGGATGAGAATGTTCTGGTGAAAGGTGAGGGGAGTGGAATTAAGGTTCCACTAAGGTTAAGTCGATTCCATATTATGATGACATTTCTGAGTATAGGATGAGTTAGAGAAGAAGTGTGTCGTTTTGATAGTGGGAGTAAAACATCTGTCAGCGGGTCGCATAATGCATGGAAAGGTCTTTCTAGGGTGACCCATAGTTTATGAGATTGAGTATTGTGCCATTCAGGTATGGAAGCTAAGATGACTGCATGATAGTATTGGCGGAGGTTGGGGACACCAAGTCCCCCCTTTACTTTATGCATGTACATGATTCGGCGATTTAGCCTTGATCTCTTTTGCCCCCAGATAAAAGAAGAGAACAGTTTAGAAGCCGCTAAGAAGAATGAGTTCGGAAGAGAGATCGGTAGAGTTTGGAATAGAAAAAGAAACCTAGGCAAGATCATCATTTTGAGTGTGTCCATTCTACCTATCCAAGATTTATGCAAAGAGGACCATTTAATTAGGTTGGATCGAACCTTCTCAATAAAGGGAGAAAATTTGCCCTGTATAGTGAGTCTATTTTATATGTAATTCTAGTGCCAAGATAAGAGATAAAAGAAGCAGACCATTTAAGAGGAATTGAGGCTTTCATCCGTGTTAAGCAAGCGTGATCTATGAATATTGGAAGGGCCTCTGATTTATGCAGATTGATTTTAAAGTCCGAAACAGCGGAAAAAGATTTGCATTCAGAGAGGAAAGCCTGTATAGATGTTTCTGGGCGGGTCATTGACAAAGGAACGTCGTCTGCAAAGATTGATAATTTGTGAGTATAGCCCGAAACAGGTAATCCATTAACATGGGTTCAGTCTGACATGTTGAGCTAATGTCTCCATTACTAAAACAAATAGTAATGGGGAAAGGGGCAACCTTGTCTTGTTCCGTTTGAAATGGATAGGGTGGGAGATAAACTACCATTCACTCTAATTAGTGTATAAGGATTGTACGTAAGAAATGAAGAGAGGGCCAATCCCAAATGATTGTAGCATGGCAAACTATCACGGTGCCCGTGCTATACGGACGACATTTTGACACGTTTACTTCCTGATATCTTTTATTGACTACGGTGTCTTCGCTCCTCCCAGTGACAGCCTTTAAATACTCTGGGCTGTCCCTTATGCTCTGCACTTTCATGGTGTTTCCGTTGCCTAGCTCTTGTTCCGTTACTTTCGTATGATACCAGTGTATGACCCGGACTGCCTGACTATTCTGCCTGTTTATCGTTCCTGCTCTGTGTACCGACCCGGATTGGCTGACGTTCCTGCCCTGTGTACTGACCCGGATTGGCTGACGTTTCTTCTCTGTGTACTAACCCGGCTTGACTGACGTTCCTGCTCTGTGTACCGACTCGGATTGGCTGACGTTCCTGCTCCGTGTACCAACCCGGTTTGGCTGAAATTCCTGCTCAGTGTACTGTTCCTGTGGCGTTGCTTGCTCCCGGATTCATTTCAGACGCAGAAAATTCCAGCTCTGGATGAGCATATCGAGCAACTCCGCTCCACTTGGGCACAAGTACAGAAGACCCTCAGTGCTTCGTTCCATCGTTACCAGCATCACGCTAATCACAGACGGTTGCCAGCGGTCTCCTTCCAGGTTGGGGACAGGGTATGGCTATCCTCCAGAAACCTTAATTTGCAGACTCCATGTAATAAAGTTGGCTGCCAGGTTTGTTGGTCCCTTCAAAGTTATTCGCAAGATTAACCCTGTGTCGTATGCTCTGGATCTCCCAGCATCCACGTGGATTCATAATGTGTTCCACGTATCCTTGCTGAAGCCTCTGGTATGCAATCGTTACACTACCACTCCTCTGGTTCCTGGTCCTATTCAGGTGCAAGGTCAGGAGGAGTACGAAGTCCAAAATATTATTGACTCCCATAGATTCAGAGGAAAATTACAATATTTGGTTCATTGGAAGGGTTATGGCCCTGAGGAGCGTTCATGGGTTAATCAAAAGGACCTTCTTGCTCCCAGATTGCAGCGCAGTTTTCATGCCAAGTATCCTCAGAAGCCAGGCCTCTCTCCTCGGGAGGGGGGTCTTTGAGAGTATGGTACTATCACGGTGCCCGTGCTATAAGGGTGACATTTTGACACGTTTACTTCCTGATATCTTTTATTGGCTACGGTGTCTTCGCTCCTCCCAGTGACAGCCTTTAAATACACTGGGCTGTCACTTATGTGCTGCCCTTTCGTGGTGTTTCTGTTGCCTAGCGCTTGTTCCGTTACTTTCGTATGATACCAGTGTATGACCCGGACTGCATGACTCTTCTGACTGTTTATTGTTCCTGCTCTGTGTACCGACCCGGACTGGCTGACGTTCCTGCCCTGTGTACCGACCCGGATTGGCTGACGTTCCTGCCCTGTGTACCGACCCGGCTTGACTGACGTTCCTGCTCAGTGTACCAACTCGGATTGGCTGACGTTCCTGCTCCGTGTACCAACCCGGTTTGGCTGAAATTCCTGCTCCATGTGCTGTTCCTGCTTGGAAGATGTCCTGTTCCTGTTGTGCGGCCAGAGTTGCTCCCATGCTCTCTGTGGTCTGTACCAGACCTCAGGTTGCCTCGGTTCTGGGTAGATAGTCCTGTCCGTGACCTGTTCTCTCATAAGTGCCTATTGCTCCATTCCGGTAGTGTCACCGGTTGCACCACTGTCGCTTGGTCTGATTACTGCTGTCCCTGAGGTTGGGTTACTGTTGGGCACCTCAGGCTATTTCTACATCTGCAGTTGCTACAGACCGGAGTGTTCATTAACCCCTTGCGGAGCGGTGCAGTGCACTTGGGCTATAGCCACGGTAGTCTCAGTTTGGAGTTACGTTGCTCCTTACGGTGCCATGCACTTGGGCCATTATCCATTGCTGTCTCAGTTTGGCGTTACACTGCACCATCTGGTGCTGTGCACTTGGGTCACAAAACCTTGCAGTTCCCGGTTAGCGTTCTCAATACTGCTGGTAGCCACCTTCCTCTGGTGCCTTGTAGTCAGTCTAATATCCTGGCTTCACCTGCTCCTTTGTGATTACAGTCGCTATTGTTACTCTCTGTGTAGAGAGTATACTGTGGGCCTTCCACCATTAGGGCCAATTATCTGTTCCTGGCCTAATAGTATCAGTCTGACATATTCACACTGTATCATATGAACTGTACCTGACCTGTGTCAGTATTGTATATTGTCCTTACCTACTGGACCCGTGTGGGTTAATCTTATCTCTGAAACCTGTCCTGTGTCAGTTTTCTATTTATCTGTATGCTGAACACGCGAGGGTTACTGTTATTCTTTGTGCGCTAATAAAACTGTGTTTTACCAAACCCTTCTGTTTCTGAGTGTACTAAACTGTAACACGAACATAAAAGACCAGTTAACACGGTCGAAAGCCTTTTCGGCATCTGTTGTTAATAAAACGTAAGGCAAGTTAAATTCGTCAATATAATGTAGAAACAAAAGGATTTTTCTTGTGTTGTCTTTGACTTCTCGATGGGGAGTGAATTCTGAATGTTCAAATTGTAGAAGGGTCGGGAGAGAAAGCTTGTCTGTTGGCTAAAACTTTCATGTAGATTTTTATGTCTAAATTCAATAGTGAGATGGTATCATGGTGCCCGTGTATTTTGGCGACATTTTGACACAAGATGCCTGATGCTTTCTTATTGGCTAAGTGTTATGGCTCCACCCAGTGGTAGCCTTCAAGTACTGTGCTCTGTCACTCATGCAGGGCCCTTTCGTGGTGTTCCCGTTGCTTTGTGCTTGCTGCCGTTATCGTGTTATTTCCAGTGTATGACCTGTACTGCCTGACTATTCTCTCTCTGATCCTGTTCCTGCTCCGTGTACCGACCTGGCCTGGCTGATGTTCCTGCTCCGTGATTCGACTTGGATTGGCTGACGTTCCTGCCCCGTGTACCGACCCGGCCTGGCTGACGTTCCTGCTCCGTGAATCGACTTGGATTGGTTGACGTTCCTGCTCCGTGTACCGACCCGGCCTGGCTGACGTTCCTGCTCCTGTGTATCCAGTCCATTGTACTACCGTGTCCGGTAGTGAGTTACTACTGTGCTCTGCCTTGAGCGTACTGGCCCAGTTGGTTGCCTTGTGTACTGCATTACCATTCCATGACTGCGGCCCATTAAGTGCCTTGCTGCCTCCTTGCTCCATACCCAGGGTTACGCTCAGCTCGTTGCACCCTATACGCTTGGCTTGTTATCAGTTGTCACTGGGGCTGGTCTCCCGGGTGCCTCAACTAGTCTCCGCTCCTGTTTACCGTTTAACAGCCAAGCGCCCGTTATCAGGGCCTTTCGGTACTCACCCGGGTAGGAGCTTTACTATTGGCACTGTATACGCTGACTTGTCAATCCACCATATCGAGGTTGGTCTCTTGGGCTCCTCAGTCGACTCTGTCACCCGGCAGTGGCCATCAAGCCTGACGTATCAACATCATTGTCCAGTACCGTTACCATGGATCGCAGTGTGTGTACATAAGGGCGTTCCGTTGTTCCTCTGGTTGCTGTATCACTAGAATCTGTGTTCCCTCAAGGGCCTCATCAACCTTCCTGGGCTAGTCGCTATTTTGGCATTTATCTGCATTTCAGTGCTTCCTGGGCCTCGCTATTAGGGCCTCCCAGTCTCCTGGCCTAATAGCATTAATCATTTGTGTCTCACTGTATCACACGAACTGTTCCCGACCTGTGTCAGTATATTTACTACTTGTTATATATGTATACTGGACCCGTGTCCTGTCCTGTGTCAGTTCCGTTTGTACTATTACCGGACCTGTGAGGGTTACTTTATTTTGCTAATTCAATAAAACTGTGTTTTACCAAATTGCCTGTCTCTGAGTGTACTGAAAACTGTTACAGTACGAAAGGGCCATGTCCTCAGATGGTACAGGTGATGTTAATACACAAAGTATCCATTGGAGGATGGATATTCACGAGCAGCACATGGACCAGATGGTGCTGGCCATGCAAACCTTACTAGAGCGTACCGCTCATTTAGATAAATCAGTACAGGCCTCGGTAGTCCCCCCAATCACGACACCGGGTGCCCAATCGGTGACGCAAGCAAACTCGAATAGAGGTTAACTGCTACGGCTCCCTTACCGCTCCGATACGATGGTGAACCTGCCCTTTGCAAAGGGTTCATAAACCAGTTGGAGATTTTCCTAGAGTTAACTCCTCATGCCTTTCCCAGTGACTGAAGTAAGGTCGGGCTGATGATTTCTTTGCTAACAGGCAGAGCAGTGGCGTGGGCAAACCCCTTGTTGGAAGCAGCAAAACCATGCACTAAGAACTTTAATGAGTTTCTGAGAGCATTTTGGAGAGTATTCGAAATCCCTGGGAGAGCCGCCTCTGCTTCCAAAAGATTGTTGGAGATCCAGCAGGGATCCTGTACTGTTGCTGAATACGCCATTGAATTTCGCACATTGGCAGCAGAGGTGGGCTGGAATGATGAGGCACTAGTGGCAACATTTGCACAGGGTCTCTGTGACCGCATCAAAGATGAGACAGCTGCCAGAGACTTGCCGAGTGATTTGGACGAGTATATTGACTTTGCTATACTAATTGATTCCCGCATTAGTGAGAGAATGGCGGCCAAGGACCATAGACAAAGGGCCAGAGAATGGGGCCAGCCAAGACAAAATTCCCCACCCATGCCTCCCTTACCTCCCATGCCTCCTGAATGTAATCGTGAGGGCAGTGAACCTATGCAGTTAGGATTCACTAGGTTGACCAAGGAGGAGAGAGCTCATCGTCGCAGACAGGGCCTCTGTCTGTATTGTGGCCAAGCTGGGCATGTGTTGTGTTCCTGCCCTACACGGGCCGGGAAACGAATGCATCTAGGGTACCTTGGAGGACAGGCCCTAGGTGGCGTCCAGACGTCCTTAGATCCCGCTAATCAGAAACCCACTATCCAAGCTGTGATTTCCTGGGCAGAAATCTCGGTGGAGGTTCTGGCCCTAGTGGATTCCGGCGCAGCTGTGTACTTTATGGACAGCTCTTTTGCTGAATTACACAAGATTCCACTGGTTAAGAAGGATCTCCCTTGGCTATTGAAGCCATTGATGGCAGGCCATTAGTACCAGCTCTTATTACTATGGAAACCATACCACTGTCTATGTGCATTGGGGCTCTCCACACCGAGAAACTACGTTTTCAGATTATCCAGTATCCCCACCATACAGTATTCCTGGGGTTCCCATGGCTCCATTTGCACAATCCTAGGTTTAATTGTCGAAATTGTGAAATTATAGCCTGGTCTGAATATTGTAATACGCATTGCATTTCCCACCCTATCAAGATTCTGTGTACCTCCCCCTCTGTGCCACCTGAGTACCACCAATTCAGTGACGTTTTTAGCAAGGGGGAGGCTAGCACTTTGCCGGTTCATAGGGCCTACGATTGCGTTATTGATCTGCCTCCTTGTGCCGTTCCTCCTCGGGGCAGGACGTATCCGTTGTCCTGCGAGGAGAATAGGGCCATGGAGGAATACATTTCGGATGCCCTTGAGAGAGGTATTATCAGAAAGTCATCCTCGCCCGCGGGGGCTGGTTTTTTTCTTCGTCAAAAAGAAGAATGGCGAGTTACGACCCTGTATTGATTATCGAGGCTTGAATAAGCTCATGGCCAAAAATGCATACCCGATACCACTCATCACAGAACTGTTTGACAGGTTAAAGGGCTCCTCCATTTTCACCAAATTGGACTTACATGCAGCATATAACCTGATTAGGATAAGAGCTGGTAATGAGTGGAAAACGGCATTTAATACCAGATCCGGACACTATGAATACCTGGTAATGCCATTTGGGCTGTGTAACACTCCCGCAGTGTTCCAGGAGTTTATTAATGACATTCTACGTGACTTGCTCCAGTCGTGTGTTGTGGTTTATCTCGATGATATTCTTATACACTCATCCAACCTGTCTCAATACATCAAGGATGTGTCTACTGTCCTGCTTAGACTCCGTGAAAACAAACTTTATTGTAAGATCGAGAAGTGCGAGTTTCACAAGCCTATGGTCCCTTTTTTAGTCTTTGTGATCTCCAAAGATGGCATTGCAATGGACAAGGAGAAGCTGGCAGCGGTCCTGCAGTGGCCACATCCAAAGGGTCTTAAAGCTATCCAACATTTCCTTGGCTTTGCCAATTATTATAGGAAATTCATTAGGAATTTCTCCACGATTGTAAAGCCACTGTCCGATCTCAACACAAGGGCGCTAATCCCTCTCAGTGGTCTCAAGAAGCTGAACTTGCCTTTGAGACGTTGAAATCTGCATTTGCTTCTGCTCCTGTACTGTCCCACCCTAACCCTTCCCTTCCATTCACTTTAGAGGTCGATGCTTCTGAAACTGGGGTAGGGGCAGTATTGTCACAACGTTTGGACCCTGGGAGTGGACTGAGGCCTTGTGGGTTTTTCTCCAAGAAATTATCCAGCGCACAGAGCCATTATGAGATTGGGGACAGAGAGCTGCTGGCAATCATTCTAGCCCTTAAGGAATGGCAACACCTGCTTGAGGGTACGAGAATTCCAGTATTGATTTTGACTGATCATAAAAATTTAATATACCTTTCTGAGGCTAAGAGATTGTCCTCTCGACAGGCCAGATGGGCTCTGTTTCTGTCACATTTTAATTTTATTGTATCTTACCTACCTGATTCCAAGAATGTTAGAGCAGATGCTCTGTCCAGGCAGTTTGTTCCTGAAACCGAGGTTGAGGAAGCTCCAGTACCTATTATTCAACCAGATCGCATTTTGGCCACTGTGCGTACTAGCATTACCTCACCATTGGGGGAGGAGATTCTTGCTACCCAGGCTACCGCACCCCCAATACCCCGGTGGGCAAGTGTTTTGTGGCTGAACCATTCTGTACCCGCCTACTCGAAACATACCATGCATCTCGGGCAGCTGGGCATGTAGGCAGGGACCAGCTGATCTGGTCCCTTTCACAGTTATTTTGGTTGTCTTCCTATACGGCAGCTTGCACTATTTGTGCCCAGGAAAAATCCCCTAGGCACCTCCCTGTTGGCCTACTTCAACCAGTACCTAATGGCGAGCGTCCCTGGTCCCATGTCTCGATTGGCTTTCTGGGATAATTGCTGGTGTCTAAGGGATATTAATTTATTCTGATGGTGGTCGACAAATTCTCTAAGATGGCACACTTTGTGCCCCTTCCTGGCCTTCCCTCCACCCGGGAATTGGCTGTTGTCTTTGCTCGTGAAGTGTTTCTGTTGCATGGTGTACCCAGGGTGCTGGTGTCTGACCGAGGGAGCCAATTTGTGTCCAGGTTTCGGAGGGCATTCTGTGATCAGATGGGCATACAACTATCCTTTTCTTCTGCTTACCATCCCCAGACTAATGGGGACGCCGAGCATGCCAATCAAGGATTGGAACAATTTCTACGCTGTTTCGTGTCATATCATCATGACAACTGGGCCGACCTGTTGCCGTGGGCAGATTTTGCCAGGAATTGTGCGGTTAATTCATCGTCCGGGAGCTCCCCTTTTCTCATCAATTACGGGTTTCAACCATGCTTGCTCCCGGACTCATTTCAGACACAGCAAATTCCAGCTCTAGATGAGCATATGGAGCAGCTCCGATCCACTTGGGCACAGGTACAGAGGACCCTCAGTGCTTCGTTCCAGCGTTATCAGCATCATGCTAATCGCAGACGGCTGCCGACGGTCTCCTTCCAGGTTGGGGACAGAGTATGGCTTTCCTCCAGAAACCTTAAGCTGCAAGTTCCTTGTAATAAGTTGTCTCCTCGGTTTATCGGTCCCTTTAAGGTTACCCGCAAGATTAACCCAGTTTCTTATGCCTTGGATCTACCAGCATCTATGCGGATTCATAATGTGTTCCATGTATCCCTGCTTAAGCCTCTGGTTTGCAACCATTACACTACGACTCCTGTGGTTCCCAGGCCTCTGCAGGTACAAGGTCAGGAGGAATACGAAGTACAAAACATAATTGATTCCAGGAGATTTAGAGGAAAGTTGCAATAGTTGGTTCACTGGAAGGGCTATGGCCCTGAGGAACGTTCCTGGGTTGACCAGAGTGACCTCCATGCACCCAGATTGTTGCGCAGATTTCATGCTAAGTACCCTCAGAAGCCGACTCCCTCGTCTCGGGGAGGGGGTCTTTGAGAGGGGGGGGTACTATAATGGTGCCTGTGTATTTTGGCGACATTTTGACACAAGATGCCTGATGCTTTCTTATTGGCTGTGTTATGGCTCCACCCAGTGGTAGCCTTCAAGTACTGTGCTCTGTCACTCATGCAGGGCCCTTTCGTGGTGTTCCCATTGCTTTGTGCTTGCTGCCGTTATCATGTGAATTCCAGTGTATGACCCAGACTGCCTGACTATTCTCTCTCTGATCCTGTTCCTGCTCCGTGTACCGACCTGGCCTGGCTGATGTTCCTGCTCCGTGATTCGACTTGGATTGGCTGACGTTCCTGCTCCGTGTACCGACCCGGCCTGGCTGACGTTCCTGATCCGTGAATCGACTTGGATTGGTTGACGTTCCTGCTCTGTGTACCGACCCGGCCTGGCTGACGTTCCTGCTCCTGTGTATCCATTCCGTTGTACTACCGTGTCCGGTAGTGAGTTACTACTGTGCTCCGCCTTGAGCGTACTGGCCCAGTTAGTTGCCTCGTTTACTGCATTACCGTTCCATGACAGCGACCCATTAAGTGCCTTGCTGCCTCCTTGCTCCATACCCAGGGTTACGCTCAGCTCGTTGCACCCTATACGCTTGGCTTGTTATCAGTTGTCACTGGGGTTGGTCTCCCGGGCGTCTCAGCTAGTCTCCACTCCTGTTTACCGTTTAACAGCCAAGCGCCCATTACCAGGGCCTTCCGGTACTCTCCCGGGTAGGAGCTTTACTATTGGCACTGTATACGCTGGCTTGTCAATCCACCATATCGAGGTTGGTCTCTTGGGCGCCTCAGTCCACTCTGTTGCCTGTCAGTGGCTATCAAGCCTGGCGTATCAACATCATTGTCCAGTACCGTTACCATGGGTCGCAGTGTGTGTACATACAGGGCGTTCCATTGTTCCTCCGGTTGCTGTGTCACTAGAATCTGTGTTCCCTCCAGGGCCTCGTTCAACCTTCCTGGGCTAGTCGCTATTTTGGCACTTATCTGCATTTCAGTGCTTCCTGGGCCTCGCTATTAGGGCCTCCCAGTCTCCTGGCCTAATAGCATTAACCATTTGTGTCTCACTGTATCACACGAACTGTTCCCGACCTGTGTCAGTATATTTACTACTTGTTATATACTTATACTGGACCCGTGTGGGCTATTGTGATTTAGTAACCTGTTGTCATAGTAGGGTGAGCAAATATATTGTCTGGTAGAGCTAGAAAACAGTCAGTTAAAAGAGGAGTTAGTAAATCATTAAAGGTAGAATAATACGTTTTGTAAAGCCATCTGGACCAGGACTTCGGTTCGGTGGGAGAAATTTGATTGCAGAAGCCACTTCAGCTTCAGATATAGGACGTTCCATAGCTTGGGATGATTCAAGATCCAGTGAGGGGAGATTAGCCACCCGTAAGTAGTTGTTTATATCGGAGGAGTGTGATTGGGGTGGGATATTCTGAGACCTTAGATTGTATAGTTGTTTATTGTAATATTTGAAAGAGTTTGCGATATCTTCTGGGGTATATTTGGTGGTGCCTGACTGATCTTTTATATTTGGGATGCAGGTATATGGCTTCTGTGATTTAAATTGTTTAGCTAGTAGGGATCTTGATTTATTACTGTGTTCAAAATAGAGTTGTCGAGATTTAAAGAAGGAGCGTTCTAATAAAAAGGAGAGACTGAAGTTCATGTCTTAAAAGGGACAAGCGCGAAAGAGAGGTTGAGTCAGCAGAGGATTTGTGTTTAGATTCAAGGTTTTTAACGTCATGAAGAATGTTGTCTATTTTTTGGAGACAAACTTTTTTCATTCGTGTTGCATTTTTACTGAATTCACCTCTTTAAACACATTTATGTGCTTCCCAAATAGAAATGGGAGAAATGGTGTCAGATTTATTTTCCTTGATTTTTAGTTCCAAGGAGGAGCGAATAGAGTGTAGGATCTGTCTATCAGTCAAGAGATATTCAGCTAATCTCCATTGGTTGGTAAATGCAGGAGATTTAGGGGGCAAGAAAGAGATGGAGACATGGGCATGGTCAGACCATGTAATGTTACCGACATCCTCCGACTTCACCATGGAAATAGAGGAGTGTGAAGTCATAATATACTCTATCCTCGAATATAAATTATGAGGATTGGAATAAAATGTATAATCATGTACATCAGGGTGTAAAGTCCTCCAAATATCAACCAGTCTAAGGTCATGAAGAAGCTGTTGAAAGCGGCGTAATGTGGTTTTAGTATGAGAAGAAGAGCCAGTGGAGCAGTCCAGAGATGGAAATGGAGGAAGATTAAGGTTGCCTCCGAGGAATATTGATGCCTTCTTTAAAATCGTCTAACTTGGTTAATGTTTGTGTGAGGAATGTAAGTTGCTAAACTTTGGGAGCGTAAATGGAGGCAAAGGTGAATGTTTGAGAATGTATCTGACCCTTGATAAAAAATGTACCTGCCTTTAGGATCTTTTCGAGATGCAGAAAGGATAAAAGGTATTTTCTTATGAATTAATATTGCTACACAGTTTCGTTTAACCGAATCAGAGCTCAAGTATGCGGTCGAATAAAACCTGTTTGTCATTCGCGTCTCCTGGCCACGTTTGAATTGAGTCTTCTGAAGCATAGTGATATCACAGTTTAGGTGATGGAAATCATTTAAGGTCACAGATCTTTTTTTCGGGGGAATTTAAACCTTTTGTGTTTTGAGAAATGATGAGCAATGGTTTGGGTAGATTAGAAGTCATTGTAGTAGTAGTGTGAGTAAACATTTTTTAGTGTTGTTCAAGTTGCGGTGTAATGCTCAGTATACTATGGAGCCCGGCAGATCCCACCCCAAACAGTCTCAAATGAAAATTTAGAAATCTCAACTCTCTAGGAAAGGGATATGGCAGAAAGTAGGGTGTAGGAAAAAAAGGATAAAGAAAAGAGAAGAAAGAGGAAAGAAGGGAAAGATCTGTCTAGTCAGGATAACAGACAGTATTTTCCCGACTAGTATCAATATTACAACAGATAAAGGGAGTTGGAGCAGCATCCCAGAGGGAGGTTGTGTCTTCATCTCCCCACGGGGATCCATGAGAGAGACGAAGATAGAGCAGCTCAATTCCGGAGCAATATTAACTTGTAAATGGAAAGAATAAATAGAGGTTATGCCTTATTGCGGACAATAAGCCTAAGATTGATTTGGAGAGGACACTCACATTTTGATTGAAAATAACAGTATACAATTGCATGAGGTGAGACAGCCTTAATTCTGATTTGTGCATACAAGGGAGAGGCGGTATACAAGTTTAAACTCCAATATTTATAAACTTTAACATATTGATATCACATGAATCATTTATTGAGAGAGTAATAAAGAGAGTGTAAGGTGAAAATCCACATAACCTCGAGGGCTCGCCAGAACAGTGCATATGGAAACATCACCCTCAGTGTTCTCCCTGTTTCCAAATCTATTCCCAGTACAGTGGGAGCAGTCCTGGAGGCACTAGGAAGGGACATACCCAGATATTCGGTATTGCATCACTAGTAAGAAGATAACCAATACCTGCAACATTACATTAACTGCTTTAAAGAAAGATAGAAACAGTTCTTTTAGAAAGAAAAAAAAACCTAAACACTGAGTCTATACATAAACTGGAGTTAAAAGAACCCGTTGTAGGAGACCTCCATCTGCTAATTCGGAGGGGGGGGTCGTGTGTAATGATAATGAGGTGTGGTGTTGGCATTACATTTACATCATCCTTCAAAATAAATGAGCAGGGAATGTCTTAATGGTCATATGTTTAATATAGTCGTGTAACAAGGTGGGTTATGCATCATGAAGATGTGTAAAGTACGTGGTAACGTATGGATGTATGAGGTGTTGTGGAGTGTCTGAGGGTGTAGAATAGTGGAGAATATACATGGAAGTTTCATAATTGGAAAATATATACTTAGTGTCTCATATGAATATCTAAAGCATAACAGATATCACTATAGATCATATATAGTGGTAACATAAAACAATAGACTCAGAAACTCAGTGACAAGAGAGGAGTCTTACTCATCCTGCGTCAGCCAACTGAAACATACAATACAGGTAGAGTCTGGAACAAAGGTGCATCTGATGGGTTTGTACAGTGTTGTAAGTCAGTTTTCTGTGATGGGTATGTAGTATAAGCGAAAAAGAAATAGCGGGTAGTTCAACCAGCAGATTGACAACCATATTTAGCCGCTACCAGCGGTGATGTGGGTGAGTCGGGAACTCTTCGTCGTTTGTTGATCAGGTTCCATGAAGGTTTTGCTGAAGCTGGATGGTCTGAGGATAATGGGTTGTGTGTTAAATAGGACAAATCAACTGTTGTAGTTTCGTAATGAAGTCCTTGTAATCGCCGAGATATCTTAAGGTATGATTTAAGCCATCTTTTGTGGCGATGAGCATTAGAGGAAATCCCGAAAGGTTAATGGAAGACATGTATCTTAAAGTGATAGTAATGTCTAAAAAAAACTTTTTTGCATTTAGAAGAGCTCAAAGCTGATCTGAAATGCAAAAAAACGTATCTCTCAAACCGCTATGGTTTAAGAGATACGGGCGTTTGAAGTTTGATTTCTCCTACTGACAGCTGTAAAGCTGTCAGCAGGAGATTCGTGTCGGTCGACACTGTGGCGCTTGAGAAGTGCCGGGATCTCGTTACTTACACAGAATCCCTTTACTCGAATGGTCTAAAACATGTGCCTGAACACTAGTCACACATTTTAGACCATTCCAGTGAAGGGATCCCATGTAAGTAACGAGATCCCGGCACTTCTCAAGCGCCACAGTGTCGACCGACATGAATCTCCTGCTGACAGCTTTACAGCTGTCAGTAGGAGAAATCAAACTTCAAACGCCCGTATCTCTTAAACCATAGCGGTTTGAGAGATAAGTTTTTTTTGCATTTAGATCAGCTTTTTGAGCTCTTCTAAATGCAAAAAAAGTTTTTTTTTAGACATTACTAACACTTTAAGGATTTTGTTATCTTCTCTTTATAAAGATAGGATTGTAATCGCAAAATGACATCTCTGGGAGAATCTGATGCCGATGATTTTGGGCGGAGTGTCCTATGTGCTCTCTCTATTATAAAATGTACGTCCTCATTGGCATTAGTAATAGTGTGGAAAAACTGCTGAATAAAGTGAAGAAGCAGATCAGGTCCAATCTCTTCCGAGATCCCTTGGAAACGGAGGTTGTTTCTGTGTTATCTGTTCTCCATATCATCGATTTTCATAAGTGAGTCAACTTGATGATCATATAGCATGGTTGTTTGCTACTATTTCACAATATAGCATGTGTAGAGAATCTCAATCATTCGCTAAGGCCTCAAAGCATCTCCCAAGATGGGCGACATCTTGTTTTACTTCAGCAAGTTCGTCACGGATAAATAATTTGAGGTTAGCCAGTAAAACATTGATATCTCTTTTGGTAGATGGATTGTCTTTGACATCCTTCCCTTTTTTAGATTTCGTCTGTCTCTACATTTTGCCGATCGTCAGAGATTTATTTGCAAGTAAATATTGTAGAAAAGTAACCTGTAATCGCTTAAAAGAGATCGCTCGGGTCTGGAACTAGAGTTTCATGCGTCTATCTGGATATGTCACCAGACCACGCCCCCTATCCTGCCATATCTTTAACTTACTGTATATGGCTCTTTGTCATGGAGGATGTAAGATCACCACCCCCATCCTTACCCACAAAGCATTACCCTTAATAAATAAAATGAACACACAATTTGATAATGGTGGTAAGCCCGCAGCATTTAGGTAAGTAATTAATTTATCATTGAAGCTATCGATGGCAGTCCGTTGGTACCAGCACAGATTACTATGGAAACGATACCGCTGTCTATGCATATTGGGGCAATCCACACAGAGAAATAGTGTTTCCAGATTATCCAGTCTCCTCAACACACTGTCATCCTGGAGTTTCCATGGTGCACAACCCTAGGTTTGACTGGCAAAATTGTGAGATAACGGCCTGGTCTGAATACTGCATTAAACATTGTATTTCTCACCCTACCAGGATCATGTGTGCCTCTCCCTCCGTGTCAGCTGAATACCATCAATTCAGCGACGTTTTTAGTAAGGGGGAGGCTAGTGCTTTGCCGCAGCATAGATCCTACAATTGCACTATTGATTTGCCTCCTGGTGTTGTTCCTCCTCGGGTCGGACGTACCCATTGTCATGCAAGGAGAATTGCTCCATGGAGGAGTACATTTTGGATGCCCTAGAGAGGGGTATTATCAGGAAATCATCCTCGCTCTCAGGGGCTGGTTTCTTCTTTGTTAAAAAGAAAAATGGCGAGTTACGACCCTGCATCGATTATCGTGGCTTGAATAAACTCATGTCTAAAAATGCCTACCCGATACCACTCGTCAGGGAACTATTTGACAGGTTGAAGACAAGTTAGACTTACGTGCGGCATATAACTTAATCAGGATAAGAGCTGGTGACGAGTGGAAAACGGTGTTCAATACCAGATCTGGACACTATGAGTACCTAGTAATGCTTTTTGGGCTATGTAACGCTCCTGCAGTGTTCCAGGAGTTTATCAATGACATCCTCTGTTACATGCTCCAGTCTTGTGTAGTAGTGTATCTCGACGATATACTCATTCATGCGTCCAACTTGTCGCAACACATCAAGGATGTGTCCGCAGATTTGCTTAGACTCCATGAGAACAAACTTTACTGCAAGATTGAGAAATGTGAGATCCACAAGTCCATGGTGCCTTTTCTGGGCTTTGTGATCTCTAAGGATGTGTCACGGTTTATTATGACTCTCCGACACAAGTTTTAGGTAAAAAAAATCAATTTTATTGAAATAATAAATGATAACTTAGGATGGCAATAACATACATATATATATATACAGAATATAGCACAGACAGAAGGCAGACTCTACCGGTCCTGTCAATATACCGGACAGGACAGTCTTTAGGCTCTACCGGCCTTGCCAATACCGGGTAAGGCAACCTGCAGATGGAATAGCATAACGGTTTTACCGGCCTTACCAAATTACCGGGCAAGGCAGCCTCAATAGATACACAATGTAGGCTCTACCGGCCCTGCCAATACCGGGTAAGGCAACCTCAGATGGAATGTGGCAAAAGGTTCTACCGGCCTTACCAATACCGGGCAGGGCAGCCCAGAGACAATAGCAGCAGTCAGATGGAACTGGCAAATTAGCAGAATCGTTAAGCAGCAAGGCTTTGGAGCAAACCAGCGTCCGCACGCTGGAAACAACACTGAATAGTATAGCCGTTAGGCTTAGCGAGCAAACCAGTGACCGCACACTGGAGTAACAAGCGAGTAGTATAGCCGCAAGGCTTAGGAGCAAACCAGCGTCCGCACGCTGGGACCAACACAGATTTGTATAGCTGAAAGGCTTTGGAGCAAACCAGTGGCCGCACACTGGTGTAACAAGTGAGTTTGTATAGCCGCAAGGCTTAGGAGCAAACCAGCGTCCGCACGCTGGGACCAACACAGAATTGTATAGCTGATAGGCTTTGGAGCAAACCAGTGACCGCACACTGGTGTAACAAGCGAGTTTGTATAGCCGCAAGGCTTAGGAGCAAACCAGCGTCCGCACGCTGGGACCAACACAGATTTGTATAGCTGAAAGGCTTTGGAGCAAACCAGTGACCGCACACTGGTGTAACAAGCGAGTTTGTATAGCCGCAAGGCTTAGGAGCAAACCAGCGTCCGCACGCTGGGACCAACACAGATTTGTATAGCTGAAAGGCTTTGGAGCAAACCAGTGACCGCACACTGGTGTAACAAGTGAGTTGTATAGCCGCAAGGCTTAGGAGCAAACCAGCGTCCGCACGCTGGGACCAACACAGAATTGTATAACTGATAGGCTTTGGAGCAAACCAGTGACCGCACACTGGTGTAACAAGCGAGTTTGTATAGCCGCAAGGCTTGGGAGCAAACCAGCGTCCGCACGCTGGGACCAACACGGAATTGTAGCAATGTCACCAACGCGACCAGGCAGAAGGTCGCCAGGATACTGAAGACAGGTGATGAGATGACAGGAACCAGCAACGATCAGTCAGGTCAGAAAACAGCAGAGAAATTCAGCAGGAACTGCAACACCAGAGACTAGGCCGGAACCAGGACTGGAAGTACTTCAGTATGCAGGAAACACTGGAACAGTAGAGATCAGGAACTCAGGAACACATGAGATCAGGAACTCAGGAACACTGGAACAGAGGCCCAGCTATCACTAGCATAGTGATAGCAAGAAGGTCAGAAACAACACGAAAGGGCACTCAAAGGGTGCCCAATCCAGGTTTAAATAGTCAATAAGAGGCGGGCTATCTGCAGACAGCCAATAGAAGCCCCCTACTGGTGACAGACAAGTAACTGCAGCAAATCACGGGCACCGTGATAGTACCCCCCTTTCAAAGACCCCCTCTCCTAGAATAGGGTTTAGGTTTCTGCGGGTAATTGGCATGAAAGGCCCTAGTTAACCTAGGTGCATGAAGGTCCGTACTATCCACCCATGATCGATCCTCAGGACCATACCCTTTCCAATGTACCAGGTACTGCACCCTTCCTCTAAGCCTACGGGAATCAATAATGCTCTGAACCTCGTACTCCTCCTGGCCCTCGACCTCAACAGGTCCTGGCACCACAGGTGTGGTAGTATAGCGATTGCAAACCAGAGGCTTAAGAAGGGACACATGGAACACATTATGGATACGCATGGATGCAGGTAGGTCTAGTGCATAGGAGACAGGGTTAATTTTGCGAATAACTCTGTATGGACCAATAAACCGAGGAGCCAACTTATTAGACGGAACCTGCAGCTTGAGATTTCTGGAGGAAAGCCATACTCTATCCCCAACCTGAAAGGAAACCGCTGGAAGCCTTCTGCGATTAGCATGGCGCTGATGACGCTGAAATGACTGACCAAGTGCCCTCTGAACTTGTGCCCATGTGGAACGGAGTTGCTCGATATGCTCATCCAGAGCTGGAATCTGTTGCGTCTGAAATGAGTCTGGAAGCAAACAGGGCTGGAACCCATAATTAATCAGAAACGGAGAGCTCCCAGATGAAGAATTGACCGCACAGTTCCTGGCGAACTCTGCCCAAGGCAACAAGTCAGACCAATTATCATGATGGTCAGTAACGAAACAACGGAGAAATTGTTCCAAGCCCTGATTAGCTCGTTCAGCGGCTCCATTGGTCTGGGGATGGTAGGCAGAGGAGAAGGACAGCTGCATGCCCATCTGTTGGCAAAATGCCCTCCAAAATCTAGACACAAACTGGCTCCCCCTGTCAGACACCAGTACCCTAGGCACTCCATGCAACCGGAATACTTCTCTGGCGAACACCATTGCCAATTCCTTCGCTGAAGGAAGACCACGGAGGGGCACGAAATGAGCCATTTTAGAAAACCTGTCCACCACCATGAATATAAAGGAGTACCCCTTCGACATAGGCAACTCTCCCATAAAATCAATGGAAACATGAGACCAGGGGCGTTCGCCATTAGGCACCGGTTGAAGCAAGCCCACAGGGAGATGTCTCGTGGTCTTAGCGCGGGCGCAGGTGGCACAGGCATTCGTAAATTCGGCACAATCGTTTCTCATGGAAGGCCACCAAAATAACTGAGAAAGGGACCATAACAATTGGTCTCTACCAATATGTCCCGCAGCCTTAGAGGAATGGTAGGTTTCGAGCAGCCTAGTACGAAATGATTCAGCGACAAAACATTTGCCCACTGGGGTTTCATGGGGAGCGGACCCCTGAGAGGCCAGGATCTCCTCCCCTAGAGGAGAAGTGATACTCGTGCGTATAGTAGCCAGTATTCTATCAGGTTGGATGATAGGAGCTGGTGCTTCCACTCTGTCACTGTCGGCCTCAAATTGTCTTGACAGTGCATCAGCCCTGATATTTTTTGACCCTGGTAAATATGATACAATGAAATTAAATCGAGACAGGAACAGTGCCCACCTGGCCTGACGAGAGGACAATCTCTTGGCCTCCGAGAGATAGGTCAGATTCTTATGATCTGTTAGGATTAAGACAGGATTCTTAGTACCTTCAAGCAAATGACGCCATTCCTTAAGAGCAAGGATAATGGCCAATAATTCTCTGTCACCTATCTCATAGTGGCTTTGAGTGACAGTCAACTTTTTAGAGAAAAACCCACAAGGTCTGAGAGTTCCACCTTTCTCGTGTCGCTGCGAAAGTACTGCCCCGACCCCAATATCTGAGGCATCAACCTCTAACGTAAATGGAAGTAAAGGATTGGGGTGGGATAACACAGGAGCCGCAGCAAATGCCAGCTTCAAATTCTCAAAGGCTTTCTCAGCAGATACCGGCCAACAAGAAGGATTAGCACCCTTGTGCGTAAGATCGGACAGAGGTTTGACAATGGAAGAAAAGTTCATAATAAACCTCCTATAATAATTAGCGAAACCCAGGAAACGCTGTATGGCTTTAAGACCCTTGGGTTTTGGCCATTGTAGGACAGCTGACAACTTTTCTTTGTCCATGGCAATGCCATCATTGCCAATTATGAACCCCAAGAATGGCACACTGGTTCTATGAAACTCACATTTTTCCATTTTACAAAATAATTTGTTCTCACGGAGTCGTAGCAATACTGCGGATACATCTTTGATGTGCTGTGCCATGTTTTGGGAGTAAATCAGTATATCGTCGAGGTATACCACAACACATGTCTGTAACATATCTCTCAGAACATCATTTATCAGTTCCTGGAAAACTGCGGGTGCATTACACAGCCCAAAAGGCATTACTAGATACTCGTAGTGCCCAGCTCGAGTATTAAAGGCAGTTTTCCACTCATCACCTGCTCGAATGCGAACCAGATTGTAAGCGGCCCGTAGGTCCAACTTGGTAAATATCGAAGTGCCCTTAAGCCTGTCAAAAAGCTCGGTGATGAGTGGTATTGGGTATGCGTTTTTTGCCATTAGTTTATTCAAGCCCCGGTAGTCAATGCATGGTCTTAATTCGCCATTTTTCTTTTTTACAAAAAAGAACCCAGCCCCAGCTGGAGAGGTAGATTTACGTATGATCCCTCTAGCAAGGGCATCAGAAATGTAATCCTCCATAGCCTTATTTTCATCACAAGATAATGGATAAGTGCGTCCTTTCGGAGGTACTGCACCAGGCTGCAATTCAATGCAACAATCATAAGGTCTATGCTGGGGTAGCATACTAGCCTCTCCTTTGCTAAAAACATCGCCAAACTGTTGGTACACATCCGGCATAGCAGAGGAGGTGCACATGACCTTAATAGGCTGGATGACGCACTTGTCCATACAAAACTGGGACCAAGCAGCAATTTCACACTTTTTCCAATCGAATTGTGGGTTATGTAACTGTAACCACGGAAATCCCAATATCACCGCATGGTGCGGGGAATTAATCAGTTGAAACTGCTGCTCTTCTCTGTGAAGTGCCCCAATAGTCATAGACAATGGCATAGTTTCAAATATAACCTGAGGCGGTTCTAAGGGTCTACCATCAATCGCTTCAATAGTCAAGGGGTTTTCTCTTTCAATGCGTGGAACTCCGTGCAATTCAGCAAAGGTATTATCCATAAAATACCCTGCTGCACCGGAGTCAACCAAGGCCAAAACCTCCACAGAGCGTTGTGCCCAAGACAATACCACCTGTATGGTGGGTTTCATTATGCCCGACACTGGGGACGATTGTACACCACCTAGGGCCTGTCCCCCAAGATACCCTAGGTGTGTGCGTTTCCCGGACGTACCGGACAGTAATTTAGCAAGTGCCCTTTTTTACCGCAGTATAAACATAACCCTTGTTTTTTGCGATATAGTCTCTCTGCCTTGGATAGTCTAGTGAAGCCTATTTCCATAGGTTCACTTGTTTCCCGTACTGGTTCACTGGACTTCAATGCCAAGGGAGGGATGGGTGGGCAAAACATGCTACTAGGCTCATTATTTTTTGACCGTAACTTACGATCTCTGGCAATTGATCTCTCACGTATTCTGGAGTCAATTATCATAACATACTCAATGTAATCATCTAGATCAATAGGTAGATCTTTAGCAGCGATTTCGTCTTTAATGTGGTCATTCAGGCCTTGAGAGAAGGCTGCCAATAATGCCTCGTTATTCCAACCTACCTCTGCTGCCAATGTGCGGAATTCGATGGCATAGTCGCCCACTGTACGCCTGCCCTGTTGTATCTCCATAAGGCATTTGGCAGCAGAGGTGGTTCTACCAGGAGGCTCAAACACTCTTCGAAAGGAACGCACAAATTCACTAAAGTTCTTAGTACAAGGTTTAGCATTCTCCCACAAGGGGTTAGCCCAAGCCAATGCTCTGCCAGTGAGCAGTGATATCGTGAACCCCACTTTACTACGATCATTGGGAAATGCGTGTGCCGTCAATTCCATAAAGATTTCGAGTTGATTGATGAACCCTCTGCAGAGACTAGGGTCACCATCATATCTTAGCGGCAAGGGTGCAGAAGCCGTTAACCCTTTAACAGTACCCCCTAGGGGTCTGGTATCACTTTCCGGTGTCTGACTTGGCGAGACCACCGGGCTAGAGCTAGATTGGTCAGCAGGTACCGTGCGTTCAAGGATCGTTTGAATTGCAACTGCCAACTGATCCAAACGTTGCTCGAGCACATCCATCCTCCAATGGATATTCTGTGCGTTACCTTCACCCTTGCTGTCTGAGGTCATGGCCCTTTCGTACTGTCACGGTTTATTATGACTCTCCGACACAAGTTTTAGGTAAAAAAAATCAATTTTATTGAAATAATAAATGATAACTTAGGATGGCAATAACATACATATATATATACAGAATATAGCACAGACAGAAGGCAGACTCTACCGGTCCTGTCAATATACCGGACAGGACAGTCTTTAGGCTCTACCGGCCTTGCCAATACCGGGTAAGGCAACCTGCAGATGGAATAGCATAACGGTTTTACCGGCCTTACCAAATTACCGGGCAAGGCAGCCTCAATAGATACACAATGTAGGCTCTACCGGCCCTGCCAATACCGGGTAAGGCAACCTCAGATGGAATGTGGCAAAAGGTTCTACCGGCCTTACCAATACCGGGCAGGGCAGCCCAGAGACAATAGCAGCAGTCAGATGGAACTGGCAAATTAGCAGAATCGTTAAGCAGCAAGGCTTTGGAGCAAACCAGCGTCCGCACGCTGGAAACAACACTGAATAGTATAGCCGTTAGGCTTAGCGAGCAAACCAGTGACCGCACACTGGAGTAACAAGCGAGTAGTATAGCCGCAAGGCTTAGGAGCAAACCAGCGTCCGCACGCTGGGACCAACACAGATTTGTATAGCTGAAAGGCTTTGGAGCAAACCAGTGGCCGCACACTGGTGTAACAAGTGAGTTTGTATAGCCGCAAGGCTTAGGAGCAAACCAGCGTCCGCACGCTGGGACCAACACAGAATTGTATAGCTGATAGGCTTTGGAGCAAACCAGTGACCGCACACTGGTGTAACAAGCGAGTTTGTATAGCCGCAAGGCTTAGGAGCAAACCAGCGTCCGCACGCTGGGACCAACACAGATTTGTATAGCTGAAAGGCTTTGGAGCAAACCAGTGACCGCACACTGGTGTAACAAGCGAGTTTGTATAGCCGCAAGGCTTAGGAGCAAACCAGCGTCCGCACGCTGGGACCAACACAGATTTGTATAGCTGAAAGGCTTTGGAGCAAACCAGTGACCGCACACTGGTGTAACAAGTGAGTTGTATAGCCGCAAGGCTTAGGAGCAAACCAGCGTCCGCACGCTGGGACCAACACAGAATTGTATAACTGATAGGCTTTGGAGCAAACCAGTGACCGCACACTGGTGTAACAAGCGAGTTTGTATAGCCGCAAGGCTTGGGAGCAAACCAGCGTCCGCACGCTGGGACCAACACGGAATTGTAGCAATGTCACCAACGCGACCAGGCAGAAGGTCGCCAGGATACTGAAGACAGGTGATGAGATGACAGGAACCAGCAACGATCAGTCAGGTCAGAAAACAGCAGAGAAATTCAGCAGGAACTGCAACACCAGAGACTAGGCCGGAACCAGGACTGGAAGTACTTCAGTATGCAGGAAACACTGGAACAGTAGAGATCAGGAACTCAGGAACACATGAGATCAGGAACTCAGGAACACTGGAACAGAGGCCCAGCTATCACTAGCATAGTGATAGCAAGAAGGTCAGAAACAACACGAAAGGGCACTCAAAGGGTGCCCAATCCAGGTTTAAATAGTCAATAAGAGGCGGGCTATCTGCAGACAGCCAATAGAAGCCCCCTACTGGTGACAGACAAGTAACTGCAGCAAATCACGGGCACCGTGATAGTACCCCCCTTTCAAAGACCCCCTCTCCTAGAATAGGGTTTAGGTTTCTGCGGGTAATTGGCATGAAAGGCCCTAGTTAACCTAGGTGCATGAAGGTCCGTACTATCCACCCATGATCGATCCTCAGGACCATACCCTTTCCAATGTACCAGGTACTGCACCCTTCCTCTAAGCCTACGGGAATCAATAATGCTCTGAACCTCGTACTCCTCCTGGCCCTCGACCTCAACAGGTCCTGGCACCACAGGTGTGGTAGTATAGCGATTGCAAACCAGAGGCTTAAGAAGGGACACATGGAACACATTATGGATACGCATGGATGCAGGTAGGTCTAGTGCATAGGAGACAGGGTTAATTTTGCGAATAACTCTGTATGGACCAATAAACCGAGGAGCCAACTTATTAGACGGAACCTGCAGCTTGAGATTTCTGGAGGAAAGCCATACTCTATCCCCAACCTGAAAGGAAACCGCTGGAAGCCTTCTGCGATTAGCATGGCGCTGATGACGCTGAAATGACTGACCAAGTGCCCTCTGAACTTGTGCCCATGTGGAACGGAGTTGCTCGATATGCTCATCCAGAGCTGGAATCTGTTGCGTCTGAAATGAGTCTGGAAGCAAACAGGGCTGGAACCCATAATTAATCAGAAACGGAGAGCTCCCAGATGAAGAATTGACCGCACAGTTCCTGGCGAACTCTGCCCAAGGCAACAAGTCAGACCAATTATCATGATGGTCAGTAACGAAACAACGGAGAAATTGTTCCAAGCCCTGATTAGCTCGTTCAGCGGCTCCATTGGTCTGGGGATGGTAGGCAGAGGAGAAGGACAGCTGCATGCCCATCTGTTGGCAAAATGCCCTCCAAAATCTAGACACAAACTGGCTCCCCCTGTCAGACACCAGTACCCTAGGCACTCCATGCAACCGGAATACTTCTCTGGCGAACACCATTGCCAATTCCTTCGCTGAAGGAAGACCACGGAGGGGCACGAAATGAGCCATTTTAGAAAACCTGTCCACCACCATGAATATAAAGGAGTACCCCTTCGACATAGGCAACTCTCCCATAAAATCAATGGAAACATGAGACCAGGGGCGTTCGCCATTAGGCACCGGTTGAAGCAAGCCCACAGGGAGATGTCTCGTGGTCTTAGCGCGGGCGCAGGTGGCACAGGCATTCGTAAATTCGGCACAATCGTTTCTCATGGAAGGCCACCAAAATAACTGAGAAAGGGACCATAACAATTGGTCTCTACCAATATGTCCCGCAGCCTTAGAGGAATGGTAGGTTTCGAGCAGCCTAGTACGAAATGATTCAGCGACAAAACATTTGCCCACTGGGGTTTCATGGGGAGCGGACCCCTGAGAGGCCAGGATCTCCTCCCCTAGAGGAGAAGTGATACTCGTGCGTATAGTAGCCAGTATTCTATCAGGTTGGATGATAGGAGCTGGTGCTTCCACTCTGTCACTGTCGGCCTCAAATTGTCTTGACAGTGCATCAGCCCTGATATTTTTTGACCCTGGTAAATATGATACAATGAAATTAAATCGAGACAGGAACAGTGCCCACCTGGCCTGACGAGAGGACAATCTCTTGGCCTCCGAGAGATAGGTCAGATTCTTATGATCTGTTAGGATTAAGACAGGATTCTTAGTACCTTCAAGCAAATGACGCCATTCCTTAAGAGCAAGGATAATGGCCAATAATTCTCTGTCACCTATCTCATAGTGGCTTTGAGTGACAGTCAACTTTTTAGAGAAAAACCCACAAGGTCTGAGAGTTCCACCTTTCTCGTGTCGCTGCGAAAGTACTGCCCCGACCCCAATATCTGAGGCATCAACCTCTAACGTAAATGGAAGTAAAGGATTGGGGTGGGATAACACAGGAGCCGCAGCAAATGCCAGCTTCAAATTCTCAAAGGCTTTCTCAGCAGATACCGGCCAACAAGAAGGATTAGCACCCTTGTGCGTAAGATCGGACAGAGGTTTGACAATGGAAGAAAAGTTCATAATAAACCTCCTATAATAATTAGCGAAACCCAGGAAACGCTGTATGGCTTTAAGACCCTTGGGTTTTGGCCATTGTAGGACAGCTGACAACTTTTCTTTGTCCATGGCAATGCCATCATTGCCAATTATGAACCCCAAGAATGGCACACTGGTTCTATGAAACTCACATTTTTCCATTTTACAAAATAATTTGTTCTCACGGAGTCGTAGCAATACTGCGGATACATCTTTGATGTGCTGTGCCATGTTTTGGGAGTAAATCAGTATATCGTCGAGGTATACCACAACACATGTCTGTAACATATCTCTCAGAACATCATTTATCAGTTCCTGGAAAACTGCGGGTGCATTACACAGCCCAAAAGGCATTACTAGATACTCGTAGTGCCCAGCTCGAGTATTAAAGGCAGTTTTCCACTCATCACCTGCTCGAATGCGAACCAGATTGTAAGCGGCCCGTAGGTCCAACTTGGTAAATATCGAAGTGCCCTTAAGCCTGTCAAAAAGCTCGGTGATGAGTGGTATTGGGTATGCGTTTTTTGCCATTAGTTTATTCAAGCCCCGGTAGTCAATGCATGGTCTTAATTCGCCATTTTTCTTTTTTACAAAAAAGAACCCAGCCCCAGCTGGAGAGGTAGATTTACGTATGATCCCTCTAGCAAGGGCATCAGAAATGTAATCCTCCATAGCCTTATTTTCATCACAAGATAATGGATAAGTGCGTCCTTTCGGAGGTACTGCACCAGGCTGCAATTCAATGCAACAATCATAAGGTCTATGCTGGGGTAGCATACTAGCCTCTCCTTTGCTAAAAACATCGCCAAACTGTTGGTACACATCCGGCATAGCAGAGGAGGTGCACATGACCTTAATAGGCTGGATGACGCACTTGTCCATACAAAACTGGGACCAAGCAGCAATTTCACACTTTTTCCAATCGAATTGTGGGTTATGTAACTGTAACCACGGAAATCCCAATATCACCGCATGGTGCGGGGAATTAATCAGTTGAAACTGCTGCTCTTCTCTGTGAAGTGCCCCAATAGTCATAGACAATGGCATAGTTTCAAATATAACCTGAGGCGGTTCTAAGGGTCTACCATCAATCGCTTCAATAGTCAAGGGGTTTTCTCTTTCAATGCGTGGAACTCCGTGCAATTCAGCAAAGGTATTATCCAAAAAATACCCTGCTGCACCGGAGTCAACCAAGGCCAAAACCTCCACAGAGCGTTGTGCCCAAGACAATACCACCTGTATGGTGGGTTTCATTATGCCCGACACTGGGGACGATTGTACACCACCTAGGGCCTGTCCCCCAAGATACCCTAGGTGTGTGCGTTTCCCGGACGTACCGGACAGTAATTTAGCAAGTGCCCTTTTTTACCGCAGTATAAACATAACCCTTGTTTTTTGCGATATAGTCTCTCTGCCTTGGATAGTCTAGTGAAGCCTATTTCCATAGGTTCACTTGTTTCCCGTACTGGTTCACTGGACTTCAATGCCAAGGGAGGGATGGGTGGGCAAAACATGCTACTAGGCTCATTATTTTTTGACCGTAACTTACGATCTCTGGCAATTGATCTCTCACGTATTCTGGAGTCAATTATCATAACATACTCAATGTAATCATCTAGATCAATAGGTAGATCTTTAGCAGCGATTTCGTCTTTAATGTGGTCATTCAGGCCTTGAGAGAAGGCTGCCAATAATGCCTCGTTATTCCAACCTACCTCTGCTGCCAATGTGCGGAATTCGATGGCATAGTCGCCCACTGTACGCCTGCCCTGTTGTATCTCCATAAGGCGTTTGGCAGCAGAGGTGGTTCTACCAGGAGGCTCAAACACTCTTCGAAAGGAACGCACAAATTCACTAAAGTTCTTAGTACAAGGTTTAGCATTCTCCCACAAGGGGTTAGCCCAAGCCAATGCTCTGCCAGTGAGCAGTGATATCGTGAACCCCACTTTACTACGATCATTGGGAAATGCGTGTGCCGTCAATTCCATAAAGATTTCGAGTTGATTGATGAACCCTCTGCAGAGACTAGGGTCACCATCATATCTTAGCGGCAAGGGTGCAGAAGCCGTTAACCCTTTAACAGTACCCCCTAGGGGTCTGGTATCACTTTCCGGTGTCTGACTTGGCGAGACCACCGGGCTAGAGCTAGATTGGTCAGCAGGTACCGTGCGTTCAAGGATCGTTTGAATTGCAACTGCCAACTGATCCAAACGTTGCTCGAGCACATCCATCCTCCAATGGATATTCTGTGCGTTACCTTCACCCTTGCTGTCTGAGGTCATGGCCCTTTCGTACTGTCACGGTTTATTATGACTCTCCGACACAAGTTTTAGGTAAAAAAAATCAATTTTATTGAAATAATAAATGATAACTTAGGATGGCAATAACATACATATATATATACAGAATATAGCACAGACAGAAGGCAGACTCTACCGGTCCTGTCAATATACCGGACAGGACAGTCTTTAGGCTCTACCGGCCTTGCCAATACCGGGTAAGGCAACCTGCAGATGGAATAGCATAACGGTTTTACCGGCCTTACCAAATTACCGGGCAAGGCAGCCTCAATAGATACACAATGTAGGCTCTACCGGCCCTGCCAATACCGGGTAAGGCAACCTCAGATGGAATGTGGCAAAAGGTTCTACCGGCCTTACCAATACCGGGCAGGGCAGCCCAGAGACAATAGCAGCAGTCAGATGGAACTGGCAAATTAGCAGAATCGTTAAGCAGCAAGGCTTTGGAGCAAACCAGCGTCCGCACGCTGGAAACAACACTGAATAGTATAGCCGTTAGGCTTAGCGAGCAAACCAGTGACCGCACACTAGAGTAACAAGCGAGTAGTATAGCCGCAAGGCTTAGGAGCAAACCAGCGTCCGCACGCTGGGACCAACACAGATTTGTATAGCTGAAAGGCTTTGGAGCAAACCAGTGGCCGCACACTGGTGTAACAAGTGAGTTTGTATAGCCGCAAGGCTTAGGAGCAAACCAGCGTCCGCACGCTGGGACCAACACAGAATTGTATAGCTGATAGGCTTTGGAGCAAACCAGTGACCGCACACTGGTGTAACAAGCGAGTTTGTATAGCCGCAAGGCTTAGGAGCAAACCAGCGTCCGCACGCTGGGACCAACACAGATTTGTATAGCTGAAAGGCTTTGGAGCAAACCAGTGACCGCACACTGGTGTAACAAGCGAGTTTGTATAGCCGCAAGGCTTAGGAGCAAACCAGCGTCCGCACGCTGGGACCAACACAGATTTGTATAGCTGAAAGGCTTTGGAGCAAACCAGTGACCGCACACTGGTGTAACAAGTGAGTTGTATAGCCGCAAGGCTTAGGAGCAAACCAGCGTCCGCACGCTGGGACCAACACAGAATTGTATAGCTGATAGGCTTTGGAGCAAACCAGTGACCGCACACTGGTGTAACAAGCGAGTTTGTATAGCCGCAAGGCTTGGGAGCAAACCAGCGTCCGCACGCTGGGACCAACACGGAATTGTAGCAATGTCACCAACGCGACCAGGCAGAAGGTCGCCAGGATACTGAAGACAGGTGATGAGATGACAGGAACCAGCAACGATCAGTCAGGTCAGAAAACAGCAGAGAAATTCAGCAGGAACTGCAACACCAGAGACTAGGCCGGAACCAGGACTGGAAGTACTTCAGTATGCAGGAAACACTGGAACAGTAGAGATCAGGAACTCAGGAACACATGAGATCAGGAACTCAGGAACACTGGAACAGAGGCCCAGCTATCACTAGCATAGTGATAGCAAGAAGGTCAGAAACAACACGAAAGGGCACTCAAAGGGTGCCCAATCCAGGTTTAAATAGTCAATAAGAGGCGGGCTATCTGCAGACAGCCAATAGAAGCCCCCTACTGGTGACAGACAAGTAACTGCAGCAAATCACGGGCACCGTGATAGGATGGCATTGCAATGGACAAAGAGAAGCTCGCAGTCGTCCTGCAATGGCCACGTCCCAAGGGGCTCAAGGCTATCCAACGCTTTCTTGGCTTTGCCAACTATTATAGGAAATTCATTAAAGACTTTTCCACGATTGTAAAGCCACTGTCCGACCTCACGCATAAGGGTGCTGACCCATCCCAATGGTCTCAGGAAGTGGAACAAGCCTTTGTGACTCTAAAATCTGCATTTGCTTCGGCTCCTATACTGTCCCACCCCAACCCCACCCTTCCATTTACCTTGGAGGTTGATGCTTCTGAGACTAGGGTTGGGGCAGTGTTGTCACAGCGCTTGGAACCTGGGAGTATGCTAAAACCCTGTGGCTTCTTCTCAAAGAAATTGTCTAGTGCTCAGATTGTCCTCTCGACAGGCCAGATGGGCCTTGTTTCTGTCACGTTTTAATTTTATTGTATCCTACCTGCCTGGGTCCAAGAATATTAGGGCTGATGCCCTGTCCAGGCAATTTGGTCCAGAGTTGGAAAAAGATGGGACTCCAGTACCTATAATTCAGCCAGATCGCATTTTGGCTACTCTGCAAACCAGCATCACTTCACCACTGGGGGAGGAGATTCTTGCTACTCAGTCTGCCGCGCCTCCTGAGACCCCAGTGGGCAAATGTTTTGTAGCCGAGCCTTTCCGTACCCGTCTACTCAAAACCTATCATGCATCTCGAGCAGCAGGTCATGTTGGCAGGGATTAATTGATCTGGTCCCTTTCACAGTTGTTCTGGTAGCCTTTATTATGTTCGGATTGTACTGCTTTCACAGCAGCATGCACTACCTGTGCCCATGCCAAGTCCCCTAGGCATCTCCCTGTTGGCTTGCTTCAACCAGTACCTAATGGCGAGCGTCCTTGGTCTCATGTCTCTATTGATTTTTTGGGAGAATTGCCAGTGTCTAAGGGATATTCATTTATTCTGATGGTGGTCGACAGATTTTCTAAGATGGCACACTTTGTGCCTCTCCCTGGCCTTCACTCTGCCCAGGAGTTGGCCGTTGTCTTTGCCAGAGAGGTGTTTCGGTTGCATGGCGTACCCAGGGTGCTGGTGTCTGCTCAAGGGAGCCAATTTGTGTCCAGCTTTTGGAGGGCATTCTGTGATCAGATGGGCATACAGTTATCCTTCTCTTCTGCCTACCATCCTCAGACCAACGGGGCCGCCGAGAGTGCCAATCAAGGATTGGTACAATTTCTACTCTGTTTCGTCTCCGATCATCATGATAATTTGTCGGTACCTACCCGGTCCGGGTCGCCGTGCCGGGAGGTCCTTGGTGCCAGTTCCGGCTTCCAATGCGCTTCTGCGCAGGCGCCGACGTCAGACGCTTAGACGTGCTGCTACGTCGGCGTCATGACTCCTTCCTCTATTTACTGAGCGCGCGGCCACGGACCGGCGCTCAGTAATCAGCGTTCTTTCGAGGGGTTAGCAGTGTCTCTGCTCCTCCTCTCGGTAGCCCGTCTTACCTGCTCTCCTCCCTGGACCGCCAGGCCAGTCTTACCTGCTCTCCTCCCTGGACCACCAGGCCAGTCTTACCTGTTCTCCTCCCTGGACCACCAGGCCAGTCTTACCTGCTCTCCTCCCTGGACCACCAGGCCAGTCGTACCTGCTCTCCTCCCTGGACCACCAGGCCAGTCGTACCTGCTCTCCTCCCTGGACCACCAGGCCAGTCTTACCTGCTCTCCTCCCTGGACCACCAGGCCAGTCTTACCTGCTCTCCTCCCTGGACCACCAGGCCAGTCTTACCTGCTCTCCTCCCTGGACCACCAGGCCAGTCTTACCTGCTCTCCTCCCTGGACCACCAGGCCAGTCTTACCTGCTCTCCTCCCTGGACCACCAGGCCAGTCTTACCTGCTCTCCTCCCTGGACCACCAGGCCAGTCTTACCTGCTCTCCTCCCTGGACCACCAGGCCAGTCTTACCTGCTCTCCTCCCTGGACCACCAGGCCAGTCCAAGCCACTCTCCTCCCCGGTCAGGCTTCACTTCCTTCACCCATCAGTGTCTCTCTTTTCTTCTGGAGAGCTCTACCCTAGGTCAGACTCTCCCTGGGGCAGGTGGTGGTAGTCCTCTCTGTAGCTTGTTCTCCTGGGCCACCTTCAGCTCAACTGAAGGGGGTCATCTGGCTTCGCGGCCAGCATCTTTACCCGGCTTCGGCCGCAGCACAACACGCTACAGGGGGCCTACGTCCGCTAGCTACGTACTCTAGCGTCGCTCCCCAGCTTCTCTCCACCTGCCCTTGTTGGAGGAGTCGCTTTTACTTTTCTCTTCGGGCCCAGGGCCTTCCTAATCCTGCTGCAGGGTTCCTTGCCTGGAAAACCTCTGTCAGTATTACTGAGCCCTTTATGGAACCCGCAGGAATCATGGAGGCCCTTACGGCCTTGAGCTCACAGCTTTCCTCCTTGACCTCTTCCATTGAGGAACTTCAGAGTAACCAGGCTGTACTCCACCATAGGCTGGCAGAGTTGCAACCCGCGGCTCCGCCTCTGGGACCTGCTGTCCCTCCTCCTGGTCCTTCGGTGGACCTCGGGGCCTCTGCCCCTGAACCCAGAGTTCCCTTACCTGACCGTTTCAGTGGGAACCGGAGTCAGTATAAGTCATTCATGACTGCTTGCGAACTCCTGTTCGCCATAAATCCCAGGACCTACGCGACCGATTTCGTGAAAGTTTGCACTGCCATCACTCTGTTGTTGGGGGAACCGCAAGCCTGGGCATTTAATTTGTTACAGGAGAACAGTCCTTTGCTCCACTCATGGCTATCCTTTCGTCGGGCGATGGATACATTGTATGACGATCCTATGTGCTCTGCCTCGGCACAATCCGCTATTAGGGCCTTGTCCCAAGGACGGCGACCAGTCGAGGATTACATTGCGGATTTCCGTAGATTGTCCATAGAGACCCAATGGAACGAGGCTGCTCTTCTCGATCAGTTCCGTTTGGGGCTCACTGAGGCCCTTAAGGATGAACTGGCCCGCGTCGGTGTGCCCCCGTCCCTGGAGGATCTCATGCTCCTGGTCATACGAATAGACCGACGCTTGAGGGAGAGACGCAGGGAACGTTTGTCTTCCGGACTGCCCGTTCCTCCCATGCGCACTGTACCGCAAGCACCTGCGGCTCCGGCGGCTCAAGAAGAACCCATGCAACTAGGCCTGGTGCGTGGTCCCCTATCGGATGAGGAAAAGGCACGCAGACGCCGCCTGAACCTGTGCCTGTATTGCGGCGGTAGCGGGCATCTCCTCCGGACCTGTAGTAAGAGACCTCAAAACCCGCGAGGTAAGGGTACGCATTGGGGTGTATGGTTGGGATCCTCGGTTCCTGTTTCTAATCATCTGTCTCTTGTGGTTTGTTTGCAGTGGGACCATAAGAAGCACACCGTTCTTGCTGTGGTCGACTCGGGTGCCAGCGGGTGTTTCCTGGACACCAAAGAGGCCATGCGTTTGGGGGTTCCTTTGGTGACGAAGAAGCCGTCATTGCACCTCCAGATGGCCGATGGGAGGCTACATCAAAGCGGTCCAGTACTTCAGGAGACACAGATGCTTCATTTGTCCATCGCACCACATCATCAAGAGCAGTTGTGCTTCGATGTTATCTCCTCTCCCTTGCACCCTCTTATCCTTGGGTTGCCCTGGTTGCGGAAACACAACCCATCTATCAACTGGTCCCTTGGAACCATCTCGTTTCCCTCTTCACCTACAGAAAGTTCTCATCTTCTTGCCACACACTCTGTCTTACCACCAGCACTGCCTCCCGAGTACCATGAATTTGCCGACGTCTTTGATCAACGGGGTGTTGATTCCTTGCCTCCCCACCGCAGGTATGATTGCCCAATCGACTTACTACCAGGAGCAGCTATCCCCTATGGCCGTATCTTTCCCCTCTCGGGGCCTGAACTCCAGCACTTGAAGGAATACTTGGCAGAAAACCTCCAGAAGGGGTTCATCCGTCCTTCCACGTCACCGGCTGGAGCGGGGATTTTCTTTGTCGAGAAAAAAGATGGGGGCTTACGGCCCTGCGTGGACTACCGGGCCTTGAATGATGTCACCATCAAGAATAGGTACCCACTTCCTCTGATCCCAGAACTACTAGAGCGCATCTCCAATGCTACTGTTTTTACTAAACTGGACCTGCGTGGGGCCTACAATCTGGTTCGGGTCAGACACGGAGATGAGTGGAAAACTGCCTTCCGCACTCGTTACGGCCACTTCGAATACCTGGTGATGCCCTTCGGGCTATGTAACGCTCCTGCAACCTTCCAGTGTTTTATTAATGATGTGTTCTCTGACCTTCTGGATCAGTACGTGGTGGTGTACCTGGATGATATCCTGGTGTTTTCACCCTCCTTGTCCGAACATCGGCAACATGTCCGTTCCGTCCTGGCCCGTCTACGGGCCCATTCACTGTATGCCAAGTTGGAGAAATGCGCTTTTGCGGTGCCAGAGATCGAGTTTCTGGGGTTTATCATCTCACCAGGTCATGTGAAGATGGATCCTCGCAAGATATCTGCGATCCTTGCCTGGCCTACACCTCTGTCCAAAAGAGCAGTACAGCAATTTGTTGGCTTCGCCAACTTCTACAGACGATTTATTAGAGACTTTTCTAAACTTGTCGCACCCATCACAGCTCTTACTAAACAGGCTGTGCCCTTTCAGTGGACTACTGCTGCTGATCTGGCCTTTCGTAGGCTAAAGAAGCTTTTCACACAGGCACCTATTCTATCTCAACCTGATATCCGGAGGCCTTTTGTACTGGAGGTCGATGCATCAGACATTGCTACAGGCGCTGTATTGTCACAACGTTCCGGACCTAAGAATCAACTACATCCTGTAGCCTACTATTCCAGGCGTTTAACTTCGGCTGAGATAAACTATACCGTAAGTGACAAAGAATTGTTGGCAATCAAGAACGCCTTGGAGGAGTGGCGTCACCTCTTGGAGGGATCAGAACATCCCGTTATGGTTTTTACTGATCATAGGAACCTCGAGTACCTCAGGAACGCCCGCAGATTGTGCGCACGGCAAGCCCGTTGGGCTCTATACTTTTCCCGGTTCCGCCTCCATATCACCTACAGACCAGGATCTAAGAACCTTAAGGCGGATGCATTGTCTCGCATGTTTCCCCACGAAACTCGGTCTGATCCTCGTCCAGACACCATCCTTCCGGCCACTGCATTCCTTCTTACCGCTCAGCCACTACTGGACCGGATTAAACAGCATGTACAGTCCAACACCGCGTCCATTCAGGAACACGCCCTACAACCTAAGGATGGCCTCCTGTGGAAAGATGATTGTGTTTTCGTCCCGCTTCCTTTCCGCCAGGAAGTACTCCGCATGTTCCATGACGCTCCTACAGCAGGCCATGGGGGACTAGAACAAACTCAGGAACTGACCAGACGACACTTCTGGTGGCCGAACATGAAACGCGACATACACGCATATGTATCAACTTGCAATATATGTATCCAGTCCAAAGACAGGCATACTAAACCAGCAGGCCTCCTCCGTCCTTTGACCATACCTACTATCCCTTGGAGAGCCATTTCCATGGATTTCATTACCGACCTTCCACCTTCTGGCGGTAACACCACTATCCTAGTGGTGGTGGATCGATTTACCAAAATGGCTCACTTCATAGCTACCTCTGGTCTACCATCTGCACCACAGACGGCCACCTTGTTCATACAAGAAGTCTTCCGGTTACATGGCCTACCCTCCTCCATAGTCTCGGACCGAGGTTCCCAGTTCACCTCCCGGTTTTGGAGAGCACTCTGTCACGCTCTTCGTATCCAGTGCAAATTGTCCTCTGGATACCACCCACAGTCTAACGGACAAACGGAACGGGTCAACCAGACCCTGGAACAATACTTACGTTGTTACACCACTCATCTACAAGACAATTGGACCTCACTTCTTCCTGTTGCTGAATTCGCTTATAACAACCATATGCACAGATCCTCCCAGTCCACGCCTTTCCTTGCTATGTACGGGTACCATCCTCTGATGTTTCCATCTTTGTCAACACTCTCACCAGTTCCTATGGTGTCACAGCGGCTGCAGCACCTTCGACAGTGTCACCGTCTGCTTCGGCTCATCTTGGCGAAGACTCAGTTACAGTACAAACACCAAGCAGACAAACATCGGGCTCCCGAACCACTCTATAAAGTGGGTGATCGGGTTTGGCTGTCCACAGCTCACATCCGTATGTCCTGCCCGTCTAGAAAGCTAGGTCCTCGTTTCCTTGGTCCTTTCCGGGTCCTACGAAAGATTAATCCTGTGGCTTTCCGCTTGTCTATGCCTTCCTCCTACCGGATCCATCCCACCTTCCATGTCTCACAACTCCGACCTTGGAAGGCTTCTCCCTATCCCCATCGAGACCCCGACCGCCCTCCACCTGTTCTTGTGGACGGTTCCGAAGAATACGAGGTTCGAGCAATCCTTGACTCACGTTTGCGCCGTGGTCGTCTGGAGTATCTCGTCGACTGGAAGGGGTATGGTCCGGAGGAGAGGTCCTGGGAGCCCTCTCTCCGGGTCCATGCTCCTGTGTGTGTCCGGTCTTTTCATCGCTTATATCCCTCTCGTCCTGGCCCTGGGGCCGTCCTGAGGCCGTCCATGGGTAGGGGGCTCTGTCGGTACCTACCCGGTCCGGGTCGCCGTGCCGGGAGGTCCTTGGTGCCAGTTCCGGCTTCCAATGCGCTTCTGCGCAGGCGCCGACGTCAGACGCTTAGACGTGCTGCTACGTCGGCGTCATGACTCCTTCCTCTATTTACTGAGCGCGCGGCCACGGACCGGCGCTCAGTAATCAGCGTTCTTTCGAGGGGTTAGCAGTGTCTCTGCTCCTCCTCTCGGTAGCCCGTCTTACCTGCTCTCCTCCCTGGACCGCCAGGCCAGTCTTACCTGCTCTCCTCCCTGGACCACCAGGCCAGTCTTACCTGTTCTCCTCCCTGGACCACCAGGCCAGTCTTACCTGCTCTCCTCCCTGGACCACCAGGCCAGTCGTACCTGCTCTCCTCCCTGGACCACCAGGCCAGTCGTACCTGCTCTCCTCCCTGGACCACCAGGCCAGTCTTACCTGCTCTCCTCCCTGGACCACCAGGCCAGTCTTACCTGCTCTCCTCCCTGGACCACCAGGCCAGTCTTACCTGCTCTCCTCCCTGGACCACCAGGCCAGTCTTACCTGCTCTCCTCCCTGGACCACCAGGCCAGTCTTACCTGCTCTCCTCCCTGGACCACCAGGCCAGTCTTACCTGCTCTCCTCCCTGGACCACCAGGCCAGTCTTACCTGCTCTCCTCCCTGGACCACCAGGCCAGTCTTACCTGCTCTCCTCCCTGGACCACCAGGCCAGTCTTACCTGCTCTCCTCCCTGGACCACCAGGCCAGTCCAAGCCACTCTCCTCCCCGGTCAGGCTTCACTTCCTTCACCCATCAGTGTCTCTCTTTTCTTCTGGAGAGCTCTACCCTAGGTCAGACTCTCCCTGGGGCAGGTGGTGGTAGTCCTCTCTGTAGCTTGTTCTCCTGGGCCACCTTCAGCTCAACTGAAGGGGGTCATCTGGCTTCGCGGCCAGCATCTTTACCCGGCTTCGGCCGCAGCACAACACGCTACAGGGGGCCTACGTCCGCTAGCTACGTACTCTAGCGTCGCTCCCCAGCTTCTCTCCACCTGCCCTTGTTGGAGGAGTCGCTTTTACTTTTCTCTTCGGGCCCAGGGCCTTCCTAATCCTGCTGCAGGGTTCCTTGCCTGGAAAACCTCTGTCATAATTGGGCCGACCTGTTGCCGTGTGCAGAGTTCGCCAGGAATTGTGCGGTTAATTCATCGTCCAGGAGCTCCCCATCAATTATGGGTTCCAGCCATGTTTGTTCCCTGACTCATTTCAGACGCAGCAAATTCCAGCTCTGGATGAGCATATTGAGCAACTCCGCTCCACTTGAGCACAGGTACAGAGGACCTTCAGTGCTTCGTTCCAGCGTTATCAGCGTCACGCTAATCGAAGACAGTTGCCAGCGGTCTCCTTCCAGATTGGGGACAGGGTATGTGTCACGGTTTGTTTTGACTCTCAGACACAGAGTTAAGATAAAAACACAACTTTATTGAAAGTTTAAAGAGAACCCTTGTGGGTTTGGCATACACATATAACAACATGTAATTCGTACAATGCAATAGTGAATAGTGGTACAGAGAATAAAAGAAAGGCTCTACCGGCCTTGCCAATACCGGGCAAGGCAACCTTAAGACTGGCACAATATGGAAATAGGTTCTACCGGCCTTACCAATATACCTGGCAAGGCAGCCTGGAGGCTTGCATAACAAAAGAGGAGGCTCTATCGGCCCTGCCAATATACCGGGCAAGGCAGCCTTGAGACTGGCACAACGAGAGAGGAGGCTCTACCGGCCCTGCCAATATACCAGGCAAGGCAGCCTTGAGACTGACACAAACAGAGAGGAGGCGCTACCGGCCTTGCCAATATACCGGGCAAGGCAGCCTTTAGACTGGCACAATGAGAGAGGAGACTCTACCGGCCTTACCAATATACCGGGCAAGGCAGCATTTAGATAGGCACAATGAGAGAGGAGACTCTACCGGCCTTGCCAATATACCGAGCAAGGCAGCCTCGCTAGACCCAGAGAACTGCAAGTACTGGTGCATAACGAAGAAGGCCTCAGCGACTAGAATATTGGTGGAGTAAACCAGTCACCTATACTGAGCACACAGAGGCCTTGCCGTGGCTGTATAGGTGTCAACGAGCACCCGGTAATGGTGGAGCAAATCAGTGCCCGCGTACTGGACCAACTATGACCAACTATGACACTGCCGGTGCTAAAAGAGCAACCGGTATATATGGAGAGAACCAGTACCCGCGTACTGCACTACACAAGACTCTCCCGGTGCTGTATGGAATGCAGCAAGCAACCGGTTATACATGGAGCGAACCAGTACCCGCGTACTGGATTACACAAAACTCTACCGGTGCTGTATGGAACGCAGCAAGCAACAGGTTATACATGGAGCAAACCAGTACCCGCGTACTGCATTACACAAAACTCTACCGGTGCTGTATGGAACGCAGCAAGCAACAGGTTATACATGGAGCAAACCAGTACCCGCGTACTGCATTACACAAAACTCTACCGGTGCTGTATGGAACGCAGCAAGCAACCGGTTATACATGGAGCGAACCAGTACCCACGTACTGGATTGAACAAAACTCTACCGGTGCTGTATGGAACGCAGCAAGCAACCGGTTATACATGGAGCGAACCAGTACCCGCGTACTGGATTACACAAGACTCTACCGGTGCTGTATGTAATGCAGCAAGCAACCGGTTGTATATGGAGCGAACCAGTACACGAGTACTGGACTACACAAGTCAATGAATGATAATCATGTCGCCCAAGGCGACATGAAGGAGGAGATACTCTACACGCGATCCAGAAGCAGGAACACAGACAGGTCAGGACAGGAATCAGGAACAGTAACGGCAGCCAACCGGATCAGGAACGGCAGCAGGAACAACAGCCCAAAACGGATCAGGAACGGAGGCAGGAACCAGTACACCGAGGAAGCTGTCAGGCAGGTACACAGGCGATCTCTGGAGCATAGTAGAATCAGTCAAGGCCCAGGAAGCTCAGGAGAATCAGTGCAGGTGCTAGCGACAGAGACACCACGAAAGGGCAACCAAAGGGTGCCCAAGCCCAATCTAAATAGGCAATACAGGGCGGTCTGAAGACAGACAGCCAATGGAGAGCCCAATCAGATAACTGACAGGAAAAGGCAGCAATCACGGGCACCGTGATAGTATGGCTATCCTCCAGAAACCTCAACTTGCAAGTTCCATGTAATAAATTGGTTCATCGGTTTGTCGGTTGCTTTAAAGTTATCCGCAAAATTAACCCTGTCTCATATGCCTTGGATCTCCCAGCATCCATGCAGATTCTTAATGTGTTCCACGTATCCCTTCTGAAGCCTTTGGTATGCAACAGTTATACCGTGTACCGACTCGGATTGGCTGACGTTCCTGCTCTGTGTACCGATCCGGCCTGGCTGTTGCTCCTGTTCTGGGTGCCAACCCAGGTCTGCTTACTGTTCCATCAGGTATCCGGTTAAGGGCCTCTCTCCAACTTCTCTGTCTACGGACAGATCAGTTGTTGCCACTGTTACTGCTCCGGCAGCCTTGTACTGTTACCTGACCAGTATTGTGCCTTGTTATTCATCCAGTGCACTGTAGCACCATTCGGTAGCACTGCGGTACACTTGACCTATACTGCCCTCGCTGAGGTTGGGTTATCTTGGGTGCCTCGGGCGTTATCCATTCTGGCAGTCAACTCTGGCAGGTCTGAGCCTTCGTTAACCCCTTGAGGGTCGGTGCCCGGCACGTTGGGTACAGATGTTACACTTCGTGATTGGAGTTATTCCGTGCCTCCGTGGCACTCCTCCGTTGGCAGCTCCGGTAGTCTACCACTTGTCCAGGGCCTTCGTTGCTTTTGTGGCCTTAGTCGCCATTGTGTCACTCTCTGGGTAGAGAGTGTACTAAGGGCCATTGCACTATTAGGGCCTATCTGTCCTCCCAGCCTAATAGTAACCACTATTATCTTTCTAAGTTTAGATACACACGAACTGTGCCTGACCTGTGTCAGTATTATATTGTGTATTGTATATACTGGACCTGTGTGGGTACTTATAACTGTAACCTGACCTGTGTCAGTAGAGTTCTGTCATACCTACTGGACCCGTGTGGGTTATTCTGTACTGTGATTCTTTAATAAAATTGCATTTTAATCTAAACCTGACGTATCTGAGTGTCCATAAAACCATTTCACCTACTCAGCCCGGTCATTCATAGAATGCTGGGTTGAAGAGGAGGTAGTAGGGGAAAGTGGTGATTGCCTTCCTGGTCATTGCATTGATCGCCTATCCTATTGGATAGGCGATCAATGCACGGTGGACATAAGGTGGGGTTCTGATACCCTACGCATGGTCTGCTATTCTTTAAAATCAAAACAGCACAGTTTTTAAAAATATGTATACACACAAAATCGCTCCCTTTCTAATGGGAGCGATTGTGTATGCGGGGCAGAATGGGGCAGCATATTTTGAAAATTACCTGTGTGGCGCAGCATATGCTGGATTTTAACTGTGTTGGGCAATATATGTCGGATATTATCCGTGTGGGGCAGTATATGTCAGATATAAATTACATTTACTACTAAAATAAAATGAACATTAAAAGAAGGAAAAATAAAGCACAATTATTGGTCTAAATAATAAATATCTCTCAAAGTCAAGGAATTAGGAGTCCAGCCAAAAATCTTTCTTATTCTATGCTATTCTATAGAGCATATTCATTAAGTAGAATTGGTTAGATGATTTGAGTGAATCTTGGAGAAGTATTAAAACTTTAACCCTTTGAGAACCAGAGGGCTGTGCAATGCACTGGATACCTCTCTGAAGCTTAAAGATAAGATGAGTAGGACAACACACTGGCACTAAAAGGGTTGACTGTGTGGGGCACCATATTTCAGATATTAACTGTGTGGGGCAGCATGTTGAACATAAATATTGTGGGGAAACATGGGAAACATCACCATTGTGTGTTAGCCCCACATACACTGATTCACACCCTCAGCCTTCTTCCCTTGAGCAGGCAGTGTCCATAGGGATGTGTGTCTACCAGTAGGCAAGGGAACAAGGCTGGGGGGACAGGGTTATACAGTGTAAATGGGGATTTGTGACTACCAGTGGGCAAGGGAACAAGGCTGGTGGCCAGGCAGTATGCATGGGGTTCTACGGCTACCAGTGGACAAGGGAACAAAGCTGGGGGGGAACTGTTAGTCACAAATCCCCATGGACACTGCCTGACCTCCAGTCTTGTTCCCTTGGAAGTGCTCAACATGTATGAGCATATAATATGATACAGATCCAAGGGAATAATTGTTTACTGCATGGTGTACTTTTTTTACCGTTTGAGTGCCACATGGGTTCACAATGCACATCCCTTTGGAACTCAGAGGATTTAGGGAGTGCTAAATGTGTCTTCTCCACTCCCCTACTGACCACATGGGGAAGCAATGGGAATGCTCTCAGATTTCAGGATTGTCATGGTGCTGGTGATGTGCAAGGGAGGACATCCCTTCCACGTCAACAGCAGTTCACCAACTCTTTATTCTAATGTGGAACATCTCCTTCCCTCCCCTTGCAACCCTAAATTTTATTGCATATGGCAATATTATCACGGTGCCTGTGATCCTTTACTGTCACTCTTGGTTGTGGGCTCTCCCATTGGCTGAGCCTGTTTGACCCGCCCATTGTGGCCTTTTTATACCTGGCCTTTGGCACCTGTCAGGTGCCCTTTCATGGTGTTCCTGAGCCAGTGTTGCTGTTGCTGTGTTCCAGTGTTCCTGATTCCTGTGTACCGATTTGGCCTGTTTTGACAACGCTCCTGGTTTCCTGTTCCGTGATCTGACCCGGCTTGGCTGACGTTCCTGCTTGTGACCTGATCTGGCTTGTCTGAGAATCCTGCTCCGTGATCTGACCTGGCCTGGCTGAAGTTCCTGCTTGTGATTTGATCTGGCTTGTCTGAGAACCCTGCTCCGTGATCTGACCCGGCCTGGCTGACTTCCTGCTCCGTAACCTGAACCGGCTTACTACTGACCCTGCCACCGTTCCTGCTTCCTGCTGTTTGGTGTCGCCGAGGCAACATTCTGACTTCCGCTGTGCTTGTGGCCGGGCTGATCGTGTCATAGCCTCCATTAACACTTGCAGAGCCGTGCCTTCGTTTGCTGAACCTCCGTTTACACTTGCAGAGCCGTGCCTCTGTTTGCTGAGCCTCCGTTTGTACTTGCAGAGCTGTGTGTCCGTTCCCTGAGCCTCCGTTAACACTTGCAGAGCCGTTGTCTATGTTCACTGAGCCTCCAGTACACTTGCAGAGCTGCTGTCTTCATTCACTGAGCCTCCATTAACACTTGCAGAGCCGTTGTTGATCTTCCGCTACACTTGCTGAGCCGGTAACATTTAAGAGACTTGTATAGGCCGTGTCTCATCCTGTCTATTTGCAGTGTAGTCGGTCTCCGTTACTGCGCCCGCGGGAGGCGCTATTGGCTCTAGCTCGTACAGTGTTAGCTCTCCATTACACGCCCAGTGGGGCTATTGGCTCAAGCTCTTGCAGTGTAGTTTGTCTCGGTTACTACACCCGTGGGGCTATTGGCTCAAGCTATTGCAGTGCAGGTTTCCTCCGTTACTACGCCCGTGGGGGCTATTGACTCAGGCTCTTGCAGTGTAGTCTGTATCCGTTACTACGCCGGTGGGGGCTATTGGCTCAAGCTCTTGCAGTATAGTTGTCTCCATTTATATGCCCATGGGGGCTATTGGCACAAGCTCTAGCAGTGAGGTTATCTCCGTTGTTACGCCCGTGGGGGCTATTGGCTCTAGCTGAACTCTGCAGTGTTCTGGCCTCAGTTCCTGCTCAGCCTAAGCAGCTATCTCTGTTCAATAGACTGATGGTGTTGTTTCATCTAGCCCCACTTGCTGCTTCATTACCACCTTGGGCGTGTCAAACACCACAACAGAGACTGATTGATTTATATGTACTTTAACCATTGAGTACCCTTATGTTTCTATGCCTGTACTGTGACAGTGTATCTATCTCTCTATTATTCTGTATTGCCTATAGAGGGCGGTCTTTCTTGTTTTGTTTTAATAAAACTGTGTTTGATTCTAACCTGCTGGTCTGAGTGTTCTGAAAAACCATTACAAATATGTGTCTGCATCGAAAAGTTGAAGTGTTTTGAACACACTAACAAAATCATATCGCCACAGCATCGACCTTTAATTCATCTCCCCCATTGTAGTCTTCAATGTTCATACATGTTCTTTAATGTTACTAGCAATGGTGGTGGAACTGCTTATGAAACTTTGACAAACTGCGTCATGAGGAGAATAGATCATCATTTACTGCACACGCTGCAGCAACCATGACTTCAGGCAGTTTTTGGACTACCACTTTACTCACACATCCCTGTACTGCTCCTACTCCTTTCCCTCTCTCCCTGCCCATTTGCTGGTCATTACTCAACTACTATGTGTGTGTTTGGTTTTTGTACTGTAACGTACACAACAGAACTGATAGAGTGTGATGTCTTGCCATGGCCCTCTACAAAATACTCAATCTCGTCTATTAGTCTGCCTCAGTAACACAGCTCATGTCAGGGTCCCAGTCACCTATCAAGGTGACTTTTTTAACTGTTTGCCCCACCACCACTGTCAAAAAAAAAAAAAACCCTGTTCAACTGCTTCTTTCCCCATACTCCTCCCAGCACAGAGATAATAGTAATATCTAGATCAGGAAAAAACTTGGATCACAGATGCATGTGTCTTTCCAATCAATTACACAAAATGTTGGGGTATTTAGGGTAAATCTCCTTTATTTCCTTCTCACACCCCCAGACTCCCCTATGACAATGATAACACCCATATCAGGAAATAACATAGATCACAGCTGCCTATGTTTTTCCAATCAGACACACAAAATGTTGGGGTATTTGGAGTAAATATCCTTTGCTCCCTTCTCACACACCCCAGACTCCCACATCATAGTTATATTAACAGCCAGATCAGTAAGGAACTTGGATCACAGTTTGCCTGTGTCTTCCCAGTCAGCCCCAAGAGTGCCCCCAGATTCACCTGTCATGGTATTCAGGCAAAGAAGGACAGACACAATATAAAATGTAACCACCTTTATTAATATATACAGCAATAATATTATAGCCCACACAACCCCAGACCACAGGATGATAGGACCCGGGCTCCTACCCGGACCTGCACACTATGCTGTGCACTGCACTAGTCATGATACCGAGACTAGGAAAGAGGCTTGAGTAGAACACCAGAGTGAACAGTGTATATAGCGTAAGTCACTACTCCGGGTCTCGCTATTAGAGGCAACAGTGAGCAAGAGCAGGCCAGAGCCACTGAACACAGAGGCTACAGATCAGACAAGCTAGGAGTGCACTGAGTGAGTAGGCAGACAAAGCCACAGGTCAGACAAACCAGGGATTACATGGAGCGAGTAGAAGCCAGAGCCAGAGGTCAGACAAACTGGGGACTACATGAAGCAAGTCAGTAGCCAGAACCAGAGGTCAGGCGAAGTAGGGACACTACAAAGCGAGTCAGTAGCCAGAGCCACAGGTCAGACCTGATGTGGGTAGTCAGGTAAGCCGGGGCCATACACGGAGAGAGTTAGTCAGTCAGAACCACAGGTCAGAACCAATATGGCTAGTCAAACAACCCGGGACATACACGGAGAGAGTTAGTCAGCCACTGCCACAGGTCAGAACAGATGTGTTTAGTCAGACAAGCTGAGGTCATACACGGAGCGAGTTAGTAAGCCAGAGCCACAAGTCTGAACTGATGTGGGTAGTCAGACAAGCCAGGGTCATACACGGAGCGGATTCTCAGATAGGCACGGGTCACAACAGAGCACAAGAGATCCTAGCAGAAACACCACATAAGGGCAATGACTGCTAGGCACAAGGAGGTATATAAAGGAGCAGGAGAAGGTGGGACCATATTAGGCAAAACAGAATAGGCCCATAAACAGGCATCCGTGTCAGTGTCTGTTTCCTGATGTCAGCAATGAGGAAGTAGCCACAATCATGCCGGCCAACACACTACAGGGGAAGGAAGCACAAGATCACTTAGGCCTCTAAGGGAGACTGTGATATCACCTGATACTATGTCTGCAGGAAAATAAGGGGAACCTCCTGTGTGTTGAGTATAAATTCAGTCTTTAATGAGCTAGACAAAAAAAAAAGAGGAAAAACTGCACTTTTCGCTAAAAAGTTGCAGCTCGTCAAAAAGTTCCATTTTTCTCCTAGTGTTTAGATATATAAAAGTAAGAATAAATGTGAAAGACTGTGTATGTAAGTATGAATAAGAGTGTATGAGTATATATGTAAGAGTGTGTCTGATTGTCTCTGAGGTATTAATAACCACCCACAGCTCTCAATACCTGCTATAGCAGCAGCAGTACATTTGGAATAATCTTCCCTCACATTTTTTTCACCCTTGAGATAGCAGAATGAAGGCTTGGGAAGGTTTAGCCTCCCCTAAGAAATCCAACCTTCACACAGTGAGCAGCAGTGCTAATTTACATAGATTGCATGGCCACCTTAGTAATTGTAAAGTAACTCCAAGATACAGCACTCCCAGGACAGCATGAAATGAGCTCAAACTGGTCATGTGACCCTTCAGTACTGGGCAGGGTTCCTCTCTCAGCAGAAAATAGCAAAATGTGTTTTTTATTACTTTGCACTATCTGTCTGTGCCTTTGTATATCTGGTTAAATGTACTTACAGTTCTCTATCTGTATATCTGACTGTACCCGCATTACTTCTTGGGATTTATGCTGTAAGGTGTGATAAAAAGGTGATACAGAAGAGAATGTTTCTTTATTATTATAAACTCTCAAAGTCCAATGTTATTTCCCCACCTCCAAATTGCCCACCCAGTCCACCTCCACATTGCCCACCTCCACACACTGTCCACACTGCCCACCTCACCCTAAACACACACTCTATCTCTCTCTGACTAATCACACACTCTCTTCTCTCAGACTAAGCACACACTCGCTCTCTCTCTCTCTCTCTCAGACAAAGGGGATTTGACCTACCAGACTTACAGAAATACTAAGTGGCCTCCAGTTTGACTGCTTTGACAGCTCTAGTTTCAACCCATTCACCCCCCCCAACTGAGCATTGATTGACTCCTCACATAGAATAGCAGAACCAAAATATCGCCTGCCAGAACACTTAACACCTTTGCTGCAGTGTACACTCATCGGAAACTTATTGGCTTGCCCAGGGCACCTCTATATCCACATACAGTTACCCCACAGATTTAAAGGATACTTTGACAGTATACAGTTCTCCCATGTATTATACGCCAGCCTACACATCCCATAATCCCCAGCCAGCCAATCGGAAATAATTTTGCCTAGCTGAAAGTACGTAGGATTACCATCCATCACACCAAGAGAACAACATGTTTTCCCCTTTCTCCTGACTACAGGTGGGGCCTGGTACATAGACATCACTTTATGCATAATCCTAAATGCTCCTAAGGTTAAGATCAAAAGACTTACTGTTTTCACCGCCCCATTCTGCCGGATCTGTCGGAGACCCCAGCTCTCTAGGCAGCGCCGGCCCAAGGCATTATGCTGCATGGGTCCATGGATGAAATGCTGCCCCCCCAAAAAAAAAACCCACTAAAACAAGTAAAAAGGGAAAAAAAACATTTTGGTCAGGGCTGAGCAATCATAATCTCATTTCTGCATGTTATGCAGAGATAACTTTTTATGATGCCCAAGCCTAGACACAGTTTTTCCCTTTTTAGCAAAACAAAAATAAGCTTAACAGGATACACATATTGCCCCTCAATCTCCACATTGCCCCTTCCACAGTACCCCTTCATCTCCACAATGCCCCTTCCACAATGCTCCCTTTATCTCCATATTGCTCCCTTCATCTCCACATTGCCCCTTCCACAATGCTCCATTCATCTCCACATTGCCCCTTCCACAATGCTCCCTTCATCTCCACAATGCCCCCTTCATATCCAAATTGCCCCTTCCACAATGCCCCTTCATCTCCACAATGCCCCCTTCATCTCCACAATGTCCCTTCCACAATGCCCCCTTCATCTCCACAATGCCCCCTTCATCTCCACATGCCCCTTGATCCCCTACCTTGAGTCCCTGGTAGTCTAGCGGCATGCCATAAGAGAGCCAGCGGCGTAACAATAGGGGTCGCAGGGGTCGCCTGTCACTCTCAGGGGCCCATCCGCCCCCTGCGACCCGCTCTCCAAGTACCCGCAGCAACCTGTAAAACAGGGCAGCGATGTGCACAGCTTATCTCCTGGCGGCCGGCGCTAGACCACCAGGGACTCGAGGTAGGAGGACTAGGGGGGCCTTTCATCTCCACAATGCCACTTCCACAATGCTCCCTTCATCTCCACATTGCCCCTTCCACAGTGCTCCTTCATCTCCACAATGCCCCTTACACAATGCTCCTTTCATCTCCACAATGCTCCCTTCATCTCCAGTGTCCCAAGGAATAAGACTTGTGTAAGCATACACAGATTAGCATCCGAACATGACGCAGAGAACCATGAGATGCACCACAATATGCTTCCAAGCCCGTGTCACCTGAACCCCGCGAACCGCTTGGGGAAAGGACACGGAAGGCCGCTGAAAGCACCAGATGCAGCCAGACCACAATCCAAGAGGGACCTGAGCACTGATGCCAGAGCGTCATTTCCTGAACCAGGCACTCAACATGGACCATCTGAGCGACGTGGGAACTGAGGTAAGAACATACTGTGACACTTATACACTTATGCATCACACATATTCTTATTCTTCCATAAACATTATACATACCTACATACCAACTCATACATGCAAACAAACATGCTCTAAACACTCTTATTATACACTCACCTGTATAGATGCACACACTCATTCACCTTTTATTTACAATATTTGGACATTTCTAATAACAAGAAATTTTCAGAGCAGCAGGCAAGGTATAGGAGGAAAGGGGAGGTACATTGTAGGAAAGGTAAAGAAGATGGAAAAGGTGGAGGTATGTTGCATTTTTACTTTCACGCATACAGTATATACTATTACACTAACATTTCCTACATGCATACACTTCCTTATTCATATATGCACCCATTTATATTTATACATGCATACACACTAATATGTATATACTTACACACCGGAGTGATGCTTGTATGTATGTATGTATCTTTATTTATATAGCTCCATATATGTACACAGCACTTTAGAGAAGTTGTAACACTATGATACAGTAATACAGGACTGGATTAAGAGCATCAGGCTAAATTGTGATCATTGCATTATTTGCAGGGAAAAGTGCAGCAAAGGGAACCATACATTGGGAAAGGGACCCTGCCCCAAAGGAGCTTTCAATCTAATTAGAAATCATGACAACACACAGAGACAATAGGAGGAAGATCATAAGTGTAAATACAAGGCTTAGTGAAGTAAGATCAGAGTGATTGTAATGTGACTGTCAATGTGCACAAGGAGGATATTGTTACTGAGATGCCTATTTGAGCAAATGAGTTGTAAGGAGATGCTTCAAAGACAGCAGTGTGGATGATTGGCGAATGGTGATAGGGCGGTCATTCCAAAGTTGAGGGGCAGCCAGTGGGAAAGATTGCAGCTGAGAGATGGCTCGAGCAGTGTATGGAGAGGACAGAAAGAACTCTTGAGAAGAACCCAAGTGACGGGTAGGGGTGTACCAGGAAATAAGAGCAGAAATGAAAGAGGGTGCTGAAGAAGAAAGAGACTTGAAGGCGAAGCCAAGGATCTTGTAAGAAATACAGTAATTTATAGATAGCCAATAGGGGATTTCAGGAGCAGATGAAAGGGAAGGTACCTGGGAGCAAAGATAGTTATTCTTGCAGCTGAGTTAAAGTTGACCACCCTGTCTTATCACAGTGTGTCCAAAAAAATTCTAAGTGCAAAACAAAATCAACAACTTATTTCCCCAGACTTCCCCCGCACAGAGACAATAACAGATCAGCGAGCAAATAGGTCCACAGCTGTCTGTGTCTTGCAAGTCAGTCATGTGTAATTTTGGGGTATTTGGAGTCAACCTCCTTCCTCTCTTCTCCTCTGAGTGCCCCTACTAACTCTCCTAATACAGAGAACAAATATCCTACCTAAAAGATTCCCTAAACTAAACTTCAATTCCCCTAGCTTCTGTAGCTCACAAACATGCTGCTTTCTCCTCTCACAAACACAGAATGACATGCTGTAAGAGCCTGACACCCTTTTATATGGCTGTAGAAAAGTAGAGAAAACTTTCATGTGGTGGGGAAAAACTTTTCTTCCCATTGATTTCAATGCAATGAGCTAGGTGAAAAAAGGGGGAAATAGTGGAAAAACATCACTTTTCTCAGGAAATTATTCTTCAAGTAGGAAATGTCATTATTAGTTGATTTCAGTTTGAGGTGAATATTTTCGCCCATCCCTAGTCACCAGGGAGAGGGTGGGTTTCTTGAGTATAGGTTTGATTATTGCATGCTTGAAAGAGGAGAGAAAGGTTGAGAGTAGAATGGAATTAAAGATATTAGTAAGGCTGGAACAATTGTAGCTGTAAGAGCCCTGATAAGGTGAGAGGGCATGGGATCCAGGGGACATGTAGTGGGTGGAGAGGAGGATAGTAAGAGACATATCTCCTCCTCAGTAATAGGGGTGAATGAGCTGAAGGTTGTTCGAGGTGCACCAGGAATCAGGGTGATTGGAAGAGAGAATGGTTTGGTGAATGGACTGCACCTTATTTTTTAAAAAGTCAGCAAAGTCCTGGGGCGTGTTGGAGAAGGAGGCGCAGTTTACAGCAGAGTTTTGAGTAGACAATCAAAGATTTTAAAGAGGGCACAATGAGTTAGATTTGTGAGCAGTTATAAGGCTAGAGAAGTAGTTATATATGGCCTGGTTGAAAGCTGTGTTAAAACTAGATAAAGTGAATTTATAATGGTAGAAGTTGGCAACAGAATGAGACTTTCGAAAGAGACATTCTACAGCTCGACAACAGGTGCATAGCACATGGGTTGTTGAATTTATCCAGGGTCTGGGATTTCTGGGAGGGGAGTGTCAAAGTTGGAAAAGAGCATGCAAGTACAAGGAAGAAGTTAATGAAGTGTTTTATTCCTCAACAAGATAGTTATGTTAGATTCAGAGCAGAGAGAAGAGAGGACATTTGATGTGTCATTGCTAAGTCTGGTAGGAAAGGAGTTTTAAGGGGGGCAGAGGAATGTATGTGAGAGAGTGAGAATGAGATAAGATGATGGTCAGAGAGAGGAAATGGGGAAATATTGAAGTCAGAAACTGAAAAGTTTCTGATGATACTAGATCCAGACAATGACCTTCCCTGTGAGTGCTGGCAACAGTCCACTGTTGAAGGCTATAGGACAAGGTCAGAGAAAGAAAGTGGGAAGCATTAGATGAGGATTCATCATCAACATGCAAGTTAAACTCACCAAGGAGAAATGTAGGAGTGTCTGAGGACAAAAAGACAGAGAGCCAAGCTTCAAATTCTGATAGAAAGGAGGGAGGGCTTTCTTGGTGGCCAGTAAATCACTGTTACCTAGAGAGGAACTGGGGAGAAGAGTAGGACTGCCTGAACTTCAAAGGAGGTAAATAAGACTGATGGAGAAAGGAACAGAGGCCTGGAGAGGCAGAGATGAGACAGAAGAAGTGCCATCAGGGTCTGGTGTAAGAGAGAGGTAGGCCACTATAAGAGAGAGTACTTTAGCACATGAGTCAGAATGTGAGAGCCAGGACTTTTGATATTGAATAGGTTACGGGAGTTTAAAAGGAAGAGGTTGTGAGTTGTGTGGAGTTTGTAAAGTAGAGTGTGATCATTCCATAATGCACAAGAGAAGGGTAGAAGGGATGGAGGGAGGCAGGGAAAAAGTCAATAGATTGCTGGGGTCTACACCAGAAGAACAGCTGGTAGACAGCAGTCTAGGATGTACAAAGGTGGGAATGCAGGTGGGACCAGGGCTGAGAGAGATATCTCCTGCAGCCATGAGAGAACTGAAGTCAGATAACGCAGGTGAGAAGAGGATTTGTATGTGTGAAGAGGTGGGGGTTGTTTCTTAGTGAATGGACATAAAAATTTCAGGTAACAGAACAGCTCATGAGAACAAATGATTGGGGAATGTAAAAGGGACGGAGAGATAAAGATTGATGAGCAGGTGGTAGAGCAGAGATATTTTGACATTTTGCACAGATGTAGGGGCAAAAAAAAAAAATAAGAAAATTAACTTATGCATTTCGTAATAACACTATAAGTTTAATTGGATGGCAGGGTGGTGGTGGTGGTATAAGTGGCCAGGGACTTGCAGACAGTCTTCCTCAGCTGTCTAGATGAAGTGCATTACAGCTTTTGTTTGCAGACCAGACTAAGTGATCAGTAGTTCAGTTGCAGCCAGTTCTGATTAAAATGGTGAGGACTGAACTGATGAGATGGCAGTGGAAGGTTAAATGTCTGAAGTTTATGTATGGTTAGTTCCTTCCTTCCACTGGATCCTGTGCTTGCAGTTTCAGATCAGCTGCATTCACTGACAGATTAAAATGAAGCACTTAGAAGAGTGATCCCAAAATTTCAGAATTAAGTCTTTATTCCAGACAGGTGTTCCAAGTTTTACTGCTGTTTTAATCTCTCTGTGTTAGAAGTCAGCAGGTATGTTCTCAGACCAATCTGAGGCCAACTCTGGCTAACTCTACTGCAGACTTAGATTTAAAGAAGTATGTTAAAACTGCTGTTAAGGCAAAAAAGGCCAGTGTTCAGTAATAATATATTAGTTACTTTGAATTCAATAGCCTACAAGAATGGATAATACTCATAGGCCCAAATCCATGTAGCTCAAAAACCTGCATCTCACTTTTTTTCACCTCACAGTACATCTCAATCAGCCGATAATTAACCCTTTGAGTGCTTTGCAATGCATTCCGTACCCCTCTGGCACTCAAAGGGTTAACATACAATATGTCTAATGACAAGTAAAAATATAACTGTCGATGTTATCCAGCAACGCTGATTTTGTCAAGACAATACAAACTCACAACCAATCACAACACAACAAAGTATCAAATAAATTCAAATACACCTATATACTGTATACTCCAAAATAACTGATGCAGCTTGTCTGTATTTCGAGTATTGGTGAGCTAGAGCAAAGGACCCAGTAGTGGAAGATAGATATATATATAGAGAGAAGCATTCATTGGAGCGAGGTAGAATGAGTTGGGAGCAGAGAGACTTGGTACTTCGACACCTTGGCACATCTTGCATAAATGCATACAAACACTAACAGACATCTCTTTTTTTTCTTTACAATACATTACTCAACTTTAGCTTTTATTTTGACAGTGTGAATCAGTGAGTGACAGAGGAGTAAGTGGGATCTAGTGTGTCCGTTAGTACCTGTGTGAATGCCTGACTGTGAGTGGGTGCCTGATTGCAAGGATAGAGATGGATGGGGATAGAAGCAAGAGAGGAGGAATTGCCAGTCAGGGAAAGAGTGGGAGAGGGAGATCAGTTAGGCAGTGGGGGACCAGGCCAATGAAAGACATACAGACTTCAGGGACAGAACTGGCAGTTTGATGAGGGGTAGTTGTCGGGGAGTACCCTACACAGCCAGGGACATCAAAGTCAGGCCATTCAAGCCAGATCTCCTATACATCCCAGGCTGGAACTGATGAGGAGAGGCTGCGGGACCCTAAATACTCCTATGAGGAAAATGGGGTACATGTCCAGAGCATCCTGGAGATGGAGACCATCCTGTTCCAGAGGGTGAAGATCACGGGTCTGGGGGCTCGTAAGAAGGTCGCTTGGTGTCAGTTGCTGAACCACGTGAATGCAATCTCCATCTGTCAGAGAACCCTGGACTAGATCAAGAAGTGCTGGGGTGACTGTAAGAGGCTGGTGAATAAGAAATTGGGAGAGGTTGCCATGGATACCCAAGGTACTGGAGGTGGTTCACCTCACAATATCACCTTCAACCCCTGGGTGGAGGTGCTGTGGCTGAACGTGTCAGCAACAACTGTTGAGGGGATCCCTGGAGGATAAGACACTGGGGATGACAGAGCCCTCAGACTACCAGTAAGTGCACCATTCCATAACCACACACCACACAAACCCTCATATCTACTACAGTGGCACCAGAAAACATGGCTAGTAGTGATGAGCGAGCGTGCTCGGCCGATGCTCGGATCGGCTCGAGCATCGCTCTGCTCGGCACATGGCGGTACTCGTCGAGTACCGCCATGTGCTCGCCCGACATGTTCGGGTGGCGGGGATCTGTGCCGGAAGAGGCACAGATCCCAAGAAGCTCCGCTGGACCACCAGGGACTGGAGGTACGGGGGCATTGCGGAGATGAAGGGGGCATTGCGGAGATGAAGGGGGACATTGTGGAAGAGGGGCATAGCGGAGATGAAGGGGCACATTGTGGAAGAGGGGCATAGCGGAGATGAAGGGGCACATTGTGGAAGACGGGCATAGCGGAGCTGAAGGGGGACATTGCGGAGCTGAAGGGGGCATTCGGAGATGAAGGGGGCATAGCGGAGATGAAGGGGGCATTGACCAGGCACCCTCCCCTCATCAGAGCAGGGGGTGCCTGGTGTTGCCCCATTCATTTCAATGGGGCTCGGGTGCTCGGCCGAGCACTCGAGCCTCAGGGGGTGCTCGGTCAGAGCACCCGAGCACCCAAGCATCGTGGTGCTCGCTCAACACTAATGGCTAGCATTCATTCACACAGCTGAACCAACACAGTTCTGAGGGGATTCAAACAAGAACAAAATACTGGAGAATACAGAAATTGGAAGGGTAAAGCACAACAAACCCTGTCCAAGTCCATATTTAACCCCCTTGATGCTGTGTTGTTCATGATACCCACTACACCAAACAATGCTCATCATCATGTTGTCATGTGAAGCTCTGTCATGTTCCTCCAGAATGTAAAGTGGAAGTCAGAGTGTCACGGTTTTGTAAGAACATTCAGGCAGTTAGGTAAGGTTAAAAGCTTTGTTGAAAATAAATAGCAAACAATCACCCTAATCAGGTCCAGAAGAGGTCCGTACCTAGGTACTTCCCAAATCTGACGCAGGTCAGGATGGACAGTAGAATAACAGTGGGTAATAAACAATAGGACTCTGCTGGCTTGATCCGTGGACAGGTACAGAAACAAGAAGAACCACAACAGTCCCACACCGCAGCAAGGTTGAGATATGGCGATGGGTAACTGCAGGGCAACTCCCTAGGAGGCTAGGGATAATGGAGGCAACACAGACAGGACACTGGCAGTGACCAAATCCCTACAATGCTAGGGTTAGCGGAGGCAGCACAGACAGGACACTGGCAGTGACCAAATCCCTAGAACGCTAGGGTAAGCGGAGGCAGCACAGACAGGACACTGGCAGTGACCAAATCCCTAGAACGCTAGGGTAGCGGAGGCGGCAGAGACAGGACACTGGCTAGTGACCAAATCCCTAGATCGCTAGGGTAGCTGAGGCAGCACAGACAGGACACTGCCAGTGACCAAATCCCTAGAAAGCTAGGGATAGCAGCGGCAGCACACTGATACTGGCAAGTGACCAGACTCTCACAACACAGACCCCTGGTGACTTCGGGGATTGACAGGCCAGACAGGAGCTGTATCGGTATTAGAAAGTGAGAGTAGATGGAATAGAACACATGGTACGTACCCTGATAGATCAGAAGCCATAACTGCCAAATCGGTACACACGGGGTGGTCAGCCAGTCCTAGTCAGTAACGGAATCAGATATTCAGCCAGGCCAGATCGGTACACTCGGAGGTAGTCAGCCAGTCCTAATCAGTAACAAAATCGGATACTCAGCCAAGCCAGGCTGGTACACACGGAGGTAGTCAGCCAGTTCTAGTCAGTAACGGAATCAGATACTCAGTCAAGCCAGGTCGGTACACACGGAGGTAGTCAGCCAGTTCTAGTCGGTAACGAAATCGGATACTCAGCCAAGCCAGGTCGGTACACACGGAGATAGTCAGCCAGTCCTAGTCAGCAACGAAATCGGAACACAGGAGCGTCAGGAACTCAGGAGCATAGTCAGGTGAGCCAGGTCATACACGGAACAGGAACAAGCAGAAATACAAAAGCTAGGCATGGGTACACCACGAAAGGGTGCTGAAAAGATGACAGGAGAGAGTTTAAAAATGCTAACCCTGGGAGGAGCCAGAGCCCAATAACCAATAAGAATCGTGCAAGGGTAAACCCGGAAGTAGCAATGTCACCCAGACGCTAGAATCACGGGCACCATGATACAGAGATGCTCAACTAGAAACGAGTCTGCAATACAAATTTGCAGGCTCTCTAAGTGTCCTTCCCAGGGTGCAGTCTCTTTTAGACTAACAGTGCCTTTCACAGACAGAAAATATCCTAACTCATATCATACAGGTCCTGCCAAGACAGCAGTCCAGCCACAAAATGCCAGACAATTACTCTTTGAACAAAAGAAGCAGCCTACCCCAGCAGGATTAGTATGATATGCTTTAAGATATTTCCTATCTGTGAAAGGCACTAGTGACTGCAGCCTGGGTAGGACACCATTCCTATAGAACCTGCAAATTTGTATTTCAAACTTGTTCCTAGTAGAGGGTCTCTGACTCACAATTTAAATATGCAGATTATCCTTGGGATTAGTCACCCCGATGATAATAGGGCAATCCAGCTCACAGTGTCTAGAGAGGCCTAAAAGAGGCTGCACCCTGGGTAGGACACCAATTTTTTATTGCAGGCTCGTTCCTAGTTGAGCATCTCTGACTCCCAGTTTACATATGTTCCTCCATTGCATTTGTCAACAGGGATTAGTTCACATATCACAGATCCACTGAGACAATCTGATTGCATGTGCAACACACAGGCCTTGTACTAAAGAACACTAGGGCCCCAAAGCAAAAGCAATAACAACCAAGTAGATTAAAGATCCTGGGAATCATAAGTAACCTGAGGAATGAGGATGGCATGGAAGTAAATTGGTGTGGTTCAAGGCCATAGTGTTGTTGCTCCCTGGCCCTATGTGTTGTGTATGCAATTGATTGCTGTCAGTTGAACTGTGATGGTTAAGTTTTGGTTATCACATGTATCCTGTGGGGATGGCAAGGAGAGATATCAGGCCATCAACTCTCCTCAAGACAGACATGATAACCAAACATCAACTACTGTAGATTGCTTACATCAATGTACATCAGGGCTGCCTAAGTTTAGCCCTCAAGGGCTACCAACAGGCAGGGTTGAAGGATATCCCTTATTAAGCACAGTTTGGCCAGTCAAAACGAATGAGCTACTGATCAACTCACCTGCTTAATCAGGGAAATCCTTACACCCTTGCCTGTTGGCGGTCCTGAGGACTGAACTTGCACAGGTCTGATGCAGGATCCTGTCAAGCTCCTCAGTCTTTGATTGCCAGGGTGGTATCCCATGCATTCCATGGTGGGGACACAGCCACCCTCTTGTACCACACATGCTGGGACCTAGCCAACAGAATCAATACCAACCTCACCATCACCACCACCAGTGGAACAGGAAGAGGAGGTTGAAGAACCATAGCCCAGCAGGAGTAGAGAGAAGATGTTGTGGAGAGGCCAACAACTAAAGCAACATCCACCACCACCAATGGACACAGCATAGAGACATCCAGAGAGTGCCTGGACATCCAGAGGAGGCAGCTTAGGGAGGAGGTTGCAAAAGGATTCCCTGAAAAACATAGCCACCAAATGTGCCCTGGAATCACAGCAGGCAGTTTGGACCAGCAAGATGCAGCAAATTCTGCAGAAGCATGATGGACACGATTGGCCAGCTGATTGTGGAAATGCATGAACACAGTCATAGGGAGAACCTGCATATGTAGAGGGAGCAGCAATCCACAGAGGTGTCCACTGCAACCACCTCCCCCTCCAGTGTGACCCCTGCACCAACACGACAAATCCATAAGTTCACAAGACAGTTTACAAGAGCATCCACTTCTACAGCCCCTTCAAAAGCCCCCCAAAAGAATTAAAAAGCCCCAATTGTGATATTTCCCCAAAATAAAAAAGCACTTCTTCATCGCATTTATGTGTGTGAATGTTTCTATTTCCTAACAGGTTAGGTGGTACTGATGTCTCCAATGCATTGCTAAGCAATTCAGTGAACACAATGCCTGCACATATTACTTGGTTGTGAGGTGTTGTATTATAGGAAAGCACACACATCACATATGTTGTCCAATTTCAACTCACAATCCACCTAGTAAAGCAAAACAACATGAAAGTGCTGTTTGGCCATGATATGAGTGGAACTAGAACAGCTGTATCAATGGATATGTTGTGTAGTATTGCACACGCCAGGATAATGTTGCATACCTTGGTTGGTGCACATTGTAGAGCACCCCCTGAGTGATCCACTCGCCAGAATCTGGATTTGATCAGTCCAAAGGTGCACTCAATGGCATTCCTCGTTCTCATGTGAGCCTCACTGCAGCACTCCTGGGATTTAATAGTGGTGTGAGGAGCCACAGTTTACACCCATAGCTGGCATTACCTGTGGAAAGAGTGGGGATGATGTTGCATGAGGGGGACATGCTATTTATGTGTCATATGCATGTTGAGCAATGTTGTGTGTACACCTGTGGATGTGGTGCAACTTTGTATTGTTAACTCACCAAAAGCCACCCCCCTGTATAGGTTCAATTCTCCCAAGTCCCTGTTGTAAGTGTTCCGCTTACCTGTGTTAGAGTCGGCTGCCGGATCCTGCTGTGCGGCTGGTCTCTTGTGGCAGCCTCGTGGGGTTGCCGCGTTCTGTCTTGCCGGGAGAGCCGGTGTGCCCTGGTACTCATTTGGGCGACCTGTCTCCATGCTGCTCCCCCTTGCTGCTCCTGATGCATCTGCTGTGTTACTTTGAAGGCAGAGAGTCGGGCGTGCGCCCCAAGGGATTCCCTTAGTGACGTTGCGACCCGGATTTTTTAAAAACACATTACCATTTTTTACTCCACCTCTCAGAGGTGGAGCAATCAGTATTTAAACTGCCTGGACACCACTTCAGTTGCCCTTTCGTGGTGATACAGTGCAGTTGTGTTGTTTAGTTCTGTGTATATTCCCGGTTTGTCTGATTACCCGATCTTGTGCTGACCTGTGGCTCTGTCTGACTATCCACTCCGTGTATGACCCTTGGCTTGTCCGACAACCATTCTGGTGCAGACCTGCGGCTCTGGCTGACTAATGACCAGGCTTGTCTGACCACCCTATCTGGTGCTGTCCTGTGGCTCTGTCCGGCTTTCCTCCTGTGTTGCCTCTCTTCCGCGGACATGCATCTGGCGCAGACCTGGGGCTCTGGTAGATTACCATCTATAGCAACTGCAGGTGTGAGTCCGGTATCTAAACTACCATCTATACTGACTGCAGGTGTGAGTCCGGGATATATAAACTACCATCTATACTGACTGCAGACGTGAGTCTGGTATCTACTCATTGTTCCTGGTCGGAGTTTACCTGTTCCAGTTCCTGCAAAAGACTATCTGTGGATGATCCTGTTCCTTTTCCAGTCCAAGTTCCAGCAGAGACTACTAGTGGCTTTGGCCTAGTCTCAGCAGGGAGGTCTATCCTAGGCAGCCTACTATTCCTGATAGTAGTGTTAGCTTATCTGCTGACCTACTGCCTGTTTCTATTGTCCGCTGTTTATACCTTGTTCTGTGCTTTGAATAAAGGTTGCTTTATTATATACGTTCTGACTCCTGAGTGCTCTTAGTAACCGTGACACCTGTGCATGGAGGAGTGCTTAAGGATGTATGAGTTGTGACATCTTCTGCTATAGGAGGCACAAATGTTATCCTCATGTTGGAGTCACACACCATCTGCGTGTTGATGGAGTGAAAACTCGTCCTGTTAATGTAGAGATATCCCTCATGCATTGGAGGTTTGAGGCGTACATGTGTGCAATCTATGGTACCCATGACCCTGGTGGGGAAGTGGATGCAACTCCTAGCCTTCATATTGTGGGATGGCAACACCTGACCCAGTACCATTGAACATGTGGGCTGGGACGTGCCAGATGCTTAGTCTTCTGTGGACAGGAAGGATCCGCTTGCCATGAAATATATGGTACACATCAGTTTCTGCAAGCCAGATAGGACATGGTTGTTGCTGAATATGGGGTCAATGTCATCCTTGATCACCTCATATGGGTTTATGATGCTATATGACGTCAACATGTAGCAATCTATCACTTTATCATCGGTTATTCCCATATACTGCTCCACAGGTCCTGGTGGCAGCTGTGGGAGCTGTGGGACATACTGTTGTGGCAGCTGGGGTGCTACTGCCAAGTGTTGTCCTCCAGGGGGGAATGAGCTTCTGTGTGGCTCATCAGCCGGAGCATCATCGCTTGCAACAGATGTGCTTGGGAGGAGGATGGTGATCCCTAGCCCTCGCAAGCCTTTGCCTCTGAGGTCTTCGTAGAAATAGGTAAAAAACATACTGGTCATAATCTTTCACTGCATCTCTCTCTCTCTCTCTCTCGCTCTCTATCTCTCTCTCAGTGGACTCACTGTAAACACCCCATGTCTGAGGGTGGTGAGCTGTGCCTTTAAGACAGTGGTGGGTTGTTGTCCAGGCATAGTCATGAGGTAGGCAGTGACCATTGGGAATGTGTTTGTTATCCAGGTCAGTGTTTGTCGGTGTGTGTGTGTGTTTTGTTTTTTTTTCTGATCTGTTCGGATTGCTGTATAGCTGTCAGGGGCATGTGTGATGTTGTCAGGAGAAGATTGTGTCTCCATCAGCTGATGATGTTGCACAGGTGAGCTTGGTTTGCTTTGGATTGACAGATGTGCATGTTGTGTGTTAACCCCAGTTGTTCTTGTCTATGTTGTAATGGCTTGTGCTGTGATGTTTATAAAGCCCTTGTCCCTGTGGGGTTGCTAAGTTTTTGTGGTTTGTTCGTGACTTGTTTGTAGGGCAAGGGCATTGTTGGTGTGTTTGCTTGGCTTTGCAGGGGTTAATGTTTCCATAGTTGTACTTGTGCTATGTGTTGTGTGAACTGCTGTTTCTCTGCTTTGTTTTGTCCAGCTGTGGGGTTTTTTGCCCGTTGTGTTTTTTACAAGAAAATTGAGTGTAGAATTTCACCAGTAAAAAGTATCAGTTTATTGTTCTTTAGCATTACCACAAACATTTGAATGGTCTGTGGTTATCTGTTCCATAGTTCTCAATAGATACAGTTATAATATCGTCTGGTGTGCTTTTAAAACTGCTGTTATCTGTTCATAAGACATCTAATTGAATGGCGTACTGTGCTTTCAAAACTGCTGTTGGCTGTGTTTTTGTTTTTTTGTTTTTTTCCGTTGGGGACATTTAAATCAAGGTCTTAGAAACCAGACTTCAAATAGGCAGACACAGATAGCACGGAGAAACACACTGGGTCACATTGGTACTGTTGGGATAAAGATATATTTGCACCTTATAGCTGCAGCAGTACATTTGTATCTGTGCATTGTGCACCAGACAGAGTTATCCAGCAAGCCATACTTCATTCCAGCCATAGCCTGGGGTACAAGGCCTTTAATTAGCCTTCCCCAAAACACAGGGTACTAAAACAGACTCAAGTAACTTAGTATGTACAGATTCATGAAAGGAGGATGTGGGATGATATGATAGACACTTGTAAATATATTAAGGGATTTGATATAGTTCCAGAAGGAAGAATTTTACAGAAAAAAAAGAATATTAGAACAAGATTCCACAATCTACAGTTACCAGGGGAGGTGATCGGGACTAATACTATTAGGGAATTCAAAACATGTATGGGATAAACATATGTCTTTACTGAGAAGTAAAGTTGACTTCTACTTTCAGCAATACATCTACATACAACAATTTTGACAACAGGTATATGCTTGTTTTGCAAATTAGACAAATGAGAACATCCAAGGGAGAAAGGAGAAAGCCTAGGGGGCACAGAGTTAGAACCTTTTCTAAGCAGAATGACACCAGCTGCCTTAACCCCTCCCAAAAGCACATAATGAATGGGCAAGTCCACCTGTAAGTTAAAAAAGAACCAGGATAACCTCAGACTTCCTACCAAAGAATGTGCTTTAAATTTAAGAATACAATAAAGGTGGAAGGGGACATATTAACAAGTGTATTCCTTAACCTTTTTGCAAGCATCCTTTCCATTTTTGTTTTTCATCAGGTTTTTTCCTTTAATCTTAGTAAAGTGAGATTGATCTGTTCAAGCAAAAATTGGTTAATCTTACTGTGCTTAGCAAGGAATCTCAATTCTCCCAAGGGCATAAGGTTATCACTGAAATAATAATAAAGTGGTTTTACAATGTGTGAGCTTTTTTGTGGCTGTAAAGATAAGACAATCCCTAGTGACCATCCTAGTGCACAGTTTGTGCTGGTTGGAAACAGAGATCTTATTCAGCGTAAAGAGACACGACTGGGAGAACATTTTTTTTGACAAAATGGACACAGTGTCAGGGACATTAAACTGACTGTATTGATGGGACTGTTTCACACTCAGAGGGAGAGAAAAAATATGGGAGGTTAAATTAATGCTCCAGTTTAATATTTTAAATAACGGCCTGAACAGGGATAGGCAATTTCTGTCACATTATTACATTGCGGATTAAGCTTTGCAACAGTCTCACTGGAAATGTAAATACCTTTGACACTTCCAGAGGATGACTTGAATTTACATCACACTCCTTTACCATTGACTGATCAAATAATCTGGGTCTGGACTGAGCTTATCTTATCTGCTATTTTAAACAATGCAATGTGAGATATGTTTTCATATTTATCTGTATAACATGCATGAGGAAGAGACCTGAGAGGTAGTGTTGAGCGAGCACCACGATGCTCGGGTGCTCGGGTGCTCTGACCGAGCACCCCCTGAGGCTCGAGTGCTCGGCCGAGCACCCGAGCCCCATTGGAATGAATGGGGCGACACCAGGCACCCCCTGCTCTGATGAGGGGAGGGTGCCTGGTCAATGCCCCCTTCATCTCCGCTATGCCCCCTTCATCTCCGAATGCCCCCTTCAGCTCCGCAATGTCCCCCTTCAGCTCCGCTATGCCCCTCTTCCACAATGTGCCCCTTCATCTCCGCTATGCCCCTCTTCCACAATGTGCCCCTTCATCTCCGCTATGCCCCTCTTCCACAATGTCCCCCTTCATCTCCTCTATGCCATAGAGGAGATGAAGGGGGACATTGTGGAAGAGGGGCATAGCGGAGATGAAGGGGCACATTGTGGAAGAGGGGCATAGCGGAGATGAAGGGGCACATTGTGGAAGACGGGCATAGCGGAGATGAAGGGGGACATTGTGGAAGAGGGGCATAGAGTCTATGCCCCTCTTCCACAATGTCCCCCTTCATCTCCGCAATGCCCCCTTCATCTCCGCAATGCCCCCGTACCTCCAGTCCCTGGTGGTCCAGCGGAGCTTCTTCGGATCTGTGCCTCTTCCGGCACAGATCCCCGCCACCCGAACATGTCGGGCGAGCACATGGCGGTACTCGACGAGTACCGCCATGTGCCGAGCAGAGCGATGCTCGAGCCGATCCGAGCATCGGCCGAGCACGCTCGCTCATCACTACTGAGAGGTCTTGAAAGCTTGCATCATACATTTGTATAGTTAGCCAATAAAGGTATTAAATTGACTATGTTTGTCTCCTTTATTTGTACGGCTGATGCGGTACCAACTCTCATCTTCCTTCTTCTAATCTTTTTTGCTATGCTCTAAATATTATGCCACTGGAAACAAAACGAATATTGATGTTGAAAATGAAATGCCCCCAAAAGAATGATAAAAGGGTACACTGGCTTTTATATGTCCAGTCTCTGTTCAAAATTGTTCTCAGCTTTCCATTGGCTGGGATGTGGGGTTATGCACCTCCCAGCCAATCAGCTTCTAGCAGGTTTCGTCATCAGCATACCCTTTTAGCATTCATCTGGGGGAATTTCATTTTCAACATCAATATTCTTTTTGTTTTCAGTGGCATTGTATTTCGGAGCATAGTGTAAAGAAGTTTAGGAGAAGGAAGAAAAAAGACGAGACAGGATAGAAGATTAAAGAAGACTCACAGTTAATGATAAGTATGTGTCATACAGCTCTGGGGTATGGGTGTTAGGATAGTGTTAGGGCTAGTATTGTTTCACTTTATTGTTAGGGGTAGTGTAGGGCTAGTGTTTGGCAGGGTGACTATGTTTTAGCTCACGCTCGGTGTTTGACACTGTGTCAAATACCAATTGTTAGCTGCTTTCCTTTGATATTCCCATTTCTCATGCTATTTAGTGTGAGTTTTGGGAACAGAATACACATGTCTAACATTGGGCCAAAAGACAGGTTCTGTGGCCCAAGGTTCATTGTGGTTTCTGTTGGCAGAGCAATTGGATACTTACAGTAAAACAGTGTGTGTGTACCGCACGGAATAAATTTTTGCCCTTTTACCAGGGACTATTAAATAGAGCCTCTAGAGTGAAGTTGGTTTAACACCACCTCTTCAGCTTCTTGAATAAAGCTATTGGTGACTTATTCAGGCAGCTAAACAGGTGCATATCAGGTACACACCAACTGTACCATGGGACAAGTTAAAAGGGATTTCCAGACCCATTTCACCCATTGGTTATTTGGAGAATTTTTTATCAATTAGTTTTCACCAGAATTGCATCTGTTCACCTTCCTGAATAAGGCCCTATGGGTGGAATGCATGAAAGTGGAGCATAGCTATTTCTTTGGAAAGCCATATATTTTTTTGCTATTTGGAATTTCTCATGTTTTGATGCAAGAAACATACTGATGCCTTAAAGCTGAATATAAAATGCTCCTACATTAGCAGCAACGTTAGGGCATGCTCCTAAATTGAAGGCAAAATTAAATTTGTATGAAAATGTGTGCTAACAGCTTTGCTGAATAAAGTGCAATCACTAATCCTTTCAGAAAACAACTGACATTTTAGTCAGACCCATTTTATTAAATGCATTCTGTAAAAAAAGCACAAACTTTCCCTAATTCATGAAAAACATGCACGTGTGCATCTAAGTTTAAAGCATTCAAATTACCACTCTGCACCAAATGTGTGCATGTGTGGGCATGAGTGTTGTGCTTCAACATCAACTAGGCACAGATTATTTACTATACAGGAACAAAAGAACAATGAGCAAAACCCTTCAATTTCATTATGCCTGCTACAAAGGTGGCATATCTGATGATTAACCTATATAAGGGATGGGAAACCTGAGGACCTCCAGCTGTTGAGGACTACAATGCCCATTATCTCCTGCCAGTTGCTGTCTTGTAATGGAGAACCTGAGAACCTGAGATTGCCCAGCCCTTTATAAATATGGTCTGCACAAATAGCATTTTGCATGCATATTTACTTCTTGGAGCTACTGTATTCATATATATCATAGGCACAGTTGCTTGTACTGAATGCCACAAGATACGCTCTTAATATGCTATGTGCCCACCTTGGTACTTCTGCCCCATTATGATTAAGAAAGAAGAGCCCAATGATCAATCTGTATTTTTACAAAACAGTAATCTCATCTGAGTAACATATTTGTTTGGAAAATTCTGTCCCTCCTGCTTATCCCCCTCACTGTGCTGTTTGTGTAATTGTTTAATCTTTAAAAAGTTCCATGTGTATCATTTACCAGCAGAGCCACAACAGAGATTTGAGTTCCTCAGTTTAGGCTTAGTGCCTAGTAGGTAACATGTATTGAAAGGTCACTGGCATTGTAATGAGATAAGTTGGTTGATTTGATCTTATTTCCTCTTAGCTGCACTTGCCATAAGCTTCCAATTCACGTGATCTGTGCATGGCACAGACAGACAAAGTGAACCTTACATCATGGTCATAAATGCTGCCATAAGAACATGTTACTCAACACTACAAAACAATAGGGGTTGTTTGGTGGGACACTAGGTACTGGCAAGGACCATGCAAAAAAGTCTGAAATTCAAATGGAAATTCACTGCTTGTTTCACATCTATAAATGAAAGGAAAATCTCCCAGATCATGACTTATTATTGTTAACACAGGTCTGGTCATGTCTCTCAGGAATACCTACTAGTGGGGCATTCACAAGAATACTCTACAAGCACCTTAATATCACTATAATCCCTTGGAAGCCAGGGAGGTCCCCAGCATAATCAATAGCATTCAAGGAGTTAAATTCCAGATGCATGTTATAGGGACACTTTAACACCCTATACCTTGGGGATGGTTAAATATTTTGCTTGAAAAATAAATAGGTGAAAAATGTTCCTGAATAAAGAGAAGCATAAACTGTTTTCCATATACGTGTGCGCATATATGTGTTTTTGTGCATGAGATGAATTATGCATGAAAAAGACCATGTCAGTAGGTTAAGCCCATTGAAACCAATGGGCTTAACCTTACGACGCAGAAACATCTATAATTTTAATAGCATTTTCCTTCCTTTCAGGAACATCAGCAGAAAGGAGAAACGTCTCTGCTAGACTGCCAAAATTCCTACTGGAAGTAAACTAAACGTTTCACCCACCCAGGCAACGCCATTATGCAACATTCATAAAATATATTTCATCTGCTTTAAAAATGACGAATGTACAGAGCAAATGCTTTATATGGTGGACACACATTCGAAAGTACTCTATAAGTATGCACAGAGGTTCTGACCCAGTCTTAATTCTCCTACAGCCTCCTGCTGGGCTGAATGTACAATGAATTTGCACAGATTCTTGAGTGTGGTCTCCATCATTCTTTTTAAACTTGGAATAGGCAATCTAGTAGACTGTACTCATTTAGCATGTCTTACAAAGTTTATTCCTATGGAAGCAGGCTTACCAAAATGCCTGGTGCTACACTGTGCAGTCCTGAAATGCTTCCTATCAGTTGCCTGATATGTCAGAAAACTTTCTCAGTTACAAACTTCTACGGCTACATGAGTAGTCCTCCTAGACACTCTGTGCCACCTGGCACAGCAAAGTGCAGGGCAGAGATCGAACTGCAAGACTCCCAAAGTCAAATAGACAGCAGACCCCTATTTTTTCCCTCTTTGGCGCACCGGGGCTCACAGTGCTGCTTGATTGGTAGGTCTATTCTCTGCAAAATGATATGTTTCATAGGAACTTTGAATTTACAGAATCCTTTCTTCATCTCAAATCATTACAGAGACGATAGCCTCCATGTCATCTTTGCAAATTTTATGAATTATAATACTTGTACATACAGTATTTATCTGAAACAATTTCCCTCTGCAAGAAACTCTACTAACTAGTCGATGAAGAAAATGACTGTTCAGGTGACTGACTATATATATTTTTTTAGACAAACATTATTATAAGAAGTAGCCTAGATCAAAATGTCAGTCTCCATTGCAAGTTTATTTTATATCAACTTTCTCTGAGAGTACCAAAATGGTTTGAAATCTGATGAATCCAATACCTACTGCTCTCGGGAACCTAGTCACTTCCTGGTGTTCTTTTTCCTTATAGACCTGGTATTCCCAGCTCCAGCTAAACTCAATCCATTAGCCTTTCTTCTATCTATTTCCCACTCACTCAGTGTAAGCCAGGACCAAAAAAATCCAAAGTTAAGCCCCTCCCACCAAAAGAAGAGAGGAGAAAATCCTTGATTATTTGTTTACCGATATTGACAGATATGTTAGTGTTCAATGTGTTACACTGCTGTGTCCAGAAAGGTATGCACCACCTTGCACATTCTCAGCATTTACAATGCATCTTGACCTCTCTCTGGTGCACAAAAGTTTAATGAAGAAAAGGGAAGAGGTCACACAGATGTTGGCCGAGATGTATTAAAGTTTGATAAAGGCTCATGATGGTGATGTTGTGTTGGATCTGTGTCTAAGACACATCACCAGTATGCATTAATGTGTCTTCACCATCATATCCCCTTCAGTGTAACACCAATACACCATGCCTTTGACGGTTTATGAGTTTGGACTGAGCTCATCAATAATGGCTCATTTCCATATGGAAATAAAGGTTAATGATCCAGTGAGCCACTAGTGTATTCATGTGGGCATGTATAAATGTTAATATGGCTGTTTTCCACATGCACTAAGCTATGATAGCAGCCTCTGCTGTAGGAGTTCACAGTTCCAACATCAGCTACCTGAGGTTGGCGATGTTGGGATCTTCCTGGAGCAGTAACATGCAGTAACAGCCCTCAATCAGTCTTAAGCATGGAGGGTTTCATACTGCTGGTGAAGTATAAGTTATGCCCTCCATTTCACATCTGAAGCAGCAGACAATCCTGAAGTCTGAGCACATCCTTTCTGATTCCCCACTTGCTCTGTCGGGGGACGGGACAGAGAGGATCCTCTCAACACCACAGACAATACCATTCGCCAAAAGTGGAGCAAGCAAACTGCTCCATAATAAGCAAACTAATTTGCTTGAAAGGAAATAACAATGTTTTGATAGTATGTAATAGCATACATACTACCTGTCACCATAAAATACATGTTTAACCCTTGCCTATGAATCACTTGAAGAAAATATACAATATCCTAAAGCCAATATGATCAACATGTGGCTCTGCAGCTGTCCTGGAAAAAGGTTATATTTTTTCATTTGCCAAGGAACACTAAAGCAGAGGTGAACCTCCAACTCTCCCATCATCCTCAGCCAGCTATGTCCCTCCATCTGTTCTTGGACTATAACTCCCATCATCCTCTGCTGGTCATGGCTACTTGAAGAAATAGGTAGTTTGCTGATACAAGCCTCTGCCTGTCAGGCTCAGCCTCAGTGGAGCAGATGGGTTTCCACTGATTGCTGTACTACTACTTTATCTGGGTCTGGGCCAATACGGGGCTCGACACTATTAGCAGCTCCAAAACCAGCGTCACAGTAAAAAGCAATATGTATTTTGCAAATATGTGTTTTATCAGTTTTCTATTGTAGAACCATGGAAAAATAAAACTGGCGTAGGCCAAACATGTTGCTGTCCTAACAAAAATTGCGCTGTCTGCTTTTATCCAACTAAAATGTGCTAAACGTCAAGGTCCAAGGAAATAGGTGTATGTTTGAGAATAGAAAGGTCAAGTTTGCCATTAGATGGTCTAGATTCACTAAAGGTTGATGCTGTGGCAATCCAACCTTGTTGAAGTATTCGAAACACTTCTACATTTTATATACAAGGAGGTCAGTGTATGTCGAATAAAATTGGCCAAAGAAGAATGTTGAATGGAAGCACTATATGTCAAAAGAAAATGGAGAAAGTATGTCAAATGGGAGCAATATATGTTGAATTATTAATGATGGTGTATATCGGTTTAACACACAATGTTTTTGTTCCCCATACTGCACAACATGTTAGAAATCTGACATACAGTGCCCCCCTTTGACATATTTACCCCCCCTTAGTAATTCGACATACTAACATACTCCATTTGTATTTCAACATAAAGTGCTCCCATTCGACATTCTTCTTTCTCCAATTTTATTCGACATACACTGACCTTGTATATGAATTGTAAATGTATTTTAAATACAACGACAAAATCATATTGACACAGAAATGATCTTTAGTAAACCTAGGCCAATTAACTCTTAACTTGACACTTCTCCATTGGTTTGAGTGTTTTCAGGGGTTAACTTGACACTCATCCATTTGTTTTGTACTTAGAGAGCATGCGTGAATGTATTCTGTGCTGCTTTTGTTGAAACAATGATGGTTTAAAACTGTTGTTTTGGCTTCTACGCCTCAATTCTGAGGTGCAGGATTCCCGGCAGAAAATGTAACCACAAAACACATGGTAATACTGACCATAGTTGACAGAATGCTACTTGCCTGTTGTTTTACTTTTTAGTTGTTTCTTATGGGATTTTTTTTACTGGCAGTGTGTATAAATACAGCTGGATTTGTTTTAACAACTTGGCTAAAAGGAAAGCAAAACCTGACTTAAAAAAACACATCTGTGGAGGTGGACAATGTGGACAGTGTGGAGGTGGGCAGGGTGGAGGTGGGCAGGGTGGACATGTGGAGGGGGCAGGGTGGACAGTGTGGGCTGTGTGGAGGGGGCAGGGTGAACAGTGTCGGCTGTGTTAACAGGGTGTGGGCAGTGTATGGTGAGGGTGGGCAGTGTGTGGACAGGGTGTGAGGGTGGGCAAAGTGTGGACAGAGGGTGAGGGTGGACACAGTGTGGGCAGTGTGTGAGGGTGGGCAGGGTTTGGACAGAGGGTGGGCAGGGTGTGGACAGGGTGGACACAGTGTGGGCAGTGTGTCATTTCATCAAAAAGAACTTGAGATGGGTGCGGTTAAAGGCAGAGATATGGGTGGGGTTAAAGGAACAGATATGGGTGGGGCTAGACGTGGAAACTGGTGGCGAGTAACTTTTCAGGCCTGGCTAGTAGCTCAGGACTTGAAATTTTGAGCCCTGCTAACAGTATCGAGCCCTAGTAGAGTAGTAGACGTTAAGGGCTCAATACTATTAGTCCCGGTATTTTCAAAACAAGCAGTAGTAGTTTTGACAGCACATTTTACAATTCTATAAACTGTGCTCTCAACAGGACCACATCACAATTGCACCCCTTTTGCACCTTGTGCTATCACCCCCCCCCATATTTATGTGATTGTTTCTGTGTTTCCATGTTCATAAGTGCATGTGTGTGTATACTTGCATATGTGTATGTGTTTGTGTGAGATAAAGATAAGAGATACATAAATAATTTGCTGATCATATGCAAACAGTGACTTTTATTTTATTTATTTTTAGAGAAAGATTTACCAGGAAGAATACATTGAGATTTCTCTCGTTTTCAAGTATGTCCTGGAGTGTTTACAGCAAAAAGACACGTTTGCTAAATTCACTGTAACATGTGTAGGAGCACTCAGTTATGTCTCATGCAGGCAGTAAACCAACTGGTTGTCTAACAATTATCAGAGTTGGCATTGCTAGAGATGGAAAAAGAACATTTTGTACAAATAGACCCAGTGGAATTTTTTAAGCATAGCAAACAATATATAAGTTGCACGTATCTGAAGCTAATAATCCCAATGTACTAAAATGGTATCTTGAATGCACGCAACAGTGCTCTGTAAATTTTAACTAGGATACAAAATGCAAAGGTCAGCCATTGCCCCTTAGCAATAAACTGTGTCATCATCACCATATGCTGAGCCATTGATAAACTACAGTGTACATTTAGTGATAGTTCTGACCTACAGCAATTCTTGCGTCACCCATATGTACACACGCATACCAATATAGTAGCCCTAACCATCCATTTGTGTTGCTAGACCTCCTCTGACCCCTCAAAGGTATAATGACTCAGTGATTTTCTATGTATGCTTTTTCCAATCTGTAGAGCCCTATTCATCTAGCCTTGATTTCATATGCAAATAGCTGACACTGCTTAATGCAAGCCTATGCTATGCACCTGCTAATCTGATCCCCTTCTAGGACAAAACAGGTATATTACCTGCTCCATTTACAATGTAACCTATTTTATGGGATGCATGAGCCTCTGGTAAATTATTCATTATTGATCTTTTAAGAACCAGTAGGGTGAGCAGTACATTGTACACTGGCTGAACTGAAAAATACATTTTCAGAACATGAAAATCCAATCTTGTGTAGCCTCAAAAAATAAATACTTTTGAACTAGAAATTCACTTTTTATTTGAAGTTGTGAAAGTCTCAGTTCTGAGAGCAGCCATTTTCTCCTGGCAGCTACCTAAACTGAGGTAGCTGTGAGTATTGTATGCTATGCCTAGAGAATGCTGCATGAGCACAGAAAGGATGTTACAGTTACATTTTTAATTCTGACCTTGGTGTGAGCAATATTCAAAATTAAGCCTTGCTTACCATTATTATAATTTTTTTAAACCCTGGTTTTAACGAATGCACTTATAGGTGTCTCATCTGAGGTATCTCCAATAACAAAATGGATGCACTATGTACTACTTCTTTCATTAAGGCACTAGGGGCTCGATTCAGTTACCTCCGTTATGAAAACCAAACACCCCTTGGTAGTTTAAATCACAGTTATTCTATTACCTGCGTAGTGACTACTGAAAAATGCACAAAGGGCTCTAAATTAGCGCCCATTGAGAGTATTGAAAAAGCCGATGAATTTGCTATTCAACTACATGCGATGGCTATTAACACGAGTTAAGGACTCTCTTTTTTTGTTAAATTAGCACCTAGCAAACCTATACTTTAACTTTCTAATGCGTGTGAATAACCACCAACTTGTAACTGAACAGCGTAAAAAAAAAATGCATGCACAACTAGTGATCCATACAATAGTGACTTGTGGATATATTTATATGGGACCCTAAGCCAAGAATCAATACATCTAAGGTACAACACACAAGTGTAAATAAAATAAAGATTTACCCTTTGAGTGCCATTGGGGTATTCAGTGCACTGCAGAGAGTTGCATACTCCTCTGGCATTGAAAGGATTAATTCCCCCTTTAAAGGGAGAGTAATACTTAAAATGTAAAATAAATATGTTGTAGGGTTTATCCCCCTGAGTAAAACAAGAGTACTCCCACTGCTGAAAGGTGTTTCATTCAAAAGTTATTAATTTTCAAAGTTTAATTTTTTAGGTGCAATATCACAGTGGCCTGAAATTGTACAGTGGCGCGGTTGCTACACGATCCTATGGACAGCTCTGGTCCCGGGACCATAAATCTCCATAGGATGGTGTAGCAACAGCGCCACTTTACAATTTCAGGCCACTGTGATATTGCACCTAAAAAATTCAACTTTGAAAATTAATAACTTTTGAATGGAACACCTTTCAGCAGTGGGAGTACTCTTGTTTTATTCAGGGAGATAAACCCTACAACATATATTTTTTTACATTTTCAGTATTACTATCCCTTTAACATTAAACACTTACCTGGAAGCCTGAGGTCCATTGGGGTCTTCTGCACCCTTGTCTCCCTCTTTAATTAGTTTTCTTCTTTCTTGTTCTTTAAAGTTCCCTGTGCCCCTATAAGAGAAGAACAATCAGTAAATCCAATGCCCCCTTTAAAGTCCAGCCGTTGCTATCAGCAGAGCAAAAAATAAAAATTCCCTTTGAGGTACCTTTTAGGCCATTGCCCAATCCAAACTTAGGGAAATTTGAACAGAGGCTGGCTTTTTTTTAGGCCAGTCTCTGTTCAAAATTGTTCCCATTGGCTGGGTAGTGGGATTACACAGGCCATGGAACGTGCCCTGCAGTAACCAGGCAAATGGGAGCATGGGAACAATTTTGAACCGAGACTGGCCTCTTTCACAGAGAGAAAATATCCTGAAGCACATCATATTGGTCCTGCCATTACAGCAGTCCAAAACCGAAATGCCAGGCAATTCCTCTCTGAACAGGAGAAGCAGCCAATCCCAGACGTACGTTTCAGCCTTGCTGGGCCACGTCAGTGAGGTGTAGCTGATTTTTCTAAGCACTGTGAGTAAGGGGTCCAGTGTTGGATTCCCCCTATTACTCTTGGGGTGACCAATCCCAAGGGTAATTTGCATATGTATATTAAAAGTCAGAGATGCTCAAGTAGGAATGATCCTGCAATACAAATTTGCAGGTTCTATAGGAATGGTGTCCTACCCAGGGTGCAATCTCTTTTAGCCCACTAGTGCCTTTCACAGAGAGAATATTTCCTAAAGCACATCATATTGGTCCTGCCATTACAGTAGTTCAACCATGAAATGCCAGGCAATTCCTCTATGAACAAGAAAAGCAGTTAGCCCCAGAGGTACGTTTTGGTCTTGTTGGGCCTTGTCAGTGAGGTGTAGCTGATCTCTCTAAGCACTATGAGCAAGGGGTCCAATGCTGGATTCCCCCTATTACCCTTGGGGTGACCAATCCCAAGGGTAATTGGCATTGGACCCCTTGCTCACAGTGCTTAGAGAGATAAGCTATACCTCACTGATGAGGCCCAACAAGGCAGGAACGTACGTCTGGGATTGGCTGTTTCTCTTGTTCAGGGAGGAATTGCCTGGCATTTTGTGGTTGGACTGCTGTAATGGCAGGACCAATATGATGTGCTTTAGGACAGTTCCTCTGTGTGAAAGGCACTAGTGGGCTAAAAGAGATTTTACCCTGGGTAGGACATCATTCCTATAGAGCCTGCAAATTTGTGTTGCAGGTTAGTTCCTAGTTGAGCATCTCTAACTTTTAATATACATATCAATAAAGTTCTTTTGATGATTTTACATATGGACTTGTTTTGATCAATATGCTGTAGTGCGTGATTGCGCTAAGATTTATCACAGTGTATTGGGAGCGTGTAAAGAAACTCCCTCACAGCACCCACTATATCATCAAGTCCTGCTCTTTTACCTGGAGATTGTATCTAATAAGTGATGAAATCTTTATGTGAGGTTTTAGGCAAATGTTTATACATATGTAGTTCAAGTCACATTTAGAAGTAAGAGGTGCTGAACCGTGCTGTTTCAAATTGTCAGACAGTATACATGTGATTCTGTGACAACCAGTAGACAGTGGGACCACATTGGTAGTCACAGAACCACACATACACTGTCTGACACTCCAGCCTTGTTCCACTGGTAACCAGACTGTGTGTGTGTAGTACTATGACTGCCAGTGAACTGTGGAAAAAGGCTGGACTGTCATACAGTGTATGTGTGGTTCTGTAACTACCACTGGCCCACAGAAGATGGCTTGTGTGGTAGACAGTGTATGTGTGGTTCTGTTACTACCAGTGGATAGTATAGCAAGGTTGGGGAAGCCGACAGAGTGTGTGATTATCACAATCTCTCTTAGAGGCTAAGTTTTCCTGTGCTTCCTACCTCTGTATGGCTGCCGGCCGGTATGTCCTCCGGGCCACTTTCTCATAGCTGACAGGTAACAGGCAATAGCACGGACACCTGTTTATGGGTCTATTCTGGGTGGCCTTATTGAGGCCTCCTTCTGCTCCTTTATAAACCTCCTTGGGCCTGGGAGTCATTGCCCTTATGTGGTGTTCCTGCTCGTTACTCTTGCGCACCATTGTTACTCGTGTTTGCCTGAGAATCTCACTCTGTGTATGACCCCAGCTTGTCTGACAACCCACACTGGTTCTGACCTGTGGCTCTGGCTGACTATTCCCTCTGTGTATGACCCCGGCTTGTCTGACTACCCACATCATTTCTGACCTGTGGCTGTGGCTGACTACTTGCTCTGTGTATGACCCCGGCTTGTCTGACTACCCACATCAGTTCTGACCAGTGGCTCTGGCTGACTACTCGCTCTGTGTATGACCCCGGCTTGCCTGAACAGTGGTCCTGGCTACTACCCACTCAGTGTAGCCACCGGTTGCCTTTCCTGTGGGCCTGGTTACTATAGCTCCTTGTAGTCCTTGGTTTGCCTGACCAGTGGCCCTGGATCCTACTCACTTGGCATAGTCTCCGGTTGCTTGGCCAGTGGCCTGGTTACTCTTGCTCCATGTAGTCCCCAGCTTGTCTAACCTGTGATTTTGACTGCTTACTAGCTCCTTACACTAACTGCTTGCCTGCCCTGTAGTCTCAGTGTCTCCTTGCTCTGGTCTGCCTCCGTTCACAGACCAAGTGGTGACTTACACATATTCTACCATTCTTCTGTGGTCCCACTTGAGTTGCCTCCCTAGTCTCAAGATCTTGAGTAGTGCAGTGCACTGCACAGTGTGCAGCTCCAGAGGGACCTTGGGTCCTATTTGCATATGTCTGAGGTTCTGTGTGGGCTCTACCATTATTGTTGTTATAATAAATAAAGGTGGTTATATTTTATCTTTGTGTCTGTCCTTCTTTGCCTGATTACTGTGACAGTACGTATGGGCCATGTTTAATGAGGGTATAGGAAGACCACCAAATCAGAGCATCCAGTCCAGGATGGATTCTCAAGACCAGAGAACTGACCAATTGTCTTTTGCTATGCAAACATTGTTAAATCGCACAGCTCACCTAGACCATTTTGTTCCGCAACCGGTGGGGTCCCCAGCACCTGCACCGGTTGTGGCTAATACCTCTGAAACTGGCATAAGTAGAGGTTGTCTGGCTCCGCTCCTCTACCCCAATGGTACGATGGGGAACCTACGATGTGTTGGGGGTTCCTCAATCAGCTGGGAATTTTTTTGGAGATGGTACCACACACATTTCCTACTGAATGAAGTAAGGTGGGATTCCTGATCTCCCTCCTATCCGGCAAGGCATTGTCCTGGGCCAATCCACTACGGGAGACAGAAAAACCCATAGTCCACAATTTCATGGAATTTGTGGCCTCCTTTCAGAGAGTTTTTGATGTTCATGGGCGCGCAACCTCCTATTGAGTTCCATACTCTAGCAATGGAGGTAGGATGGAACAATGAAGCCTTAGCTGCCGCATTCTCCCAGGGCTTGTGTGACACAATTAAAGATGAGACAGCAGCCCAAGACCTGCCTGGTGATCTGGAGAAGCTGATCTCAGTCACCATCTTGATTGATATACAAATCCATGAAAGGCCTTCATTTAAGGAACAAAGTCATAAGACCTTGCCTCGGTTGGCACCTAGTTTCTTACGCCCACCCTGTCCTCCTTCACCTCCCACTCCTCCTAATTCCTACCCTGTCGAGGTGGAACCTATGCAGCTAGGCTTCACGTGCCTTTCGGAGGAGGAGAGTGCTCGGCACAAGAGGGGGGCCTTTGCTTATACTGTGGAGAGCCAGGTCATGTGTTGCGTGCTTGCCATGTACGGCCGAGAAAATGCTCGCACCTAGGCTCAAGTGGGGGACAGACTCACAACCCTAGAATTGACTGGCAGATCTGTAATATCCTGTCATAGACACCTCTATGTAATAAATGTTGCCTCTAGCAGCCTACAATAATATTTTGTACCTCTACCTCTTTACCTACTGAGTACCAGTCCTACAAAGAGGTATTTAATAAGGTAGAGGCCAGTACATTGCCACCACACAGGCCTTATGATTGTACTGTTGATCTGGTACCCGGAGCCAGACCTCCTAGATGCCGAGTTTATCCCTTTTCAGTGGAGGAGAACAATGCCATGGAAGATTATGTGGAGGACGATCTAGCCAGGAGCATTATCTGGAATTCTTCCTCCCCTGCGGGCATAGGCTTCTTTTTCGTTAAGAAGAAGGATGGAGAGCTTAGACCATGTATTGGTTTCAGGGGTCTAAATAAGCTGATGGTAACATTCTGTTGATCACGGAGCTGTTCGATCGTATCAAAGGCTCAACTGTTTTCATGAAACTGGACTTGAGAGCTGCATACAATTTTGTGTGAATAAGAGAGGGAGATGAATGGAAGACAGCATTTAACACCCGGAGCGGGCACTATGAGTATTTGGTAATGCCTTTCAGATTGTGCAACACCCCCACTGTCTTCCAGGAGTTGATGACATTTTTAAGAGACCTACTTCAGAGTTGCGTTGTAGTATATTTGGACGATATACTCATCCATTCTACCACCTTGGGGGCACACGGAGCAGATGTAGCATTGGTTCTATAACTGCTAAGAGAGAACAAGTTGTTCTGCAAACTTGAGAAGTGTGAATTCCATAAATTCCAGGTGACCTTCTTGGGATCTGGCCTGGCCATGGATCTGCAAAAACTGTCTGTTGTCTTGCAGTGGCTGCTTCCCGTGGAGTTAAGATCCATACAGAGGTTCATGGACTTCACTAATTATTATAAGGCGTTCAAACAAAACTTTTCCTCAGCCGTGAAACCACTCACAGATATGACTCAGAAGGGCGCGAATCCTTCAGTCTGGGCACCTGAAGCGCTTCAGACCTTCGAGGACTTGAAGTCTGCCTTTGTGAAGGCCCTGATATTGTCCTACCCGGATCCCACCCTACCGTTTACCCTGGAGGTGGATGCCTCAGAATCTGGTATAGGCGCTTTGCTTTCCTAGCGTGTGGGTCCTAGGAGACCATTACTGCCTTACGTTTTTTTCTCAAAGAAACTGTCAAAGGCTGAGAGAGTATATGATGTGGGTGATTGTGAATTACTCACTATCATCCTGGCCTTGAAAGAATGGCGTTATCTGTTGGAGGGCAGGACTGTTCCAATCCTGATACTGACTGATCACAAAAACCTCATATGTTTGTTGGAGGTTAAGAGATTGTCTTCACGTCAGGCCAGTTGAGCCTTATTCCTTTCAAGGTTTAATTTTGTGGTTTCTTACCTGCCTGGCACCAAAAATATTAGAGAAGATGCTCTCTATCTCCTCCAGTGCCTATTATTCTTCCCCACCTCATCCTGGCTACAGTATGTACCAATATTACATCTCGGCTGGGCGAAGAGATTTTGGCTGCTCAAGGTTCTGCCCTGGCGGAGAGGCCTAATGGGAAATGTTTAGTGCCCGATTCCCTCTGTACCAGATTACTAGAGACGTACCATTCCTCTAAGGCTGCAGGACACATTGGTAGAGACCAGCTGAAATGGTCTATTGACCAGACTCTTTTGGTGATTGTTCCGCATTTGTTGCCACGTGTTCTACTTGTGCGCAGACCAAGATTCCTAGATATTTGCCGGTTGGCCTCTTGCAGCCCATTCCTAATGTGGAGCGTCCATGGTCTCGCTTGTCGATAGACTTTATGGTAGAGTTGCCTGTCTCGGAGGGTTACGCAGTCAATCTGATGATTGTGGACAGAGTTTCCAAAATGGCCCATTTTGTGCCACTGAAAGGACTCTCCTCCTCCAAGGAGTTGGCCAAGATCTTTGCGAAGGAGGTGGTTCGTCTCCATGGTATATCCAAAGTGGTGGTCTTGGATCGTGGGAGCCAGTTTGTGTCACGTTTCTGGAGAACCTTTTGCGGTCAGATGGGGATCCAGCTCTCGTTCTCCTCCGTTTATCATCCACAGTCTAACGGTGCTGCAGAGAGGTCTAATCAAGTGCTGGAACAGTTTATCCATTGTTTCATTTCTGACCATCATGACAACTGGGCGAACCTGTTACCATGGGCAGAGCTGGCCAGAAATAATCCAGTCAATTCCTCCTCTCGGAACTCACCTTTTCTGATTAACTACGGGTTCCAACCTTCGCTGCTGCCAGAGTCTTTCGAGTACAAGATGAACAAAGAACAGGGGTGCTCCTGGTGAAATATCTTAGGAACCAAAACCACCACCACTGTATCACCTCACTTACAAGATGTAGAAAATATCTGCGTATATGGGGGACTCAAGACAGCCCCCACTCTGTCACTTCTCAACCAAAAATAGTCTGCAGCTCCTCCAAAGGAAGTCTCCAAGTGACTGGATAACCTCAAACAAAGCAAAACAAACACCAGAATGGGCGCAAAACCACAATGTATAAATGCTGTAGAGTAAATAAATCTGAAATACTCACAGCTGTATTGTAGTACCGGTTCCACACTTGTATAACCGGTATCAGCAAACGGGGATTTTTTATCCGCCCCGATTCGGACTCAGTAAAGTTGTTGGATCCACCATTAATAAAAATTAATCATTTAATAAAATATAATAACAGGACAATAATATAAATAAATGGGTTAACGCGTTTCAAAGTACAAGACTTCTTCTTCAGAACCCAAAATTTCAACAGAATATTGTCACTAGAAAATAAAATAAATGCAGAAGTCTTCTACTTTGAAACGCATTAACCCATTTATTTAAATTATTGTCCTGTTATTATAGTTTATTAAATGATTAATTTTTATTAATGGTAGAGTCTTTTGAGGCTCAGGTTATTCCTTCTGGAGGAGCACTTGAGGGTGTTCAACTCCACATGGATACAGGTTCAGATATCCCTGCAAAGTTCCACGTTGCGCTATAAGAGACAAGCTGACTGTAGACGGCTACCGGCTCCAGTGTTCCAGGTGGGAGAGAGAGTATGGTGCCTTGTAAAAAGCTGGCTCCCCAATTTGTGGACCCCTTTCATGTTCTCCACAGGATTAACCCCATAACCTATGCCTTTGAACTCCCTGCTACTATGCTCATCTCCAATGCTTTCCATGTGTCGCTACTGAAACCATTGGACTGTAACAGGTATACTACTGCTTCGGTCTGTCCCAGACCTGTCCAAGCGGAGGAACATGAGGAGTATGAGGTACAAAGTATTTTGGATACTCGCAGGGTCAGAGGCTAGGTACAATATCTGGTGCATTGGAAAGGATATGGACCTGATAAGCGTTCCTGGGTTGCTAAGAGAGATCTACATGCACCAGCCCTTCTCCGTGAATTCCACTCCCGCAACACTTCTAGTGCTGGTCCTTTTCCATGGGGGAGAGGTCGTTAAAGGGAGGTTACTATCACAGTCACCTTAGTTTTCCTGTGCTTCCTACCTCTGTGTGGCCGCTGGCCGGCATGGCCTCTGGCCACTTCCTCATTGCTGACATCAGGTAACATGCAATAGCACGGACACCTGTTTATGGGCATATTTTGGGTGGCCTAATTGGGTTCCGTCTCCTTCTGCTCCTTTATAAATCTCCTTGGGCCTGGGAGTCATTGCCCTTACGTGGTGTTCCTGCTTGTTACTCTTGCGTTCCATTGTGACCTGTGTTTGCATGAGAATCTTACTCTGTGTATGACCCCAACTTGTCTGACTACCCACACTGGTTCTGACCTGTGGCTCTGGCTGACTATTCCCTCTGTATATGACCTCGGCTTGTCTGACTACCCACATTGTTTCTGACCTGTGGCTCTGGCTGACCACTGTCTCTGTGTATGACCTCGGCTTGCCTAACCAGTGGCCCTGGCTACTACCCGCTCAGTGTAGCCTCCAGTTTCCTTTCCTGTGGGCCTGGTTACTTTCGCTCCTTGTAGTCGTCGGTTTACCTGACCAATGGCCCTAGCTCCTACTCACTTAGCATAGTCTCTAGTTGCTTGACCAGTGGCCTGGTTACTCTTGCTCCTTGTTGTCCTCAGCTTGTCTGATCTGTGACTTTGGATGCCTACTCACTCCTTACTACCTGCTTGCCTGACCTGTAGTCTTGGTGTCTCCTGGCTCTGGTCTACTCTCACTCTTTGTTGCCTCTGTTCACTGACCAAGTGGTGACTTATTCTACCCTTCTTCTGTTGTCCCACTTGAGCACCTCCCTAGTCTCGAGATCTTGAGTAGTGCAGTGCGCAGCTCCGGAGGGACCTTGGGTCCTATTTGCATATGTCTGGGGTTCTGTGTGGGCTCTACCATTATTGCAGTCATAATAAATAAAGGTGGTTATATTTTATCTTTGTGTCTGTCCTTCTTTGCCTGATTACCGTGACAGTGATTCTATGACTATCAGTGGAGAATGGAATCAGGCTAAGATGTCAGGCAGTGCCTTTTTGGTGCTGTGAGTGGAACAAGACTGAAGTGTCAGGTAGTATATATATGATTCTGTGGACAACCAGTTGAATGAAGCTGGAGTGTCAGACTTTGTTTGTGTGGGTCTGTGGCTACCAGTGGGACAGTGGAGAAAGGAGGGGGTGCCAAACACACTGTTTGATTTTGTGACTACATGTTTGTGAGAAAGATGCTTTTTATGTCATATACCTGATAAATATCTGCCCAGATTTTTCCATGTGAACTCAAGTCAATTCAAAGAACAAATAAGGAATATTTGAAAGTTTAATATTGCAATAAAATAAAATACAAAACTAAACTGGATAATACAAAGTACAAGAAATACATAAGATGGAAAAATAGAGGAACATATTAACAAAAATATGAAAGTAAGACAGATAGTAAAATGGATGATGGATGGAAAATGTAGGTGCGTGTCAAGCCCTTGTAAATACTTCTCAGAGTTTAGACTGCAGCATATTTCCTCCAATTAACAATCTTGTTCTAAAAAATTAGATGTATGTACAAAAATACCATAAATTTCTAAAGTAATTTGCCTTAGGTCGTCAATATTAATTCAGTAAATTTTATTACTTAAAATACTTATTGAATGTGCAGATGATACCAAGTTATAGTAAAGGTTATGTCATAAGCATCTATCATTACATAACAGGTGTCTTCATTAGTATAGATATGTTTTTGCCATTTGAGCTTGTATAGAAAGTACAACATATATTTCTATGGTGTCTATACTAACAGGAAAAAATGTTCTGATGGTCTGTCATACTCATATCTTTGTAAATATGAAATTTCACAAATCATTAATACAGTTTACAGTGGAACAAGGCTGGGGTGACAGACGGTGTATATGTGATGATATGACTACCAATGGATATTGGAAAAAGGCTGGGAGGATCAGACAGTGTATGTGTGGCTATGATGTAACTATCAGTGGACAGTGGAACAAGGATGCTATGTCAGGCAGTGTATGTGTGATGAAGTGACTACCACTTAAGAGGTTAAAAGTCCCATGTAAATCAAAATTTTTATTTTATTTTGTACATCTGGTTTCCAGTGCATATTCTTGCATTTAAGAGGTTAAACATCCCATATTTGCAGGCACATTATCAGAGCTTCCCTTTAATTTATTGTCACACTGTATCTTTTCAAAACTTGATTATGTAAAAAAAGTATGATCTGTATGAAGCAGAAGAGCTATACCAGCATTTCTGGCTATTTTGCTCAAAACAGAAAAGTAATTTAATATTTACCCAGCTTTACCAGTGCCAAAATGCCATGTTGGATATTTAGATAACCATTCAAGCTTAAGAAATCCTTTGCTTGTATTACAAATTGTTGCCATAATATGTCCAGGTGATAAGACAGGGTTCACTGAGTTCTCTTGAAATCAACATTAGCTTCTATTCTTTAACCTTTTACCTACTTGAATCTCAGTCAAAAAGATTCCCTACTCTTTATCCTGCCAGGGAAAACAATTTTTACCCAAATATGCAAATAACTGCCCTTTGATTCAGTCCTGATATGACTTTCATTATCACCATGTAAGTGTATTAAAATCTTCACTTATATTTGTGATGCAAAGTTGATTTACTTGGTACAGTCAATTTGTTTTTAGGTCACCATGATAAGTACACTTTGGTGTTACATGGCTTCTGTTATGTTGTTAAATGTACTAAATTTAGATAAAGTACATTAATCATATTAATAGTAATAAAATCATATAAAATCAATACATTTCACACAGCACATCACTTATTAATTGCCAGCAGAGCCTCACTTTGGCAGTCTAATGGGAACCTGTTGAGGTGACACACACACACACACTTGGTATATTAGGATGATTTTTATACAGCAAAAGGGTAGGCACACTCTTACTCTAAAGCTGCTGGAGACTTCAACTCATCCCCAACCAGTCAACTCCTGGATGATCAAAGTTCTAGTTTTAGGCAACTGCAGAACCAAAGGTTACTTACCCCATATATCACAAGATAGATAAGCCTACCATTTCTTTGTCGAGAGACCAAAGACATCCTTTTTAATTGTGGTGGGGGGTTAAATCGAATAACAGTTTGTTGATCCATAATGCAACTGCTTAGTACAGGAGTAGGCAAGCTGCATAACTAAAACTGTTGTACTATAATGTCTCTCATCCTCATATGGGAATTGAGGCCCAACAACTGCCAGAGACCACGTTTCCCATTCCTTTATCAGAGAAAACATTGGTTCCGAGTTGGCTCAGGTGCTGAAAACAGAGAATGTTTAGGGCTTTTCAGTTGTTTGCTGTAAACCGTGGGCCCACAATTTCCATGTAGCAGGACACCATTCACTAGATCGGCTGCTAAGTAGGCCACAAAGTTGGTTGTAGCATGGCCCTGGTGGCCTATACTAGTGTCACAGAACAAAGTCATCTATGATTTTAACTTTAGTCAAAACCAGTGTGGAGATGAACTAAAGAGCGACAAGGGGCCAGGATGGTGGTATGGCCATATGATAGCAATATGGTGGCAAAGTGGTGTTGATTAGGGATGGGCGAAAATATTCTTCTCAAACCAAAATTGGCAAATAATGACACTTAGTGCTTGGCAAATAATTTCCTATGAAAAGTGAACTTTTCCGTTTAGTTTTTTTTTTGCCTAGATCATTCCATTGAAATCAATGGGAACATTGAATTTACACAAACACATTGAAAATGTTATTTTATTTCCAAAAGGCATAGAAAAAAGGGCATGAGGTGTCTGTGTTGGTGGAATGTGGGGAAAGACTCAGTTGAACATGGAATGTTTTTTGGGGGGTTGTTTACTGGGATTGGGGGTGGCAGTTAATAAAAAACAAAAATATTAAATATAAGTAAAAAAAACATAAGACATGGTATAAAAGGGGTCTAAGAAGAGTGTCTATGTTGGTGGGTGGAGTGTGGGGAAAGAATCAGTTGAACAGGGAATTTTTGGGTAGGGGGATTGTTGATTGGTATTGGGGGATAGTTAAAAAAAAAATAAGAAATTTGTACATAACATGATAGAGAACATAGACCCTGAATGTGAGCTGCCACTGGGGTAGACAGATGCCTGACATAATAGAGTATTTTGTAGAGGATGATTTGTAAGGCCCAAGCCCTGAGAAAACATTTAGAAACAAACCCCCCAAAAGTTTTAGTTTTTCTTGTAGGCCTATTTTTTTTTGTTTTTGTTTTTTTTAAAGCACAACCCAGCAGGTCATGTCCTGTTGGCCACTGGCCACTGGCCATTGTCAAATGCCCTGATAAATTGTGGAATTTGCCACTGTTGGTCTTGCTGCTGCTGCTGAGTTGATTAGGCAGCTCAAAGGGAATAGGATCAACAACAGTAACATAGGTGATGGATGATGAAGGTTCCACTTGCCACAACTAGCTCCAGTGATGCATCTGAGGCAGTAGCAGCACTATAAATAGCCCCCACCACTTCAGGTATATGTGGAGAAAAGAAGAAGTTGGCCAATGATGCTTCTCCACCTGCCCCTCTTCCAAAATCATGGGGGTATGGGATGGGAATATAAATTATTTCCCTTGAGAACAGGAAGTGTACCTCTCACATCATCAACTGCAATGTGCACAGTCTAAATAAGGGAAGGAATGGGAAGTTGAACAATGGGTACATCTGCACTCACATGAAATATCTGGCACAGCGCTAACCAAATACCATGACACTTAGGGTCCCCGATGTGAAATCCCTCCACCAAATACCAAGTACTGCTGCTGTCACTATGCCCTTTGTCCACACCCCACTAACTACACATGACAGCTTGACGACAGTTTAATAGTAATGATGAATCCTCCTTGCCAACAGCTTTGCATATTCTATGGGATGGAATCTCCTCGGATGCTGCTTGATGCCCTGATTGTGATTCTCCTCCACCACACTGCCATGGTAACAATGAAAGAGGTGGATTGGCAGAAGATGTAGTTACCCTAGAATAAGAAAGTGATGGCGAGACTAGTTGTTTCGCTCATCATCAAACATTCAGCCTCTGACTGGGTTGCTCTATTCTTCCTCCTCTTTGATCTCCACCTCGCCTCTCGTTACCTTTCTGGAGAGTCATGGGGTACAGCAACAGTAGTGCTTGATTTCTGTGGTGGGTGGTTGGTTTTAAAATGTTTCACACAAATGTCATGGTGTTTCATGTGTGTTATTAGGGCAGTTGTTCCAAGGTGCTTTCCCTCTTTTCCCCTTCTCACTGACTTGTCACAAATTGTGCTCAGTGCCGTTGTTAATGACTGCACTTTGCCTGCTCCAAAAGAAAAATAGCCCCACACCCATGACTTCAGGTGGGAGGGAAAAGGTGGAGAAGAATGGGCTCTTTCTTCTTCTCCTCCACATTCCACTTCTCTGGCAGGGGCAGAGGATGATTTTTGTTGTTGTTGCCGCTACTGCCTCAGAAGAAGCACTGTGACTAGGATCAGGAGTATTACTGCTGCTGGCAAGTGGAATCTGTCCTAGTCCTGCATCACTTGTTGACACCATTCCCACAGTGTCCACGGTGGTCTGTGGCACACTAGCCTGCTCCTCAGCATCCTGCTGCCCTTGTAACTCAGCAGCAGCAGGAATTAGAGCAGTTGCAAACTCTGCAAATTCCAAACGCTCACTGCTGGTGGTGGTGGTTATACCCATTTTCATCCCTGGGTCTGTAGTGGTCACTTCCTCCTCCTCCTCAGACTCACTGGACACATAAGGTCCTTTCAGCTTCTCCTTTTATTATTCGTAAACTTGCTCATAGTGATAACAGTGAGAGAACTTCTCCTGCCTCAATTTTGCTACTAACTCACAGCAGAACAGCACAGAACATCTTTCTCGCTCTGTAGCTGCTTCTATCATGTTTCACTTCCTGGAGCACGGCATGTTTTTACAGTTAAAAGGCAAAAAAAGTTAATCAAGGGGCAAAAATGTTCTAGAATTTTTGTCAATGGGCAAAACAGCTGTATTTAAAGCAGCTTGAGACAACAATGTGTTTTTTGCGATTTTTTTCCACAGGAACACAACGGGACCTTTCACTCACCCCTAGTGTTAATGGCATATCGACAGCATGCAGTATGGAATCTTTGACATTATATCCCTGTGAATCCGCCTCCAAATTGCCACAAGCCCTATGCTCTGATAGCAGCCTTTGCTATCAGAGTTCACATTATAAATATGGCCAACCTGAAGTTGACAATGTTTGGATCTTTCTGTAGCTCTCTATGGAGCCAGAGGACAATTTACTGTCTTTACTTAAGAGTAGAGACAGCTGCTGCCTTCCTGTAACCCTTACAGTGGGGTAAGGATGTGAAATACACCCAACCTGTGGCACTATAAGGGTTCAAAATTTAGACAAGGGTAGAGAAGCTATATATCACAGGCTCTCTGCCCTTCTCTTCTAACTAAACCAGCTGAGCTGGCTATCCATTGATCAGCTGTTTCAGGTAAACAAAGGACTTGCAAGGTTGTCTGCAACCAAGAGCCTTGAGAGTCCTGTAGGATGAGGAGAAAAAAAGAGACTAAAAAGCCACTGTGTGGTGTAAACTAAATAGCACAAGCAGTATTACACATACCTGGCATGTAAAAATAAACCCTAGCTCATATCAAAGGAGTTGAGTCAATTAAGTAAATGCTCATTTTGCATACATCTTAATAAATAATAATAATTTAACTTTGTAGGAATGAATCTACAAGTATTGCAATAGAGACCCTTCTAGCAACCTAGAACATAAATGAGGAGAAAATATTGCTGGATTCACAAAAAGATTAAATATGTGATCATTGGATATTAATTAATTGGTCTCTAGAGTGATTCTAGAATAAGTGTGGGCAGCAGTGGGAAAATGATAGAGCAGCAAGGTGGTAACTGTTTGGGGTCTTGTATTGGGGTCCTTTTTAATTGGGTCTCCTCACTAGGGATGAGCGAAAATTTTCACCTCAAACTGAAATCGGTGAATAATGACACTTTCCGCTTGGCAAATAATTTCCAGCGAAAAGTGCAGTTTTTTTCCTCTTTTTCCCTGCTTTTCCGCCCATTGAAATCAATGGGAAGAGAAATATTTCTCCAATACATGAAAGTTTTCTACAGCCATATAAAAGGCTGTCAGGCTCTCACAGCAGCCATTCTGTGTCTGTGAGAGGAGAGAGCATGTTTTTGAGCAAGAGGAGATAGGAAAATATAGGGGAACAGAAGCTTAGTTTAGGGAGTAAGACACAGGTAACCTATTGTCACGGTTTTTTAAGACACTCAGACCATTGGGTGAATAAGAACACAGTTTTATTAAAATAAGATAAGGCAATAACACACCCTCTAGTGGTGGTAAATATACACAGTGGTAATATATAGATACAATGGTAAATGTACCAATGACATATAAGTACAATTACACAGTAATAGAATAGCGTATACCCCTCAGGGGTTAAGTCCTTGATAACAGTCAGTCTCAGATGTGGATGTTTGGAACGCCCAGGGTGTTATAAGGCTGTGCTGGAGACCAAGACTATCACCGGCTGGATACTGGACTACCTCGCCACGGTGTTCAGTAAGAAGCACAAGAGTCCACATAGCCCCCTCGGGCGTACTTACTGGAACTGCTTCAACTAGTGCAAGTGCAAAGGTCCCCACGGGCGTGATTGGAACCGGCCTTCAATGCGAGAGTTGCCAAGCCTCCTCAGACTTAACCGGACAACGGGATAGCACACGCTAGAGCCGACAGCCCCCACGGGCGTGATTACCGGAATACGAATGCTGATGCCTGTGCCTGTCACCACACGGTAAAGCAGAATCGCTCAATGAACAAGAGAGAGAGTCTAAGGCGCCCAACCGGCCCAAACGGATGTAAACACTCTGCAAGGATGTGTGGAGCTGCCGACGAAGAGCGGCCAGCTCAGCAGTAGTATTCACCGAGAAAGAGACTCTTACAGGAGTAGCGATTGAGTGGGACCCAGCGGCACTGCTAGGGTTAATTAGCACATTTACTCGAGGCTTATCAGCGGTATAGCAAGGCTCTGCAGTCTGAGGGAGGCGCGTATACGCACAACTCTGCAAAGGAAAATGCACTGCACTGATCGGAGTACACCAGGCAAGGCAGTCACACCAAAAGCTGGAACAGCAGATAGAAATGTCGCGGCGGCGACAACTGGAACACAGGTCACTGTAGAAAGCAGGAGTCGTTCTTCGGAGCGGGAAGTCAGCCAGGCCGGGTCGGAGCACGTAGAAGGCAGTCATACAAGCCGGGTCGTACACAAGCAGGAACGTCAGCCGAACCGTGTAAGGATCCAAAGGTGGTAGTCAGACGGGCCGGGTCATACACGAGCAGGAACACAGGAGAATAGTCAAGGCAAGCCAAGTCGGTACACAGGAATCCGGAACACAGGAACACAGCAACAGTAACTGGCACAGAAACACCACGAAAGGGCGCCTGACAGTTGTGCTAGCCAGGTATAAAAAGGTCACCAGGTGGCGGGCCAAACCAACACAGCGAATCAGTATCTGTCATAGATGAGACTGACAGGAATCACAGGCACTGTGATAGTACCCCCCTCTCAAAGACCCCCTCTCCCCGCTCGAGGTCTGGGTTTAGAAGGGTATTTAGAGTGAAAGCTGCGTAGTAATCTGGGTGCGTGGAGGTCCCCTTGATCAACCCAAGAACGTTCCTCAGGACCATAGCCCTTCCAATGAACCAAGTATTGCAGCTTTCCTCTAAATCTCCTAGAATCAATAATGCTCTGCACCTCATACTCTTCTTGGCCTTGGACGTCCACCGGCCCAGGAATCACTGGCGTAGTAGTATAGCGATTACACACCAAGGGTTTCAGGAGCGACACATGGAACACATTGTGAATGTGCATTGAGGGTGGAAGCTCCAAAGCATAAGAAACCGGATTAATCTTGCGGATAATCTTAAATGGACATATAAACCGGGGAGCCAGTTTGTTAGATGGTACTTGTAAATTAAGGTTTCTGGATGACAGCCATACCCTGTCCCCAACTTGAAAGGAGACCGCTGGCAGCCGTCTGCGATTGGCGTGCCTCTGCTGACGCCGAAATGACTGACTGAGGGACCTCTGAACCTGTGACCAAGTGGAACGAAGCTGTGCCAAATGCTCATCCAGAGCAGGGATCTGCTGCGCCTGAAAGGAGTCCGGGAGCAGACAAGGCTGAAACCCATAATTAACGAGAAACGGAGAGCTCCCGGACGATGAATTAACCGCACAGTTTCTGGCAAACTCAGCCCATGGCAACAGGTCAGCCCAATTGTCATGATGATCAGTGACAAAGCAACGCAGGAACTGCTCCAGTCCCTGATTGGCATGTTCAGCGGCCCCATTCGTTTGGGGATGGTAAGCGGAGGAAAATTACAATTGAATGTCCATCTGGCCACAAAATGCCCTCCAAAACCTAGAAACGAACTGGCTCCCTCGGTCGGATACAATCACTCTGGGTACTCCGTGCAGGCAGAATACCTCCCTAGAAAAGACTACAGCCAATTCCTGGGCCGATGGAAGGCCAGTCAGAGGCACAAAATGTGCCATTTTAGAGAATCTATCGACCACCATAAGAATGAACGTAAATCCCCTAGACGCTGGTAATTCTCCCAAAAAGTCGATAGAAATATGAGACCAAGGACGGTCTCCGTTGGGCACAGGTTGCAATAAGCCCACAGGGAGATGCCTAGGGGTCTTAGCACGGGCACAGGTGGTACAGGCTGCAGTAAAAGCGGCGCAATCGGCTCTCAAGGTAGGCCACCAAAATAATTGCGACAGAGACCAGACTAGTTGGTCCCTACCAATATGCCCAGCCGCTTTAGAAGCGTGGTAAGTTTCCAACAAACGGACACGGAATGGCACATCTACAAAACATTTCCCCACAGGGGTCTCAGGGGGTGCCCTCGATTGTGATGCCAATATCTCCTCCCCCAGAGGCGAGGTAATGGTGGTACGGATAGTGGCCAGAATGCGATCTGGCTGAATGATGGGAACAGGTTCCTCCTCCCTCTCAGTGTCAGAAGCGAACTGACGAGACAACACATCGGCTTTAATATTTTTTGAGCCAGGAAGATAAGACACTAGGAAATTAAATCGTGACAAAAAAAGTGCCCATCTAGCTTGTCGAGAAGACAGTCTTTTGGCTTCGGACATATAAGTTAAATTCTTATGATCCGTAAGAATTAGTACTGGAGTCCGAGTACCCTCCAAAAGGTGACGCCACTCTTTCAGAGCTAGAATTATGGCCAACAGCTCCCTGTCCCCAATCTCATAATGGCTCTGCGCACTGGACAATTTTTTAGAGAAGAAACCGCAAGGCCTCAAGGCGCCACCTCCCACAGGACGTTGGGAGAGTACTGCTCCAACCCCAACCTCAGAAGCGTTAACCTCCAATGTGAAGGGCAGAGAGGGATTAGGGTGGGACAGCACCGGAGCAGATGCAAAGGCAGATTTCAGGGTAACAAATGCGGTCTCCGCCGCCTCGGACCACTGAGAGGGAGAAGCGCCCTTATGAGTCAAATCTGACAATGGTTTGACAATCGTGGAAAAGTTCTGGATGAACTTCCTATAATAGTTCGCAAAACCTAAGAATCTTTGAATGGCCTTTAACCCTTTAGGACGAGGCCAATGCAGAACTGCTGCCAACTTCTCCTGATCCATGGCAATGCCATTATTAGAGATAACGAAACCCAGGAATGGCACTTGAGATGTATGTAATTCGCATTTCTCAATCTTACAGAATAGCCTGTGCTTGCGAAGTCGGAGCAGGACTTCTGAAACATCTTTGATATGTTGTGAGAGGTTGGCAGAGTGAATTAATATATCATCTTGATATACGACTACACAGGACTGGAGTAGGTCTCGTAGGATGTCATTAATAAACTCCTGAAATACTGCAGGCGCATTGCATAAGCCAAATGGCATCACCAGATATTCGGAATGCCCTGTTCTGGTATTAAACGCTGTTTTCCACTCGTCACCTTCTTTAATTCTGACCAGATTATAGGCGGCTCGCAAGTCAAGTTTAGTAAAGATCGACGAGCCTTTCAATCTGTCAAACAATTCGGTAACAAGTGGAATCGGATAGGCATTCTTAGGCATAAGCTTGTTCAGCCCACGATAGTCAATGCATGGCCTAAGTTCACCATTTTTCTTTTTCACAAAGAAAAATCCGGCACCTGCCGGAGAAGTAGATTTCCGAATGATGCCCCTCTCCAGGGCATCAGCAATATAGTCCTCCATAGCTTTATTCTCCTCACAGGACAGTGGGTAAGTGCGCCCCCTGGGAGGCACCGCACCAGGAGGCAAATCAATGGCGCAATCGTACGCCCTATGCTCAGGCAATGCGCTGGCCTCTCCCTTACTAAAGACGTCACTGAATTGTTTGTATTCAGCTGGCACAGCCGGAGAGGTACACATAATCTTGACAGGTAAGGAGAGACAGTTCTTATCACAGTATTCTGACCAGGAGTTAACCTCACATCTCTGCCAGTCAAATTGGGGATTATGTACCTGTAGCCATGGGAACCCCAAAATAACTGAATGGTGCGGGGAATGAATGATTTGAAAACGTATCTGCTCCTTGTGGCAAGCCCCCACTGTCATTGTCACTGGAATAGTTTCAAGCGTAATAAATGCCGGCTCCAGGGGTCTGCCATCGATGGCCTCAATAGCAACCGGAGAGTCCTTTTTACATAAAGGAATGCCTTGCAGGTTGGCAAAAGACTGGTCCATGAAATAGCCTGCTGCCCCGGAGTCCACCAATGCGAGGACCTCGATAACCTTGTCCGCCCAAGCGAAGACCACCTGAATAGTGGGTTTAGTGGTGCTAGAATCTAGGGACTGTTCTACACCACCTAGGGCCTGTCCCCCAAGGTACCCTAGGTGCCTTTGTTTCCCGGCCAAACTGGGCAATTGCGCAACAGATGCCCTGCTTTGCCACAATAAAGGCATAGACCTTGCCTCCTACGATATAATCTTTCCTCTTTAGAGAGCCTAGTGAACCACAATTGCATAGGTTCAGGATTATCGATTGGTCGCTCAGGAAGAACGGGTGGTGTGGGTGGGTTAAGGAAGCTGGTCTGGCCATAGTTTTTTACTTTAGCCCTTTTAGCCAACCGTCTCTCTCGGATGCGAGAGTCTATTAGTAAGACATAATCGATATATTCATCCAGATCACTGGGTACATCACGAGCGGCTATCTCGTCCTTAATTTGCTCGGAGAGACCCTGAGTAAAGGCAGCTAGTAAGGCCTCCTCGTTCCAGCCCACCTCTGCTGCCAAGGTCCTGAATTCAATAGCATAATCGCCCAGTGTGCGTTCGCCCTGCTGAATTTACATCAGCCTTTTGGCAGCAGAGGCAGCCCTGCCAGGAACCTCAAACACTCGTCTGAACTTTCTGACGAATTCTCTAAAGTTCAGAGTACAGGGTCTAGCATTCTCCCACAACGGATTCGCCCATGCCAATGCCTTGCCAGTCAATAGAGATATCATAAGACCGACCTTGCTACGGTTGTTAGGAAATGCCTGGGGTGCCAACTCCAAAAATATCTCTAGTTGATTAATAAATCTCCTGCAAAGGGAAGGTTCGCCATCATACCTTAACGGTAGCGGTGCAGATGCCGTTAGCCCTTTCGAATTGGCTGATGGGACTATGGACTGATTATCCGGTGTCAGGACTGGGGTGACCACCGGATTAGGACTAGGCTTGTCCAAACGTACTGTACGTTCGAGTAACGTCTGCAAAGCCAGTGCCAATTGGTCCATGCGCTGCTCATGAACATCCATTCTCCAATGGATGTTCTGTGTTTGACTTTCACCCTTACCGTCTGAGGTCATGGCCCTTTCGTACTGTCACGGATTTTTAAGACACTCAGACCATTGGGTGAATAAGAACACAGTTTTATTAAAATAAGATAAGGCAATAACACGCCCTCTATTGGTGGTAAATATACACAGTGGTAATATATAGATACAATGGTAAATGTACCAATGACTTATAAGTACAATTACACAGTAATAGAATAGCGTATACCCCTCAGGGGTTAAGTCCTTGATAACAGTCAGTCTCAGATGTGGATGTTTGGAACGCCCAGGGTGTTATAAGGCTGTGCTGGAGACCAAGACTATCACCGGCTGGATACTGGACTACCTCGCCACGGTGTTCAGTAAGAAGCACAAGAGTCCACATAGCCCCCTCGGGCGTACCTACTGGAACTGCTTCAACTAGTGCAAGTGCAAAGGCCCCCACGGGCGTGATTGGAACCGGCCTTCAATGCGAGAGTTGCCAAGCCTCCTCAGACTTAACCGGACAACGGGATAGCACACGCTAGAGCCGACAGCCCCCACGGGCGTGATTACCGGAATACGAATGCTGATGCCTGTGCCTGTCACCACACGGTAAAGCAGAATCGCTCAATGAACAAGAGAGAGAGTCTAAGGCGCCCAACCGGCCCAAACGGATGTAAACACTCTGCAAGGATGTGTGGAGCTGCCGACGAAGAGCGGCCAGCTCAGCAGTAGTATTCACCGAGAAAGAGACTCTTACAGGAGTAGCGATTGAGTGGGACCCAGCGGCACTGCTAGGGTTAATTAGCACATTTACTCGAGGCTTATCAGCGGTATAGCAAGGCTCTGCAGTCTGAGGGAGGCGCGTATACGCACAACTCTGCAAAGGAAAATGCACTGCACTGATCGGAGTACACCAGGCAAGGCAGTCACACCAAAAGCTGGAACAGCAGATAGAAATGTCGCGGCGGCGACAACTGGAACACAGGTCACTGTAGAAAGCAGGAGTCGTTCTTCGGAGCGGGAAGTCAGCCAGGCCGGGTCGGAGCACGTAGAAGGCAGTCATACAAGCCGGGTCGTACACAAGCAGGAACGTCAGCCGAACCGCGTAAGGATCCAAAGGTAGTAGTCAGACGGGCCGGGTCATACACGAGCAGGAACACAGGAGAATAGTCAAGGCAAGCCAAGTCGGTACACAGGAATCCAGAACACAGGAACACAGCAACAGTAACTGGCACAGAAACACCACGAAAGGGCGCCTGACAGTTGTGCTAGCCAGGTATAAAAAGGTCACCAGGGGGCGGGCCAAACCAACACAGCGAATCTGTATCTGTCATAGATGAGACTGACAGGAATCACAGGCACTGTGATACCTATTTGCTTGCTGATCTTGCTGTTATTGTCCCAACACTGGGTGGGGAAGTCTGGGGAAAGACATTGTTGATTTGCTTTTTCAGTTATAATTTTTTTGGGACAGTCTGTGATAAGACAACAGGGTGGACAACTTAAAAAAAATACAAAAATAAATAAAAAACTAAATATCTTAGGTGACAGTGACAGACAGCTGACTGGGCTTAGGCAAGACATCATACAACTCCATCAGCTGTGTCGTGTACCGTAAAGTACAAAAACACAATGTAGTTGCGTAATATCCAGCAAATGCACAAGGGGAAGGGGGAGGGGTGGAGCAGTGCAGGGACGTTAGAGTAAAGTAGTAGTTCAAAAACTGACTGCAGCAATGGTTGCTGCAGCGTGTGCAATCAATGATGATGATCCCTCTGCTCCAAAATAGGATGCAGTTTGTCAAGGTCCTAGCAAAACTAGTTCCAGCACCACCAGTGCAAGTAGAAATAAAGAACCATCTAAGAACACTGAAGATGACAAGTCCCATTCAAGTATTTATGATGTAGCAATAGCATAATAGAGCAAGGTGTAGCAGTTGAACCACCTGCTGCATCAGATAGCGAGACAAACAAGCACCAAAACACCTATCCTCAAAGTAGTAGGGAACTTTGTTACAGTAAAAGTAAAAATAAATTGTTTGAGACCTCTAAAACCTTAGAGGAATACAAGGTTAGTGGGCAAGAATTGTCAGGTGATGCTGATGCTGATGCTGATGACCTAATGATGACCGATGATGATGCAGATCTAGAATATATCCCTCCAGCATCCTTCTCTTGTTCTTGAGAGTGAGGATGATGACAGGGCTATAAGGTTAGCAAAGAATGTCAAAGGCCACTTTCCATCACTTTTAAGGAGCACTGTGTCTGTCTATAAAGTGTTTGAGAAAGCCATTGGAAAGTCTGACCCTGAACAACTACAGAAGTCTAAAAGCACACAGTCACCCTCTCAGTCATCATCAGCATCATCACCTCTTCAAAGTCCAAGTACACTCAGCCACACACACCAGTTTTGAGTACCCAGCAACAGCAACACAGGTTAACATCCACAGTGTTAGATATGACGAGTACCTCTGGTGCTGCTTCTGTAAGTGCTGCACCTTTGACACCTAGTAGTAGTGGCAGAAACCACACACAACAGACAAAGCCAGGAAAAATATATTAAATGCAGCACAGATGAGGAGTTGGAATAGAGATGTGAAGAAGGGTTGCCATCATCTACCCCACTTGGGACCAGTGCTATGACTGATAAGTAATGTGTGTCAATCTGAGAAGGAGGATAGAGTATGACAACTGTAAAAATACATACACAAATCACACCATGCCAGTCCTCCACTACTACCAAGACTACAATACATATCTACCACATTGTAGGTTGTACTTTATTTTTTTCATTACTTGACATCATCATTAATATGTCCCAGTGTCACTTAAGCAGGAAATTAGTGTTGTGGGCAAAGGACAATGCATTCTGCATGCTAACACATTTTCCAAGCCATATTTTGCTGTAGGACTCACAACTTTGACTTTCACCCTTATTTCTAAAGTTCAGCCCACATTAGAAGTAATATTACATTAGAAAATGTAGTACGTATACACGCAGAAAATTTGTTAAAATATGTGAAAAAGAGGAAATTTTTGCATAGCCAGAAAGGCAAAATTTTTCACGGGAAAAGTGAAAAATAGGAACGTCATGCAGGAAATTTTTCTCACTTTTTGCCTACCCGTACTCCTCACCCACTAGCCTGGGTGCTTACATCCTTTGAAATTCAGGCTCCTGAAGAAATGTCCACATCCTGTTAAAGGTCTCCTAGCCAGATTCCAGCTTGCACCAAGCTTTGGGGTTCCACAGCAGTTTGAGAGAATCATTGTGACAGGCAAAAAACCCTGTGAACCAAGATAGCCTGTACTGCTCTAACTCAGTGGAGATACAGTGGAGATATTTTGAGCTACTTCTTTGGACTTGTGATCCAGTCAAAAAGGGGGGGTTTTGCTCCTTGGTGGAGTCCAGAATATGCCCTTGATTTTGGGCGTATAGGTGGGCATGAGGGTGATGCAGGATCCCATTGATCAGCACCATGCCAGCAGATGGCAGGCTGAGATGTTGTTCTCCATGTCTTGACAACATGGGAGGGTGGTGGGCTTCTAGTCCATGGGAGATAAGCATTTTCTCAATAGGCATGGCGGTGCTGGGGTGAGCATAGTGGGGTAAACCTCATTCTACATTGTGGATGCTCCCAGACCATATCTGGAAAGCAGTGATAAGCTTTGTCCTATACCATTTACGTCCTTATGGTAAGGGGTGTACAGATTGTTCATAGACACCATACCCTGGTCATCCCTCAACAGGGTGAAGCTGCCACTTACATTGCTGGGTATCCACTGGTGGGGATGATTGTGATGATGGGGGAATTTGTATGACATGGTGGAGATGGGGGTAAGGGATGTAGAGGGGGTCAGCCATGGGATCATGGTTCACCCCATGCAGATCATCTATTTTGTTCTTAGTCAGTTGAGCATTCATTATTATATGTACACACCTGTCTGACATGCTAGTTAATTATCCCAGAATTTCTGAACATTTGGAAGGACTGCTTTTCCTTCTCTTCTTCTTTCATAGATTTTCTTTCTCTATAGCTTTAATCCTGCTCCCCTTTGTCACAGCATCAGCAGCAAACTTGGAGTCAGCTCAATCCCCTCACTTTCCCTTGCCAGGTGGCACACTGTTCCAGTGTGCAAAAAATGTACCCTTCTTTCTCAGCTCCTTTGAAGTTAAATCATTATTCTTTATTAAGATGTAAATAACAGGATCATGTTTTTACTTGACTCAACTCCTTTGGTATATCCTACAGTTTATTTTTACATACAAAGCAAATTGTATTACTGTTTGTGCATTATTAGTTTACCCCACACACACACACTTAATGTTTTTTTTATTCTCTTTTTTTCTGCAGGACTAACAAGGCACTAAGTTGCAGAGTTACTTATGAGTCCTGTGTTTAACTGAATCAGCTGATCAGCGTATAGCTGGTTAAGCTGGTTCAGTGAGTAGAGAAGAGCAGTGATACAACTTCACTGCTATTCTCTAATTTTGTAATTCTTTCAGTGCCACAGGGGTATGCAATGCATATCCCTATGGCACTGAAAGAGATAGGGAGTGATGCTGTTTCTGGTGCTGACATCTTAGCAGATCCTCTCCTCTCCCCCTGTTGGCAACCTGGGGAGCAGAGACGATGCATTCAGACTTCAGAATTGTCAAACTGCTGGTGATGTGTAAGGGAGGACATCCCTTACACATCACCAGCAGTTCAACAACTCTGCATGCTAAAGAGTAAATTCTTCCCCCTTCCGCTTTCATATTTAATTCTTAGTGTCATACATCACCACAATATTGAACCATAGTGCATCCTCCCCCAAGAGTAAAATAAGAATTAAAAACTGGAATAGCAAGGCCACTAGCAAGATAGGGCATTATTCATCAAGCTAAAAAAAAAAAAACGTGCAATTTTGGTTCAAGCCAACTACACCATATTGGACAAATTAAATTCCCCATGTATTAAAATAGGTTGCTAACTCCTTTAATGCTAGGGTGGCTCCAGCTAATTTCTTTGCAATGTATTGGAGACCATTCAATCATTCATTCAGTAAAATTCTTATTTAAATCAATGAGAATTGGGGTAATTTGTGTCATCTATGTTGCACTTGGTTTTCTCTGGAACTTCACTTCTTTAGCATGATGGATATGGGCCACATAATCTATTATCCCTTTAAGTGCCATAGAGGAAAGCATACATTAGCATTTTGCATAAAATGTGTACATTCTAGTTCTATTGCAGGAAAAAGATATTGAGGTTGAGCAGGTCTGAAACAAACAACTGCACAATAAGGAACAAATAAAAAATGTCAATTGATTTAATGGATATGTCTAAAACTTGAGAAATAGTGCACTGGAGAAATCTCTAGCATTAAATGTATTAAAAGCTCCATTTAAATCAATGAGAATTTTTATCTGTTCTCAGATACTTTTGACAGTTCTATTCAGTACACCAGCCTCAGAATCTATATGTCTTGACACTTCAAACACATTCATATGTAGATGTGGATAGGTGTGAGCTCTGCAGATATCTTGATATATTGAATGCATTGCTTCTCTTCTGTATGTATCATCAGATAATATTAACAATGTCACTTATTTATTCCCGGGCAGCTGCTTGCTTTGTGCTTCAGCTAATGAATTATTTCAAGAATGTCGAGACATTCATCATAACTTTGGCAACTGGGCTGAGATATTTGTGCTCAGACCTCACAGATGTAGCCACAATGGTACATATTCAGACATCCTCCTATCAAACCTCTATCAATCATCCTTCCTCCTCCCAAACTACATCTTTCTTCCTAACAAACCTCTCAGTCATTCTCCCTCCTAACAAACTCCTCCCTGTCTCCTACAAACTCTGTCCTGTCACCTACCAAACCTCTCAGTCATCCTCCCTCCTACCAAACCTCCCTGTCATCCTCCCTTGTAACAAACCTCTCTAAGTCATCCTCACTCCTACAAAACTTCTCTGTCATCCTCCCTACAAACAAACCTCTCTGTCATCCTCCCTTGTAACGAACCTCTCTGTCATCCTCCCTCCTACCAAACCTCTCTGTCATCCTCCCTTGTAACAAACCTCTCATCCTCCCTCCTACCAAACCTCTCTCTCAGTCATCCCCCCTCCAACCAAACCTCTGTCAGTCATCCTCCCTTATAACAAACCTCTCTCAGTCATGCTCCCTCCTACCAAACCTCTATCAGTCATTTTACCTCCTACCAAACCTCTCTGTCATCCTCCCTCCTACCAAATGTCTCTCAGGCATCCTCCCTCCTATCAAACCTCTCTCAGGCATCCTCCCTCATAACAAACCTCCCTCAGTCATCCTCCCTCCAACCAAACCTCTCTGTCATCCTCCCTTGTAACAAACCTCTCTTTCATCCTCCCTCCTACCAAACCTCTCTCTCAGTCATCCCCCCTCCAACCAAACCTCTGTCAGTCATCCTCCCTTATAACAAACCTCTCTCAGTCATGCTCCCTCCTACCAAACCTCTATCAGTCATTTTACCTCCTACCAAACCTCTCTGTCATCCTCCCTCCTACCAAATGTCTCTCAGTCATCCCCCCTCCAACCAAACCTCTGTCAGTCATCCTCCCTTATAACAAACCTCTCTCAGTCATGCTCCCTCCTACCAAACCTCTATCAGTCATTTTACCTCCTACCAAACCTCTCTGTCATCCTCCCTCCTACCAAATGTCTCTCAGGCATCCTCCCTCCTATCAAACCTCTCTCAGGCATCCTCCCTCATAACAAACCTCCCTCAGTCATCCTCTCTCCAACCAAACCTCTGTCAGTCATCCCTTCTCATAACACACCTCTGTCAGTCATTGAAAGGGAAAATATTTGCTTCTGCAAGGCCTACAGATGCGCATTGGCTATACTCTGCTAAAATATAATATTTCTAGCTATGGTTTGTTCTAACAGTTATAGTTTGATAAGAGCTAATTAAGTAAATGATATCAACTTGTGACATTTGAATTTGTGAACAACATGTCCAGAACAATTCTTTTTATAACTTGTTTTGTCTTATTGCGGTAAGGGGCATTCTGCCAAATGATGAAGTAATTTGCAGGTGTGAATGTGTCCGAACCTTTTAACTCTTAACTTCCCTCTGTATTCCCATTGGTTAAATGACCGACAATGTCCATATCTGTTCATGTATCCTGGGAGGGGAAATCTCTCCCCTTAATTAACATGCCTACCACCCACTGATTTTGCATTATATAAACTGGTGAATTTCGCTTAATAAATTGGATAAGAAGTTATAGCACAAGATTCGTGTCTGCGTGTATTCATTTCTTATCCCCAGGCCTGCGACTTAGGATATCTCGGAGGAACAGTGTGGGAGTCCAAGGTCCCCGGGGAAAATATTAAACAGAGTATACAGAAGATAGAGACAGTTATCTACAACAGTCATTCTTCCTCCTAACATTTATCTCTCATTCATCATATCCCCCCCCATTATAACTAATATCTTTGGCCCTCTCCCATTTTGTATATTTGTCTCTACATTTACATCTCTACATTTACATTGCATTCGCAGGGACATTAACTTCCACAATTATGAGATGGGCTATGTTTATCTGACCCATCAAACATCTATAACCTGCAAAAAAAATAAACATGGATAAATAGACAGAAATTACGTAAAATGCTAGCATAACTGGCTGCAAAATACTAATGCACCCAGGGAAGCAGAGCTGATCAGCTCAGCCCAGAAAGAGTTAAAGAGGTCTTTTTATTCATAGTTGTAATAAAATAATATATATATATATATATATATATATACACACACACCATGCAGCTCTGCCTATTTTAACTACTAATTTACATCTTTCAGTGCTAGGTGCTCACCTTGGCTCACCTTTGAGGGATCACTGTTGAACAGCACTTGAAGAAATTCTAGCACTAGTCTCCTGCTCTATCCATGGTCCTACCCTTTACCTAGACTAACATCAACAATAGGTATCTCCAATGTCACATACATGTGGGTCTCCATTACTCTCTGAAATATTTCACCACTAAACATATGCCTGCTGTAAACTATGTTACCTGAAACAGTTACCTGAATACCTTGCCAGTAGGTATGGGTGAAAATTTTCACCTCAGAGCCAAAATTGGCGAAAAATGGCATTTCCCGCTTGGAGAATAATTTCCCATGGAAAGTGCAGTTTTCCTGCTTTTTTCATCTAGCTCATAGCATTAAAATCAGTGGGAAGAAAAGTTTTCCCCACCACATGAAAGTTTTCTGTTCTTTTCCTGCAGACATATAAAAGGGTGTCAAGTTCTCGCAGCATGGCATTCTTTGTCCTGAGTGAAGAAAGCAGCACATTTTTGAGCTAGAGAAAATAGTCAAATAAAGGGCAAATGAAGCTTAGTTTAAGGAGTCTCTTAGGTAGGAGACTTGTTGTCTATATTAGGGGAGTCTGTGGGCACTTGGAGGAGGAAAAGGGAAGGAGGAGGTTGACCGCAAGTACCCCCAAATTTGGTGTGACTGACTGGCAAGACACAGACAGCTGGGGTTCAATTTGCTTGCTGATCTTGTTTTTATTCTCTCTGTGCTGGGGAGGTCTGGGGAAAGAAGTTGTTGATTTTGCGTTTTAGTTATATTTTTTTTGGTTTTGGACAGACTTAAAAAAAATGAGAAAAATAATAAAAAATAAAATATAAATAAATACAAATAAATAACAAACAAAATGAATATCTTGTAATACCTTTTTTATTGGACTAACAGAATTATGGATTGACAAGCTTTAGGGATAAACTCCCTTTCTCAAGTCTAAAGCATTTCTGAGCACAAGGACACATAATTCACAGTTAAAACATTTAATACAGTTAATACATTGAATTGAAAGCTGTGTTGTTTGCTGGGGTTAACACAGAGGGACTGCTGATAAGACAGGGACCAAGAGAAAATCCACACTCTTTTTGCAGAGGGTAGTAAATACCCTGTGCAAGGCAGAGTGTGGGGGGGGGAGAAAGAGACGAAAAATACAGGAGATGGTATGGGAGGGGAGAGAGTTAAAAAAAAGATTGCACATATTAAGAATGCTACAATGCCAACAATCCAGTATGGGCATGCAGGCCTATATACTTATTGTGCCCATATAGGTAGATATATACATACACATACACACACACATATACATATATATATATATATATATATATATATATATATATATATATATACACATTTGCACATACATGCACACACATACATACATATACCCACAAACATAAACACACACACACACACACATATATATAGATATAGATATATACACACACACACACACACACACATATACATACCTATACATACACACACATACACATATATGCATATTCACATATACACACTTGTACATGCACACACATACATACACATATACATATACACACATATACATACACACATCCATACATATAAACACACATATATACATGCATATACACATATACACACATACACATACCCATATATCTATATACACACACACAAATATACATGTATATAGCATATACACATATATATGGACACATATATATATACATAAATGCATATACCTAAATACGTACACACAAGATGTAGGAATGCACACTAAAACATATATCTATACACAAGTACCTATATATATATGTACTAGTACATATACATATATGTATACATACATGCATGCATACCTACATGTACATATATGCACATAAACCCATGTATACATATAGAATAGTCCACCCGCATATATATATGCCTGCATGTATAAGAGTATGGGAAAGCATATGTCAGTATGTATACATAATTTGTTAATAATAATATGAAACCTGTCATTAGAATGTATGTTGACATGTGGATATATATGAAGAGTAAGATAATGATAGAGGGGTCATGTGAAACATTGATAGTGGGATAGGAAACACAAATCAACATTTAGTCCGCTATTCTTGTTGTTAAAAAATATAATCATTCTGGCTTCAAAAGTTTTTCTTTCTTGGGTATTTCTAAAGTTCCCTTTGAGCAGTTTGATTTTTAGGTCCTTAATTGAGTGTTCATCACTACATCACTGGACAAAAACGGCTACAATCTTAACTCTACTACAAATAAATATGTATTTGGTGACAGGCAGCTGACTGGGAGCCTGCTGTGAGCTGTGTGAATGAGACAGACTTTTTAGACAACAGGAGAAAAGACATCACACTCCATCAGTTGTGCCTGGGTGCTTACATCCTTTGAAATTCAGGCTCCTGAAGAAATGTCCACATCCTGTTAAAGGTCTCCTAGCCAGATTCCAGCTTGCACCAAGCTTTGGGGTTCCACAGCAGTTTGAGAGAATCATTGTGACAGGCAAAAAACCCTGTGAACCAAGATAGCCTGTACTGCTCTAACTCAGTGGAGATACAGTGGAGATATTTTGAGCTACTTCTTTGGACTTGTGATCCAGTCAAAAAGGGGGGGTTTTGCTCCTTGGTGGAGTCCAGAATATGCCCTTGATTTTGGGCGTATAGGTGGGCATGAGGGTGATGCAGGATCCCATTGATCAGCACCATGCCAGCAGATGGCAGGCTGAGATGTTGTTCTCCATGTCTTGACAACATGGGAGGGTGGTGGGCTTCTAGTCCATGGGAGATAAGCATTTTCTCAATAGGCATGGCGGTGCTGGGGTGAGCATAGTGGGGTAAACCTCATTCTACATTGTGGATGCTCCCAGACCATATCTGGAAAGCAGTGATAAGCTTTGTCCTATACCATTTACGTCCTTATGGTAAGGGGTGTACAGATTGTTCATAGACACCATACCCTGGTCATCCCTCAACAGGGTGAAGCTGCCACTTACATTGCTGGGTATCCACTGGTGGGGATGATTGTGATGATGGGGGAATTTGTATGACATGGTGGAGATGGGGGTAAGGGATGTAGAGGGGGTCAGCCATGGGATCATGGTTCACCCCATGCAGATCATCTATTTTGTTCTTAGTCAGTTGAGCATTCATTATTATATGTACACACCTGTCTGACATGCTAGTTAATTATCCCAGAATTTCTGAACATTTGGAAGGACTGCTTTTCCTTCTCTTCTTCTTTCATAGATTTTCTTTCTCTATAGCTTTAATCCTGCTCCCCTTTGTCACAGCATCAGCAGCAAACTTGGAGTCAGCTCAATCCCCTCACTTTCCCTTGCCAGGTGGCACACTGTTCCAGTGTGCAAAAAATGTACCCTTCTTTCTCAGCTCCTTTGAAGTTAAATCATTATTCTTTATTAAGATGTAAATAACAGGATCATGTTTTTACTTGACTCAACTCCTTTGGTATATCCTACAGTTTATTTTTACATACAAAGCAAATTGTATTACTGTTTGTGCATTATTAGTTTACCCCACACACACACACTTAATGTTTTTTTTATTCTCTTTTTTTCTGCAGGACTAACAAGGCACTAAGTTGCAGAGTTACTTATGAGTCCTGTGTTTAACTGAATCAGCTGATCAGCGTATAGCTGGTTAAGCTGGTTCAGTGAGTAGAGAAGAGCAGTGATACAACTTCACTGCTATTCTCTAATTTTGTAATTCTTTCAGTGCCACAGGGGTATGCAATGCATATCCCTATGGCACTGAAAGAGATAGGGAGTGATGCTGTTTCTGGTGCTGACATCTTAGCAGATCCTCTCCTCTCCCCCTGTTGGCAACCTGGGGAGCAGAGACGATGCATTCAGACTTCAGAATTGTCAAACTGCTGGTGATGTGTAAGGGAGGACATCCCTTACACATCACCAGCAGTTCAACAACTCTGCATGCTAAAGAGTAAATTCTTCCCCCTTCCGCTTTCATATTTAATTCTTAGTGTCATACATCACCACAATATTGAACCATAGTGCATCCTCCCCCAAGAGTAAAATAAGAATTAAAAACTGGAATAGCAAGGCCACTAGCAAGATAGGGCATTATTCATCAAGCTAAAAAAAAAAAAACGTGCAATTTTGGTTCAAGCCAACTACACCATATTGGACAAATTAAATTCCCCATGTATTAAAATAGGTTGCTAACTCCTTTAATGCTAGGGTGGCTCCAGCTAATTTCTTTGCAATGTATTGGAGACCATTCAATCATTCATTCAGTAAAATTCTTATTTAAATCAATGAGAATTGGGGTAATTTGTGTCATCTATGTTGCACTTGGTTTTCTCTGGAACTTCACTTCTTTAGCATGATGGATATGGGCCACATAATCTATTATCCCTTTAAGTGCCATAGAGGAAAGCATACATTAGCATTTTGCATAAAATGTGTACATTCTAGTTCTATTGCAGGAAAAAGATATTGAGGTTGAGCAGGTCTGAAACAAACAACTGCACAATAAGGAACAAATAAAAAATGTCAATTGATTTAATGGATATGTCTAAAACTTGAGAAATAGTGCACTGGAGAAATCTCTAGCATTAAATGTATTAAAAGCTCCATTTAAATCAATGAGAATTTTTATCTGTTCTCAGATACTTTTGACAGTTCTATTCAGTACACCAGCCTCAGAATCTATATGTCTTGACACTTCAAACACATTCATATGTAGATGTGGATAGGTGTGAGCTCTGCAGATATCTTGATATATTGAATGCATTGCTTCTCTTCTGTATGTATCATCAGATAATATTAACAATGTCACTTATTTATTCCCGGGCAGCTGCTTGCTTTGTGCTTCAGCTAATGAATTATTTCAAGAATGTCGAGACATTCATCATAACTTTGGCAACTGGGCTGAGATATTTGTGCTCAGACCTCACAGATGTAGCCACAATGGTACATATTCAGACATCCTCCTATCAAACCTCTATCAATCATCCTTCCTCCTCCCAAACTACATCTTTCTTCCTAACAAACCTCTCAGTCATTCTCCCTCCTAACAAACTCCTCCCTGTCTCCTACAAACTCTGTCCTGTCACCTACCAAACCTCTCAGTCATCCTCCCTCCTACCAAACCTCCCTGTCATCCTCCCTTGTAACAAACCTCTCTAAGTCATCCTCACTCCTACAAAACTTCTCTGTCATCCTCCCTACAAACAAACCTCTCTGTCATCCTCCCTTGTAACGAACCTCTCTGTCATCCTCCCTCCTACCAAACCTCTCTGTCATCCTCCCTTGTAACAAACCTCTCATCCTCCCTCCTACCAAACCTCTCTCTCAGTCATCCCCCCTCCAACCAAACCTCTGTCAGTCATCCTCCCTTATAACAAACCTCTCTCAGTCATGCTCCCTCCTACCAAACCTCTATCAGTCATTTTACCTCCTACCAAACCTCTCTGTCATCCTCCCTCCTACCAAATGTCTCTCAGGCATCCTCCCTCCTATCAAACCTCTCTCAGGCATCCTCCCTCATAACAAACCTCCCTCAGTCATCCTCCCTCCAACCAAACCTCTCTGTCATCCTCCCTTGTAACAAACCTCTCTTTCATCCTCCCTCCTACCAAACCTCTCTCTCAGTCATCCCCCCTCCAACCAAACCTCTGTCAGTCATCCTCCCTTATAACAAACCTCTCTCAGTCATGCTCCCTCCTACCAAACCTCTATCAGTCATTTTACCTCCTACCAAACCTCTCTGTCATCCTCCCTCCTACCAAATGTCTCTCAGTCATCCCCCCTCCAACCAAACCTCTGTCAGTCATCCTCCCTTATAACAAACCTCTCTCAGTCATGCTCCCTCCTACCAAACCTCTATCAGTCATTTTACCTCCTACCAAACCTCTCTGTCATCCTCCCTCCTACCAAATGTCTCTCAGGCATCCTCCCTCCTATCAAACCTCTCTCAGGCATCCTCCCTCATAACAAACCTCCCTCAGTCATCCTCTCTCCAACCAAACCTCTGTCAGTCATCCCTTCTCATAACACACCTCTGTCAGTCATTGAAAGGGAAAATATTTGCTTCTGCAAGGCCTACAGATGCGCATTGGCTATACTCTGCTAAAATATAATATTTCTAGCTATGGTTTGTTCTAACAGTTATAGTTTGATAAGAGCTAATTAAGTAAATGATATCAACTTGTGACATTTGAATTTGTGAACAACATGTCCAGAACAATTCTTTTTATAACTTGTTTTGTCTTATTGCGGTAAGGGGCATTCTGCCAAATGATGAAGTAATTTGCAGGTGTGAATGTGTCCGAACCTTTTAACTCTTAACTTCCCTCTGTATTCCCATTGGTTAAATGACCGACAATGTCCATATCTGTTCATGTATCCTGGGAGGGGAAATCTCTCCCCTTAATTAACATGCCTACCACCCACTGATTTTGCATTATATAAACTGGTGAATTTCGCTTAATAAATTGGATAAGAAGTTATAGCACAAGATTCGTGTCTGCGTGTATTCATTTCTTATCCCCAGGCCTGCGACTTAGGATATCTCGGAGGAACAGTGTGGGAGTCCAAGGTCCCCGGGGAAAATATTAAACAGAGTATACAGAAGATAGAGACAGTTATCTACAACAGTCATTCTTCCTCCTAACATTTATCTCTCATTCATCATATCCCCCCCCATTATAACTAATATCTTTGGCCCTCTCCCATTTTGTATATTTGTCTCTACATTTACATCTCTACATTTACATTGCATTCGCAGGGACATTAACTTCCACAATTATGAGATGGGCTATGTTTATCTGACCCATCAAACATCTATAACCTGCAAAAAAAATAAACATGGATAAATAGACAGAAATTACGTAAAATGCTAGCATAACTGGCTGCAAAATACTAATGCACCCAGGGAAGCAGAGCTGATCAGCTCAGCCCAGAAAGAGTTAAAGAGGTCTTTTTATTCATAGTTGTAATAAAATAATATATATATATATATATATATATACACACACACCATGCAGCTCTGCCTATTTTAACTACTAATTTACATCTTTCAGTGCTAGGTGCTCACCTTGGCTCACCTTTGAGGGATCACTGTTGAACAGCACTTGAAGAAATTCTAGCACTAGTCTCCTGCTCTATCCATGGTCCTACCCTTTACCTAGACTAACATCAACAATAGGTATCTCCAATGTCACATACATGTGGGTCTCCATTACTCTCTGAAATATTTCACCACTAAACATATGCCTGCTGTAAACTATGTTACCTGAAACAGTTACCTGAATACCTTGCCAGTAGGTATGGGTGAAAATTTTCACCTCAGAGCCAAAATTGGCGAAAAATGGCATTTCCCGCTTGGAGAATAATTTCCCATGGAAAGTGCAGTTTTCCTGCTTTTTTCATCTAGCTCATAGCATTAAAATCAGTGGGAAGAAAAGTTTTCCCCACCACATGAAAGTTTTCTGTTCTTTTCCTGCAGACATATAAAAGGGTGTCAAGTTCTCGCAGCATGGCATTCTTTGTCCTGAGTGAAGAAAGCAGCACATTTTTGAGCTAGAGAAAATAGTCAAATAAAGGGCAAATGAAGCTTAGTTTAAGGAGTCTCTTAGGTAGGAGACTTGTTGTCTATATTAGGGGAGTCTGTGGGCACTTGGAGGAGGAAAAGGGAAGGAGGAGGTTGACCGCAAGTACCCCCAAATTTGGTGTGACTGACTGGCAAGACACAGACAGCTGGGGTTCAATTTGCTTGCTGATCTTGTTTTTATTCTCTCTGTGCTGGGGAGGTCTGGGGAAAGAAGTTGTTGATTTTGCGTTTTAGTTATATTTTTTTTGGTTTTGGACAGACTTAAAAAAAATGAGAAAAATAATAAAAAATAAAATATAAATAAATACAAATAAATAACAAACAAAATGAATATCTTGTAATACCTTTTTTATTGGACTAACAGAATTATGGATTGACAAGCTTTAGGGATAAACTCCCTTTCTCAAGTCTAAAGCATTTCTGAGCACAAGGACACATAATTCACAGTTAAAACATTTAATACAGTTAATACATTGAATTGAAAGCTGTGTTGTTTGCTGGGGTTAACACAGAGGGACTGCTGATAAGACAGGGACCAAGAGAAAATCCACACTCTTTTTGCAGAGGGTAGTAAATACCCTGTGCAAGGCAGAGTGTGGGGGGGGGAGAAAGAGACGAAAAATACAGGAGATGGTATGGGAGGGGAGAGAGTTAAAAAAAAGATTGCACATATTAAGAATGCTACAATGCCAACAATCCAGTATGGGCATGCAGGCCTATATACTTATTGTGCCCATATAGGTAGATATATACATACACATACACACACACATATACATATATATATATATATATATATATATATATATATATATATATATACACATTTGCACATACATGCACACACATACATACATATACCCACAAACATAAACACACACACACACACACATATATATAGATATAGATATATACACACACACACACACACACACATATACATACCTATACATACACACACATACACATATATGCATATTCACATATACACACTTGTACATGCACACACATACATACACATATACATATACACACATATACATACACACATCCATACATATAAACACACATATATACATGCATATACACATATACACACATACACATACCCATATATCTATATACACACACACAAATATACATGTATATAGCATATACACATATATATGGACACATATATATATACATAAATGCATATACCTAAATACGTACACACAAGATGTAGGAATGCACACTAAAACATATATCTATACACAAGTACCTATATATATATGTACTAGTACATATACATATATGTATACATACATGCATGCATACCTACATGTACATATATGCACATAAACCCATGTATACATATAGAATAGTCCACCCGCATATATATATGCCTGCATGTATAAGAGTATGGGAAAGCATATGTCAGTATGTATACATAATTTGTTAATAATAATATGAAACCTGTCATTAGAATGTATGTTGACATGTGGATATATATGAAGAGTAAGATAATGATAGAGGGGTCATGTGAAACATTGATAGTGGGATAGGAAACACAAATCAACATTTAGTCCGCTATTCTTGTTGTTAAAAAATATAATCATTCTGGCTTCAAAAGTTTTTCTTTCTTGGGTATTTCTAAAGTTCCCTTTGAGCAGTTTGATTTTTAGGTCCTTAATTGAGTGTTCATCACTACATCACTGGACAAAAACGGCTACAATCTTAACTCTACTACAAATAAATATGTATTTGGTGACAGGCAGCTGACTGGGAGCCTGCTGTGAGCTGTGTGAATGAGACAGACTTTTTAGACAACAGGAGAAAAGACATCACACTCCATCAGTTGTGTACTGTAGACAGTACAAACACACACAGTATCCAAATAATGTCCAGCAAAAACACAAGAGGCAGGTGGAGAGGGAAAGGTGGAGCAGTGCAGGGATGTGGGAGTAAAGTGGTAGTTCAAATAATGACTGCAGCAATGGCTGCTGATGCGTATACAGTAAATGATGATGATCCCTCTTCTCCTGGGGTGGATGCAGTTTGTCAAGCTTCCACCAAAGGTTCCAGCACCAGTACTATAAAAAATTATAAGAAGAACACTGAGGAGACGACAATGAATTGCATATAAAAAAATTATAAGAAGAACACTGAAGACGGAAATTAATCATATTTTAGTGTTAATGATGGCATAATGGAGGAAGGTGTAGCAGCAGAATCAACTGCTGCATCTGACAGTTAGACAAACAAGCACCAAAATACCTGTTCTCAGAGTAGTAGCAAACTTTGTGAAAGTAAAAGTAAAAACACATTGTTTGGTATCTCTAAAGGCTTAAGGGTAGTGGGCAAGAAGAGGAGGTTGATACTGATACTGAGGATGACCTAATGATGACTGATGATGATTATGCAGATTTAGAATATATCCCTCCAGCATCCTCCTCTTATTCAGATACCTATGAAGTTGGGAGTGAGAGAGATGATGACATGGCCAGAAATTTAGCAGAAAGGTAAAGGCTCAATCCTCCACCACTAAAAAGGAGCACTGCGGCTGTCTGTTTGAGAAAAACATTGGAAACTCTGACCTGGACAAGCAAAGATGGCAAAAAGTACACAGTCATCCTGTTAGTCATCACCGCTTCCAAGTCCAAGTCCCACTCAGTCACACACAAACTTGTGTTGAATAACCAGCAGAAACACACAATACAACCTAAAAGAGTATATGTATATAAAAGGAGGAAACTAAAAATATATAAACAAATATAAATATGAAAATATATATACTCATATACACATACTCTTTTAGGTTATATTGTGTAGGTTTGCTTTTTTGAGGGTTGTAATGAGATATTGATACCAAAATTTTGAGATTGTCTATAGAAAGCTCTCTTTGCTATAGTGTTACATAGTTTTTGTCATTCTTCCTTGTGTGAAACTAAATGGGGACATCATTACAGGTGACTACCAATCAGAGCCTTCCCCTTAAATTTCTTTGCCATCTCAGTCATTCATAGATCATCCATCATGATTGATTCCCATCCCTGTTTTGCTTTATCCTCATCCATTGTTCTGCTCTCCCGTGGTCATACTTAGACGGATCTCCTGCATTTTTATTCATGATTGGTACCCAGCATTTTAGTATGAGCCCTGGTCCGTCAGCCAATGGATGGGATTTTTAGGAAATATTTAAATCTTCACTAATGCAACAACTCCTGTTTGTTTGATCTCTGAAAAAGCAGTGGTTACACATTGTGAAACATTACATCATATATCTACATATGAGAATTTTCTATATATAGATTTTATTTTTATTTTATTTTACCATTAAACCATTTGTACTTTTGGAACCTTCATTTTCTGTTCCTTTACTTTTACATTTGCCACAAGTGGAGGATTTGTGCACCTCTTTTGGATGTAATTAAAGCACAAGATGTCAGAGTGACAATTATAAAATAAAGTGCAGTTGTAGCGTCGGTTTGCCACAGTGGAGACAGGTGAAATTCTCCATCTGCATCTTATTCTGACCATCTTCATTGTGAGTAATATTTCATTTACCTATACAATTCATACTTGACAATACTACACTATTGGGCACCCTATCCTTTTTTGTTTTTTACTAGTTGTTATATCACTGCAGCATTGAAAAGAGTCTGTTTGATGAGAAGCAGCCCTTTCTCAAGTTTATCAAGTGTCTATTGGGAGATTGATTATCTCCCTATAAGCTTGGTTAGCTGTGTTCTACATAAGTGGATTTGCAGCCACTTTAATTGCGAATACTCATCCACTGGGTGTTATTGCTGGTGTACTGTATGAATTAATTTACCATACAAGGCCTCCTGTTTTTCTCTCTTTGTCGTTTTGCATATACTTTCTCTACTCTTTGAGATCATTGCAGGTTAGTATGGGGGCTTTCTGTTGATAGACACAGTCACCTGCGCCTCCTCAGTCAGTTCTAGCCCATATACTTTGTATGTGTCTTTCCAGATTGGTCTAACGCTGCTGCTGGTGGTGCTCTCATCTCCTCCATCACCTCATAAAGCCCAATATTGTGCTTCTAACATAGCCAAAGATGCTGCTGCTTCTTCCTTTACTGTGAGATTTTTGTATTCTGCTTTTTTGTTTGTTTCTTTGTTTGTTGAGAGTTTTCTGTTGTTAGTTACCTATACTTCCTTAAGCAATCGACTTATCTAGCCCACACCATGCTGCTGGGTGTATATATCTGTCCAGACTGACCTAATGCTGCTGCTGAATGTGATGCAAACTCTTGCCTTCTCCATCACCTCCTAAAGCCCAACACTGTGCTCCTAAAACACTCAAAGATTGCTGCTGCTTCTTTCCTTCCTTCAGAGATCATAGTGTGTTATTATATATTTTTTTGGGGGGGTGGCATTGGTGGGCACAGTCACCTGTACGTCCACAGTCAGTAGACTTTTCTAGATAATATACCATGCATATGCTGTATGAATCTGTCTAGAGTGGTCTATTGCTACTACTGGTGGTACTGCAATGCAAGCTCTCCTCTCTATCACCTCCTAACCACTATATAATACTTCTAAGGAAAGTGAAAGAAGCTGCTATTTTCTTACTCTCAGAGAAGAGGGATTTTTTTTGGAGGGGGGGGACCTTTGCTCATGGGCATGCTCCTTATGCACACTCATTGTAAACTTGTACAAAAATTAAAAAAGCAGATATTTATATGTATTATTTGTTCATGTGCCCTGATGGAACCCTTTTCAAGTGTCAGTCAAAAGAATGGGGAGGCAGTCATCTGCACTGAAAACAGTGTTGAATGAATTTCATCTGGCAACTTCTGACTAACCGAACAAAAGGAAATCAATGTTAATTTTCTCAGAACATTTACATTTTTTTCTCATGAATGATTCTGACAAAATTAATTTTGCAGTGCACAAGTCTAATTCCTACCATGCTAACCTGTTAGAATAAAAGTGGGTGTCAAACAACTGCATGTTGTCAGTGTGTGCTTCGGAGAGTGAAAGAGTCCGAATTTTTGATGCTAGCTAGTCTAGAAGCTGACAGGCAAGAGAGGAAATATTCTAAAATAGTTTGTGAGCAAAAAAAAGCAAATTAAAAAGTATCTAAGTGTAGTAGATTTATTTAAGCAAACAAGTAAAAACAATAATCAAAATGCAATCATATGGTGGGTCTCTATAGGCAATGTACTGTGTCCGTTCTCTCCTGCTGCCACCAGTACTTGAAAAGGCACTGCGTCCCCATGTTTTAATAGTTTACTGGGTGCTGAATACACGGACCTCCAGTATCTACTCTTCCCTTTCAAATGATGACTGCTCCCTCGGCCTTCAATGTGTAAGAATGTTCGTGACTATATCTAAATCCAGATTTTAATGACTGAACACAGTGTTAACCTGCTCATTGATGGATGGGCAAAGAGTCGACTTCAAGTTTCTTTTAGATTATATATGTTCACTTACTACCTAATGAGGTAATGAGTGGCATAGGTAAGGGGAAAGGAGTAGGACTAGATGGAGTACATGAATGTGTTTTTGGCAGTAAAGTCATACATAGATTTTCTGCTGATTCGCTAACACCAAAGAATTTCCCACGAGAACAGTTTAATTTCCCTCCAATGGAGACAAAACTTTTTCCTCCTTACTATAAATACCCAGAATTTCCCACTATGCAGTGTGGTATAGTTTAGGAGACAAAGAAACAGGAAGAGAGAGAGAGTATACAAATAAAAGTTAATATAAAAATAACGTTATTTGGAGTGCTGGCTAACACTATGACCAGTAGCAGGAGAAGCTGGACGGAACCTGATGCTGTGATGCTACTCATATAGAAGTGGAGGTGAAAGTCAGCAGCACCAGTGGTAATGGTAGCCCACATACCATAACCTAATGATTCACAGTTCCCCAACATTGTCGCTCTGGGGAAGTATATTGAAGAAGGAATAACTGGCTAGCATGAACAGCAGCATATGCCAGGTGTCTGTGTCTGCTGCTACTGCTGTCAGAGGGTGCCTTCTTCTGTGGAGATGGGAAGTGTGACAGCAGTGTGGTGGAGAGCAATTGAATGCAGGTTAGAGCATCTGTAGACTTTCCATCCAGCTTAATAGGCTAAGTTGGTGGCAGGGAGGATTCAGCATTTTAATTAAGTCTTCTATCTTGACATTACATGTCCTCAGTGAACAAAGGCCATAACAACAGCAGTACTTGGTTTCTTTGGAGATGGATTTACATTGTTGCCCTAATCATCAGAGTGTTTGGATGCAGTTGTGTCTATTGCTTAATATGAGTTCAGATGTGTCAATTGATGTGGTACTTCCCAGTTCTTCCCCTATTTCACAATGCATTGAAATTGCTGATGAAAGGCAAAGTTACTTCCTGCTCTCAAGGGAAAAATTATTATTTTATATAAATCATGATTTTAGAGGAGGTGCAAGAGGAGAAGCATAACTGGCCAACTTCCTCTCTCAAGATGCACCTGAAGTGGGGTGGGGGCTTGTTGTAGTGTTTCTGCTCCCTCAGATTGCAGACAAATAAAACTAAGAAAAAAGTTCTACTTATTCCTCAACTGACCCATATTTTTTTCCAGAAGAATTTTGAACAAAATGTATCCCACTAAATACATCCCCCTAAATGCATTCCAATACTGCTTTTAGCATTTTTTAATTAGCTTTTGTTTAAAGTTAAATGTTTTAGTTGAACCCTTGCTAATGGGTTTCTCCTAACAAGTTTCAAAGAATACCATACTATGGTCATTACTACCCAACTGCCTGTGTGTTGTAAACCATTTCAGAATTGTTTGAGATTACTAGTAACAGCCAGGCCTGCTTTCTAGTTGTCCCTTCTGCTAGTGTCCAACTGCCTGTCTATTGTATTCCATTTCAGAATTGTTGACGTTACTAGGTAGTGCAAGGCCTGCATTCCATTTGGACCTTCTGGTAGTTTAAACATGACGTGCCAGGACCTTCACAGCTGTCCAGCACTTAAGGACCAGTGACGGTCCTGGCACATCACGCACTTTTTTACTCACAACGCTCCTGCAGGAGCACTGTGAGTAATAGCGGGGACTGAAATTGATAGCTCCAAGACCGGAGCAATCTCTTTCAGTACCCCATTCAGTGTGCCGGCACACGTGATCAGTCATGTGGGCCGGCACATCAAACTTTTCTATCTTGTCCTTAAAGGACCACACCCCGGGACCGCTGGTCCTTAAGGGGTTAAGCATACTTATAACATCATTTCCTTTTCTGGGATGGAAGACTCACTTTACCAGTCAATTTCAGGGTAGCTAAAATCTCTAATTATGAGTACATTTCCTGAGAACCCTTTTCTATTTAAAATAGCAGTTGGGCTTCTTCAAACTTCACAGTATTAGCTGATTATTTGTAACAAATGGCCATCAATATCTTTATATTATGTATGCACTCAGTGTGTACTTAAACCCACAAAAGCCTCTACAGTCTCAGTGGACCCTACATTTTTATCTTTCAGTATAGTAAGTGTTAAGGCTTGTTCCACATGCACGCTTACACCTCTACCTTTTATGAACTTATCCCTCTTGAAGGTGAAAATCCCACTATTTTGACTGTCCAGTCATGTGTACTGTATCATCCAACCAGGTTTCAAAGTGCATAAGCTTGAAACAATACAATAGAAACACCAAGCAACCCCACTTAAATCAATTCAAATGTTTTTTTCTTTATGGTGCAGTTAGTGTGTCTCAGAATCGCTACTCTTTTTCATTGTGCCTATGGCCCTATAATATTTAGTAATTAGAATCTTTATATATTTTCCATAATTTAATGCCACATGGGTGGTAGGATTGAGAAAGGTTTAAGTGTTGGAATGTTGCTTACCGATAACATTTGTTTATTACTTCATTGGAAAGGTCTACAAAGTGTGCCTGGTTTGCAAGCACAATATCGCTGTTTTGGACGACATTGATCTCCTTCTGTCAGTTTTTATTCTCTACAATATTACTTTTTATACATATAAGACATTACTAACCGTTTAAGACACATTTATCATTCTGCCTCAGGCGACAGGATTTTGACCAGTATGGAGTGGCGAATTCTCAACATAACAAAAACAGAGTGTGGATTCATCATCAAACAAAGGTCTATGATGTAACTGAAAGAATAAAGCACTTGAAAAGGAAACAAGGTAAACACAGGTTTACAGGCGGAAAGTACAAACTATCTTTTTCAGTCTGGTAATCTATATCTAACTGCTATACATTGGGATAAGAGCATCAATTGGAATACAGCTACCACAGAAGGAACAACAACCAAGCATATAACACTTGTACCTATCCTTTTACATATCTGTGTGAAAGCAGCAGAATCTCATTCACAAACCTGTTTAGTTACTATTATCATCTGGTAACTGTATCTGTTTGAGTATATATTCAGTTTAGTAACCATTCTTGATTTTTTTCAGCTGATTACATCATGAGGCATCTCTTTGTTCTCTTTCTATCTGGTTGAATGAGTTGTTTTCTATGATTAATGTTAGAGATCTGTAGATTTTCCCATGCTTGATGTTTTCAGATTATGTTGTTAATCTCAACAGTGACCCTATGATCAGTTTTATTTTCTTTTTATTTATAAGCAACACTATATTCAGTATCACTGTACATGGAGGATGAAATAAAAATGTGACATATTTAACATATACAATGATAATATTAACAAGAACAGATAATATATAACATATGTTTTTGTTGTATAATTGTATGGATGTTTATTTCAGATTTAAGCTTATTACAGGCATATGTGATTGGCAGGGTTTGGCCTAATGACTCAATGACATGCTGACATACTAACCTAAAAAACCAGAGGCATCCAGGACGCAGCTACTAAAGCCTTAATCTGCCTTAATACTTGGGGCTAATCAGAGCCAGTCAAGACCAAGTCAGTTTACTTTCTTAAAGGGACAAGGGTCAGTCATTTGTGAGCTTACAAGAAGGGAAAATTAAAGCTCCTGATTCCTTGAACTGAAATAGTATGTTGTGTAATAGGAAATGACACTTCATTTGTGTGAGGATAAAAACACCACTAACTGCAAACTGCCAGCTGAGATGATCAGGCATCTTCTTCTAAAGGACTATAACAAATTATGTTCATGTTATTCTGTTGTAATATGTTTGTTTTTTTAATCAGTTGAACAGTTCTTGCACTATCTCAAAGCTCATCAAGCCATAGTGTTCCAGGTGAAAGATTTATTCCTGGTTGTAACATTTAAGGGATAATCATTTGTAATGTTATGAATAATAATCATTCTAAACCCAATAGAATTGCTAGTCAAGTGCATTCAATTTCAGAGATGGAAAAGGCAGAGTGAAGGCATAAAAGGCAATAAGCCATAATGTATAGATATCAGTGAACTTTATAATTTAGAGTATTCACCTCAATGATACATCAGAAATATCCATGTTTGTCAAGGCAGAAAAATAAAGTGATGCTGATATGCTAAGAAGAGCTGGAATAATACTGTGGCATCCAGCTGTACCATAATGGACAAATGAAAATGCCCATTGATTTAAATGGAGCTCTTAGCCCCTCGAATGCTACAATTCATCTGATTAAAAGCCAGATGTAAAGCGGAAGTTTCAACTTCTATAAAGTCGCCTTCCAATAATTAATCATATGGCGACTAGCTTCATAAAAGTTCCCAATTCTAAAGTAATCCTTAATCTTCAGAGATTGGAAGCCAGGCATCAGTGCAGACATCTTGTCTTAGAGACGACTATGTGCCTGCGCTGTCAGTCCTGTTCTCCTCTTGGAGGAGGAAGGCACCGGAAGGGACTGACGGCGCAGGCACACAGATGGCACTAACCTGAGGATTTCCATTTGTCCTCTATGATGCAATTCGTTCACAATTGCTCCAGTTCTTTTTAGTACATCATCCACAGTTGCTCCAGTTCTCCTTAGTACTTCATCCTCAGTAATATCAGAAACCAATAATATTTTTCTGAAAAGTGCTTTGACATCAAATTAGCTGATCAGTTAATTTTCTTTGGCTTTCACTTTAGTTTACACTATTTTATTTATTAATTTTTGCATTCTATACATAATAATACCTCCGCACCCCATCATGAGCTGGAATCCATTGCAGAGCACTATATATGTCTAGCTTCTGAGGTGTTAAAGAGGCAGTGGAATTTCTTGTACTTTACATATGTGCTTTGATTATTACATTTTTACAACCACTCCAACTCTCATTTTTAATATTGCATTACCATTGATACTAAAGCTAAAAAAAAGTTTTGGCAAATACAAAAATGCATTGAAACAGCAAACATGATTTTTGGGAAATATGTGGTAAACTAGTCTTTCCACATAAACCACAATTAGGACACATGCAGGAACCATTCACGGAAATGTTGTATCATGGATGAATCATCTAATCAGGATTACCCAGTTACTCAGTGTTACTGGGTCAGTAGATAAAAATGCTTCATCCAAGGTCACTTCCAGTCACTGGTTCATTCTGTCTGCCCCTGGGGTCTCTCTGTTTAGGTGTCTGATAATTATCCTTTTTAACTGTCATGCCCTTGAGTTTCTCAGTGAACAACAACATGGCTGCATTTCCCACTATGCACCTGATGTTATAGTCTGTAGCTGACTGTAAGTGGCATTACAATTTAATGCCTCAACATTTTTCTGCGAATGCCACAGCATCCAGTTCTTTGGACTTGTGCGCAGTCTCAGCCCACTATAAATTCTATACAAATTGTTTTAAGTATCATCTTATAGTTGACAGCCCAGAAACCCCTTAATCACATGAATACTTTGCTTAGTATTGGTATCTTGATCTCAGTAGCAGTGGTCATGCAACAGGCAAAAGTCATGGATGTGTAGCAGTCAGGAATGGTGGTTATTTACAAGCTATGGTTATTTACTGGACAAGGCAAGATTTAGATGTACACAGAAGTGGTATTCAGTCAAAGCATAGGTCATACACACTTCAGGATGCAAAACATTTTGTGTGCAGGCCGAGGAGCATCTACAGTGAGTTCAAATAGGTCGCAGGGGCATGACCAGGTGAGCAACCACAACTTCAGGTTTTTACATAACAGGATTTGTGAAAGTGGGTTCTCACAATATTATATTGAATCTGAGCCTAGTAAAAGGTACATGATACCTTCTAGGACTTAAATCTGCTGGTGGTTTTTCAAATGAATGAACAGTGAATTAACTTATACTGTTTACACATTTTTAGTAAAGCCAGAGAATCTATTTCCATTATAACGAATAAAGGAGAGATTCAGCTTATAAAACTAAGCAAATTAAGGTTAGGACTTATAATTGGGCACCTTGGCGTTGTGGCACACTATGTCATAATTATGTTACTAAAATAGCTATTATTTGCAGGCAATCTGTCCCAGTATAAAAGGTAAATATGGGTGAGTATTAATAGTCTGTGTTTTTGCTTTTAGGTATTTTGGTCAAAAATGGGTGCACTCCAGCGCTGTAACTTTATTATTACAAAATGTATAAAGCAGGAGACTGGTAAAGTAAGGTGATACCTTTATTGGCTGAGTAGCTTTACAATGCAAGTACCACCTTTTATCTGAAATTCATAAAGGCTATTTGGATTTTCTGGCTACAGTAGGGTAAGTGGAATGTTATTATCAAGAGATATTCTTTTTTTAACTAGATCAATTCTAGATGTTACTCTGAAGTGCACAGCCACTTCTATAGACAATCTCATTACTCCCATGGCATGTAATGATGCTCACATTGCCTGCATTAGATTGTATAAAGCTCTGCAGCCTGGTTAACCTGACTTAATCGTCTTATGCAAGAAAAATAGCAGATAGAGTTCAGTCTCATTAGCGCCCACACTCTCAAATGATCAAATACAGAGAATCTTCTAGTTAGTTCTGTGGGAAATTAAACTGAAGTAGTAAATTCTACCAGAATCAATCATGTTCCATAGAAAGCAAAACAGATTACAAGAAAACAATATAGTTAATTGTAGTTAGTAATGCTTTCTTTTAGTTAACTTCAGAATCCAGATGTAGAGATGAGGCTTTCTTCAAATACATATATAAACTATGCATATTTAACTCTTCCCCTTTTATTCTATTGTAGAGGCATCTGGATATCTTTAGAACCTATGGGGTTAATTGTATATGATCATTAATAGTTAACACTTAATAACAACAACCCACTTACCTTCAATGGACAGAAAATCCTAATCGTTATTATGAATGTTGCCCTTGTGCCTTAGTTTAAAAGATGGCATCTTCAATCAGTCCTGGATGTCATGTCCATGGAGGCAGACATGATAGTTGTTAGAAGAATTGTAGGACCTCAAATTCTGCTCACTGCACATGGTAATCATAGCCCTTTAAGTGCCAGAAGGGTGTGCAACAAAATGCTTTGCAATGTGTTGTACACATTTCTGGTCCTTAATGGGTTCATGCACTCTTGTTGCTTCATTAAAAAAGGTGGCAGCATCTGTTATATCTGCCTTCATGGACATAACATTAAAGATTTTATTCCTTGAACTAAATGTAGAAGGGAAAAATTCATAGCAAACTTTAGGATTTTCTAAGATAAGCATGCATGTGCGTGGGGGGGAATTTATCAAATGGTGCTAATTCTTCTTTAAATATTAGAGTTTCAGTGGGTATCCAACTAATTACAAAGCAATGCATTAGATACATATCCGGCACTCAAAGGGTTAATGCAAATAGCTCTTCACAGAAGTATTAGAAACACATCAAGAAGTTAATAAAGTAAATGAGTGTTTCCAGCAAGTACATCGACATTTGAGGAAGACATTATGCATTCAAAAGTGATTCCCAAAGAGCCATTTTGGGACTCAAAGTGGGGCAGATATGAGCTAATATGAATCTGCTCTAAAATAACAGATGGAATTGATTTATCTGTGCTGCTCCTGTCTAAGGCTATTCATTATACTGTCAAGAGGTGTATGGGTGTTTTAGGGTATTCCATTCCTCTGCAACTTATTTCTCACCATATACAATGGAAGAGTATATGTGCTGGTATGCCTAAAAGGCATCATATATGCTCTAATACAGGGATGTCAACGTTTGACCCTCAAGGGTTACCAACAGACCAGGATTCACAGACTTCCCTGCTTGAAAACAGACATGTCAGTCAAAATGAATGTGCTACGAATTAGCTCACCTGTGTTTAACCAAGGAATTATTTCAATCCTGGCCTGTTGGTAGCCCTTGAGGGCAGAATGTGGACACCCCTGCTATAGTACATATCCCAAAGATCAGGTGCATGATTTTTATACCAGAATAGAAGATCTGAAAATTAGGGGCACTGGTGCATTGTTATATTTTCCACTATGTGGAATTGTAGCTGTTGCATTCACTTTTTAAACATTTAGTACATAATTATGTTTTTGCTCAGGAAGACTGCATACTGCCCTTAGGGGAAGCGAAATATGGCCATGCACCATTCCAGTACTTGTGCAAGCCAGTTGCACTCTGATCACTATAATAAGAAATAGCACATGTCCTTACCTGTATTTATAAAACTGTGCAAAATCCTTAGGCAGGTGTGAAAAAATGTTGCAAATTAAGAATGCTTTCAAAAATTGACATGGTAATAGTTTATTTTTTCAATTAACAAAAAGATAATGAGTGAACCGAAGAAGAATCTAAATCAAATCAATATTTGGTGTGACCACCCTTTGTTTATCAAAACAGCATCAGTTCTTCAACGTACACTTGTACACAGTTTTTTAAGGAACTCGGCAGGTAGGTTGTTCCAAACATCTTGGAAAACTAACCACAGTTCTTCTGTGGATTTAGGCAGCCTCAGTTGCTTCTCTCTCTTTATGTAATCCCAGACAGACTCGATGATGTTGAGATCAGGGCACTGTGGGGGTTATACCATCACTTCCAGGACTTCTTGTTCTTCTTTCCTCTGAAGATAGCCCTTAATGGCTTTGGCTGTATGTTTGGGGTCGTTGCCATGCTGCAGAATAAATCTGGGGCCAACCAAATGCCCCCCTGATTGTATTGCATGATGTATATGTATCTGCTGTACTTTTCAGCATTGAAGAGATCATTAATTCTGACCAAATCCCCAATCCCTTTTGAAGAAATGCAGTCCAAAACTTGCAAGGAACCGCCACTATGCTTCACTGCTGCCTGCAGGCACTCACCAGCCCTTCAGCGAACAAACTGCCTTCTGCAACAGCCAAATATTTCAAATATTGAATCATCAGTCCATAACACCTGCTGCCATTTTTCTGCACCCCAGTTCCTGTGTTTTTGTGCATAGAGTCTTTTGGCCTTGATTCCACGTTGGAGGTATGACTTTTTGGCTGCAAGTCTTCCATGAAGACCACTTCTGACCAAACTACTCTGAACAATAGATGGGTGTACCCGGGTACCACTGTGCCCCCACAGGCCCAGTATACAGAAACAGAGTTATCACATATACTGTCTCAGGACAGGCACACAGTAGTGAAACAAATCAAGGGATAAATGCAATAATTAGTCAGTCTCTGTTGTGGTGTTTGGCACGCCCAAGATGGTGATGAAGCAGCTATAGGTGTAGATGGTGCAACACCTAAAGTTCTTAAGGCTGGGAAGCTGCTAGGCAGTACTTGACTAGAGGTAGAATCAGCAGAAAAGTTGCACAGAATAGCCCCATGGGCGTAGCAACGGATACAACTTAATCTGCAAGTGCGTGAGTCGGTAGCCCCCACGGGTGTAACAACAGTAGTAGCTTGCACTTCAAGAGCTTGCAAATAGCCCCCACGGGCATAATAACGGAGACCAACTGCACAGGTATAGTTTGAGCCAATAGCCCCCACGGGTGTATACCAGAGACAACCTGCAAGAGCTTGAGCCAGTAGCCCTCACGGGCGTAACAACGGAGACCACAATGCACTGCAAGAGATGAAGCCTATAGCCTCCCACGGGCGTATACCGGAGACCACCCTTTGCTGCAAGAGCTTGAGCCAATAGCCCCCACGGGCATAAACCGGAGAAACCACCGTTTCAGTAAGAGCCAATAGCACCTCACCGGCGCGTTAACGGACTCGACTACTCTGCGGTTGACAGGGTGAGCCGCCGACCAGACCAGGCATATAAGCAGCCGGCTCAGCAGAAGTAGCGAAATACTAGCGTAGGCTCTGTACATGTGTGAGAAGGCTCAACTAAGGAGACGGCAGCACAGCAAGGGTTAAATTGCAGCTTTAAGGATCGAAGGCTCAGTACTAGAGGAATAGCTCTGCAAGTACAAAGGAGGGCTAAATAACGGAAGCACAGCTCTGCAAGTGAGCACGGAGACTCAGCACTGGAGACTAGGCACTGCAAGTGTTAAGGAGGTTACACGATCAGCCCGGTAGGCAGGCACAGCGGAAGTCAGAATGTTGCTACGGCGACAACAGGAACAGGTAGCAGGAACAAAGCAGGTCACTGGAACAAGCCGGTTCAGGTCACGGAGCAGGAAGTCAGCCAGGCCGGGTCGGATCACGGAGGTGGGTCTCAGACAAACCGGGTCAATCACGAGCAGAAACACAGGAGCATAGTCAAATGAGGCCAAATCGGTACACAGGAATCAGGAACACAGCAACAGCAACACCGGCTCTGAAACACCACGAAAGGGCACCTGACAGGTGTCACGGCCAGGCATAAAAAGGTCCCCAGGGGCGGGCCAAACTGACTCAGCAAATCAGAGCACACCACAAGCGAGAGTGACAGAGGAGGATCACAGGCACTGTGATAGGTCCTCAGTGTTGCCTGTTTCTTTGTTCTTCTTCAAAAGATCTTGGACAGCACACCTGTAAACCCCAGTCTGCCTTCAAATTTCTGTGTGGGAGAGACCTTGCCATGGTGTACGACTTTTGACATTAAACTGTCTTCAGCAGCCTCACCTTGTTAACTGAGTTTGACTGTTCCCAGTCCTCACCCAGTTTTATTCCTCCTAAACAGCTGTTTCTCTTTCAGCTAATGATTGTATTTCAACCCACATATTAATTTGGTGATCATTATGTAATTTTAAACTTTTCTCTTCTCCACCCCAGTCCTGCTACCAGTACCTTAAAAATGCCTTATTTTGGGCCATTTGAGGCACTGGGAGCTCTGTTCTCTGCTTCTCTCTTTCTCAGTATCACAGTGAGGAAGAAAGTGGCAGAGAATAATGACAAAGGCATTGCACAGAATACCTTGCCTTTGTCATTGACTCAGCTTGAAATGTGATTGCAGTAGTAGCGATCACATGTACCATCAAAAATGTGGAAAGATTGAAACTGACTGCTCTGGTCCTGGAGCAGTGAATTTCAGCATACCTGGAATTATCACAGCGCACCTTGAGGTACACTACAATCATTTATCCCATGACATGCCAGAACTGTCTCTGGTCCTTAAAGGACTGAAATCTGTGATGGTCCTGACATGTTCTGGGTGATTAAGGGGTTAAGATTGCCATGTGCAGTAAACAGAGTGTGGAGTCCTGTGGACCTGCTAGTAACTGTAGTGTCCACATCCATTAACATGACATCCGGGACTGGATGAATTTGCTATATTTTCAGCAAAGGTTCAAAGACGCAATTCATAGGGATTATTAAGATTTTCTGCTCATGTGGGGCTATTATTAGAAGGCGTTAGTTCTACTTTGTTATGTAGACCTTACTGCCACAGCTTACCTTGGTTCCAGAGCTGCCACTTCAGGCGACGCTCGAAATGACGCCTTAGGCGTCAGCGGCTGTCCATGCCACATGGATGGTCGCATGAATATGGCAAGCGGTTGGATGCATCAGAGCAGATGTGTCTTCTGCAGGCACGAAGCTTCAGTATGTCGCAGGCCTCTTTTTTATGTGTTGCTTTCTGTAGTCTACTCCTACCTACTTCCTTCCTCTGAGATGCTCCTCCTACCTACTTGCTGAGGAGGGTTTAAACGGCAGATTGAGTCCTGACTCAATTGCCCTTGCGTTGTTGAACAATACAGTTCTGGTTTCCTTGGGCTCTGTGTATGACCTGGCTTGTCTGACCATCCAACCTAGTGCTGACCTTTGGCTCTGTCTGACTATTCTCCTGCCTTATCCTATATATATAGTGGACACCCAGTCTGGACTACCTGAACTGTGTATGACCTGGCTTGTCTGACTATCCTCTCTGGTCCTGACCTGTGGCTTTGTATGACTATTCTTCCATTAGTTCCTTGTATCTAGCAGACACCCAATCTGGTACAGACCTGGGGCTCAGGTAGACTTCCGTTATACTGACTACAGGCGTGAGTCAAGTATCACTTCCTCTGACTGACTGCAGGCATGAGTCAGGTATCCTGCTCGTGGTTCCTGATCAGAGACATTGTGTGCCCTGGTTCCAGCAGAGACTACCAGTGGCTTCAGCCTAGTCTCCAGCAGTGTAGTCAATCTTGGCTGCTTACTATTTCTGATAGTAGCACGTGCTTGCTTGTGACCCTCTGCTTATTTCAGTTTATACTCTTGTGTTGCCTTATTATATTTTACTATACCATACTGACTCCTGAATATCACTGGGATACCGTGACAGTACGCAAGGGCCATGAATTTAGATGATAGTAGTAATGCAGTTCTTCAAAGCATCTTGGATAGGATGGAGGCATTGGATCAACGCATTGACCAATTGTCTTTCTCCTTACAAACCTTGTTGCAGTGCACCACGCAACTTGAACGATCAAACCCACAAGTGGTGGCCACTCCCACCCCTCCCCTGGCACCAGTGGTTCAAACAACTTCTAATGCAGACATGATCAAGGGGTTATCAGGTTCCACTCAGCTCCACAGCGGTATGGTGGGGACTCAGATTCTTGCAGTGGTTTCCTCAATCAACTCGGCATATACCTTGATATGGTTCCACATGCCTTCCCTTCTAAGCGCAAGTAAGGTTGGCTTTCTGATTTCTTTCCTCATTGGCAGGGCATTGGCCTGGGCTAACCCATTATGGGAGACGGACAAACCCACTATCACGGTGCCCGTGATTGCTGACTTCTGCTGTCAGTCAGGTGTGTGTACTTTCCATTGGCCGCCTATCTTTTACCAGCGCAGTATTGCCTATATAGACTGGGCTGAGGCACCCTTTGGTTACCCTTTCGTGGTGTCTCTATGTCAGCAGTCACCTGCCTGTTCCTGTACCTGTCCCTTGGGCCTGTTCCTCTTTGCTACCAGTGTCAGCGTTCTCCAGTAGTCAGTGCCTCTCCTGCGTGGTTCCTGCCTTTGTTCCAGATCCGGTTGGGCTACCGTTCCTGCTTCCGTTCCTGATCCCGTGTTGCCGTTGTTCCTGCTCTGTTCATGACCTGGCTGGCAGTCCTGCCATTCCAGTGGGCGTCCTGGCTTGTCTGCTGTTCCTGTGCTGTATTCTCATTTCATCAACTGGCTATTGAGTCGCCTTGGCGACATTCTGATCACTGGTTTGCTCCACTTTAACCGGTTGCTGATTCCATTGTATAGAACCGGTTGGGCATCACTGTCTTCCAGTACGTAGTACTGGTTTACTTCACATTCACCGGTTGCTGATTCGCTAGTATAGAACCGGTTAGACGCTATTGTTGTCCTTTACACCATACTGGTTTAACCGGTTGCTGATTCTGCTTATAGAACCGGTTGGGCGTTCCTGTCTTCCAGTACGTGGTACTGGTTTACTCCACAATTAGCGGTTGCTGATTCGCTGTATAGAAACAGTTAGACGCTATTGTTGTCCAATACACGTTACTGGGTTCTCCACGTTCATAGGTTGCTGATTCCGCTTATAGAACCGGTTGGGCGTTCCTGTCTTCCAGTACATGGTACTGGTTTACTCCACATTTATCAGTTGCTGATTCGTTGTATAGAACCGGTTAGACGCTATTGTTGTCCAATACACGTTTCTGGGTTACTCCACATTAACCGGTTGCTGATTCCGCTGTATAGAACCGGTCGGGCTCCACAGTTGTCCAGTACGCGGTATTGGTTTACTCCTCATTCACCGGTTGCTGATTCCATTTTATAGAACCAGCTGGGCCTCACTGTCTTCCAGTACGTGGTACTGGTTTACTCCATATTTCACCGGTTGCTGATTCGCTAGATAGAACCTGTTAGACGCTATTGTTGTCCATTACATCACACTGGTTTGCTCCACTGTACCATCTTATGCTGCTGTTCCACCTATTCAGCATTTGTGGAGCTGTCCATCTGTCCTCCTGGCTGCCTTGCCCGGTATAATGGCAAGGCCGGTAGAGCCATATTCAGATTGGTTGTTACCCTTCAGACTGCCTTGCCCGGTATATTGGCAAGGCCGGTAGAGCCTGTCTCCATTCCACTATGCCATCTTTCAGGCTGCCTTGCCCGGTATATTGGCAAGGCCGGTAGAGCCTACCATACTGTTTGAATCCATTATGTACATGTAATAAATGTGTATGTTCAGGAACTGTGAGGGTTCCCATTAAACTTTTCAATAAAGTTTGATTTTTATCTTACTCTGTGTCTGAGAGTCAAAACAAACCATGACAGTACGAAAGGGCCATGACCTCAGACAGTAAGAGTGAAGGTAACGCACAGAACATCCATTGGAGGATGGATGTACATGAGCAGCGTTTGGATCAGTTGGCATTGGCCATCCAAACTATTCTTGAGCGTACTGTACTTACTGAAAAGTCTGTTTCAAGTCCGGTGGTCTCCCCAGTTTCGACACCGGAAAATGAAACTATTTCCTCTGTGGCTGCAGTTAAAGGGCTAACCGCTTCTGCACCATTGCCACTCAGATATGATGGCAAACCCAGTCTGTGCAGAAGGTTTATCAATCAACTTGAGATATTTCTGGAATTGACCCCTCATGCTTTTCCCAATGATCGCAGTAAAGTGGGGTTTATGATATCCCTATTGACTGGGCGTGCACTGGCATGGGCCAATCCCTTATGGGAAAATGCTAAACCTTGCACAAAAAATTTCAGGGAATTTGTGCAAACATTTCGGAGAGTATTCAAGATCCCTGGTAGAACCACCTCTGCTGCTAAATGTCTAATGGAGATTCAACAGGGCAAACGGAGTGTGGGCGAGTATGCCATAGAATTCTGTATACTAGAAGCAGAGGTAGGTTGGAACAATGAGGCGTTGTTAGCTGCCTTTGCTCAAGGTCTGGGTGATTATATCAAAGATGAAACTGCAGCTAGAGAGCTGCCTAATGATCTGGATGAATATATTGATTACACAATTCTGACACTCGAATCCAGGACAGGCTTATGGCTAAAGACTGTAGGGGACGGTCAAAAAGCACTGGGCCTAGCAGTTCATTTTGCCCACCCATCCCTCCCTCGTTGCCTAAATCCAATGACCATGCACGGGAACTTGGTGAACCTATGCAATTAGGTTTTACCAGGTTAAGCAAAGAGGAACGAGCACTTCACAGGAGGCAGGGGTTATGTTTATACTGTGGTAAATCTGGGCACTTGCTAAGAACCTGTCCCGTACGTCCAGGAAACGAACACACCTAGGGTACCTTGGGGGACAGGCCTTAGGTGGTATTCATCCGTCCCCAGGTTTGAGCATACATTCAGCCTGTTGGTTCCAGCGTGCGGACGCTGGTTTGCTCCATTAGCCTTGCGGCTCACATTACAGTCTGTTGGTCCCAGCGTGCGGACGCTGGTTTGCGCCATTAGCCTTGCGGCTCACATTACAGTTTGTTGGTTCCAGCGTGCGGACGCTGGTTTGCGCCATTAGCCTTGCGGCTCACATTACAGGTTGTTGGTTCCAGCGTGCGGATGCTGGTTTGCTCCATTAGCCTTGCGGCTCTCATTACAGTCTGTTGGTCCCAGCGTGAGGACGCTGGTTCGCTCCATTAGCCTTGCGGCTCCCATTACAGTCTGTTGGTTCCAGCGTGCGGACGCTGGTTTGCTCCATTAGCCTTGCGGCTCACATTACATTCTGCTTGGTCCCAGCGTGTGGACGCTGGTTCGCTCCATTAGCCTTGCGGCTCACATTATAGTCTGTTGGTCCCAGCGTGTGGACGCTGGTTTGCTCCATTAGCCTTGCGGCTCACATTACATTCTGCTTGGTCCCAGCGTATGGACGCTGGTTCGTTCCATTAGCCTTGCGGCTCTCATTACAGTCTGTTGGTCCCAGCGTACTGACACTGGTTTGCTCCATTAGCCTTGCGGCTCCCATTACAGTCTGTTGGTCCCAGCGTGCGGACGCTGGTTTGCTCCATTTGCCTTGCGGCTCACATTACAATATGTTGGTCCCAGCGTGCGGACGCTGGTTCACTCCATTAGCCTTGCGGCTCTCATTACAGTCTGTTGGTCCCAGCGTGCGGACACTGGTTTGCTCCATTAGCCTTGCGGCTCCCATTACAGTCTGTTGGTCCCAGCGTGCGGACGCTGGTTTGCTCCATTAGCCTTGCGGCTCCCATTACAGTCTGTTGGTTCCAGCGTGCGGACGCTGGTTTGCTCCATTAGCCTTGCTGCTCACATTACATTCTGCTTGGTCCCAGCGTGCGGACGCTGGTTCTCTCCATTAGCCTTGCGGCTCACATTATAGTCTGTTGGTCCCAGCGTGCGGACGCTGGTTTGCTCCATTAGCCTTGCTGCTCACATTCAGTCTGTTGGTCCCAGCGTGCGGACGCTGGTTTGATCCACTAAGCCTGCGGCTCTCATTCTGACTGTATGTTCCTAACGTAGGGCGCTGGTTTACTCCCTGACTTGCAGTCAGGTTCTTGATGGTTCAGAGTGCGCTGTCCAGTCCTAACAGCATTGATTCCTATAGTATATGGGCACGAGAGTTCTGATTACTGTGAAACCACTTGACCTGGTAACCTCTATATTCCATCTTACTGTCATTATCATCTGACAGTCATTAGGTTACTGTGGTTGTCACCTTCCTTTGGCCTGCCTTGCCCGGTATATTGGTAAGGCCGGTAGAACCTTTCACTTTGCCATCTTAAGGTTGCCTTACCCGGTATTGGCAAGGCCGGTAGAGCCTACTTATTGGTATTCCGTCAGGCTGCCTTGCCCGGTATATTGGTAAGGCCGGTAGAACCGCATACTATTCCATCTTAAGGTTGCCTTACCCAGTATTGGCAAGGCCGGTAGAGCCTACTACACTGGTATCCCGTTAGGCTGCCCAGCCCGGTATATTGGCTGGGCCAGTAGAGCCTCTTGTTCTAGACTCGCCTGGGTTGCTTTGCCCGGTATATTGGCAAGGCCGGTAGAACCTATTTGCTATTGTCATTATCTGCTATGTATTGTTTGTATGTGTATGAAAACCCTATGGGATTGCCTTTAACTTTTCAATAACGTTATGTTTTTACCTAAACCTTACGTCTGAGAGTCTTAACAAACCGTGACAAAAGGCCTTAAAGCGATTCAGCGATTTCTGGGCTTCGCTAATTATTACAGAAAGTTAATTAAGAACTTCTCCTTGATTGTTAAACCATTGTCTGATCTTACTCATAAGGGCTCTAATCCTTTCCAGTGGCTGAATGTGCTTTTGAGACATTGAAATCTGCCTTTGCTGCTGGTCCAGTGTTATCCCACCCCAACCCAGCTCTCCTGTTTACATTGGAGGTCGATGCCTCAGAGATCGGGGTGGGGGCAGTACTCTCTCAAAGACCAGCAAAAGGGAGTACCCTCAGACCTTGTGGGTTTTTCTCAAAGAAATTGTCTGTTGCCCAGAGTCACTATGAGATAGGTGACAGAGAACTACTGGCTATCATTCTCGCTCTTAAGGAGTGGCGTCATTTATTGGAGGGCACCAGAAATCCTGTATTGATTCTCACAGACCATAAAAATCTGACTTATCTTTCAGAAGCTAAAAGATTGTCTTCTCGCCATGCCAGATGGGCGTTGTTCCTTTCCTGATTCAATTTTGTTGTATCTTACTTGCCAGGTTCCAAGAACGTTAGGGCTGATGCCCTGTCTAGACTATTTGAGCCTGAGACCGACGGGGGAGAGGCCCCATCAACTATTATACAGCCTGATCGTATATTGGCTACATTACGCATTAGTATCACTTCGCCACTGGGGGAAGAGATTCTGGCCACCCAGGGTACTGCTTCCCCAGAAACCCCAGTGGGCAAGTGTTTTGTTGATGAGCCATTCTGCACTAGACTACTTGAAACCTACCATTCCTCTAAGGCTGCTGGGCACATTGATAGGGATCAATTAATATGGTCACTTTCACAAGTCTTCTGGTGGCCCTCCTTGAGGGCAGATTGTGCCGCTTTTACCAATGCCTGTGCCACCTGTGCTCGTGCCAAGACCCTTAGACACCTCCCTGTGGGTCTACTTCAACCAGTGCCTAATGGCGAATGTCCCTGGTCTCATGTTTCTATTGACTTTATGGGAGAGTTGCCAGTGTCTAGGGGATATTCCTTCATACTTATGGTGGTGGACAGGTTTTCTAAAATGGCTAATTTCGTACCTCTCCGTGGCTTTCCCTCTGCCAAAGAATTAGCGGTGGTTTTCGCTAAGGAAGTATTCCGGTTGCATGGGATTCCCAGAGTTCTGGTGTCCGACCAAGGGAGCCAGTTCGTGTCTAGGTTTTGGAGAGCCTTTTGTGAACAGATGGGCATCTTTTCCTCCGCATACCACCCCCAGACCAATGGGGCTGCTGAGCGTGCCAATCAGGGACTGGAGCAGTTCCTGTGCTGTTTCGTTACTGACCATCATGATAACTGGGCCGACCTGTTGCCGTGGGCAGAGTTCGCCAGGAACTATGCGGTTAACTCTTCATCCGGAAGCTCCCCGTTTCTTATCAACTATGGGTTCCAGCCATGCTTGCTCTCGGATTCATTTCAGTCTCAACAGATTCCAGCTCTGGATGAGCATATTGAGCAGCTTCGCTCCACATGGGCACAGGTTCAAAGGGCACTCAGTCAGTCGTTCCAGCGTCACCAGCGCCATGCTAATCGTAGACAGCTGCCAGCGGTCTCTTTCCAGGTTGGGGACAGGGTATGGCTATCCTCCAGAAACCTTAAGTTGCAAGTCCCATCTAATAAATTGGCTCCTCGGTTTATTGGTCCATATAGGGCGATCCGCAAAATTAACCCTGTTTCGTATGCCTTGGACATCCCTGCGTCCATGCGCATTCACAATGTGTTCCACGTATCTCTCCTCAAACCTCTTGTATGCAACCGTTATACTACTAACCCTGTGGTGCCAGGGCCTATAGAGGTAGAGGGTTAGGAGGAGTACGAAGTTCTGAGCATTATTGAGTCTCGCATTGGAAAGGTTATGGTCCTGAGGATCGATCCTGTGTGGATAGTAAGGACCTTCATGCTTCCAAATTACTGCAAATTTTTAATTCCAAGTAGCCCCAGAAACCAGGTCCCTCTTCCTAAAGGGGCGGTCTTTGAGAGGGGGGTACTATCACGGTGTCCGTGATTGCTGACTTCTGTTGTCATTCAGGTGTGTGTACTCTCCATTGGCCGCCTGTCTTTTACCCACCCAGTATTGCCTATATAGACTGGGCTGAGGCACCCTTTGGTTGCCCTTTCGTGGTGTCTCTATATCAGCAGTCACCTGCCTGTTCCTGTACCTGTTCCTTGGGCCTGTTCCTCTTTGCTACCAGTGTCAGCATTCTCCATTACTCAGTGCCTCTCCTGCGTGTTTCCTGCCTTCGTTCCAGATCCGGTTGGTCTGCTGTTACTGCTTTCGTTCCTGATCCCGTGTTGCCGTTGTTCCTGCTCCGTTCCTGACCTGGCTGGCAGTCCTGTCATTCCAGTGGGCGTCCTGGCTTGTCTGCTGTTCCTGTGCTGTATCCTCAATTCATCAACTGGATATTGGGTCGCCTGGGTGACATTCTGATCACTGGTTTGCTCCACTTTAACCGGTTGCTGATTCTGCTGTATAGAACTGGTTGGGCTCCACAGTTGTCCAGTACACGGTACTGGTTTACTCCACATTCACCGGTTGCTGATTCCGTTGTGTAGAACCAATTGAGCCTCACTGTCTTCCAGTACGTGGCACTGGTTTACTTCACATTCACCGGTTGCTGATTCGCTAGTATAGAACCGGTTAGACGCTATTGTTGTCCTTTACACCATACTGGTTTAACCGGTTGCTAATTCCGCTTAGAGAACCGGTTGGGCTTTCCTGTCTTCCAGTACGTGGTACTGGTTTACTCCACAATTAGCGGTTGCTGATTCGCTGTATAGAACCGCTTAGATGCTATTGTTGTCCAATACACGTTACTGGGTTCTCCACATTCACAGGTTGCTGATTCCGCTTATAGAACCGGTTGGGCGTTCCTGTCTTCCAGTACGTGGTACTGGTTTACTCCACATTTACCGGTTGCTGATTCGCTGTATAGAACCAATTAGATGCTATTGTTGTCCAATACACGTTTCTGGGTTACTCCACATTAACCGGTTGCTGATTCCGCTGTATAGAACCGGTCGGGCTCCACAGTTGTCCAGTACTCGGTACTGGTTTACTCCTCATTCACCGGTTGCTGATTCCGTTGTATAGAACCGGTTGGGCCTCACTGTCTTCCAGTACGTGGTACTGGTTTACTCCACATTTCACCGGTTGCTGATTCGCTAGTTAGAAGCGGTTAGACGCTATTGTTGTCCATTACATCACACTGGTTTGCTCCACTGTACCATCTTATGCTGCTGTTCCACCTATTCAGCATTTGTGGAGCTGTCCATCTGTCCTCCTGGCTGCCTTGCCCGGTATATTGGCAAGGCCGGTAGAGCCATATTCAGATTGGTTGTTACCCTTCAGACTGCCTTGCCCGGTATATTGGCAAGGCCGGTAGAGCCTGTCTCCATTCCACTATGCCATCTTTCAGGCTGCCTTGCCCGGTATATTGGCAAGGCCGGTAGAGCCTACCATACTGTTTGAATCCATTATGTACATGTAATAAATGTGTATGTTCAGGAACTGTGAGGGTTCCCATTAAACTTTTCAATAAAGTTTGATTTTTATCTTACTCTGTGTCTGAGAGTCAAAACAAACCATGACAGTACGAAAGGGCCATGACCTCAGACAGCATTTGTGGAGCTGTCCATCTGTCCTCCTGGATGCCTTGCCCGGTATATTGGCAAGGCCGGTAGAGCCTGTCTCCATTCCACTGTGCCATCTTTCAGGCTGCCTTGCCCGGTATATTGGCAAGGCCAGTAGAGCCATATTCAGATTGTCGTGTAACCCTCCAGGCTGCCTTGCCCGGTATATTGGCAAAGCCGGTAGAGCCTACCATACTGTATCTTGCAATTACTACTGTTTGAATCCATTATGTACATGTAATAAATGTGTATGTTCTGGACCCATGAGGGTTCCCATTAAACTTTTCAATAAAGTTTGATTTTTATCTTACTCTGTGTCTGAGAGTCAAAACAAACCGTGACACCCACGTGGTTTCGGCTTCAAAGAACCTTATGACCATTCGCCAGGGCACAAGTACTGTGGCGGACTGCTCTATTGAATTTCGCACCCTGGCTGCGGAAGTAAATTGGAATAATGGGGCATTGGTAGCCGCCTGTTTCCAAGGACTGTGTGATACCTTGAAAGATTAAATTGCGGCGCGCAATTTACCTAATGATTTGGGCAAATTAATTTCATATTGTATTCTGATTGATACCAGAAACAGGGAGAGACCCTCATTTAGGGAGAGCTTGCGGAGGTTCTCAGGCAGATTGTCTTCTCACTTTTCTGGCCCACCCTATTCTCCCTCGCCTACCATGCCTCCTGGGTTAGTCTCAGATGGTTGCGAACCTATGCAAATTGATGACGTAATCAGAGAGAGACCCTCATTTCGTGAGCGCCTACGGAGGCCTCCAGGTAGATTGTCCCCTTATACTTTTGACTCTCCTTATCCTCCCTCGCCTCCCACGCCTCCTGTACTGGCCTCTGTGGATAATGTACCTGGGCAGGTGGGTGCTACCTGGCTTTCAAAGGAGGAGAGGTCCTTCAGGAGGAGTGAGGGACTCTGTCTGTACTGTGGGAGACCTGGACATTTGTTGCAGTACTGTCCAGTCCATCCAGGCCGGGGACAAATCATTGGCGGCAATTCACTATCTCCATAGAATGTTTTGGATAAGCCCATGTTGAAGACCTGCATTTATTGGCCAGATAAGTCCACCTCAGTTCCAGCGTTACTGGATACGGGGGCTGCTGGCTGCTTTATTGATGCAAAATTTGCAGCCACTAATAAAATTCCATTGCAGCCTCTTGCTTCTCCTCTGTCTGTAGGAGCCATTGATGGCTGACCCTTGCAGTCCTCACACATTACGCGTGAAACCGCTTTGCTAATCCTGAAGGTGGGAGTCCTCCACACAGAAACCCTGAAATTTCCACATTATGCCATCGTCTTGGGGTTTCCTTGGGTGCAGAAACATAACCCAGGATGTATTGGCACACGTGTGACATTCTGGCCTGGTCCCCACAATGTACTAAGTATTGTCTGTCATGTCCAATAAGACTCACTCATGCTATTGCTCCACTCCTTCCAGAGGAGTACGACACACTTAAGGACGTCTTTAGCGAAAGTCAGGCCGGGGTCTTACTACCAGATAAGACGTATGACTGCTCTTTCGAGCTTTTACCTGGTACTAAGCTTTCCAGGGGCCATATCTATCCCTTATCTGTTGAGGAAAATAAGGTCATGGAGGATTATGTTTTTGATGCGCTGGCCAGAAGCATCATTCGTAAATCCGCATCCCCTGCTGGTGCTGGATTTTTTTTTTGTTAATAAATAGGATGGATAGCTACGTCCGTGCATTGACTTTCACTGTCTAAACAAACTGTTGATCAAGAATGCATATCCCATACCGTTGATCACTGAACTCTTCGACCGTGTTAAAGGGTCTAAAGTATTCACAAAACTTGATCTGAGAGCCGCTTACAATTTGGTGCGAATAAAAGAAGGGCATGAGTGGAAGGCAGCTTTTAATACTCGGAGCGGGCACTATGAATACTTGCTCATGCCCATCGGTTTGTACAATGCCCTGGCTGTCTTCCAGGAGTTCATCAACGATGACTTAAGAGAACTCCTACAAAGTTGTGTGGTTGTTTATTTGGATGACATTCTGTTTCAAAGCTGGAGATCCATCGCACTGATGCATCCAAAGTCTTGGCCTATTACGTGAGAACAACTTGTTTTGCAACCTGGAGAAGTGTGAATTTCATAAGCAATGTTTCTGGGGTATATCATTTCCGCTTCCGGATTTGGCATGGACCCTCAAAAGTTGTCCTTGGTACTGGAATGGCCTCATCATATGGGACTCAAAGCGATCCAAAGATTTTTGGGGTTCGCGAATTACTACTGAAAATTCATAAAAAACATCTCCACTATTGTCAAACCACTTACCGACATGACTTGTAAAGGGGCCAAGACCTCTGAATAGTCCCAAGCGGCTATTCTAGCTTTAGAAAATTTGAAAGCAGCCTTTGCTGCAGCTCCGATATTGGTGCATCCCAATCCCTCCCTGCCCTTTACCCTGGAGGTTGACTCATCCGAGATTGGAGTGGGCGCCCTGTTGTCACAACGCTCAGCTCCTGGTGAGGCCTTATGCCCTTGTGGTTATTTCTGTAGAAAACTGTCCAAAGCGGAGATGGTATTCAAAATAGGGGACAGAGAGTTATTGGCTATTATCCCGGCTCTGAAAGAATGGAGGCACCTCTTGGAGGGCACTAAATCTCCTATCCTGATTCTGACAGACCACAAGAATCTCATTTACCTTTCTGAAGCTAAGTGCTTGTCTTCCAGGCAAGCCAGATGGGCACTGTTCCTTTCCCGGTTTAATTTTGTGGTCTCCTATCTTCCGGGCTCTAAAAATGTGAAGGCAGACGCATTGTCTCGACAGTTTTGCAGCCTTTCCAGGGAAGAGGTTCCACCTTCCCTGATCATTCTGGCTGAACGCATACTTGCTACTATACGAACCTGTATTACTTCCCGCCTGACGGACAGTGCTTTTTTCCGGCACAGCTGCACATTAAGCTGTTGGAGACCTATCATGCCTCAAAAATTGCTGGCCACATTGGTCTTGACCAATTGATTTGGTCCTTGTCACGAGTATTCTGGTGGCCTAGTTTACGGTCCGACTGTGCTGCCTTCACTGCTGCCTGCACAACCTGTGTCTCATCTGTCTCATCTAGCAGGTGTCATGATTAAGCGTTGAGTACGCGAAACATGTCAATGCTATTTGTCATCTATTTGTAACCTACTGCTGCCTTTCCAACTCAGAGTGGTCTTAGAAAGAATGAGTTATTAACACAAGAAATAAAGGTACTGTTTTAATTTTAATCATGTCTGGAGTAGTGTGCATCGAAGATGGTGCGGTTACTATGTTTGTTCCAAGTATCATGTGAAGGGCAGGAGAGTCCTTAATAACCGGCACATTCACTATCACACTACAAAGACTATATCTACACACTGATACGAGAGAAGTTCCTCTCAACATTTTCTATAACACAAATTCGGAACATATGAAAACCCATCACAAACTGGAGCAGCTTATTTTTTGTACACTCATCTAGCAGACATCCAATCTGGTACAGACCTGGGGCTCTGGTAGATTTCTTTCATACTGACTGTAGACGTGAGTCAAATATCACTTCCTCTGACTGACTGCAGGCATGAGTCAGGTATCCTGCTCATGGTTCCTGATCGGAGACATTGTGCTCCTGTTCCTCCTCCTGTTCAAGCTCCTGGTTCCAGCGGAGACTACCAGTGGCTTTGGCCTAGTCTCCAGCAGTGTGGTCAATATTGGCAGCTTACTATTTCTGATAGTAGCACGTGCTTGCTTGTGACCCACTGTTTATTTCTGTTTATGTTCTTGTGTTGCCTTATTATACTTTCCACCAAAGTGTATTTTACTATACCGTACTGACTCCTGAATATCACTGGGCTGCAGTGACACTTACATACTGTGTTATTTTGGTGTTTAATTCAAATATTGAAAAATGATTAATGGTTCATGTACAAGAATGAAAATAAAACAAAAAATGCAATAAAATATCATTGTATGTAGATAATATATGTTTCGAGATTAAGCATATATATATATATATATATATATATATATATATATATATATATATATAGGATTTATCAAATAGTTTGTGTACAACAATAAACCTCCCTTCTCACTAGTGATGTAGAATGTAGTTATTGTTATAGAATAAATGCACAGACTTATTATGTTTCTTCATGTACTTCTGGTGTAGCCAAAATACTGTTCTTGTACCTGTTCTACGACTACACATATGACTACAGTGATACAGTAGTGAGTATGCCAGTGTTCTTTGTACAACTATCCACTACTGCCACCTGCTGATGAAATTGCATAATGGAGTAGCAACCTGACTCAAATGATTTATTGAGTGTTGTAATAAAACTCTATGGCAAAAAAGATCTGTAAAACTGATTTTAATGTGAAAATTACCTTATGTATAGAAAAATACTGTCATAAAGAATTAAAGTGTTAGAAGTAAAATACATCATCCCAGCAAAAGTTCAGCAATTCTGGGGCAAACAAACAGCATGATAAGGAACCTCTATATTTTTCAAAGGTACAACCCTTTGCTTTCCAGAGGGAGGTGCAATGCATTGCACAGCCCTCTGGCATTCAAAAGGTTAAAAGACCCATTTAGATCAAATTTGTATTTGACCACAGGGGTACAGATAGTTTGCCCCAGAATTATACCACATTTGCTTGGGCATTTGGCCCTTATAAAAAACAAGGACTTTACATTAATAGCATACATTAAAACACCTACCAAACCAGATCCTGAACCCCTTAGATCAGGGGTGTCCAAGTTTGATCCTCAAAGGTGACCAAAAGGCCAGGACTTAAAGATTTAGCTGATTAAGCACAGGTGAATTAATCATTTGCTCATTCATTTTGATTGGACCATCTATGCTCAAACAAGGAAATCCTTAAATCCAGGACAGATGGTAACTCTTGAGGACTGAACTTGGACAGCCCTGCCATAGTTGCTAGAAATGTCTCTAACACTTTGTAAAGAAATGATCTCTACCATCTGATAGGTTAGAATAAAAATGACTAACTTAATACATTCATACATGAATTAGATTAAACTATTGGATAAAATAAAATTGTAATGAGCTGACAAGCAAATAGTATAACTGCTAGCTATCTGTGTCTGATTACTGTTGAATGTTAAATATTGTAATCACCTGAATTATTCCCCAGAAATACTAGCACCATGGAAGTCTATTAACTCGTTAAAGGGACACTAATGTCCCATAAAAAATGTTCTTGTTTTGTATAATTAAAAAAATAAATTATATAGCACAAATCCTATCTCTCAAACCTTTATGGTTTGAGAGATATTCACATGTAAAGTTCCCTCCTCACCTTCTCCTGATGTCAGCATCTGGCTAACAACAGGAGATCCCGGTCCAGGAACCAGCCGACAGCTCTGCAGTAAAGCCAAAATTGTGACAATGGAAAATAATTACTTCATTGGAAAGGTTTACAAAGTGTGCCTGGTTTGCAAGCACACTTTGTAGACCATTCCAATGAAGTAGTTCTTTTTAAATAACGTGATTTTGGCTCTGCTGAAGAGTCTCCTCAAGATGGCCGACTCGAATCTCCTAATGTCAGGAGAAGGGAAAGGAGAAGGGAAACTTTGCATATGAATATCTCTCAAACCTTTATGGATTTGTGCCATATAATTTATTTTTTTAAAAGCTACAAAACAAGAAAACATTTATATATAATATTATAGGGCATTCTGTTCATTCCTTAACAGTGATTAATTTTTAGGTGGGGTTGCCAGATCATCCCTTTAAAAGAGGATACATAAAATATGATTCAGAGCTGCAGTGATTATTACTCTGCTGCAGTGGTTGTAGCCCTGCAGTATGTATTTTCATGTGTCCAGTTTTAAAAGGATGCTGTGGCAACCGTAAAAAGTGTTGAAAACCTATATATATACTCTGCTGGGGGGATTTATTAAATTTTTTTCTCAAGTAGCACTTCAAACAAAAAGCAAATCACTGGTAAGTTTTAAATCCCTGAGTCCCAAAGAGGGTATTCAACACATTGATTTAAGTTGGAGATACCCCTCTTGCACTCAAAGTGTTAAAAGACTGAACCTGATTTAAATGTTGGTTCTAGAAGTTTGTGACCTTTGGCATATAACTCTGTGCCAGGTACCACAATAATAATGCCAGTTCCACACTGGCAATGGCACAGGGTACATGGATTGCTGTTAATATTTATACAGACAGAGACGTGTCTGAAAATTGTTAGCAACAGGTCAAATATAATGTTTCCCTTATAGGGCATTCTGTTCATTCTTTAACAACAGTGACTGTGGTTAAGAAATGTACATAATATATAAAGGAGGAGGGTCCCAGTAATAGTTCTCAATCATCCATCTAAATCTAGGTTAATGCAGATGACTATATCTGTGCGATATCCACACAAAAAATAAATACATAAAAATGTAGAAAAAACTCACACAAAATGGGTATTATTGTGTCCTAGGGGTTAACTAGGGGTGGACGAAAAGTGAGAAAAATTTCCTGCATGACTTTTCATGAAAAATTGATGATTTTTCAAATTTTTTCACACAAGTTTTCTCTTTTTCGCCAATAAAAAATTGTCCTCCTTTTTGCCAGTTCCTACACATATTTCACCTATGTTTCCTATGATGCAACATTTCCCACCACAATATTACTTCTTCTGAAGGCTGAAGTAGAGAAATAAGTAGCTGAAAGTGAAAGCTGTGAGTCCTCAGCAAAAATATGACTTAGTCCTTTGCCCACAACACTAACTTCCTGCCTAAGTGACACTGCCACATATTCATGATGATGTAAAGAGTTAAAAAAAATGCTAGTGGTGGTGGGGGAATAGTGTGGAATGATTGGTGTGTGTGTGCATGTATGCACACACACATATATATATATTTTTTTTTTTCCTACAGCAGTTTTTAGCCATTATCATGTAAGCTATCCTTCTTCTCAGGTTGGATGAGGATGATGGAAATTGCAGTCCAACAACAGTTAGAGAGAAACAGGTGGATCCCACTCATAGTTATATGCCCAAAAGCAGCAAACTTTTCTCATTATTGGAAAATAAGGGATGGGGAGTTCTGCACAACTGAAAAATCCCCTTTTGGTTTGTCCTTGTAAATGCTTTTCCAGGCCAAAGCAGTTTACTTTACCTTTCTTCCAACAGTGAGTTATTGCACTTACAAATTATTAGTATGTGATTTAATGAGACTGCACAAATAATGCAGGTAGTGATATTTTAAGTTTGTTTAGTTGATTATAATGAACACAAAAGATGATGAGAGAAAAATATGTACTGCAAAGTAAGTATCATGTAAATTGACTAAAAGTCTCATGAAACAAGCATCACATTTTTTCTGTTTGATTTCACTGCTAAGATCACTGTGTGACTATAGCCTAAGCTAAGTCGTTGATCCAAGTTGGATTAAAGAAGAACTATAACCTCCTAATAATAAACCCCCTACTTTAATTCCTATAGTCAGAAAATCCTAATGACCCCTATGTATTTTGCCCTTGTGCCTTTAGTAAAGAGATAACATTTTCATTCAGTCCAGTGGAGGCAGCCATGCACTTGCTGGTAGAATTTTCAAACTGAAGCAGGCAGCCTACATAGCCAGTGTACCAGTGAACAGAAAAGCAATCCATTGCACACTCCTCTTACCATTAGAGGGTTTTTTAATGAAAGTATTTTACCAGGTAGAATACATTGAGACTGTCCCACATTTATATCCATGCATCAAATTTATCATATCATCTACATCTGCTTCATCTTTAGGTCATCCATAAGTATTTGCATTAATAATTTCAATCACTTTGGTTATAAGAGATGCGTTCATGCATATATATGACACAAGTTGGGACAAATGTTCTTTGGCACATTGAAGCCAGTTGAAATTTTAGTGTTATTCTGCATGTTTTATTTGTTGGGAGGAACCAGTTGTCGAGATCTAAAAAAAAATTATATATCTCGCATAAAATAAACAAACAATACAAATAAATACATTTGAGATTTTGTACACAATCTAGGTAGACACACTTTTTCACAGTGAACAGAATTGATTAAAAATAATCAATTACTCATATTCATGAAACAATATATGTAATGTTATTTAAAGGTAAATAAAATGTGATATATAAAATACAATAATAATCGGTGAATTGGGATATAATGTTATACAAAATTGACTCAGTAATATCTCAATGCAACAGTCCTAGACTAATATGACATAAAGAAAATATAATACGATATGGTATATCAGATAATTGCACAGATAACATACAAGCACATATAGGGTTAAACTTATATATATGTATCCAGAGGTATAAGCTAGCAATGTTTGAATCCATCTGTAGCGAGGGTTAACAGTTCTTTACAATTATAGACAATACAGTAGGTGGCAGTCTAACAACACCTACTCACCCTGTATGTACTAAGGCAATTAAGTGGCAGGAAACTTGTTACGTGAGTTGTGTTCAATAGGACACAGGTCAAGTGACAACCCTTTAATAACCACAATGCACAATATTGCAAGAATTTAACACTCTGTTTGAAAGACATAAGGTCCTAGATATGCCAAATGATAGAATGAACTATCTAACTGCTGTTTCAATATGCATATCTCTGGATGGAACACAGAATAATAAAATACATTTCCCAGTAAAAATTTGCATTACCAAATCATAATCTTAAGCAATTAAAGTAGGGTATGGATATAGCAACACAATGATGATATATATATGAAAATATATCAGAGCATATATACCATAAAGATTATAATGACAAAATCACATCCAGGGGTTAACAGAACTATGGACAGTAAGGACCAGACAATTCCACAATCCAGAGTTATATAACAGGCTGTGGTCTTTGGCAACGCTCGGTTCTGCTCACTTCAGGAGCCAGGAAATTCGGCAAACAAAATCCTTTATTTCCCCCTATACAACGCTTATATTATCCAAACCCCCCCTTTAACAGAAAGGTACGCCCATTCTTCTCTCATAAGTCACCCCTTAGAGATTTAGCATAGGAGGTAATATAGATTAGTAAATACTATTTGAAGAAATAATCTACCATGTCACTAGGTGGCAGTCTACTACCAGGAAAAATCAGAAAAGATCCTACCTGTCAATCATCTGAATAAGAAACCCAATTAAAATGTAATAATATGAGTTTCGAAACAACATCCCCTCTCAAGAATGTGTGAACTAACCTCCCTACTCCAACACACAGGTGCAGTTAAATAATATTCCTAGACTATGAAGAAAGAAAGCCTCCCTATCCTGACTTCGAGGCTGTTTACTGAAACGAAATCATTTACTACAAAAATAAAACTAATGTTGCTTAAAGATACAGCCTCATATAGACACAGACAAAATGGTTACTGAACAGTCTCTTTAACCATTTCCTTCCAGCAAGAGCAGACTCTCTGACACAGTGGCGTAACAATAGGAGTTGCAGGGGTTGTACCTGGTGCCCAGTCGCCCCCTTCAATCCCCCCGCCTGGCTCCATGGATCTCTATCAGCTGAGCACTCCCTCATTGGCACCCTTGTGATGCAGAGCACAGGGAGATGACATCATTATTACTGGAGAGAGGACCGCGTGAGAGCTCCAGGTCTTAATAGATGTCTGTGCCAAAGGAGGCACAGACCTCTCCTGCCACACCGCTGGACCACCAGGGAGGTAGGAGATGGACACTGGGGGCAATGTGGAGAGTTGGAGGCAATGTGGAGAGTTGGACATTGGGGGCAGAGTGGAGAGTTGGGGGCAATGTGGAGATTTGGACATTGGGAAGTTGGACATTGGGGCAGTGTGGAGAGTTGGGGGCAATGTGGAGGGGTGGACATTGGGGGCAATGTGGAGAGTTGGGGCAATGTGGAGAGGTGGACATTGGGGGCAATATGGTCGGGAGGGCCCATGGCAATTTCTGCACCATGGCCCGGTGACTTCTAGTTACGCCTCTGGGAGGACATCTGTGGTACTGTTCTTTCTCAAGAACACTTACAGTGAGTTTGAGAAGTATAGGTTTAGTTGTACATATGTGGCATGTAGAAAGGTAAATGGAAATAAATAACTTATTTCAGACTTATAGAAAAGTTTTACCCATTGTAAATAATGTGAAAAATTGCCTGGTATAAACATTAATAAAAGTCATTTATTTGCATAATCCATTTAGTAAATAATGAAAAAAATACTCAGACCCTATTTTGAATTTCAAAGGGCAATTTGACCTTTTGCAAATAGTCTTGAAGGCAGGGGTGGGCAAGTCCAGTCCTCAAGAACAACCAACAATGCAACTTTGTAGGATATCTTTTCTTGAGTACAAAGGAATCAGTTAATAGCTCAGTCACATTAGCTAATCAACCTGTACTTAAGTAGAGATGTCCTGAAAATGTGCTCTGTTGAGGCCCGGGTGGCCACTCCTGATATAATGGGTCACATAACTGTTTAAAGACAAGAAGGATGTGCCAGGCATTGAATAGCATGCTCTTCTGGCCCTTAAAGGATTAACTAAAGACACACATTGAAAACACACTAGAAAATGTCAAATACTGGTGGTTTTTCAATTCACTTTTTTGTTGCATTAATATTGTACTTTGTGCTGCTTGTATTAGTTTCAATAAGTGAACACTTTCAGATTCCAAATCTTCTTTCCTCTCAATAGAAATGAAGTTCTCAAGTCACTTTAATTAAGCATTCATTAAAGGAGCAGTAAACTTTTTCATGAAAAAATATATTTTGTAAACTGCAGGTTTCTGTTGTGGTGACCAGGTAGGGCTATGCCAATGCCTTACTATTATAGACACCAGCAGTCACTGTTGTCAATATTTTGATAACAACATTTATTGTAATAATTTTTGAATGAAAAACATTCTCAGCAGAGGGTGTGCCCTTCTTTTAGCATTTTTTTATAAAACAAAGTTCACTGTTACTTTAATGGGACATTGGAGGGGAGGAAAGGTGTGCTCAGGAGGTGTAAGGGATTAAAGAACATTTCTCAACAGGCATGAAGAGTGGATTATGAAGGGGTAAAAGTGATTACATAGATAGAATGGACGTACAAGATTGCTTAATTCATTTAAAAGGTTAGCGGTGGGAAAAAGGTGATTAACCCTTGAATGCTAGAGATGGGTTTCATGCATTGTGAAGAAATGACTTGGGGATGTTTCTAGCATCCACTGGGTTAATTATGAGAAGAGGGAAAGTGAGGAAGAGGAGAGGAATATGGGTAAATGCAGCAATCCTTTGTGATATCAGCTGATTCTAGAACAGAACTGGCGTTACCAACCTGTGTGTTTTGCAATCAGAGCTGCTTCAGTCAGAGATTTATACATTTAGAGCAAAAACATTTAAGTAACAACTGAGTGTAATTAAAAAAATTTAATTCCCTTGCCTTATATGTGATACTTTGCAAAATATACAATAGTGGGACAGAGTATTAAATAAAGTACATGGAATGACAACAAGTAAAAAAGACAGTGTACCAGAGCTTCTAAGTGTAGTAATGTGAGTTGTATATAAAAAATTTGAATCGTGCTGTGAATTTAAAAGTGAATTGCTGTTGAACTAGAGAGATCATGCTCGTGAAGCAGACTGGAGAAACAAGGACAGAGTGATCACCCAAACTGATGAGTAGTATGGAAATATAGGAGAGAGGGTTGTACAGTGTCCGGGGAGTGAGACTATGAGAGAGTTGCAGGGAACTAAATGGGATGCATATTACTATAGTGCAGATTCTGTACCAGTGTGTGGTCCCATTTAGTCCCCTCATAGTCTCACTCCCTGGATACTGTATGACCATCTCTCCTATATTTCCATACTACTCATCTGTTTTGGTGATGACTCTATCCTTTTTTCTCCAATCTGCTTCATGAGCACAGTCTCCCTAGTTCAACAGCAATTCACTTTTAAATTCACAGCACAAATCATATTTTTTATATACAAGTCACATATTACTACACTTACAAGCTCTGGTACTCTATTTTCTTTACTTTGTGTCATTCCATGTCCTTTACCTGAGTTATTCCCGTTTCCAGATGGCAGCAAGGAGCTCTAAAAATTTAATTTTCATCCTAAACTAGAAACTACAAAGTCTGGCATCAAGATAAACAAGACAAACAACCTTTCCAAATAAAATCTGTAAGACATTGCAGGCTAATTAATCACTAATTTACAGTACACTTGTGATAGACCAATGAGAAGATTTCTTAAACAATAATGTCAGAAAAATAAGAGCTGATTCATCATTGTAAGGAATCTACCAAACAGAGGTGATAAATAGTGTTGAGCGAGCATGCTCGGCCGATGCTCGGATCGGCTCGAGCATCGCTCTGCTCGGCACATGGCGGTACTCGTACGAGTACCGCATGTGCTCGCCCGCCATGTTCGGGTCTCCTCCCCGCACGTTTCGCGGCTGCTGCGCAGCCAATAAACGTGCAGGGAGGCTCTGACATCAGTGTAATGCCAGCAGCCATGTTGGCTGCTGGCATTACACTGATTGGCTGGCCAGAACCCGTGGTCGGGTGCTGTATAGCACCTGACCAGCGAGTTCGGCTCAGTCTTAGCCAGGGAGAGATGAGGATAGGAAGGGAAAGTCAGTGTAGGGAGAAGAAAAGCAAATTTGTAAAAAAAAAGACCCAAAAGTCCTTTTTAGGACTACTGTGTGTGGGGGCAGCAGTTTATTTTGTGTGGGGGGGAAAAAAAAAAAAAAAAAAAAAAACATATATTCTGTTTAGTGTGCAAAGTTGCAGATTAGAGCACATTCTGTTTAGTGTGCAAAGTTGCAGATTAGAGCACATTCTGTTTAGTGTGCAAAGTTGCAGATTAGAGCACATTCTGTTTAGTGTGCAAAGTTGCAAATTAGAGCACATTCTGTTTAGTGTGCAAAGTTGCAGATTAGAGCACATTCTGTTAAGTCTTCAAACTAAAATATCAAAGTCACATATTCCATTCAGTGTGCGTCGCCGCAGTTTAGCAGCACATTCTGTGTACTGTGCACAGTTGCAGAATAGGAAGAAATACTGTTAAGTTTTCAAACTAAAATATCAAAGTCACATATTCCATTCAGTGTGCTTCGCCGCAGTTTAGCAGCCTATTCTGTGTACTCTGCATAGTTGCAGAATAGGAAGAAATACTGTTAAGTTTTAAAACTAAAATATCAAAGTCACATATTATATTCAGTGTGCGTCACCGCAGTTTAGCAGCCTATTCTGTGTACTCTGCACAGTTGCAGAATAGGAAGAAATACTGTTAAGTTTTCAAACTAAAATATCAAAGTCACATATTATATTCAGTGTGCGTCACCGCAGTTTAGCAGCCTATTCTGTGTACTCTGCACAGTTGCAGAATAGGAAGAAATACTGTTAAGTTTTCAAACTAAAATATCAAAGTCACATATTATATTCAGTGTGCGTCACCGCAGTTTAGCAGCCTATTCTGTGTACTGTGCACAGTTGCAGAATAGGAAGAAATACTGTTAAGTTTTCAAACTAAAATATCAAAGTCACATATTATATTCAGTGTGCGTCACCGCAGTTTAGCAGCCTATTCTGTGTACTCTGCACAGTTGCAGAATAGGAAGAAATACTGTTAAGTTTTCAAACTAAAATATCAAAGTCACATATTATATTCAGTGTGCGTCACCGCAGTTTAGCAGCCTATTCTGTGTACTGTGCACAGTTGCAGAATAGGAAGAAATACTGTTAAGTTTTCAAACTAAAATATCAAAGTCACATATTATATTCAGTGTGCGTCACCGCAGTTTAGCAGCCTATTCTGTGTACTCTGCACAGTTGCAGAATAGGAAGAAATACTGTTAAGTTTTCAAACTAAAATATCAAAGTCACATATTATATTCAGTGTGCGTCACCGCAGTTTAGCAGCCTATTCTGTGTACTGTGCACAGTTGCAGAATAGGAAGAAATACTGTTAAGTTTTCAAACTAAAATATCAAAGTCACATATTATATTCAGTGTGCGTCACCGCAGTTTAGCAGCCTATTCTGTGTACTCTGCACAGTTGCAGAATAGGAAGAAATACTGTTAAGTTTTCAAACTAAAATATCAAAGTCACATATTATATTCAGTGTGCGTCACCGCAGTTTAGCAGCCTATTCTGTGTACTGTGCACAGTTGCAGAATAGGAAGAAATACTGTTAAGTTTTCAAACTAAAATATCAAAGTCACATATTATATTCAGTGTGCGTCACCGCAGTTTAGCAGCCTATTCTGTGTACTCTGCACAGTTGCAGAATAGGAAGAAATACTGTTAAGTTTTCAAACTAAAATATCAAAGTCACATATTCCATTCAGTGTGCGTCACCGCAGTTTAGCAGCCTATTCTGTGTACTCTGCACAGTTGTAGAATAGGAAGAAATACTGTTAAGTTTTCAAACTAAAATATCAAAGTCACATATTATATTCAGTGTGCGTCACCGCAGTTTAGCAGCCTATTCTGTGTACTGTGCACAGTTGCAGAATAGGAAGAAATACTGTTAAGTTTTCAAACTAAAATATCAAAGTCACATATTATATTCAGTGTGCGTCACCGCAGTTTAGCAGCCTATTCTGTGTACTGTGCACAGTTGCAGAATAGGAAGAAATACTGTTAAGTTTTCAAACTAAAATATCAAAGTCACATATTCCGTGTAAGATGAACAAGGCGGGTAAAAAGGGACGGGGAAGTAGACGTGATCCTGATAGTTCAGGGCGCGGGTCAGGACGCGGAGACACTGTGCCTGGTGCCAGAGCACAAGAAAGAAAGACATCCACCATACCTAGCTTCATGTCTCATTTTACAGGGCGTCGCAGGACATCACTCTCGAGGTCCGACCACTGTGAACAGGTGGTCGGTTAGATGTCAGCTGATACTGCTTCCAGTCGGTTAAGCACCACCCTGTCTTCCACCAAGTCCACTCTCAGTAGCCAAGAGTCTGGTCAACATAATCCTCACTCTGATCATCCTTCCTCCCACCATACACGGTCTGGTCAAAGAAGTGATCCCACACTGGGATATAGTGAGGAGCTCGTCTCATCACCAATCCTTCATTTGACCCTCTCTCCAAGCACGCTTGCAGAGGAACATGACATCTTGTGCCCTGATTCACAACCTCTAGAGGGTACCCAATCACAAGAAGATGACAGATGTGAACGGCATTTAAGGTCAAAGGAAGTAGTGGATGATGATGATGATGATGAGACACAGTTGCCATTAAATCAACCACTATTACTGTCTCAAGACCTTGTTGAGGAGAATGTTATACAGTTGTCAATGACTGAGTATGTGGTGGGATCAAGACATGAGGAGGATGATCAGAGTGAGGAAGTGGAGGAGGACTTGGTGGACGATGAGGTGACTGACCCCACCTGGGAAGGTGTAGAGCCGAGCGATGACAGCAGTCCTGAGGGTGAGCCATCTGCAGCACCGCAACAGGCTGGAAGAGGCAGTGGTGTGGCTACAGAAAGAAGGCGGACCGCACCAAACCGGCCCGCAAATGTTCCACGGAGCACCCCCTTGCGTAAATCTCCCTTGCCAAGGGGTAGGTGTTCCGCGGTATGGCGTTTTTTTAAGGAAAGTGCGGACGACAAAAGAATTGTAGTTTGCAACCTGTGCCACACCAGAATGAGCCGAGGCATGAACACTAGAAACCTCACCACCACCAGCATGATCCGACACATGGCATCCAAGCACCGTAATAAGTGGGAGGAACGCCTGGATCGCCCATCTGTGTCTGCAGGCCACACCACTGCCTCTTCTTCCCCTGTTTTCGGTGCCGGCCAATCGCCTGTCGAAGGCGCAGGCCCGCATACCTCCCGCCCTGCACCTGTACCATCTGAAGCACCATCAGCGACCACATCCACTTCCCTGTCCCAGCACAGCGTCCAAATGTCGTTACCCCAGGCATTTGAGCGCAAGAGAAAATACCCAGCCACCCACCCACAGGCCATAGCACTAACCTCACACCTTTCCAAATTACTGGCCATCGAAATGCTGCCATTTAGGCTTGTGGACACTGAGTTCTTCCGCAGCCTGATGGCAGCAGCTGTCCCTCGGTACGCGGTCCCCAGCCGCCACTACTTTTCCCGGTGTGCCATCCCCGCATTACACCACCATGTGTCCCGTAACATCACCCGTGCCCTGACCAACGCAGTTACTGGGAAGGTCCACTTAACGACTGACACATGGACAAGTACTTGTGGCCAGGGACGCTACATTTCCCTGACGGCACACTGGGTGAATGTCGTGGAGGCTGGGAGCGACTCGGACCCTGGGATGGCACGGGTGCTACCCACGCCGAGGATTGCGGGCCCTACCTCCATCAGGGTTTCCGCCAGCACCTACGTTATTGGCTCCTCCTCCTCCGTTTCCACCTCCGAATTCTCTACACGCAGCGCCACTCCCCCATCAGCCAGTAGCTGGAAGCAGTGTAGCACTGCAGTGGGGAAGCGTCAACAGGCCGTGCTGAAGCTGATCTGCCTTGGGGACAAACAGCACACGGCCTCAGAGCTGTTGCAGGGGATTAGTCACCAGACCGAGCAGTGGCTCTCGCCACTCAACCTGCAACCAGGCATGGTTGTGTGTGATAATGGGCGTAACTTGGTGGCGGCTTTGGAGCTCGGCAAGCTCACACACGTACCATGCCTAGCGCATGTATTTAATTTAGTGGTTCAGCGATTTCTAAAAACCTACCCCAATGTGCATGATCTCTTGACCAAGGTGCGCCGCGTGTGTGCACATTTCCGTAAGTCATCTACAGCTTCGGCCGGCCTGTTGAAGCTGCAGCAGCGCTTACAATTGCCAGCTCACCGGCTGCTGTGTGACGTGAGCACGCGCTGGAACTCCACCTTCCACATGTTGGCCCGGCTTTGTGAGCAGCAGAGGGCAGTAGTGGAGTACCAGCTGTTACACGGTCGTCGCCTCTCCGTTCAACTTCCTGTAATCAGAAGTGAGGAGTGGGAATGGATGTCAGACCTCTGCAAGGTTTTACGCAATTTTGAGGAATCGACACAGATGGTGAGCGGCGATAACGCTATTATCAGTGTAACCATCACACTTCTATGTCTACTGAAACGCTCGCTGCTCACAATTAAAACCGATGCTTTGCATGTGGAAGAGGTGGAAATGGGGGAGGAAGAGCTTACACAAGGTGATAGCCAGAGCACCCTCACTTCGTCTTCTCAGCGACAATTGGAGGAGGCGGAGGAGGAGGAGGAGGAGGAGGAGGAAGACACGGTTGCCTCCGCTACAGAGGGTAGCCATGGAACTTTAGTTCCATCTCTTCAGCGTGGGTGGGCAGAAGAGGAGGAAGAGGATGAGGAGATTGAGAGTCATCCTCCTGGTGAGGACAGCGAAATCTTGACTGTTGGTACTCTGGGACACATGGCTGACTTTATGTTAGGCTGCCTTTCCCGTGACCCACGCGTTGTACGCATTTTAGACAACACGGATTACTGGGTGTTCACCCTTCTGGACCCCCGCTACAAAGAGAATTTCTCATCTCTCATTCCTCCGGTGGAGAGGACAAGCAAAATGGTGCAATACCAGAAGGTTCTTGTTGAAAAATTGCTCCAAAATTTTCCATCTGACAACGCTGGCGGCAGAGTACGTGCTACCTTGGCCAACCGAGAAGGGGAGAAAAGGGGAGCACACAGCAGTTCCGAGAAAGGCAGGGCAACACTCTCCAAGGCGTGGGACACCTTCATGACACCCCGCCAGCACCCTCACCCTGATGCGCAGCCTAGTGTCACAAGGAGGGAAAAGTTTTGGAAGATGGTGAAGGAGTACGTAGCAGACCGTGTCAGCGTCCTCAATGATCCCTCTGTGCCTTACAACTACTGAGTGTCCAAGCTGGACACGTGGTATGAACTGGCACTCTACGCCTTGGAGGTGCTGGCCTGCCCTGCCGCCAGCGTTCTGTCTGAGCGGGTATTTAGTGCTGCTGGTGGCATCATAACAGATAAGCGTATCCGCCTTTCCACCGACAATGCTGATAGGTTGACACTTATAAAAATGAACAAGGCCTGGATTTCCCCTGACTTCTCCACTCCACTGGAGGAAAGCCCCGGGGGAACATAAACTCACTTTATATATGTTATTTACAATGATGGGAATACTCTGTATTCCCATTCACCCCTTCCACCCAAAAAACGGGTATATGGTTGACTCTTAATCTTCTCATCCTCCTCCTCCTCTTCCATATGCCCTGTGCTATAATTTTTATATAGGGCCAGCTCACCAGCGGGCCCTGTGATATAATTTTTATATAGGGCCAGCTCACCAGCGGGCCCTGTTTGACAATTTTTATATAGGTCAGCTCACCAGCGGGCCTTCTCATATAATGCTTTATTGGGTCAGCTCTCTAGCGGGCCCTCTCATATAATGTTTTATAGCGTCAGCTCACTAGCGGGCCTTCGCATATAATGTTTAGGATGGTCAGCTCTGCAGCAGACCCTCACCCATAATGTTTTAGATGGTCAGCTCAGCGCACGTTTCCCTCTTAATCATGTCCTCAGTTCAATAAAATCAAGGAAATTTTTGGGATAATTTGCCTCTGCGCACGTTTCCCTCTTAATCATGGCCTCACTTCAGAAAATCAAGGAAATTTTTGGGAGAATTTGCCTCTGCGCACGTTTCCCTCTTAATCATGGCCTCACTTCAGAAAATCAAGGAAATTTTTGGGAGAATTTGCCTCTGCGCACTTTTCCCTCTTAATCATGGCCTCACTTCAGAAAATCAAGGAAATTTTTGGGATAATTTGCCTCTGCGCACGTTTCCCTCTTAATCATGGCCTCACTTCAGAAAATCAAGGAAATTTTTGGGAGAATTTGTCTCTGCGCACGTTTCCCTCTTAATCATGGCCTCACTTCAGAAAATCAAGGAAATTTTTGGGAGAATTTGCCTCTGCGCACGTTTCCCTCTTAATCATGGCCTCACTTCAAAAAATCAAGGAAATTTATGGGAGAATTTGCCTCTGCGCACGTTTCCCTCTTAATCATGGCCTCACTTCAGAAAATCAAGGAAATTTTTGGGATAATTTGCCTCTGCGCACGTTTCCCTCTTAATCATGGCCTCACTTCAGAAAATCAAGGAAATTTTTGGGAGAATTTGCCTCTGCGCACGTTTCCCTCTTAATCATGGCCTCACTTCAGAAAATCAAGGAAATTTTTGGGAGAATTTGCCTCTGCGCACGTTTCCCTCTTAATCATGGCCTCACTTCAGAAAATCAAGGAAATTTATGGGAGAATTTGCCTCTGCGCACGTTTCCCTCTTAATCATGGCCTCACTTCAGAAAATCAAGGAAATTTTTGGGATAATTTGCCTCTGCGCACGTTTCCCTCTTAATCATGGCCTCACTTCAGAAAATCAAGGAAATTTTTGGGAGAATTTGCAGATGATATACAAGTAAATATACAGCAAATATTGTTTGGTAACAATTTTTCGCCTAAAGTCGTTTTTATTTTCCTTTTTGTGTGTTTTATGGTCAGTCTGTAAAAATGGCGTACTACGGGCAAAAGATCGTTCCCAGCAGCGATGTTGGAGTCCAAGATGCATCCAGACATCCTCCCTATGCTGTCCCTGAACCATTTCTGTGGTGTTTCCATCCTTTTCTTCCCTTTTCCTATGGACCAGGCACCCTCCCCTCATCAGAGCAGGGGGTGCCTGGTGTAATGCTCGAGTCCTCCCATTGACTTCAATGGGGCTCGGGTGCTCGGCCGAGCACTCGAGCCTCCGGGGGCGCTCGGTCAGAGCACCCGAACACCCGAGCATTGGGGTGCTCGCTCATCACTAGTGATAAACTTCACCAGTGCTGACTATATCAAACTCTGGGACAAGATTCCTTTTTTATGTATCCCAACTTGGGTATTTTTTTGGCAAATGTATTGTATTTGCCTAATCTGATTTATTGTTGTAAAGCTATATGCATATATGCGGAATTAGGTGAGTGCTGGTCACTTACTCTTCTATCTAATAAATAAAGTAAATGTCACAGCTGAATCATTGCATCACCATTTAATCCCTTGGATGCTAGAAGTGTCACAATGGAAGCTCATGTGGTAAATTAACTCTGTTCTGTATATTTATAGTACAATTTTTAATTAAGATTAAACAAACTTTCACAGAAGAGGAACCATTAGATTTGTAGGTCTTATCATATGTTCAGTTAGTCATTTAAAGTACTTAGGGCCACATCTAGTAAGGTAAAGTGGTGCAATTCTACAGAAAGCAAACTGCTCCATAGGGGATAAATGAAAGTTCTCCAAATTCCCATTGATTTAATGGCGCTTTATAATCCCTTGGATGCTTGAGTGATCTCCAACACATATTGTTTTGCAATGAGTGGAGACCTCTCCAGCATTCAAGTGGTTCAGAGTTCCCTTTAAATCAAGGGGATTGTTTATTTGTCCCTCAAACGACCCTATGGTCCGTTACAAGTGCATCTGTTAATACACGTGACCGATGCTGGACCCCTGTTTTAAGAAAATGATTTGGACTACAGTCATGGGCCTACAGGGTTTAAACTGTTTTATTTTTGTGTTTCATCACCTTATGGTCCAATTCTGTGTGTCCCACTGTTTGGTCTTGGTTTCATTAGGTGTTACTACCCTAATACCTTTACAACTGTTGTGTATTAACCATTGTGGTCTGTGTGATGAGATTAGTCTGGTGCCGTGGCCTGTAAACCCTGCTATGTGTTAACTGTGCTAATCTCTTCATCTCCTGATTGCATGTCACATCCCCTTCCCCTGGAAATCTGGCTATATAAACTCTGCCCACTTCCAATAAAGGGCACAGTGTTCTTGGACTGCAACAACTTGTATGGTGTCTCTTCTTCCAGGAATGGTCTAAAGGGTCCTCTTTGACTCTCATTCCTCATATCCTGATGACTTGGACCGGCACATCTACCCATCTGTAGTCACGTAGAGGGGAAATAAGCCTGGCACGATGGCTAGGGACTACACAGAGTTCCTGGTTCCCATTATACTGTGGGCAGCAGTGGGGTCTCTCTCTCTCACTAACTGAGGGTCCAACCCACCACCAGGGACACCAACAGAGTCAGGATGGGCATACAGTTTTGCCACAGAGCAGAAGAAGAGGTCAGTATTTGCCAAGAGGTCCAGAAATGTCTAGACTAACTCAAAAGTATTGGCACAGAGTACAATGCCTCCAGCATTGTGGACAATATTATTTAGGAAGAGAAAAGGCTAGAGTGTGGGAGGAGCCTCTGAATCTGGGGTTTGTGCCTAACTCACAGAGGTACCCCAATATGCTCAATCTTCAGAGTGGACTGGTCATCGAGACTAGCCACAGTAAAGAGGTAGATACCAGGTTGGACCTCTATATTCAGAGAGAGAGATGGACTTAGAGGATTAGTTTGAAGTCCTGCAATCCCAGAGCAGCAGTGGCTCTTCAAAGGGCTACTGCCCCCCAAGAGTCTTTGGCCCTGACAGTCCTGGATTATTGTGGCATGCACTCCCCCTTGATGAGGATTTTGGGGAGGAAACCATTGATCACCTCCAGCTGCTCAGATTCAGAGGCCTATTTCGCTTGGGTCCAGTCATTACCCCTGAGGTCTGTCCTGAACTGGACCTCCCGGTTAATGAGGAGTGTCTCCTAGAGATTCACTACCAGAAGCTACAGGAGGACGAGAAATGGAGAACCGTTAGAGGAATGCAACTTGTAATGCAGAGCCCAGAGTCTCATCCCCAGCGGTATTCCGAGATACCGGCATGAAGGGTGAAGAAACCTCATCCCCAGTGGCAGTCCAAGACACAGGGATGCAGGGAAGAAAAGCCTCATCCCCAGCATAAGTCAGAACTGCTGAGATGTGGAGCACCGAAGCTCCCAATTCTCTGATCCTGATGGCTTGGACTGGCCCGGCTACCCCTCTGTATCCGCATTGAGTAGAGAGAAGCACAGCATGATGGCTAAGGACTACATAGAATTTCTGGCTCCTATTACAGTCCTCTATTGTGTAGTTGTTTGCTGCAGAATTGTACCACCTTAGTTTGCTGAATTAGGCCCTAGTAGAGGCTTGTATTCACCCAGCTAAAGAAGAGCAATTCTGGAATATAACCAACAGCACCTTAGAAGCAAATGAAAAGTCCTATTGATTTATTAAAAAGGACATAAGTTGAAAAAGAGGGCCTTTAACCCCTTGCATGCTGGCATTTAATGGGTAAAAACTACAGTTAAATCAATGAGATTTAGGGAATTTTATGTTTCATATGGTGCAGTTGGTTTGTTCCAGAATTGCACCTTTTCACCACCCTGGATAGAGCACTTTATCTGTTTGTCTTAATCTTGGAGAGCAGCATGTTTCTTACCTCTTCTTAATCACATGCATGTTGGAAAGGTTTCCGCTGATCTCTTATCCACTGAGGCAAATAAGACACAGGGTATATACATTGTGCTATTTTACAATATTTCATTACCCATTGAACACATTTTCTTCAGATATACAATTTTTTCTTATTTTTAAGAACGTATTCTATTTATGTTAACAACATGCAGTGGTGGGCAGCATGAGGCTCTTCAGGTGTTGAGGTCTACACCTCCCATTATCACTAGGCAACCATTAGCTGGGTAGAGATGATGGGACTTGCAGTCATAAGTAGCTGGAGGGCCTCAAGTTGCCCAACTCTGCTTTAACTTCTTTAATGCTAAAGATGGTTCCAGAACATTGCAAATCAATCTACTGGAGAAGCCTTCAGCATACAAGGGGGTTAACTGACATACTTTTTAAAATATGTTTTGACCTTCATACTTAACTCTGAGTTTCAGAGGAATGTGCAATACTTCATGAAGCCATTTACAGCAGTCAGAGGGTTAGGGTCTCATTAGAAATAAGATGAAGTATGTTAATATTTTGAATAAGCCCCCATAGTATAAAGTGCTAACAACAATAAAATATAATAATATAATTGGCTTGAAATGGAAATTTTAGCAGATTCAAACAATAAAAATATTGAAAAAATGAGTAGCAAAAAAGTAAAATGATAAAATGAGTAACTGAAGCATTTGCGAATGAACAGTATAATCACAACTGTCTTACCTTATGTGTGGCCCATCTGAAAATGGGGAGGTAAGATGCAGATAAACCAGTGGTGCACTTCTGTCGCTGGCCCATGCAGTATCCTTCTGCTTCTTATAGTTACCTAGTGTTGCAAGGGGCTATAGCTTTTTTCTTACTATATAGAACTTTTTCAACCCTTTGAGTGCCAGAACGGTTAACATTTTAATCTGCTTTGGTTAGTACCTGCTCTTTCTAACACACAGCTAGTATTCTGCTCTCTCTGGAGGATGATGGAAACTGTAGTCCTGAGCAACTGGAGGGCCTCAGGTTGCCTACCCTTGGATTAGATAGATAGATAGATAGATAGATAGATAGATAGATAGAGAGATAATGTGTGCTGTGCAGCCCAGTCTTCATATGCACCTTGTGAAGTTATTTGCAGAAGTCTATTTATTCTGTTTCTGGTGAGGGATATTTATAGTCCATACATACAGATGGAGTTTATGGCATATGCATAGGGCCATCTGCACAGAAAAGCTTTGTTATATGACTCTTCTTCCTAGTGATGGGCACATCTGTCCAATCTTCAATGGCATATGGACCTGGCTCTGATACCCTGTGTTCTCCTGAGAGAAGGTAAAGCCGCAGACTGTCTGTTAAGGTCTTTCCTCAAGACAAAGTGCAAGATAGAAAACATAAAGGTAAACACCATTTGGCTTGAACTATTCTTAACTGCATATGGTCCCATTAGCTAATCAATCTATTTTTAACCTTAGAGTGCCAGAGAGTAAGTGAAATCACGTCCCCAGTAAATGTCTTTTTTTTTTTTTTTTTTTTTTTTTTTTTTTTTTTTTTTTTACAATTTAACCAGTGTAAATTCCATCATATGTGGGAATAAAAATTTATTTCAACGGTAAGCCACATATTAAAATTAATATAGAAGCTGATTTCCATCTGTTGTTCAGACAGGAGCAGTGTGCAGGTAGCAGCTTCCTGATGGAAGCCATATTGTTTTCTCATTGACTATCATTGTTTTCCACAGGAACCTAACACTTAAGCAATAGGGAACACAAAATATCTCAGAGCCCTAGAAATATTTTTTAGAAATTCAAAAAGATTTGCCTCACTCTCTTCCACCTTTGCAAGTTAAAGAAATGTATGTCCACATCCTATAATATTAAAGCCAGATGTATGTTTGTCCGATGCAGTCATTCTCAGTAGAGATTACCCGAAAGAACATAATGCTGGCCCATGACTTTTATATTAGTAGTAAATAAAGTCTGCAGTTTGAACACTATGCAATGAATAATTGTGGAACAATCCAACTGTGCCACAGGGCCAAACACGCTAGGAGTAGGCAAATGGAAGTGGAGGCATGAAGATGAAGAGAGAAAAAATGTGAAAGTAAGAAAGATCCTTAAATTCTGTAAGTGATAAAATTAATTCTAATATTTTTATTGAAGCACATAAACATACAGTACTATGCAAAAGATTTAGACAGGTATAAAGTAAGAATCCTTTCAAAAATAGACATGTTAAAAGATTATTTTTATTAACAAAATGCAAAGTGAGTGAACAGAAGAAAATTCTAAATAAAATCAATATTTGGTGTGATCACCCTTTGCCTTCAAAACAGCATCAATTCTTCTAGGTACACTTGCACACAGTTTTTAAGGAACTCAGCAGGTAGCTTGTTGCAAACATCTTGGAAAACTAATCACAGTTCTTCTGTGGATTTAGGCAGCCTAATGTCTTCTCTCTCTCACTCTTCATGTAACCCCAGACATACTCAATGATGTTGATATCAGGGCTCTGTGGGGGATTCCAGGACTGCCTGTTCTTCTTCATACTGAAGATAGTTCTTAATGACTTTGGCTGTATGTTTGGGGTCATTGTCATGCAGCAGAATACATTTGCAACCAATCAGATGCCTCTTTGATGGTATTGCATGATGGATACGTATCTGCATGTACTTCTCAGAACTGAGGAGACCATTAATTCTTACTAAATCCCCAACTCCATTTGCAGAAATGCAGCCCCAAACTTGCAAGGAACCTCCACCATGCTTCACTGTTTCCTGCTGACTCTCATTCTTGACCCCCACCATCGAGAGTTCGACCCGATGGTGACAATCGCAAACCGAGCCGGCAACCTCCAACTGGTAGTCGGAAAATGAGTAAACCTCAACCACGAAAATACATTACACACAGACTATTAGACAGTCTCTCCTCCTAGAGTGTTCGACACTCTGAACACATGGCAGCTCTGTGTATTAAGTTCTGTTTGACACAGCTGCCTATTCACATAAGGTCTAGCCAAAGTTTCTTAGTTCGCAATAAGGGCCTGAGAGGTCATACAACCCTTCCCATAAGTGTGTCCCATAGGGTGAAATGTCAACAGTCTCTTCGGCCAGGGGCTGATCAGTCTTATGCCCAGACAAGGGCTCCAGTAACGGAGCAAGCTCTGTTACATTTCTCCCCCTTTTTTGTCCCAAGCCAGCGGTAGCTTGGTCAAATGCTGGCTTGGGGACTGGCCGTACTGGCTTGAGCCCCTTGTCCTGGGTCAGGAGAAAACAACAGCCCCTTGTCTGGGCCTGGAAACAATGGGTGAGCCCCTTGTCTGGGCTAGGGGAAAACTTGAGCCCCTTGCCGGGAAACAATGAGTGAGCCCCTTGTCTGGGCCAGGAGAAAACATTAGTCCCTTGTCTGGGCCTGGAAACAATGGGGAAGCCCCTTGTCCTGGGTCAGTAGTAAAACTGGGGCCCTTTGTCCTAGGCCAGGGAAACTGGTAGTTCCTAGTCTACGTTAGTACTAGGTTGGGGGTCTCTGAGGGTCCATGATCCAGCCAGATCTGGGATTAGATCTTCCTGGGTCTGTGGTCACTATTTCTGGGCCTAAAGCCAGTCTATACGGGGGATTCCCCTTGGCAAGCAGGTTCTCCTTGATCTCCCTGCCCTGGGGAATGGCCGGTTCTGGCAGCCCCTTTTCACACTCCAGGGGTGATCACACTGTGGGGCGATGGAGACATCTCCCCCTTTTTGCAAGACAAGTACCCACATGTTGCAGGAGAGGCTGTTGCTCCCACTCTCCTGTGCTGGGGCAAGGTATAGGGGCCCATTAGAGGGGACAGGGGTCTCCCTCTCTACAACTGCGACATCACTGGCCCTGGGGAGGTACGGCTTCCCACTCACCAGGCTGGGTTCAGCAGATTAAGGGGCCACACTCTTGGGGCTGGAGGTGAGGACCTGGGTCCTACTCACCATGGCAGAAGAATCAGGGCCCCTGGAGGGAATGCATTCTCCATCCTCCAGGGCAGTAACAATTGAGGAGGGGGAAATATTCTTGGGGCTGCTGGTTAGGACCTGCATCCCACTCACCGCAGCAAGGGTTGTAGGGGAAGGGGCAAAAACAGTTCCAGGGATCTCACTGGGCCTGGTGAGGAACGAATTCCCACTCACCAGGCTGGGTTCCACATCCTCAGGGGTAACACCACATGGGCTTCTGGTGAGGACCTGCGTTTCACTCACCGCTGCAGAGGTTTCCCAGGGGCTGGTGAGCTCACTCCCACTCACCAGTTCAGGGTTTTTACAGGGGCTGGTGGGGAATGTATTCCCACCCACCAGTTCAGGGGTCACATATCCACTGCCCATGACTGGAGCATCCGTGCCCCTGGAGTGACCACACTTCCCCTTCTCCAGGGCACTAGTACCAGGGAAAGGGTCCATCAAAGGGTCACTGGTGAGGAGTGCATCCCCTCTCACCAGTTCAGGGTCAACAGGGCCAGCAGCACTGTATTGCATCAGCCTGCTGGGTCTCTCATCTTCAAGGCCATCAACCACAGGGCCACTCTTTGCACTCACTGAAGCAGGGGTTTCACAGGGGCTAGTGAGCTCGCTCCTACTCACCAGTGCAGGGTGCACAGGGACAGCAGCACTGTATCGCGTCAGCCTGCTAGGTCCCTCATCTTCAGGGCTGACCAACACATCAGAGCCCTTCTTTGTACTGAGGAGGAATGCATTCCCACTCCTCAGATCAGGGATAACACTATCCAGGGGAACAGGTTAATCAGGGAGGAAGGTTGTCCCACTCCCTGATGCACCATCACTGGTGGGGAGTTTATGCCTACTCACCAGTGCAGGATGGACAGGGGTAACCCAATCCAGGTCAACAAAGGAGTCGTTGGTGAGTACCGCATCCTCTCTCACCAGTTCAAGATCCACAGGGTCAGCAGCATTGGATCACTTCAGTCTGCTGAGGTACTGCGGCATTTGCCATACCCTCCCTCTCCTCGTGTCATCAACTTCCTCCCAGTCGTCTTCCTTCCAGAGGTCTTCCTCCCAAGGAACTTTGAGTCCAGGGCCACAGCCTGCATGTATCCCTGTGTCTGGCATATCTGGTTTCCACAGGGACCAAGGCTTGAATTGTTCTTGTAACTGAGCAAGAGAGCTGTTCTGTGCTCCACTCCCATGCTACTAGGGCATCCAGTCGTTTGTGGAGGCGTGGAGGAGCGTATCCCCACAGCATATCTTCCCTCCTGTATCTTATCTCCCAATATCGGCTGGGGTCCTGACAGCCAACATTAGAATCCCAGCAATAGGTGCCCCACATCAGCCCCTGGATATCACATCTCAGACGGGCTGGTAGGTTGTAGACAAGGGGAGCAAGGTGATCCTCTCAAACCGTGCTCTGGGCCAGAGCCCAGTATCCATTCTGCACCCTCAGTTCTTCTTTGACACAATGTTCCAGTTCTGCATCTAATTCTTCCAGGGCATAGCCACCCAGCAGTGGCTCCCACTGGAACCATAGGATGTAATAGCGGTCGTTGTAAGATCCCAAAACATCCACCATGTCTCAATCCAATGTAAATGTGAAAGAAGGAGAAAATCCTACCACTGCCACCAGTGTAACAGAAACTGGAAGGCACTGTGTTGCCCTCAGCCATTGTTCCTGGTCTCTCCTTCTCAAAGTCGGATTAAACAGCTTGATTCCTACCAGTCGAGCAATAACCGGCTCCATTGAACATCTGCTGTGTCATAAACTCTGTGTCGAAGTCAGATGAAGTTTGGTTGCGTCATCGACTTCGTGTCGGAGTCGTAAGAAATCCAGGCAAAGGGTCGAAGGGACTCACAGCCAGAGTCGGGTCGCAGACTGGTACCACGGGCTGTAGAGTGAGGCCTCTACTCCCGGTCGAAATGTAGCTGGAGGATGTCACAGGAGACACAAGGATGTCGAACGGAGTCCACATCGCCACCTGACAGCATACGAAAGCCCGAAGTCCCGACTCGGAATCGGATCCACAGAAAGCTGGCAGCAGACAGGCGACGATGCAGGATACTTAGCTCAGATGGGCATCAGAGGGGATACTTTAAACCACAAGAGCATAAAGACACCAGGACTTCTTGTTCTCTTCAAGATAACTGAATCTTTATTGAAACAACCACAGCATATTTATACAGTTTAATGACATTGACATTATATGGACAGACAAAATTGAAATAATACACAGCAGGGGGTCTCAATACAGTTCACAAACCTACAATGGCTGGAGTGGCTAGACTACACATCTTAGGGACAATGGCCCAAGGTTGGAGCCTTTGTTGTACTTTGAATGTCCTGTTCCAACCTTGACCAATCATTGAGCTGACTACAGTTCTCCATGTTAGGCTATGGAAGTCATTTGCATGTCCACCTCAGGGATTCATTCCAACCAGCCTTCACCTCTTGCCCCCCACCACTGAGTTTTTGACCCGATGTGACGATCGCACACCGAGCTGGCAACCTCCGACTGGTAGTCGGAAAATGAATAAACCTCAACCACGAAAATACATTACACACAGACTATTCGACAGTCTCTCCTCCTAGAGTGTTCGATATTCTGAACACAGGGCAGTTCTGTGTATTAAGTTTTGTTCGACACAGCTTCCTATTCACATAAGGTCTTGCCAAAGTTCCCAATAAGGGCCTGAGAGGTTGCACAACCTTTCCCATAAGCGTGTCCCATAGGGTGAAATGTCCACAGTCTCTTGGGCCAGGGGCTGATCAGTCTTGTGCCCAGACAAGGGCTCCAGTAACTGAGAAAGCTCCATTACACAGGGTCCCACTGTTTTCTGACAATTCAGGCAGTCCTGGACATCTTCCGATTGTGAAGGGAAGTAAGCATGATGTGTCATCTGCTGCACTTAGTTTACTTGGCCAACCATTGATTCTATGGTCCTCAACATTGCCTGTTTCTTTGTGCTTCTTCAACAGAGCTTGGGCAGCACACCTGAAAACCCCTGTCTGCCTGGAAATTTCTGCCTGAGAGAGACCTTGCTGATGCAGTATAACTACCTTGTGGTGTATGACTTTTGACATTAAACTGTCTTCAGCAACCTCCCCTTGTTAGCTGAGTTTGGCTGTTCCTCACCCAGTTTTATTCCTCCTAAACAGCTGTTTCTTTTTCCGTTAATGATTGTGTTTCAGACTACAAATTACATTGATGATCATTAGCACCTGTTTGGTATAATTGTTTAATCATACACCTGACTATATGCCTTCAAAATCCCTGACTTTGTGCAAGTGTACCTAGAAGAACTGATGCTGTTTTAAAGTCAAAGGGTGGTCACACAAAATATTGATTTGATTTAGATTTTTCTTGTTCACTCACTTTGCATTTTGTTAATTGATAAAAATAGACATTATGATGCCTATTTTTAAAAGCATTGTTACTTTACAGCATTGTTTCACACCTGACTTTCACAGTACTGTATATTTCACACTAGTAAGCATTCATGGTAGGGACCTGTTGTAATGAGTGCTACAAAGAATCCAGTAGCAATAACTTTCACAGAAGCGCTTAAATGAGGGGTTTTAGCCCAACGGTTTGAATGTCCAAGGAGACATGCACAAGAAACCTTGAAGTAAGCAAAAAAGCAGAAACCAACTTTGGAGCAGAGATTAAATTAGGATGATCAGGAATCACATACAGAAGTAAAGAAAACATACAGTCAAATGGAGCAGTGGTCTTATTGCCAGGAACAAGAGAACAGTTATAGTCAGGATGAAGTTTGGTTTATTAAACATGCAATCAGGAGCAAGGAATGCTAGATTGTTGGTGCAAACAACAATAATCTTTCAAGCATGAATTGCACATGACTGGCCCATATAGAAAGTCATAGCATAGAGTCTGAATGTTCTGGGAGTTTCTAGACTTCAAGCTAACATAGGATTGATTAGGATAACACTATACTGGCAACTTGAATCCTCCAGCAGGCAAGCCTGACAAAGCCTGGAGCAGGCAGGACTCATAAACATACAACTTTTAATACATTAGAGTTAGACTTCAATACTGAGGAAGCGTGGAGCAGGCAGGACTCAGTAGATAAATTTATACGACTCTTCTTAGATTACAGTTAGACTACAAAACTGAGGAAGCCTGGAGAAGGCAGGACTCATACACATACGACTTTTCTTAGATTAGAGTTAGACTTTAAAACTGAGGAAGCCTGGAGCAGGCATGACTCATAGACATCCAACTTTTCTTATATTAGAGTTAGACTACAAAACTGAGGATGACTGGATCAGGCAGGACTCAGCAGATAAATATATACGACTTTTCTTAGATTAAAGTTAGACTACAAAACTGAAGAAGCCTGGAGCAGGCAGGACTCATAGACATATGACTTTTCTTAGATTCGAGTTTACCTTCAAAACTGAGAAAGCCTGGAGCAGGCAGGACTCATAGAAATACAACTTTTAATAGATTAGAGTTATACATTAATACCGAGGAAGTCTGGAGCAGGCAGGACTCAGTAGATAAATATATATGACTTTTCTTAGATTACAGTTAGACTACAAAACTGAGGAAGACTGGAGCATGCAGGACTCATAGACATATGACTTTTCTTAGATTACAGTTAGACTACAAAACTGAGGAAGCCTGGAGCAGGCAGGACTCATAGACATATGATTTTTCTTAGATTAGAATTAGACTTCAAAACTGAGGAAGCCCACAGCAGGAAGGACTCATAGACATACAACTTTTCTTAGATTAGAGTTAGACTTCAAAACTGGTGAATCCTGGAGCAGGCAGGATTCAGTTGATAAATATATACAAATTTTCTTAGATTAGAGTTAGTCTACAAAACTGAGGAAGCCTGGAGCAGGCAGGACTCATAAACATATGACTTTTCTTAGATTAGAGTTAGACTTTAAAACTGAGGAAGTCTGGAGCAGGCAGGACTCATAGACATACAACTTTTATTAGATTAGAGTTAGACTTCAAAACTGCGGAAGCCTGGAGCAGGCAGGAGTTTACTGACGCCAGACTGAGCAACCTGTATAGTGGGACAACAATGTAGACTTTAAATTCCCTCTTGAGTCCCACCAAGTCGGGGGGGGGTGTCCTCTGCCAAACCAACCACTGTTCTAGAGCTGGGTAAGCTGGAGCACTCAGCATATTATGGTACTATGGATGATTCTAGGTTAAGACATTTTTTTTTCTAATCTGCTTCGAACCAGAGATCAGGGAAACCCAGCTTTGGCAGGTTGTCTTTTTAAAAAGTCATTTGCTCCATAAACTGGGGGGTCAATTGAGAGTGCTGGGGGCTAAGTATATTTCCAGTAACAGAAAATACCCACTCTCTGGACAGAGGTTGGGGAGCAAGAAAGCAACTCCTGGGCTATCAGGGACAAAGTGGGCCACAAAGCCCTCTTATTATCCCAGAAAGTCAAGGATCTGTACTTGGGGGCAAAGAAGGTTCCGCAAGGTAAGCCTTGACCTCAAACTCAGCATTTTTTCTACTGATTGGGAGAGGTTTGTTTTGTCCGAAGCATAATCTGTCCATTGCCTCAGCATAAAAAGCAGCAGCTGCTCCACTGGAACAAGATGACGTGCTACTGGCGCTGCTACTGACAGATCCCGGAAGACCACCACACTCCTCCAGCTCATCTGTGGAATCTTCTCCTGCCTCGTGTGACTGCATCCTGTTTTTTCTTTGCCTCTCACGCACCCTCACTCTCAATTGTGCAGGCAGTGAGTGAATTGGAAGTATGTGCCATTTTGCCTTTGACTCGTGGATCGCACATTGTGGCCAGCATTAACTCAGGACAATTGTCCATGCGGTCTTCCATGTGCCAAGTCAGTTCCTTCTTCAGCTTCATTAGAAGAGCAGCAACATCAGGAAGTATATAACCATCAGCACCAGGCAATTGTTACCTATGGGCAAGGAAATCGTCCAATTTTAAGGAGAGGTGCGTGAAGAGGGGAATGACTTCTGCCAGGCTAGTGTTCTCTTTGCTCAAAATTTCCATCAAAGCACGGAAAGACGTAAGAACTGTCACTACCTGTTCCATCAGGGCCCAGTCAGCCCTGCCCAGTGTTCTGTTACTGCCAATGAAATGATGACATGAGATTGCATGAATTGCCTTTTTCTGCTCCAAGATACGCTCTTGCATATCTAAGGTGGAGTTCCACCTGGTCCCAACATCTTGTTTTAGGCAGTGCTCTGGGAGATCTGCCTTTTTCTGTTCCTCCCTGAGGAACTGGTTATCTTTGACGCTCCGATGGAAGTAGCCAGCAATTTGTCGGCACGACTCCAGAAATGCTGGCAACCTTCCAGTGTTACTGCCATCCTCAAGAGCAACCTTCACTACTAGATGCAGTACATTCACTGAGCAGCGCACACCCACAAATCTGCCATCCCAGAGAGCCTTGATCATGTTAGCTGCACCATCAGTAACCACAAACCCCATCTGCGCCTGTGTGCCTGCCTGCTCCCCTAGCCACTGCGCCACCATGTTCTGCAATGTTATCTTAGGTGTGCTGCTTATCCATTACCTCAGTATGGAGCCATGCTGCCACTCGGAACACTCCATAACTCAGTGGTAAAGTGCACTGACTGGCCACCAGCCTTTCCTAGCAGGTCCTTCAAAAGACCAACACAGGACCGGTACAGTGAGGGCACTATAGGTTTACTCAGTTTGGTGCGGGATGGAATTTTATATCTGGGTGCAACAGCCTCCATAACTTGCTGGAAGGGCTCTCTGTCCACCAAATTAAAAGTAGCACTCCCAACGGCTATGAGCTGTGCAATAAGGCGTGTGATTTTCCTGGCCTGCTGTCTGCACACCCGCTTCCAGTGTGGCCTGTATTGATTTTGCGATGTGCTGTGACTGTTTGCTGCTCTTCCTAGGACCAGATGTGGCATTATCCCCCTGTCCTTTCTCCTGCTGCCTACTGGTGGGGGGTGTGATACTGGTATATGCAGTACTAGTACTGCCACCTTCTGCACTTATCAACACCAACTTGTGGTAGTTGTTCAGGTGTTGGTTCATCCTGGAGGTGGTCCGATGACCCAACACCCACCCATGGCTGACTTCCCTGCCACACAATTTACATTTTGCTAGCCAGCCATCTCCAAGTGCCACGAAATGGTCCCACGATTTGGAGCGAAGGATGACTCTGGAAGGTGGTGGAGAAGATGAAATTGAGGTCACACTTTCTTCATCTTCACTTTGCTTTTTCTTTCTATGTACCAGTACCAGTAGACCTAAAGATGGCAGCAGGGATGTTGGGACTGGGTTTGCAGGAGGATTGTGGAGTAGCAGCTACTACCTGGCTGGGATACTCAAATGGAACTGGAGAGGCAGGTGTTGAATTGTCAATAGAAGACACAAATGTAACTGGAGAAACAAGAGGAATACTATGGGAAGCAGGCGAAAAATTAAGCTCAGGGGAATAATCAAGGTCACTGGAAAAATAAAGCTCAGGACAAATCAAGCTTAGGAGGCCTTGATCCCTCAGATTCTACTTCTTCCATCTCTTGTAGGTTTTGAGAGTGGGAAAAAAAGTCATCAGCAGCAGATTTTGGGGAGACCTTCTCAATTCCCTCTTTTGCCTGGTGGCTACTGGGAAATGGTAAACTATCTCCCTCAATAGAGTCAATAACATTTTCTGGAGTAGATATGCTCTCAGTGGCAGTGACAGTGGTGGCAGAAAAAATGTTATCCGAATACTGCAATAATTTCCATTTTGGCTGCTTACACGGAGGTTCGCTGTAAAAATCCCGCGTTGATACTGCCCGCAGTGTCTGACCAGTAGTGTTACACACGCTAGTCCCAAGGTTTATAGAGGTGGCTGTAGCGAAAGTGGTTATTAAACTGCCAGAGGCACTAGTCGTTGTGCAAGTGGTTCTGGGGAGGTCATCACCAAACAGCTGATGAGACACAGGTGACGGTTGCTTCGTGGTCTCAGAGGAGGACCTGGACCTCTCTACCCTGCTATCAGTGGTTGAACGACCTGCAGTTACCTTCTTATTTTTATTTTTTGTTTGGAGTGCTACTGCTGAGTCTGACTAGTACTAATACTCTTCTTTGCCCGCCTGCTGCTGCTAGCTTTGCTTGAAAGCCACATCACTGTGGTGGTGTTGTTGGTTGCTGGGTCACTGCAGCTGGTACCAGGGCAAAGAATATCAGGTTGTTCACTAGGACTCAAATCCATTACAGATAGGTAGGTAGTGTAATATAATAATGTAACAATTTTACAACCTGGCCACACGACAACTGTGAGATTGTCTGTGTCACTCTGCAAATTATTCAAACAAAATCCTAAGTTGAATTTTAAAATTTAACACTGGAGAACTGATGATTCTCCCTTGTGGTGGCAGTAAGGTAGTTGGCCTCCCAGTCCCTACACAACTGTGAGATTCTGTCACTCTGCAAATTATTCAAACAAAATCCTAAATTGAATTTTTATATTTAACACTGGAACACTAATGATTCTCCCTTGCTGTGGCAGTAAGGTAGTTGGCCTCCCAGTCCCTAAACAACTGTGAGATTCTGTCTCTGCAAATTATTCAGACAAACTCCTAATTTTAATTGTCAAATTTTACGCAGGAACAAAGATGACTCTCCATTGCCGTGGCAATAACTGGCACTAATGCTGGCTGCCTGCCTATGCCTAGCTGTCTGCCTACACAACAACTGGACAGTCACTCTCTCTATCTGCTTCTTCTGTCTCTGAGCTCCAACAACGCAGTACGCACTAACAGGAAATGCAGGAGCTGTCTGGGTGTCTGTGATGTCATTAGTCCAATTCCCATCATGAAACGAAGAAGCTAATTGGACTAGACAGGGAGGTAAAGTAGGGCACGCGTGTGGGGAGAAAGTGATCCAAAAATCCGAATCTTGCCACGAATTTCTGTCCAGTGTTGTTCGGCTTCTAAAAATGAATGACTCTAGGATTTTCGTTAGGGCCGAATGGCTCCGAATCACCCGTATTCGTCCGAAATCCGAATTCGAATGAACCAATTCAAGCTAGCTAACCAAGTCTAGAAGCTAACCAAGTCTAGCTTCTACTGTTTCACTCCCTTCTGTTTCACTCCCTTCAACATGGGATTGATTACAATAACACTATAGTGGCTGGCAACTTGAATCCTCCAGCAGACAAGCTATCTCAGCCAGTAGAGCTGTTATGTCCTATGCAAGAATTTGAATCTGGTTTCCTTAAAAAAAGTCTGGCTATAAAGAAGAAATTATATTTAAGAATATGTCTGCCAAACCTTTTTCTGTTTTAAAACAAGTTAAACCTGTGTCCTTTAACTTTGAAACTGCAAGGCAAATGTGTTTCCAGTATTTCATTCATTCTTGCTTACGTTTTTTGTGATGACCATTACAATAACAATGATATTTCGTCACGTCTTAAGACAGATGTGAATGAACAGAAGGTTCAAAAACTGTTGCTCTTGAGAAATTACTAGTTTCTGGTGTGTGTGTGTGTGTATGTGTGTGTGGGTGTGTGTGTGTGTGGTACTGACAATATTCAGCACATTTAGTGTTTAGTCCGATTGTCCTGTAGATATGATCTGAACCTAAAGATTAGAGCTGAAACCAAATATCACATATACAAGGCATGTGTATGTCTCTTTAATTTTTTTTTTTTTTTTTTAAATTGACCTGCCTGGTTACCTTTAATTCACCTTCTTCCTCTCTCCATTCACCTCACCTCAAACCCTTAACCTATGTCTTTCTTCCTTCGATCTTCCATCCCCTGCTTCTGTCTCTCTCTTCATCATCATCAAATGACTCTCTGCTTCTTCTGTTTCGCTCCCTTCAATAATACACTGCATTCATTTCACTCCCTGAAACTATCAGTCCTTGCCTCTCTCTCTCTCATTCAACCCTAATTGCATGTAAGGGAGTGTGTGTGTATTTGCAAATCATTGTGTACGTGTGCTTGATCCTACCTGAATGTAAGGGAGTTTATGTGTGTACTGCTGACAATTGTCAACACATTCTGTATCTAGTTCTGTGTGAAAAATATGTAGCTTATTGAATATTCAGCAGGCATGTTTACTACTCCAAATTACATCTTACTGTCTGGATATTTCTTCTCTTTCAAAAATCAAAGGTGCCCTCATTCATGTGGTAATTCTGGTTTAAGGCATCACATGTAGGCTTTTTAGAATCTGAGTTCTTTTTTGGCAGATGTTACCTGTCCAAGTTTGTATTTGGAGCTCATGCATTCTCTTTGATTTTGATCCTCTGTTTACTTAACAGATATTGTTCCTGACTACTATCTGTTTATTTACAGCCCAAACTTTCAGCTTTGTTTTGGATTCCATTTGACTTTAGATTGTCACTTATATTTGTATATACTTTGCCCGTCTCAGTTCTTCATGTGTTTACAGCTATTGTGCTGGCTATCTGCCCCAGTCTCACTACAATCCTAAGCATGTATTCTCCTATCTAGTACTTTTTGGGAATCTGCTTATTTCAAGTGTGCATTCCTTCTAACTACTTTCTACTGCAGCTGCTTTGCATAGTAACTGTAACTCTTGCAATGCAATGCAGTCAGTTAGTTTAGCCTTCTGCAGCCTAAAGTTTTTCTTCTGTGCTGAGCTGAGTATCTGCACAGTTAGTTAAACTGTGGGAGAAGGAGATGTCATCCCTTGGCAAGACCATTTTTACAAGCAAAACAGAGACAAGGATACAACATACAAGAAATGCTCCTCCCGTGATACATGCTAGCAAAGTAGTTCAAAAGAGAGGAACATGCAGTCATATACATCTTTCTCAGCTATTAGTATCCTCACTTTACCGTCCTTTATCTTTCAATACACTATTAAACTCCTGGCATTTCCATTGACCAAAATGAAACGACCCAGCGCCAAAAGAGTTAAAGGAATAATTGTGCATGAATGTACGGTGTATGTGTTTTTCCAATGCAGCCCAGCAAAAATGCTCCTTTAATGCTTTCATTGCTGGGTACTTAACAATATTCAGTTTAGAGGGAACACTGGTCTCTTCATTTTCACAACAAGGTTTTAACTGCACACATCCAACTCAGTGTTGACATTCTCCCTATTATGCAGCCATCAATTACATCACCATCTTTTATTAAACCTATACCATACCAGGAACACATTTCTATCACATTCCTAATGAATGTATTTCACTTAATATTTCTACAACTCTTGCATTTTTAGGATGTGACAAACTTTTGCAAGTCCATGGCCTCTCTGAGTCTCTTCATACTTTCACATGACCTCAAAAAATACTATTTTTTCCTTTTTATATACCTGCTAAAAGAACTTCATATACATCACACCTTGGGGATTATGCACTAAGAGTTGGTGAGATGACTTCTCAAATTACTTCCCCAATTCCTATGTTACTCTATGGAATTGATGCATTAACATCTCTAAAGTTGAAGACATCTTAGTTCAGAGAGTTTGGAACACTGGATCTCTCTAGTGAGCTTTTCATTCCAAGGCCAGATCAAATAACTTGGGGCCACCCCTTAAGTTTAGTGGAAAGGAGGTCTCAACTTCAGCAGAAGAAGGGTTTTTGAATTGTGGAATTCTTTGCCCAGGGATGTGGTAATGGCAAATACAATGGAAAAATGCAAGAGAAGATTAGATGCATTTCTTTCAAGAGGGAACATACAGGATTTTATTGTGTATTAGAAGGAAAAATGAGTTCCAGTTAGTAGACTAATATTCACTTTAGTGGCAGGAAGGCTTATATAATTCTTATTTTTCTAGGTTATGAGGCAAAGGTTGAACTTGATGGGCGTGTGTCTTTTTTCAACCTATTTTACTATGTTACTATATATGCTGGAATTTTTCCATGCGGAGGGAAGTGCTGTTTTTCAAATATTTCTCTTCTGAAGCAAAATTTTGCTCACAGCTGGTGGTAAGAAACCACTTAGAATGTTATGACTCCCACCAGTGACATTATTGTGTCTTTATTCCTGCTGCTGAATCATCTGATCATCAAAAAATTATGGGATTAGGCTGCTGGATCCACCATGTCCATGGGTAGTTGTGCAGGGAGAGTGACTTTTATAATCTTCCCCACAGACTGTGGTGATGGAAGGAGCACTAGGAATGGCATGGCATAGATGGTGGTAATGTTCCCTTCTATCCCTAGGGCCATGGAGAGTTTTATTTCAATACTGTCAGAGTTGTAGTTCAAGAGTAATTGAATGATAAAGTATCCTTCTCATCCCTTTTACCTAGTGTAAGCCACCTCCCATTAGATGTGAAATCTGGTCTTAAGACCAGACAGTTCACAGCAAGGGACAATCTTCTTACTGTGAGAACAATGAAAACTCTGCCCCCCTTGACAGGTTTTTCAGGTTTTTCCATTATGCTAATTGAAGACTATCGCTCTCTCTGCAAGCCATCTGAGCAGTGTAACATCAGTAAAAGGGGAGGGAGGGGATATTTTATCATTCAATTATTCTTGAACTACAACTCTGACAGTACTAAAATAACACTCTCCATGGCCCATATACTATGAAAATTAACTGAAGCTGCTTTTATTTTGAAACATTACTAACCCTTTAATACAAATACTAACATACACAGCCATTTATGTTCTGGTCTCTTAAAAAAGTATCCAGGCCCTTTTTAAAGGCATATAATGTATTTGATAGCACCCCCTCTTCAGGCAGTGAATTCCATACCTTTATTGTCCTTACCATTAAGAATCCCTTCTGCTGTTGTAGACAAAATCTCCTTTCCTCAAGTCTTTGTATGGGCCCTAAACATATTTATATAGTGTTTTCATATCCCCTCCAAGACGCCGTTTCTCTAGTTTGTACAAATGTAACTTTTCTAGCCTTTCTTCATAACTAAAACTTTCTATTCCCCTAATTAGTTTTGTATCCCTCCTCTGCACTTTCTCCAGTTCCATAATGCCCTTTTTCAGAAAAGGCACCCAGAATTGAACTGCATATTTAAGGGGGGTCTTACCATGGACCTGTAAAGAGACATAATAATATCTTCCTCCCATGAGTCAATACCCCTTTTAATAAATGCCAAAATCTTATTGGCCTTTGCAGCCCCCAGCCCACTGGGAGATCATTAATAAACAAATTAAAAAGAAGAGGACCAAGGACAGATCCCTGAGGTACTCCACTTGTCACGTTTGTCCAATCTGAGAACTTCCCATTTACCACCACTCTTTGCATTCTATCTTTCAGTCAATTACCAATCTATGCACAAATGTTTGCCTCTAAGCCTATTTCAATTTGTACATAAACCTTTTGTGTGGAACCATATCAAATGCCTTAGCAAAGCCTAAATAGATCACATCAACTGCAGCACCCAAATCTATATTTTTACTCACTTTTTTATAAAATGCAATTAAGTTAGTTTGACAAGACCTGGCTTTCACAAAGCCATGTTGGCTCTTACTAATGATATTCCTGTTCAAGATGAATTATTGAATGTATTCCCTTAGAAACCCTTCAGTTTCCCCACCACAGATGTCAAGCTTACAGGTATGTAATTTCCTGGCTGAGATATTGATCTGTTTTTAAATATGGGAATCACATCTGCTTTACGCCAATCCGTGGGCACCATACTTGAGATAAAAGAATCCTGTAAAATCAAAATCAGTGGTCTGGCAAGGACTCAGCTTAGCTCATTATGTACCTGTGGGTGTATACCATTTGGCCCCTGGGCTTTGTCTACCTTAACACTGTTTAATTGTTTTAACACTTTTTCTTGTGTCAGCCAATCACATGCTTGCAGTGACTGTTCTGTAAAAGTAGCTTACAGTCCATTGGGTCTTCCTTCATAAAAACAGAAGAAAAGATATTATTTAAAATATCTGCATTCTCTCTGTCCCCACTGGCCATCTGACCCATTTAAGATACCAAAGACTCAACCTTATCAGACTTTTTTTTTTGCCATTAATGTATTTAAATAATTTTTTGGGATTGGTCTTGCTCGCATTAGCAATTAGCTTTTAATTATCCAATTTAGCTAATTTAATCGCCCTTTTACAGGCTTTGTTGGCATCTTTGTATTTTGCAAATGCCTCTGCTGATCCCTCAACTTTATAGTGTTTGAATGCTACTTTCAATGTTGCTGACAGGATGCACCAGCAGTGGATTATGGTGCCTCTACTTTTGTTGCTGTAGGAAACATGTCCACCACTACCTATCCCATATGACGATCCCCAGTTCTCCCACCACCAATACTAATACCTATGGGCAGGGTTGACACACCAGCCTAGTGATCCTATTGTGTCATTTGATGCTTAGACTCAGATGAATCAGCATCAGAAATCAACAAACACGATAACATCACTGCTGCTGCTGGTAATACCCATTTCTATATGCATACCTCTCTCTCACCCTTCATTGGAACCAAGAAAGTTCTCATTCTGTCTTCTTCACCACCCACAGAGTCATTTATACCACCCGTCTCTCTCCTCTCATGGTAGTAACAAGTGTGACACAGGGACAACTGGTGTGACATAGGGACCCCTGGTGTCAGTCATCTTCACAAACATAAGAGCAGAAGGCTTTGGCGCAGGCAGCTGCATTGTGTTTCTACTATACACAGCCACATCTAAGATTCTTCATTTAAAAAAATGACCCCAGTCCCTTGGGAATGTGGTACACTATCTGTTAGAATGAGTGGACTTCAACTACTGCAGGTGCTTGTGGAATTGTCCACATCAGCATCCCTTCAACTCCTCTTACTCATTTTTGTCCAGCAAGCAAGTTGCAACAGTACTCAGACTTTATTTTATACTCTCTCACTCTCTCTCAATCACCTCTACTACACTACAAGCATGCAAAATGGAGGAAAGGTCCTGATTTTTAAATTCTTGCAACAGTAAATCTCGCAACCATGGAAAGCATAGCCAAAAAAGCAAAGTGCTTGTGGAAAAATCATTTGTGTTATGTGTTTATTGCTGTAATGTATTTATTGGTCTTATGTATTCTCTATGTTCAAGAATTCCTGTGGAAAAAGTGGTGAATTGGGAATTTTACATGGACATTACCATGTAAATATATATATATATATATATATATATATATATAGTGGGTTTGTAGATGGAAAAACCATAACACAGCAAGCGCACACTAGGGTCTTAAGAAAATAATACATTTTATTGTACACTTAAATCATCAAGACAATGTATTCTCACAGCTGCTGACCTTAAATACAGTAAATAGCCCAGTGGCTCCCAAAAGCCAAGAGGAATGAAAACTAGCGTCTTACTGCGTCAGTAAATCGCACAACGGTGAACCGCACATGGTTTTAACCACTGCAGTGCCTGTCTATATGAGTTATGTTGTCACCGCAGCCTGAGCTGTTTCAATCATTTTGGTGGCTTACAAGCGGACCGGCTACACTGTGATGTAGCTAATAAAGTGAGACAATGTGACAAATTCAAAGTGCTGTATAAAGAAGTAGAATAAAGAATGAGCAACCAAAGGTCAGCGATTAAAGCCGCCTTCAAAGCCTCACGCAATCCTACCAAGAAACATCCATCAAAGATCAAGGATCAGCCAGTGGCACTACATTTTGCACAACTAAACCACCCATTGCCCTCCTTACGATATATGGCAATAGATCAAGTATCACTTCTGACAAGAGGAGGGGACAGAGGGAGGCTTCTGCTCCAAAAAGGAAGCCAAATGGATACAGTTTTTGGATACAGTAACCCCCAAAGGCCTTAATGATAAATTATCATTACATTGCTTTCTTTGAATGGTCGGACAACAGACAGCAGTAACCAGCAAATTGTCCCATGTCCTGTCGGATAACAGCTTTCGATTTGTTTGGTACTGTTTTCCATACCCCATGAAAGTGTAGACACACTATGTCTGGGTATTGTGATATGTACATTAGTCCATGCTCTAATAGACCAGTAAAGGTTTCTTAAGGGCTGACATATGTTGAGATTGCACTGACAAAGACATGGGCACTGTATGTATACCATTCAGGCTCCTGTTAGTCTTTTAATTTTCTCTCAATGTCTAGTTCCCAATAATTCCAATGGTCTTACTGTCATGATCATTTTAGCCTTTGGTACTGTTAAGTTTGACACAAGTTTGTTTGCAGGTAATATAGAATTATCAGTTTATTCATTTCTCTCCCTCTGCTTCAAATTGAGTTTTGTTTTAGACAGTGGGGGGAGCAGATCCCACCACTGTCGAATTTTAATGTTGCTCTATGCTACTGGTTGGACACTCATGCTCTGTGCACTTGATTGGTGTGCGGGACATGTGAGCCCATGTCGGTGTACCCGTGGGGTGCAGACACCACTTGTTGCATGGCACAGCGTTGCAATACTTTGGTGCCACACATGGTGGGGACCTTGAGGTGCTATGGCATACGAATCTTTTCCAATCATCAATTAGCATGTATATTCTGTATCTGTGGGGCATTTCTGATGATCATTGCATGTCAATATAATAGACCAGCAGTTATGTGAGTATGTCATTTGCCATCTAACCATTTGGACTAACCCCATAATAGGTCTCCAGGATGTCTGCTTTAAGCAGCAGCTGTAGAGCCAGGGGTTGATGGACTGACTTGTAACATCTTTTAAATTATGGATGTTTGCCCTGTCTTTATCATTGCGCTATGTCCTATCATCGGTCTCCATGATGACTGCTATATGGCAGCACATGTTGAGCCATGGACGATTAGCGCTATCTTATTGGATATTGTTTTCTCTAACATATGGACACTGGTCCCATTCAGGCTCATTATACAAGAAACTCATATTGATGAACATGGACCTAATTACCACCTACAATGGGAGGTAGATGCACACTATTACCAACAGGTCTCTAGGATGTCTGCTTCAAACAGCATCTATTCAATCATAGACCTTTGTCCCGTCTATATTGTTGCGCTATATCCTATCATTGCTATACGGCACATTGACGTACATGGATCTAATTACCACCTCCAATGGGAGGTGGATACACACTATTACCCACAGGTAACTCTTTGGATGCCAAAGGCAATTATACTGCACTGCAACCGATAATGTTTTATGCATATATGACTCTTAATTATTTAATAAGAAGGCAGATGATTACAATGTTGAGGCATTTCAATGTCTGGTTTTGCATCGTGTGAGGTTTATTTATACTTTTTACTGTGACAGCCATAGTGCCTTAGCTGGCCCTTCACGCTCCACGCAGCCCACTTGACACTTTGTAGCAAGCACACTTAGGAATGTAATACTTTACATTCTTTATTCTTCTTTTTTATACAGCACTTTGAATTTGTCACATTGTCTCACTTTATTAGCTACATCACAGTGTAGCCGGTCCACTTCTAAGCCACCAAAATGATTGAAACAGCTTAGGCTGCGATGACAACATAACTTATATAGATGGGCACAGCAATAGTTAAAACCATGTGTGGTTCACCGTTGTGCGGTTCACTGATGCATTAAGACGCTAGTTTTCATTCCTCGTGGCTTTTGGGCGCCATTGGGCTATTTACTGTATTTAAGGTCAGCAGCTGTGAGAATACATTGTCTTGATGAAGGCCCCTGAGGGGGCTGAAACGTTGATATGATTTAAGTGTATAATAACATTTATACACATTAGTGTGCGCTTGCTGTGTTATGGTTTTTCCATCTACAAACCCACTATAAATTCTTATTTTCCAAGCTGCACCGGGCAAGTAGATATAAATATTTCTTTTCTTTGTTATGTGGTGCCCACCTATTTTGCTCTCTCTCTCTCTCTCTCTCTCTCTCTCTATATATATATATATATATATATATATATATATATATATATATATATACATATATGCCTCTTGTCAGACTCCGGAAAGCTGATGTAAAAAGAACAGCTCCACCAATTCAGGACAAACCATTTGCACCACAGGGCACAAATAAAACTTCCCACTGAACCACCTGAATGCCAGACATTGTAGATCAACAAGTTGGAGACCTACTTAGCATAGAGGGGTTAAAAGTCCCACATAAATCAGTGAAAATGTATTAGATTATTATTTATCCCTATGGTGCAGTTGGTTTGCTCCAGAATTGTTCCAATTTTCCTCTAACTTTTTGCTTTTCTTCCATTCTGCTTTATTTGGCAACTAAGGCAAATTCCAGCATGGTGGCTATAGAGAATAATGTGTTATTTAACCCTTAGAGTGTCAGGGAGGTTGTGCAAAGAATTTTAGGGCAATGATTGCACCAAAACCTGACCTGCTTTCTATAGTCAATTTCCAGTGCAAATATTGACATTTTGCCAGATATACCTATTTTCAAAAAACAACAATTCTCCAATAATATATAAGAAAAAGTATTAAAATAATACTCACTTATTAAACCTCACTGGCCTATAACAATAGAATCAGTAAGGATAGTGTGCAGGGAATAAACTATCCTTCCTGCTCGGAGTTACACCTCTGGTATAATCAGACAAGTCTGCTTGTATAAAAATACAAATTCATTGCTATAAAGATTGTAAAAACAATGCAATATAGCGATGCAGTATAACAATGAGTGCACAAAGGCTTGTTCACAATGTTTTGTTCAAGGATCTTGTGAGAGGTCTTTCTGCTGGACAGCTGCATCCTGATCCAATTGGATTGACTGAGTGAGGGCAGCCTTGAATCCTTCACTTGTCCTACTGACCACTTGTAGTGGTTGTCTGCATTGTAAATACGGTGGTGATTCGGCGAAGGTTACCCTTACCTAACTGTATTACACTAGGAGCGCCCCTCCTGTTTTTCCTGTTTTATACATATTTTCAGGTAATTTATAAACAAGTTAAAAAAGCAGTGTATCAAGTACTGAACCCCGAAGAAACTCTACTCTCACTTTATCTGTACTGGAGAATTTTCAGTTTACAAAAGCACACTGTTCCATATCCTTCAATTAATTTCTACCCAGTTACAAAACACAGCCTTGTCCCACCGTAACCACAGAACCACACGCTGACCCCAGTCTTGTCCTACGGCAACCATGGAACCAAACATATCCACCCCAGCCTTGTCCTACGGTAACCATAGAACCACACTCTGACCCCACCATTCCTTTTTCACAGTAACCACAGAATCACACACTTTCCCCAGAGCCTTATCCTGCGGTAGCCATAGAATCAGTGTCCCTCCTCCAGCCATGCCCCACTGTAACCATAGATCCACATACACTGACCCCCAGCATTATTCCACAGTTGCCATAAAGCCACACATACCAATTTTAGGGGTTTACAAACAAGACAGACATTTTATAGAGTTCATCATGGAGACATTTTCATGGGAAAGCAGCAAATTTCTAGTTTTCTGAGAGATTTCTGTGGGTAAAGAAAATACTTTTTGCCCATCCCAATTCCAATGTAAGGGGTGAGCCAAAACTCTGATTTAACCAAACAAAATTTCTGACACACTTGTCTCACAGGGCCATCTAGCGATAGACTTGGATGGGCAGTGCACTATAGGTGTAAATTGCAGTCCAATAAGCTAAAGAAGTTCAATTTTGGAGCAAACCAGCTACACCATGGAAGGGAAATATAAAACCCTATTGATTTAAAGTGGTTCTGTCACCTTGAATCAATTTTCATATTAGGAAGCTTTTAAAGAAGTTTGTTAGTCAAAAGATGTGGAATCATCATTTAGGAAATTTTAGTTATTTTATTTCTGCACGGTAAACCCTTTGAGTGTGGTGCAATATGCTAATGTTTGCTGATTCTTTTCAATGTAGTTTCATATGCTAATTAAGCTTTGTGCTGATCTCAGTATATTCCTCAAATCTCTAGTTGTAGAGGTTAGTCTCCAGAAATCTTCTGGTTTAAACAAGTGAATATTTTATTGTTGCATCACTGCTCAATATTTTGAGGGTTTCTACACATCATCGGGGTGCACAGAGTAAATTACATTAATTAACCATTCTATCAAGGGCACACACACACACACACACAAACTATATATATATATATATATATATATATATATATGCATATGCCTCCACATTTTATGAACTTCACGATCATGACAAGCTGTACTAGTTACCATAACTGAGACAATGAATATGAGCACAGTTTAAAATGCCTGCTAACTGGGCCCACATTTATTTATTTTGTGCTGAGGAATTCTTACTATTACAGAATGTGAAGTGTGTCAAATGTAGAGATGGAAGAAAATTACATATATATATATATATGTATTAGTGTAAAAGCCCATGTACACGGGCCAAGGTCCAGGTGATGTTAAGAGGCCGGTCCTGCTCTGCATCCTGCCGCTGACGCAGTCATGCACTGTAGAGACTGCCCGAAAGCACAGAATGCTTCCAGCACAGAACTCCCAGCATTCTGTGCGTTCGGGCAGTCTCTACTGCACATGACGGCTTCTGACAAACTTCCTAGCAAATTATTATATAGGATATATATATATATATATATATATATATATATATATATATATATATACACATATATATACACACACATGTGCACGCACAGAAGAACCTGTTCAGAAATTTTTGATTGCTCCTCTCTCTCCATGCTGCTAGAAGCAACTTATCCAGGGTTTTGTGGCATATTTATGGTTTACCTTAGTCTTAGCAAATACGGCTTAACATGAAGCTGTTTATAGCTCAGTAATCTAAAGCTGGATCTGTTTGTGTTTTTACCTAACAAACAAGGTACAGTACATGTTGCTGATCTGGTGATTTAAGGAGTGTGGAAGACTGGAAACATAATGTCCATCCAACTGTTTAATTATACAGTTTTAATATTAACTAGCATTATTTTGGAGAAGCTAATTCTGTTAGATTAACTTAAGCTATTGCAATAAATACTGATTTCATCTGAGCTACAATTCAGTTCTGAAATAGTTTGTGATATATCTAAAGTTTATATATATCAAGGTTTTGAGTTGATTATATAAAGCATATTTCAGAGGCTAGCATAGATGCAAAACTATGGATCATGTTTATTAAACTGAAATGTGTTAATTTAGACCCTAGTCGCCATCATCTTCATTCTACTTAGTCATGCTTGATTCCATAAGAGGTGATAGCAGACTACAGAAACAGACTCATTCACCTTGTGCCTGGTCTTATTAATAGCAGAATGTGACACTGCATACCTGCAGTGGAATAATATTGGAACATACAATGATCAGCAAGGAAACAAAACCTAGAGCAATGACAAATATCTTGCCATATCGCTAAGCCAAGCCCCTGAAACTTTGTAATAGCCTGTTCAACAGCTACCTGGACCAAGGCAGTGACCCTGCATAACATATCATACATAGATGCTCCTGGCCTCAGGAGCCAATGATAGAAACTGGTCCAACTGAAAGTGACACAAGGAGTCTGCTATTAAATTTTGCACCCCAGTGATGTAATTTGCCCTAAACCAAATATTCTCCCCATAGGCAAACTAGCAGTAAGTGCTTCAATAAGTTAACCACTGGTAAGGAGTACCATGGAAGGAATCACAAACCCATAGGTCATCCTTTAACTGACCATTCAACCAGATAAAATGAGGTGACTGAATCCCAGAAGCAGACAAAGAAAGGCACCTACAAAAAACCCTTCCCATGGGAAATATTCTGCATACAAAGTTAAGTTTATCCAGTAGAGATTGCAGCTTAATAAGTGTAATCTACTTCAGCTCCAAAATCTCCCTCAGGGTAAACAATAAGTCCAAAACTTTGTTAAACGGAAGGTGACATGCCATGTCCCAAGAATATGTCTTGATGCCAAGGAACGCCATCATTGACACAGGGCTCGCCATCTTTTCCGGAGCCAACAGTATACAAACGCCTTGGAGATCCTTTTCATGGAATCAAATAAGACCACATATACACTAGAATGGGCTGAGCCAACGCAAAGAAAGACATTCAGATAATGAATGGATGAACACAAACAATATCAGACTTCACTACCTTCTTCAGTAATGTGTCATAGGAGCAGTCCTCAGCCAAGTCAACGCCGCCAGGGAGGAGCATCCAGTTGTGTACCTAAGCAGAAAACTGTTGCCCAGAGAAGTAGCCTACGCAGTTGTGGAAAAAGAATGCCTGGCACTTGTCTGGACACTTAAGAAACTTCAACCTTATTTATTTGGTTGAGAATTAACTGTTCTAACAGACCACAATCCCCTGGTATGGCTGAATTGGGTGTCAGGGGACAATGTACGGCTACTCAGGTGGAGCTTGACGTTACAAACTTTTAGTTTCACCATTCAGTACCGGCCCGGTAAAGACAACCGGAATGCCAACGGCCTGTCCCGGCAGTAAGATCAATAGAACACTTTCCCCTGGATTATGTTTTCTTCCGCCCCCGGATGGCGACCAAAAAGGGGGAGTAATGTAACGGGCCGTAGGCCGTTACTTCAACACAATGGAAGGGAGACATGACTTTGTTGGCGGAAACTGGGACCCGTTGTCGTACTCTTGGAAGAAGCGTCAACGGGATTGGTCGACAAGATGCTACATACGAACAGCGGATTGGTCTACTTAAAGGCAGGATGCCTGAACTCTTAATCCAACGGCTTTTGGACACAACCATTGTATTCCCAAATGTGTATTGGGACCCATTGAGACTGTACCCCCCACTGAGACTCCTTTGCACTGTAACCTAATCATGTCTGGCCGCCCATCCCTGTAGGTTATGCCCCACCCTGTTCACCAGGAGGTTGGGAAACGGACCAGTCGGGTTATCCTTAGTTTTGTCACTCCTCTGCCCATTGGTCCCTACCTTAACCCTAGCCCCACTGCGTACCTTGCCCCTCCCGGTTTTATTGTTTCATTGTTTACTGTGTGTATAAAAGAATGCCGTTGGTGCCAATAAAATGTGTTCGTTTGGAGCAAGTAGTCTCCATGTGTCATGTTTGCCTGGATGGTCTAAAAATTCCACTCTGACTCCCATCCCCTGAAAGGCATACCGAGCAAATCACTCTTCATTCCAGCTGTTCCAGACTTTGACTGACTCGCTTCTTGACCTTTGTCCAGTGCTGCTCGACTTGGCTGCAGAGATTCAACAACTTGCCTGCTCGACTCACTCGATGCAGTGTCGAGACTAGGAAGCGACCGTTGTGGAGTTAGTCGACACATCTGTTTCCCTTCTTGACCGGCCTGTTCGACTGTTTTCAACTGTCAGAATTGTTTGAGAGCACTAGGTCAAGCAAGGCCTCTTTCCTAGTTGGCTCCTCTACTAGTTGGGACATAAAATTATCATTTATCAAATATTTTCCTTTGTTGTGCCGGAAGTCATATTGCTCCAGTCAGTTTCAGGATAGTTGAAATCTCCCATTATAATTACCTTTGTATCATGGCGCCCGTGATTATGCAACATTTTGACAGGCTTATTTTACTGATGCCTTCTCATTGGCTGCGCTGTACAGCTCCTCCCAGTGACAGCCTTTATATACCCTCGGCTGTCACTTAGAGTTTGCCCTTTCGTGGTGTACCTGATGCCTAGTGCTAGTTCCATTTGTTTGATACCAGTGTATGACCCCATACTGCCTGACTACGCTTTTGCTACTGTTCCTGCTTCTGTGTACCGATTCAGATTGGCTGATGTTCCTGCTTCCTGTTCTGACCCAGCCTGGCTGACGTTCCTGCTCCATGTACTGACCCGGCGAGACCGACGACCCTGCTCCGTGTACCGACCCGGCGAGACTGACGACCCTGCTCCGTGTACCGGCCCGGCTTGGCTGATGTTCCTGTGCTGTGTACCGAATCGGTTTGGCTGCAGTTCCTGCTTCCTTCGTGCCCGGCTGGGCGAAGAATCTGTCTGTGCCTGCTGCTACCATCTGTGCACATCTCTCACGTTATTGCGCATCCCAGAGCTACGGTACTCCGTTATCATTTGTAGTCCAGTCCGTGGGTTTGAATCTCAGTGTGTCATTACTCCTTCACACAATTCACTTGATTGCTTGGTCTTCCGCTTTGGGTTCAGTTGGGCGCATCCGGTAGTCTTCCGTATCCTGACCATAGCGTTCACAGGAGGAAGCCTGCAGGAAAGGGAGAGCTGGGGAGCTTGAGGACAGTGCTGGATATCGTTGGCTGTCGGTAGGTAGGTGGAGTGGGTACTTCAGTTCTGTCCTCCCACTGACAGCGCAAGCTCCCTTGCAGAGGAGAGTGAGGGCTCGGGTGCGGCGAGTTAAGAGCGCTGCTTGAGAGGGTTGGCCAAGAGGCGGAAACTCTCCTGAAGAAAAGACCTTGGTTACCACGATCTGGATAGCAACTCAGAGAAGAATAACTGTGTGGTAATAAGTGCCAAAGCCCCGAGCAAGAGGTTAATCAGGACGGATGGTCAGTGGGATAGCCGAGGTCATACACAGGATCAACTGGGCAATCATGGATGGTTAGAGGATTAGGCAAGGTCATACACAGGATCAAGTGGAGGATGGACTGGATGGATGGTCAGAGGATTAGCCAAAGTCATACACAGGATGAACTGGAGGGAGCACAGAAACACACAGGGGAATCTAGGTTACTAAGAGTGAGAGAGCACCTAACTGGACACTAGACTAATGAAGCGGCTCCAATGCCAAGGATCATGATTAGTGCCTCATGAAGCGGCTCCAATGCCAAGGAGCAGGAGTAGTGCACCATGGAACACTGTGACAGTGCACCGGAACACAGGAGACTCTGGCTGAAATACCCGCTTGGCCGTGACGTCACCCACGATAAAGCACGAAACCCGGAAGTGGGATGATAATGTGAGCTAGTAAGCGAGCGTACGGCGAGAGGAGAGGCAAGGGCAAAGAGGAACAGGAGCAGGACTGCGCGAAGGAGGTGACGGTAAGGAAAATGGATGACCTTGACCCCCACTAGGAGGCGCCTCCGGACCCTAAGGGGTAGGTTTGGAAGGGGAGCACCGGTGAAAGTCTCGGACTAGAGCAGACGCGTGCAGATCTGAGGGTCTCACCCAGGACCGCTCCTCGGGACCATAGCCCTGCCAGTTTACCAGGTATTGAAAGCAGCCACGTGAGAGGCTGGAATCCAGGATGCCGTCCACGAAGTACTCTTACTGACCGCCGACTGTCACCGGCAGGGGTGGTCTGGGTTGGGTGGAGGAAGGAAAGGTTGCAGGTAAAAAGGGCTTGAGTAAGGAAACGTGGAATACCGGGTCTATCTTCATACCGAGGGGTAAGGCGAGTTTGTAAGAGACTGGAGACAATGTCGAAGGACACGAAAAGGTCCTACATAACGAGGACCTAACTTAATGGATGGCTGGGAGATCCGGAGGTGTTTGGTTGACAGCCATACCCGCTGACCAATCTGAAAGAGAGGAGCTGGTGACCTATGTTGGTTTGCCGCATTCTTCTGGCAGATCTGGGTGTTCAAAAGAGCAGTTTGGATGGACTGCCAATGGGAAGCGAGGGATAGGACCCTGGTCTCGGCAGCAGGCACTAAAGGAATCCCAGGCACCAGCAAGAGTACACGGGGATTATAACCCAAGGCTGTGAAAAAGGGGGAGCAGCCAAGCGAGGAATGATGAAGCAAATTTGGCCCAGGGGAGACGTTGAACCCAGTTGTCGTGTTGCTGGTTAGTGTAAGACCGTAGGTATTGTTTTAGGCCTTGATTTAGCCGTTCGGTCTTTCCGTTGGTCTGTGGGTGATAGGCGCTGGAGAAATGTAGGAATACACCCGAGCGGGCACAGAAGGCCCTCCAGAACCTCGAAACAAATTGGGTCCCTTGGTCCGAGGTTATGTGGAGAGGGAAGACGCACTATGTCTGAGATGAAAATCTCCGCAAGTTGTTCCACGGTTGGCAGACCGGACAGGGGAATAAAATGCCCCTCTTTGGAGAAGCGGTCGATGACTACCAAGATGGTGTTCTAGCCTGCTGATACGGGCAAGTCCACAACAAAACCCAAGGACCCAAGTGGGTCCATGGGAGCGCGGGTACAGGCAGAGGTGTCACGGTTTTCAAGACACTAAGACCAGTGGGTAAAAATAAAATGCAATTTATTTAAGAACAAAAATAATGACAGAGATCGCCCCCTAAGGGTAGCACTGTGAAATAGCAGAATAGCAGTAGTATGCACAGTATACGGGCGTCGTGGATGGAACTGGATTGCAAGAGCTTGGCCAATAGCCCCACGGTCTATGGAGATGACTTAGTACCAGAGCTTGAGCTTATAACCCAAACGTGCGTGATGGATTGCAAGAGCTTGAGCCAATAGCCCCAAGGGCGAAATAGAGAGACTAGATTGCAGGAGCTTGGATCAATAGCCCCCACGGGCGTAACCACAGAGACGTGCACAGAGGCAGCCAGAGCCGTGCGCCACCGGGTGCGGTAATGAGCTACACCGGACTGCAAGGAGAGAAACGGCTCAGCACAAGGCAACTCTCTGTATGGGCTGCGTGCCCCACTGGAACACAGCTCTGCACGGGTTAATGGCACTATAGTTGTAACACAGCTCTGCACTGGAGACAGCCCGATAGTAGGAACACAGCACTGCACAGGTTAACAGCTCAGAAGTTGGAACGCAACTCTGCACGGACTGACAGCTCGGTAGTTGGGACACAGCTCTGCACGGGTTAAGAGCTCGGTAGAGAAACACAGCTCAGCAGTGATCAGCTCAGTGGCAGGAATCAGCACAACAAGGAGCCATAATGAACAGCAAGAGCACGGTCACTATGTCGCCGTGGCGACAAGGCAGACAGGAACGGAGACCGGCCGCAGAGACCGGAACAGGTCACGGAGCAGGAACGTCAGCAAGCCGGGGCCGAATCACGGGGCAGGATCTCAGACAAGCCAGATCAGGAGACGAGCAGGAACGTCAGCCAGGCCAGGTCGAATCACGGAGCAGTTTCTCAGACAAGCCGGATCAGGAAAACGAGCAGGAACATCAGCCAGGCCGGGTCAAATCACGGAGCAGGTACACAGGATCATAGTCAGGGATAGCCAAGTCAGTACACCGGAGATCAGGAACACAGGAACACAGCACAGCAAAACTGGCTCAGGAACACCACGAAAGGGCACATGACAGGTGCCATAGCCCAGAATAAAAAGGTCACCAGGGGCGGGCCAAACAGGCTCAGCAAATCAGAGCGCAGCACAAGTGAGAGTGACAGTATGAGAAGCTGCACCATGATAAGAGGACAGAGTAATCTCAAGGGTTTGACCCGTGGGACCTTGACACGGGCACAAACTGAGCAAGAGGAAACCCAGCTAGACACGTCCTTCTGGCAGGATGGCCACCAGAAATACCGATTAAGGAGATCAAGGGTACGATCAACTCCGGAATGGCCAACCACTCGGGACTGATGGGCCCAAGCCAGAATCTTTTCTCTGTGCTCCTCGGGGACCAGGAGGCAAGAGGATGGGCACGAGACAGGTAGGGTATTTGGTTGGGTGTCCCGAATACTCCTCAGCATAGAGGTGGTCAGGACGTCTAGAAAGACGGTGATCAGGAAGAACCGGTTCTGGACTAACCAAGGCGGCGGACTACTCATAGCACCTGGACAAGGCATCAGCCTTGATGTTCTTGGTTCCAGGAATATACGAGATGGTGAAGTTAAACCGTGAGAAAAAGAGAGACCATCTGGCTTGCTGAAGAATCAAGAGCTTGGCTGACGCCAGATAGGACAAGTTTCGGTGGTCTGTAAGGATATTGATGGGATGTGCAGCACCCTCTAGAAGATAACGCCATTCCTCCAAGGCTAGTTTAATGGCGAGCAGTTCCCGATTCCTTGTGTCTTATTTCCTCTCAGCCTTGGAAAACCGGCGAGAATAGAAGGAGCAGGGATGAAGAACACCAGTCAAGGAAGAACGTTGGGACAACACTGCACTGGCTGCAATCTCCGAAGCGTCCACCTCCAAAGTGAAGGGCAGGGCAGGATCGGGGTAAGCTAAAAGTGGTGATGTGGCGAAAACCGTCTTCAGGGAGGAAAATGCCTGCAAGGCCTCTTCTGACCAGTTGCTAGGATCAGCCCCTTTGCAGGTCAATAGCACGATAGGGTGGATTACTCTAGCGATATTACTTATGAATCTGCGATAGTAGTTTGCGAAACCAATAAACCTCTGTACTACTTTAACGTTATGTGGAACTGGCCAGTCATGAATAGCACTAATTTTCCCGGGATACATTGCCAAACCAACAGCAGAGATGATATACCCTAAAAAGGGTAGGGATGGTTCTTCAAAGCTACACTTTGGCATAGAGGTTGTTATCCCGAAGCCATTGTAGGACGGTGCAGATGTGAATACGATGCTCCTGCAAATTCCTGGAAAAGATAAGTATATCATCAAGATATATGATCATAAAAGACAGCAGGAGATCGTGGAATACATTGTTGCCGAATGCTTGGAAGACAGCCGGAGCATTACGGAGGCCGAAAGGCATTATGTAGTACTCATAATATCCGAACCTAGTATTGAATGCTTAGTCTAACTGGACACTAGACTAATGAAGTGGCTCCAATGCCAAGGACCAGGAGTAGTGCCCCACGGAACACTGTGACAGTGCACCAGAACACAGGAGACTCTGGCTGAAATACCCACTTGGCTGTGATGTCACCCACGATGACACACGAAACCCGGAAGCGGGATGCCGGCACGAGCTAGTAAGCGAGCGTACAGCAAGAGGAGAGGCAAGGGCAAAGAGGAATGGGAGCGGGACTACACAAAGGAGGTGGCGGTAAGGCAAACGGATGACACTATTGTGGCAAGGATGGGAGAAGAATCAGGGTCTGTGTGTTTCAGGGGTGTTCCACTCCTACATTCAAAGACCAATGAACTAAACAAAGTATAGTAGAAACGGCATTAGTGTATGACTATTTCCCTGTGCATACTATAGGGCTGACAGTGCGGCACTTTCTGACACTGAAGTCTAATGCTGGCAGAGTGTATCAACGACTATCATTACATCGATAATATACTGTAGTGCATACCCTTCAGGACAGTTGCTGAAGTTAGACACTAACACCAATGTTGTTCAAAGGCAAATTCATAAATTCATCCCATTTAGTTTTTTGTCTGATTTTTGTTTTCTAGCCCAATCTGAATTATAAAATTATTTTTATCATTCCTAAAATTTATCTTCTGGCATAAAAGATGTGATTTAAAATTACATGCTATTTTTCAGGCGGGTTTTTTATTTTCAACATAAACATGTGTTGTGAGATTTTTAACCCTTGAGGACAAAAGGGGTATGCAGTTCAATGTGTTGTACCCACCTTCTTGTTCCCAAATGGTTAAACCAATAAAAATACCCAAAAAACATTCACAATTCATGTTATTTGTACTACAATATTTATTTTTAGCTTAGGGTACAAACAAAAGGCAAGCTTGTACAGTGGCCTGCCGAGCAGTCATGTAAAATAAATGGATAAGAGCGAGGGCACTTGAAAACTGCTGATAAATCGCATGGTCTTTACTTACACAATTATTTGTACAAGACAACAGAAACAAAAACACACAATGCCTACGAGCTTAATCATATTCAGAGCTTGATGAAAGGCACTTAAACCTGAAACATTGTCCTTTGTCTCACTTTCCCTTTTCTAATACGTATGTCAATAGAGTTGAGTCACTTACCATTTGCTCTGTTGTTTTACAGAACATAAAATTAAATGATAAAGTATAAGGAAAACGTGAACCTACTTTTTGTTCATTTTCTAGTAAGGGACCTGTCTGATGACCTATTTAGGAGCAATGTTAGGCCATAAATTCAGATCCACACACTACCAGATTCACATCACAGGTGCACCTGGGTAAGGGACTGTAGGTTCTTTTAGATGTGTCATGGGTCCACCTACACTCCTCACATTACCCCATTCCTGGCCCTATCAACTTTTGTATGGTACAAAAAATACCCCTAGCCTGTAGCACACCAGTGTAAAAAACAATGACCCGTTTGGGGACCAGAGGTGCATGCACATCAAATTGTGAATGTGCTGCACACCCTTCTGGTCCTCAAGGTTAAATAACAAGAAACATTTTTAATTAAAAAATATATGTTAAAGGAGTTTTTCAGACTGATTAAAACAAGGGTATTTCCACTGCTGATAGATTCATTATTAAGTTTAACAGTGTCATGTGGTGTCCAGACAGTTCACCTTTCATTCAGGTAGTTATTCTATTAAATGGTGTGAGAGGGGTGTGTAAATGACTACTCCATGGAATGTTATAACAGCTCCATCACTTCCTGACAGTTTGAATTGTTGTAACTATAAAGTACAAAAGGGTGTCGTCTTGGGAAAATGACAACTAAGTACCACCTCCCAGCAGTTTAGAATGTAATTCTCCATTCAAAGGATTAACCAGAAATACCAAAATACAAAGAAAAAAATCTCTAAATTGTGAAAAATGTCTATCAAATATACTGACCACAGACAACCCTAAAGTAAATGTGTCGTTTGATAAATATACCTAAAAATAACAAGACAAGAAACTACAAAATGTGTAATTAGGATAGCGTATAAAAAATAAACAGCAGAATATTTATCAGATTATTCTGCTGTGTTTATTTTTTATGCTCTACCCTAATTACCATACCTGGGAACTTTCAGTTGAGGGCTACCTGGAGGGTAGTCCTCTGTTCAGCAGGGGGTAACAAAAATGACGCTAATCGCGTCAAAAAGGGGCGGGGCTTAACTCGAGTGCTGGGTGGGATTTAACCCTTTGAATGCCAGAGTGGTACGAAATGCATTGCAAAGCAATGCATTCCGTACCACTCTGGCACTCAGAGGGTTAAATGTGTCACACAGAAGGCTGGGGACGGAGGCACAACGGGAGAAAAAGCAGATGTGGCAGAGTTTCAATAGAAACTCTCCACATCCGGAGGAATCTGCCTCTGCCCCGGAGACCCGGTAAAGATCTGTCAGAACCGGAGTCTCCGGGGCAAATCCGGAGAGTTCCCAGGTATGCTAATTACGCATTTAGGAGTTTCTTGTCTTGTTGTTCTTAGGTATATTTATCAAACAACACATTTACCTTTGGGTTTTCTGTGGTCAGTATATTTGACAGAAATTTTTCACAATTTAGAGAATATATGTCTCTGTTTCGATCTTTGCGAATTGACAGGTATACATTTATTCTTTGCATCTCTTAATTTATTTCATATTTTAATAAATGGAATGGTATTCATACACTTTTATATATTCATTTTATGTGCAGTTTCTTTTAAGAGCTTGGATTTTTGTCCTTATAACCCTTTGAGTGCCAGAGAGGTATGCAACGCTTTGCAAAGCAATGCGTGGCGCACTCCTCTGGCACTCAAAGGGTTACATAGAAATATATAGAAAAATAGAATTTGACAGCAAATAAGAACCATTCTAGTCTGCCCATAATTTTTGAATAAAGCAGCTGGGAGTCGCTCTAAGATAACTTTTTTTTTTTTTAAATATATTTTATTATTAGATTGCTCCATACATAATTCAAATACACAAAAGTACAAAGAAGCATTCAAGTGTAGCAAAAACAAATAGACTTTTGGAACAATGAAAAATAATACAGGCACTTTAGTAGAAGATACAGAGACAACCTGAGGTTTTATTGTTATTACAACTCCCACTAACTACAACGCTCAAAACCTAACCTAACTAAACTCCAATATACCCCCCATCCTCAAGTCCTCTCTCCCCCGAACCAGCAGCCCCCCCCCTGCCCGCACGCCAGCCAGCCATATTCCAATGATCTAAGATAAATTTACTTAAAGTTAGAGAGACCTAGGGCTGGACTGAAATGCAGGTGTTAATTTTATGTCTGCTTTTATCTCAGGTATCCCCATAGACTTCAACAGAGCCATTTTTGATAAAACGGGAGGTAACGTTTATCTCCTGCATTTGAATCCAGCCCCTAAATGGTGTCCTGGACATGTGTTTGTAAAACATATTTTGAAACATTATCCTTTATCCAATTTATTGGTGGCACATTATGACACTTTATGCTAGTTGGTTTCTGTGGTTGGCCAATGATATCACTCACTGAGCTATGAATGAATCTAAGCAGAGCCCACCACTGGGGAACATTTATAATAGCACGGCATACAATAAAGTTGACCTCAAACATACCTAATAAGTCTGCTGTGCAAGGAATTATAATTATGTGCCACAGATACATTTTTCAAAAACTATTTTTATATAAAAATTGCTAGAATAGTATATAAGCAGATTCTCTGTGAAATAAACTAAACTAAAATAAACTAAAAACTTAAGAGGGAGTGCATTGGACCTTTCAAAAATGAGATGGGTAAGTTGATTAGTGAGATAAGGAAAAGGCCGATGTTTTAAACACTTTCTTTGCATCAGTACATACAAGGGAGCAAGGAATGGTAGAAGAGCCTCAATAAGTAACAAATAAAAAAATACAATTATCAGATATTGGGTTAACTCAAAAAGATATCATGGGAAGACTGAAGAAAAATTAAGACTGACAAAGTACCGGGTCCTGATGGTATACATCCAAGGGTTCTTCAGGAACTTAGTGCAGTGTTAGCAAAGCCCCTGTATTTACTCTTTAAAGGGATAGTAATGTTTCATAATAAAAGCAGTTCTAATTAATCATCATAGTATTTGGACTTTGGAGAGTGTTATTTCAATTCTGTCAGAGTTGTAGCTCCAGAGTAATTCAATGACAAAGTATCCCCCTCCCGCCCCTTTTACTGATGTCACACTGTTCAGCCAGAGCAGAAGGGAGGTGCCCAGGTAGACTGCAGAGAGGGACAATCTTCAATTAGGATAAGGGAAAAACCTGAAAAGCTTGTCAAGGGGGGCAGGGATTTCATTGTTTTCATAGGAATAAGAGTGTCCCCTTCTGTTATCTGTCTGGTCTATAGACTGCATTCCACATCTGTGAAGAGATTGCTTACACTAGGTAAAAGGGGCGGGAGGGGGAAACTTTGCTTGTGAATATCTCTCAAACCATAAAGGTTTGAGAGGTAAGACTTATATCATTCTTCATGTTTTTTTAATGCCTACAAAATAAAATAAAGTTAAAACGAAGTATTACTATCCCTTTAAAGATTTTCTCACCATAGGCTCAGTGCCACAGGATTGGAAAAGAGCCAACATAGTGCATCTATTTAAGGAGGGAACTAAAACAGGACCTAGGAATTATAGACCTGTGAGTTTGACCTCTGTAGTGAGAAAACTGCTATAAGGGATAATAAGGGACTATATTCAGGATTACAACACAAAAACTAAGATCATTAGCATGAATCAACATGGTTTTATGAAGAATAGATCATGCCAAACTAATCTTTTCAGCTTCTATGAAGAAGTAAGCAGCAAAGTTGATAATGGCAAGGCAGTTGATGCAGTATATGTAGATTTTGCAAAGGCATTTGATACAGTGCCACACAGAAGGCTACAAAACTGGTTGAAGTATAGGAACAGTGTGTGATTGTAAAAGGAAAATTCTCAAATACAGTTAAAGTGGATAGTGTAGTACCTCAGGGTTCAGTATTAGGTTCGCTGGTTTTTAACATGTTTATAAGTTACCTGGAAATAGATATAGAAAGCAAAATATCAATATTTGCAGATGACACTAAATTACGCAAGGTAATTAATTCAGAACAGGATATTTTCTCTCTACAGAGGGATTTACAGACAATGTCAGACTGGGCAAACAAATGGAATATGAAGTTTAATGTGGGGAAGTGTAAAGTCATAAATTTGGGAGGAAATAAACCCAAGGCTACTTATGAACTTAATGGCATCATTTTAGGGGACTCATTGCTAGAGAAAGACCTGGGTATCCTTGTCAACTACAAACTTGGAAACAGTGACTAGTGTCAAACAGCAGTAGCAAAGGAAAACTAAATCCTGTCTTGCATAAAAAGAGGCATTGAAACAATTGGATAACATTATTTTGCCATTATACAAATCATTGGTAAGACCTTGAGTATGCAGTGCAGTTTTGGCCACCAGTTCTGAAAAAGGATATACTAGAACTAGAGAGGGTACAGAGAAGAGCAACAAAATTAATTAAGGGAATGGAGGACTTGACATATGAGGAACGACTAGACAAACTTGGTTTATTTACTCTAGAAAAAAGATGGCTAAGAGTAGACCTTATCCAATTGTACAAGTATATGAGAGGTCAATACAAGGATCTCTGCGTGAGCTATTTATTCCAAGGCCTGATCAGGTGACCAGGGGACACCCCTTGAGATTAGAGGAAAGGAGGTTTAGACTTCAGCAGAGGAAGGGGTTTTTTACAGGTCTGTTAAATTGTGGAATTCCTTGCCCAAGGAGGTGGTTATGGCAGATACAATGGATACATTTAAGATTAGATACATTTCTTTCAAAAGGGAACATACAAAGTTATACTTTTTTTAGCAGGCACATCAGGAAGGTCTGATAAAGACTAACTTATTTGGTAGCAGGAGAGCTATAAAATTCTCAGTCACTGGGGTATGAGGCTAAGGTTGAACTTGATGGACTTGTGTCTTTATTCAACCTAATTTACTATGTTACTATGTTACTTTTCTTAACCATTTGAATGTCATTGCTAAGCCTTGCATTACACACCCCTCTGGCAGCTCAAAAGGTTTAGCTAACAGGTCCACTGAACCCATTTGATTGTAGAGAGATTTATTATGCATTGATCTATCTAGCATCCAGGACAGTAGGTTAAAGATAGGCAACCAAAGCAGTATATAAACTAGTAATACACCAAACCAAGAGAGTTTGGGCTCTGTCACACAGGTGACATTGTACCATGCTTTGCTGTGCAGTTTTTATGAAGCAACTAAATACATTGATGCATTTTTAGTTTTGTAGTGTATTAAGGTTTTCCTAGAATTCCTTTCAATACAATCAGAAGTGATACAAATGCAACAGTGGTGCAATTCCAGTGTGATTTCTATCTGATTCTATCAAAATCAATACATGAAATTTGTATGTGCATTATTGCATTGTCTGCGGATATTTTGTATCATGTTGTGTTTGCGTGTGTGTGTGTGTCTCTCTCTCTGACAATTGCAGCTCCTGTATGAAACACCCCGTAGGATACAAAGGGGCATATGTATGAATGCACCAGTGCAGCAGCATGACTAGTCTTTAATACCAGCAGCTGCACTGATGGGTATGCACTACAGAATATGTTCACTACACACTCCACCAGCCTTTGACTTTAATACCTGCAAGGTCCATACATCTGACCCAAAGCATATGCAAGAAATCAGGCCAGTGATAGCAGCAAAGCTGCCTCAGCCATGTTAATACATGGTGTAGACTTGGGGAGAAATGACAAAACTTCCTAGAAGCTGATTGGCTGGGAGGTTTGTAAGCACACATCCCAGCAAATGGTAGGATGTAAGCCATTTGAAACAGAGACTGGCCATATAAAAGCCAGTCGATGTTAAATTTTTTCACAGAAACGCTTGGGCAATGGCACGGGAGGTACCGGGGGGGGGGGGATTTTTGGCAGGCAATCCTGCCACCACCAGTGGTGACAGTGATGTTGGTGGCAGCATCTTTAACACTGTAACTGAAGGGGGAAATTTAGGAATAGTACTGGATCAACTAATATATTAATTGGGGATACAATTATTATTAGTCAGCTATTTTTTCCGCATCAGGACCTAAAGTATTTTTGATGATTGGCATGCCAGCACAGTTTAACCCTTTGAGTTCCGGAGAGGTATGCATTGCAAAGGGCTAACGAACATATTACTCAAATACATATGTTTTACCAAATAATTTAAATGTAGACTTTCTTTCTTTTTACAGGTACATCTTTAACAACAGATAATATGAGGAAAGTTTTATTTTAAAATGAAAAAATACGGTAGAGCTTTCCCAGCTTGGTACAAATTGTTTAGTTCTACTGCTAGAGGCTGTTTTTATTACAAAGTTACTATCACACTCTATGATGAACTGTAGCCATTGGCTCCCCTCTCCCACATAAGGCAATAGAATAGCTGTATGGACAGTATCTGGATTGTAAGTGAACTGCCTGAACACCAGATGGCATTGTTAACCTAACAAACAACAGCTTGAACACCAATAACTTTGAAGCAGAGCACATCAAAGCAGTAAGATTACCCTTGTTTTAATGTGCAAGAGACACCCTACAATATCTGTTTTTATAATAAAGATTAACTACACCTTTACATTTGTTGACTTAAGGAGGTAGAACATAAGCAAAATAAATATTTTTCTCCTGTATGGTGGATATAACCTAAAGAAGCCCTAATCCTAATTAAAAACCTCTACTTACCTTACACTGGACTTAAAGGGATAGTAACCCCCCGAACAACGTGACGCCAAAAGAGAGCAATCGTGCAAACATACTGAACTCCCTTATTCCCATCTCTCAAACCTTTATTGTTTGAGAGATGTAAGGCAAGACAGACCTCCGCTCCCTCCCCCTTCTGCCTGATGAGCTGTAAAGCTGTCAGAGGCAAAATCCGGTCGGCTGACTTTCGGCGGTTCTGCAGGAGCGCTGTCATCTAGATATCTCCGTATAATTACTTCATCGGAATGGTCTACAATATGTGCTTGCAAGCTGTAGAGCAGTGGTTCTCAACCCGAGCCTTCAGTGGTCACTAACAGGCCAGGATTTCAGGATATTTTTTGTTAGAACATAGGTGAGTTAATCAATTTGAATGAATATCTGATCAACACACCTGTGCTCTAGCAGGGAAATTCCTAAGTCCTGGACTGTTAATTGGCTCTGAAGGCACAGATTGAGAACCTCTACTGTACAGCACATATAGCCTACCCTGGTCCTGAAGAGCTAACAGTGCATTATTTTAGGCAATCCCAGAATGAACACAGGTGGACCAATTAACCAATTAAACTGACTGAGCTACTAATTAGTCCACTTGTGCTCCAGCTGGGATATCCTGAAAACATGCATTGCTAGTAGCTCTTCAGGATCAAGGTTAGCTTCCTGAAGGTGGGGTGGCAGACATCCAACTACCTTATGTGTATTAATCAGAGTCTCAATGAGAAGGGATTTAACAGGTCGGGAGTTCAGGTCATCAGGAAATATGGATAGGATACCTAACTTCAGGGTTAGAGGGATGCGTCTGTCCAACACCGATGACAAAGTGGCAAAAGACCCATTCCCAGAGGCTAAGGACCGCTGGACAGTCCCAAACAAGGTGTAGAAAGGTACCAGCCACAAGAGAACATCTATCACATAAGTCAGTGTTGCTATTGCCCACCTTATTCAGTCTCACTGTTGTAAAGTATGTCCTAAGTAGGATTTTCATTTGAACTAGTTAATTCAAACAATGCAAGGACACCCCATGCGGACTGGCCTCAGCCACAGCCCACTTCCATTCATCCAGCTCCCCCAGACCCCCCTCCCATTTCTGCATCATTGGATTGTCCCCCTGGGGGGAGGCCCGAGCATCAAGCCATCAGTAAATGAAGGTTAGTAATCTATCCAGCCACCTAGTCAGTGCAGATGACAAGAGTCTGAGCCACTCCACAATAGGTTCCCGACACACACCCACACTGCACACTAAGCACATGCCAAAGGTATTTGTATGAACAGAAAAAGCGGTAGGGACACCAAATTCCCTATGCAGATGGTCAAACAACTTCAAACAGTTATCAACATAAATATGTCCTATGTCTGTGATTCCATAGCTGGCCCAGATGGTGGCCAAAGTCCAGGCCACACATGTGTTTCAGAGTTGAATTAGCCCACAGGGGAGTGGATGGATCACAGCCCCTCCAACCCACCACTGCCTGTATCCCTTCCCAAGCCCCATACACTGCATCCGTTATATTCGTAAATATTCTACTCACCAGAGCTGGATCATCCATTATGGCAACCTAGGCTAGTGCCTAGGGCCCATGGCAATGTGAGGGGCTAGCTGCAACTGATGGGCTACAGACAGATGCCCTGCTGTTACTGTCTCTAACATCTTGTGTTGGATCGATAGATGTGGGGCCCCAAATTGGTATCTTGCCTAGGGCCCCATGGAGCCTTAATCCATCTCTGCTACTCTCTGTTGGATCAACAGTTGAGGTAGACAATGGCCTTCCTCTAGTACAGACACCTCCAAAGCAAGGCACTGACATTGCAAATCAGGGTTTGACCAGGCCAAGGTATATTGGCTCTATACCACCAGACAAAAGTGATAAAAATCAGGTAAGGCTATACCTTCCTCCGATCTAGGCCTGCGCAGAGTAGACAACCATATCCTAGGTCCCCCTCCACCATTAGGACTGCGATGTTATCGATCAAGTTCCTCATAAAAAGATTTGGAGATACAAACTGATGAGTTCTAAAGAAACATATAGAAATGTGGGTAAAATAACATCTTGATAAGATTAGCTCAGCCTATGACATTGATAGGCAAGGTTCATCAAACATTGGTCTTGTTCCAAAAGTGATCCATAAGAGGGTCAAGGTTATCCATAAGGAACACAGAGGGGAAGCCATAGACCAAGATAGCCAGATATTTAAAGGCGTCAGAGATTGACTATTATTACTCCTTAATTAGTATTGTATATTATGGCTATATAGGTGGACATGATTTTTTAATGCCTGTATCCAAGACCACAAATTCTTCCCTCTAAAGTTATCCTTTCTTCAGTGACATAAGTTTGGGTCCTGAAGTCTCGCCAAAAAAATTATGTCCACCTCAGTGGACATCATATCCAGGACCAATTAAAGTCATAGTCAACCTCCGTTTTTACAGTTCATATTCTGCAAGTACTGAATATGTAAAATCAAGTTTCCTATACCTAACACTATACCAGCACCACTGAGTGCTCTGTATACTGTAGAGGTAGGCTTTTTTTTATATTATAAAGCTGATTGGTCAAAGATTCAAAGAGCTTCCTGTTATGCACTTTAGAAAAAATAGGTGAAGATGAAAAAAACAAATTGAAAGTATGTCAGTCTGTCTTTACTTATTATGCACTTGCAAAATATGTAAACACAAAAAGGAGATTGGCTATCACTTTAATTTGGAGAAAATGTCCATGCAGATTTGGTTCATAGGGGCCATTATGATTTCCTTCCAAGATTAAGGCAAGTAGGGGTTTATTATTAGGTGGTTTAATTGTTCCTTTAACATTAAAGTCATGTTATTCCTTTATTGCAAGAGTAAATTAGGCCTAATAAAGGTTGCAAGAATTGCCTCTACTACTGTTTTCTCTACATGCTGATGCTGATGCTGGAGGAGCAACTTGGAATGGTACATAAAACAGAGGTTCTAGTAGCCCCAAAGAGCCAGAGAAATAAGGTAAGGTTATGTATGGGTTATGTATGGGTAAGCTTATGTATGTAAAATGTTATGAATATGACTGGATTGTTGGTATAAAGTTAAATCAGAGATAGTCAATTGTTGCACTTACAGCTGTTGAGTGCATACAGCTACCATCATCCCCAGGTATGATTGGAGTTATAGTCCCCAACAGCCGAAGGTCCAACAGTTGACTCCCTTCCTACATATTCCTCCCTTCCAACTGCAAAGTACACTGAGCATGTAATTAGGGTCAGCAACTTGTAGCTCTCCATCTCTTGTTAGACCACAACACCTATCATCCTCAATTGGCTTTTATCTTCCTCAATGGAGAAAGGTAATAAATGACTTGTAGCAAAAAGCATTGCCTTTAGCCTATAAACTAGCAGTGGGCAAAAGCTCTTGCTATGTTCCCGTGAGAAATTCCATGAAAACCATGGTGTTGTCCGCTTTTTCATGGGAAAATCGGCTTTAAAGCCAGCAATTAAAATCTTCACATTTTTCGTCAGTTGGCCATAATTCTTCGCCATTTTTCAATGGCTAGAAGGTTTCCGCCCATTGATTTATGTGTTTTTTGCCTTTTCTCTATAAAAACATGACTTATTCCAGGAAATAGAACACAATAGAAGCAGATACAGAGCAAGGTAGATTTATTGTGCTGTTCAGCTGTGATTTGTTTGGAAAATTGAGGCAGGAGAGGCTCATAGTGACTGCTATCACTATGAGAAAGTTTAAAAATAATAAAAGCAGAACCTGGAAGAACCCTTATGTGTCTGATGAGGAGGAAGAAGTGAGCACCATAGAACCAATGCTGTCCAGTCCCTCTAAATCACCCCTAGAGATCTTGGAGAAATTAATGGCAAGGGAGGAAGAAAAGGGTAGTAGTGAGAGCAGGACAGATCAGCTTCCTGTGCTTGCTGCCCCTTCTGAACCATTGCTGTACCTGCTGCCAGATGTGCTGCCCCTGCTGCCACTAGTGTTGTGCCTGCTGTCAGATGTGCTTCCCCTGCTACTGGTACCATCATTGCTGTGTCTGCTGTCAGACATGCTGCCTCTGCTGCCACCAGTGCTGTGCTGGCTGCCAGTGCTGAACCTGCTGTCACCAGTACTGTGCCTGCTGTCAGAGGTGCTGAGCCTGCTACCACCAGTGCTGTGCCTGCTGCCAGTGCTGAACCTGCTGCCACCAGTACTGTGCCTGCTGTCAAATGTGCTGCCCCTGCTGCCGCCAGTGCTATTCCTGCTGCCAGTGCTAAACCTGCTGCCACCAGTGCTGAACCTGCTGCTATTGTGTCTTGTAATACTCAGGAGGGGGGGAAGGAGAAGCTGATGTCAAGTGTGACAGCAGGAGACCCTAAATCACACTTGCCATCCCCAAGCAGTCCTGCTAATGCTAGTACTACTACTACTACTGCTATTACTAAGAAGGTCCAGCAGCTTGTTAGTGTTAGGAGTGAAGGAGGGGGTAATCAATATCCTCATATTACTTGTTGACTGTAGAAGGAAGACTCTGGGGCTGAACTTGATGTGGTTGGTGTTAGTAGTAGTAACAGTATTGGTGAAGCAGCTGGTGGGACTAGTGTTAGAGGAGTGGTATGGGAAGCATTTGAAAGCATCCAGACTCATGGTCAAGGGAGGCCACACCATTCCTCTGGCCATGGGAGTCCCCTTCCCCTCACAACAGTGTCCAGGTGGAACACGATCCTGAAGAAGACAAAACTGGTGGTGGATAACAGGCGCAGCAATAATTCCACCACCACCACCAGGAGCACAGATCAGCTGCCTGTGCCTGCTGCTTCTGCTGCTGGTCTGCTTTCTTCACGTCACCAAGAAATGACAAGTGTGACATTAGGGGACCCTCCATCACCTCCTCCAACCAGCAATGAGATGTCTGTAATACAGCAGCAGTAGCACGTAAGCACGTAGGGACTAGTGGTGGTGTTGATGATGATGGAGGAGCCGGAGGTGGAAAAGACATTGATGGCCTTTTTAGCCTAAACTGAGAAGGAATGGGAGACAGGGATGAGGTTGGGCATCACTTCCACCACCAGTAGTGAGCTTTTGGAATTTGCAACTGCTCTAATTCCTGCTTCTGCTGCTGCTGCTGCTGAGTTGCAAGGGCAGTAGGATGCAAGCTAGTGGAGAACAGACCACTGTGGACACAGTGGGAATGGGGGTCAAAAAGTGATGCGGGACTAGGACAGGTTCAACTTGCCAGCAGCAGCAATATTCCTGATCCTAGTTGCAGTGCTTGTTCTGAGGCAGTATCAGAAACAGCAAAAACATCATCCTCTGCTCCAGGCAGTGAAGGGGAATGTGGAGGACAAGAAGTCATGGGTGTGGAACTATTTTTCTCTTGGGGTAGGCACAGTGCAGTCATCACCAAAGGCACTGTGCACAATTGCGACAAGTTAGTGAGAAGAGGAAAGGAGGGAATACACCTAGGAACAAACTGCTTAAACAACTCAGCAGCAGCAGCAAGAACAGCAGTCACAAATTCCGCATTTGTCAATGGCCAGTTGCCACTGGCCAGCAGGACATGACCTTCTGGCACTAGGCCAGTAGGGCATTTTTTTTTCCTCAGGGCTTGTGCTTTAAAAAAATAAATAAATAAATAACAGTCCTACAAAACAAATAAACAATTTTTGGGGGTTTGTTTCTAACAGGCTTAAGTCCTACAAATTAATGTTTCCTCAGGGCTTGGGCCTCTAACAACAAATCTAACAGATCATCCTCTACAAAATACTCTACCACGTCAAGTATCAGTCTACCCCAGTGGCAGCTTATGTCAGGGATTTCCTGTCTCTATCACTTTACATACAAATTTCTTATTTTATTTATTTATTATTTTATTACCTGTCCCCCCAATACCAGTCAAGAAATCCCCCCAAAAAACAAATTCCCTGTTCAAATGATTAATCCCCCAGACTCCACCCACCATCACAGGCACCCTTCTCTGACCCTTTTTATACCATGTCTTATTGGGTTTTTTAATTGTATTTAGGATTTATTTTTTATTAACTGCCCCCCTCAATCCCAGAAAACAAACCACCCCAAAAAAAAACATTCCCTGTTCAACTGTTTCTTTCCTGACACCCCACCAACACAGGCACCCTCCTGCCCCTTTTATACTATGCCTTTGGGAAATAAAATAATATTTGTTATATGTTGTGTGTAAATTCAATGTTCCCATTGATTGCAATGGAATGAGGTAGGCGGAAAAAAGTGGAAAAACTGCACTTTTTGCAGGAAATTATTCACCAAGCAGGAAGTGCCATTATTCACCGATTTCAGTTTGAGGTGATAATTTTCACCCATGCCTACTATAAACCCCACATTCTATTAGCTTTTCCAACTTCTTTTGTCAGCAAAATACCATTAACCCTTTTAGCGTCAGAAGGGTACACAACACATTGAAATGCATTGAGTACCCCTCTGGCACTCAAAGGATTAAACCTGGTACTTAGCAGCGTTAACCCCTTAACGACCCATGACGTACATATATGTCACGGGGTGTAGGTCCCTAAAGGACCAAGGACGTACATGTACATCATGGAATTCAGGGCTCCCCGCGCCGTTAGGGGAGGCCTGAATAGGACCGCAAAAAAATAAAATGTTCCGTGGTCCTTAACCATTTGAGTGCCAGAGGGGTACGCAGAGCATTGCTTTGCAATGAGTTGCGTACCTCTCTGGCAGTCAAAGGCTTAAGTGCTGGCCTCGTGCATGCGTGGCCGGGCTTTAAGGGTGTAAACCAACTGTACGCTCGCACTGGCAGGGCTCCCTGATCCCTTTGTTTTCTATGTTGTATGTGTACTATACTTGTATATTCTCTATTGAATATGTCTGTTGAATAAGTTTGTCCTGTTTAAATAAACATACCTGGGAACTCTCCGGATATGCCCGGAGAATCTGTTTTTTGCTGTTGATTACCAGGTCTCTGGTGACAGAGGCTGATTCTCCGGATGTGGAGAGTTTCTAATGAAACCCTGCCCACTTCTTCTCCTTCGCCAGCCTATTCCTCCCACATTTTGGTGTCTGTTAAGCCCTGCCCCCACTCAAAATTAAGCCACAATCCTTTTTTACTTCAATCGCATCATTTCTTTCCCCACAGCAGCACCACAGGTGCCCCCTCCAGGGACTCCATAAGACAAAGTTCCCAGGTATATAGATAAAGTATGATAATAATAATGATCCCATACTCTTGTCCATCCCCTCAATTTTTTGCTTTTCTTCATGCATTTGATTTACCCTTTCTATGGAGTCAAATCTATGGAAATGTTTGTATCTGGAAAAAGGCACACCTTAAGTTAAATACAACTGATGAAGCATTCAACTATTAAGCCTTCTTTCCTGTGAATGAATACTATTGTCACTTTTTCTTCAGCCAGGTTCTTATTGAATCAGCTACCTTTGATTCCATGTCAGGTTCTGTTTCCCTTGCTCTGCTCCAGTCTATGTCCCCTCTTCACTTCCCCTATTTAAACCCCTTCCTAAGTTTTCTCCTTGCAAATTCCTTGTGTCTATTTTTCTATCATGGCCACTTCACTGCCTGGATTAGAAACAGGGACATTCTGGTTTCTAGGACTGCAAAATCCAAATCTGCCACCAGCATGACTTTCTGCAGCAGGATTCTTCTTAATGACCTTTTTCCTTGGATCTGCTGTTTCTATTTGCATTTTGGATCCTTCCCCCATCATCTGATTGGAAGACCTATGTCACATGCCTCCTGGGAGAAGGCATATAAAGCAGCTTCCCAATGTTATCAGCGCTCAGTTGTTTGGCTTGACCAGAGAGTCAACCTTGCCTGTTCCTGTACATTACTGATTTTACCTGACCTTGTTTTTCTTCATCTCTCGGCACTCCTTCTATCCCTTTTCTCTCCCCTTTGTTGTCTTCTGCTCAGCTTCATTGGCATCTTTTTCCTTTTTCTATGCATCTCCACCATTGCTTTTCTTTTCACTTTGTTCTTTTGTCCCAGTATTTATGGCCTCTGTTTCCTTTCTGTTTCCTTGCACCTCTCTCTCGCCCTCTGTTGAAGAGTAGCTGCTATTGCAGTCTCCGGATACTTTGCTTTCTCGTCCCTCTCCCTATGCTGGCCAGTTACTATTACTTAAGCACCTCCTGTCACTCCTTATTAATCCTGCACCCTCTGTCAGAGGTTCTCAGTACCATCTGTTTGCTTTCTTTATTATATTTCACTTGACTATACACCATTAGGAAACATGGACATCCAGTCCAGAATCCTGTTCAACTGGAGTGCTGTATTTAGCCTTGTGGTTTACACCACATTCACTTACCTAGTAGCAGCACTCCCTAACTACTCTTTGCAAGCTTTGCACCCCATCTGCTAAGCCAAGTGTTTTTTACTTTCCCTCTTGCACACTGGAAATTTAGCATTGCTTCAGTCAGGTGCAAATATAGTTATTCATTGATTGGGCGTATGAAAAGCACTTGAGCAAACACAATTTAGACAAAAGTTCACTCAATGAAACAAGACATTTAACAGAAAAATGTTGACTATCTGCAGAAGGCATGCTCATTTAAACAAAATGTTAGACAGGAATAGCATGCTGATTGTGCTTGCAAAGCAAGTTCCTTATAGAACGAAATATTAGAAGGAAAATATTTTTACTTGCTTTTGCTGTTTAGTATTAAATAACCAACAAAGCACATGGAGTTTGTAGAATTGACGTTTTCTGAACTATAACTGTAATTTCCATACTTTTATTCAATTGACTTAGAATTGTAACATTGGGGTCAATGTATTGTGCCAAATTTATGCAATATCAAGTGCAGGAATCAATGCCATTACCAAGCTATGTACAAATATAATCCTTCCCTTAACACTGCTTACTCCAAAGGGAAGACAAGGGGGAAGTATGTGGTTTTTTCAGGGAGGATGTTTCCTTGTACCTCAGTGGGAGCAATGTACTATGCAAGGTGTAGACAAAATTGCATTAATGTACACCAATTCCCTTCACATACTATGTGGCTGGTGGTGCTAGGTTTCCTGCCACTGACACTAATGACTTTGACTTTAACTTGAGGGTGATTGTTTTTCCTTATATAGTTATATTACTTCTGTTACAAGGTATAAAAAAGTAATTCTAGTTAAATAAGATACACTATTACATCCATTCCAGTTCCAAACCAAAAGACATGTTATTCTCAATTTTCACACTAGGTGGTGCCACAACACGAGCCAATAAATTCTATGTAAAAGTGCTGTAAAAGCTGCAGCAAATACAGGCCCATAGTCACAACAACAATATCCTCATTAATGACTATAAACAATAATATGGTACATTATTTAAAACCAAATAATTTATTTATGATTTTTTTTTCCGGCACAACAGCAGCATTTTATTTTAACAACAGTTACTAATGCCATTCATTGTTCTTCAAATATTAATATAACATTAATTTAACACTTTGTGTGCCAAGACTTTTGAAGTTTTTTTCCTTTTGGGATGCAAGACACATTTTCAATATTGTACTGTACATCTATTTATGTTGATTCACACAATAACTTTCTACCTATTAAGTAAACACTAAAACTGAAAAAAGGTTGATAAAACTTTAAATATTGTGTACTTATAGCTAGGATTTAAAAAAAATAATTGTTATTATTGTTATTTTTTCTAAAACATAATCCTAAACTTTTTAACCATTGTTTATTTAATGTTTATTCCATTTATAAGAGCTATAATGCCCATTGCTTTTGAATTCAGAGCAACTGTTATCTACATTCATTTATAGACATCCTTAGACAATAAGAGCCCTTGAGCCCTGAAAAAAAAGCAAAGGTGTGTCTGCTCCCTCAGAATATATGAAAGATCAGATTTTAGACTTCAGAATACAACCTGAGCATTTTTTAAAATGCTAGCATAAAATATTAAGTGCATATATGACCCGCTGTTCATTTTTAGATGCTATTGTTCCTTTAAACTTAAATATATTGTGCATTTGCTTTTCAAATATAAGCTAATCTTTTATATATGTGCAAAAGTTTTAGGCAGGTGTGAAAAAATGCTGTAAAGTAAGAATGCTTCAAAAACAGACATGTTAATAGTTTATATTTATCAGTTAACAAAATGCATAGTGAGGGAACAGAAGGAAAATCTACATCAAATCAATATTTGGTGTGACCACCCTTTGCCTTTAAAACAGCATTGATTCATCTAGGTACACTTGCACACAGTTTTTTAAGGAACTTGGAAGGTAGGTTGTTCCAAACATCTTGGAGAACTAACCACCTTCTGTGAATTTAGACAGCCTCAGCTGCATCTCTCTCTCGTCATGTAATCCCAGACAGACTCAATGGTGTTGAGATCAGGGCTCTGTGGGGGCCATACCATCACTTCCAGGACTCCTTGTTCTTCTTTATGCTGAAGATGATTCTTCTTTATGCTGAAGATAGTTCTTTAAGACTTTGGCTATATGTTTGGGGTCATTGTCATGCTGCAGAATACATTTGGGGCCAATCAGATGCCTCCCTGATGGTACTGCATGATGGATAAGTATCTGCCTGTACTTCTCAGCAATAATTCTGATCAAATCCCCAACTCCACCTGCAGAAATGCAGCCCCAAACTTGCAAGGAACCTTCACCATGCTTCTGCAAACAAACTGCCTTCTGCTGCAGCCAGATATTTCAAATTTTGACTCATCAGTCCAGAGTACCTGCTGCCATTTTTCTGCACCCCAGTTCCTGTTCTTTTATGCAGAGTTGAATCTCTTGTCATTGTTTACATTGGAGGTATGGCTTTTTGCCCGCAAGTGTTCCATGAAGACCACTTCTGACCAGACTTCTTCAGACGGTAGATGGGTGTACCAAAGTCCCACTATTTTCTGCCAGTTCTGAGCTGATGGCTCTGCTGGACATCTTCCTATTGCAAAGGGAAGTAAGCATGATTGTCTTTCATCTGCTGCACTAAGTTTGCTTGGCCGACCACTGCATCTATGGTTCATAATGTTGCCCATTCCTTTGTGCTTCTTCAAAAGAGCTTGGACAGCACATCTGGATACCCCTGTCTGCCTTGAAATTTCTGCCTGGGAGAGACCATGCTGATGCAGTTTAACTACCTTGTATCTTGTTGATGTGCTCAGTCTTGCCATGGTGAATTACTTTTGGCATTAAAGTGTCTTCAGCAATCTCACCTTGTTAGCTGTGTTTGGCTGTTCTTCACCCAGTTTTAGTCCTCCTACACAACTGTTCCTGTTTCAGTTAATGATTGTGTTTCAACCTACATATTAAATTGATGATCATTAGCATCTGTTTGGTATAATTGTCTAATCATACACCTGATTATATGCCTACAAAATCCCTGACTTAATCCAAGAATTTATGCTGTTTTGAAAGCAAAGGATGGTCACACCAAATATTGATGTGATTTTGATTTTTCATCTGTCCACTCACTATGCATTTTGTTAATTGATTAATATAAACTATTAACATGTATATTTTTTAAGGCATTCTTACTTCACAGCCTTTTTTCACACCTGCCTAAAACTTTTGCACAGTATTGTGCATCCCCTGAATATACTATATGACTTATACATATAACTTCCACAGAACAAAAATTAAAAGGAGAGAAAATGGAAATGTTCAACTTTATCAAGTGAAATTGCACATTTTAGTGGTTACATGGCAAAAATACCCAATAAAATCTTCATAACCATATAAAAGCATATATTTTATGAAAGTAAACCTCAAGAACATGAAACTGGCTGACGTCCAATATAAAATTATCCAGTATGGAAGTTTTGTTAAAATTACATGTTTTCAGAAAAATGTTTAAATTTATACTACAGTAAAAATATGCAGCAGTAGTGTAAAAAACAAATAATACAGTATATATCCCAGGTATACTGGTCTCCTGTGTGTGAAGGTGCACATACAGGCTCCAAATTAACAACAATGCATAGCAGTATTTACCATTTACATTAACATTGTAATAATAGAAAACACTAACTTAGTTTAGACAGCCTGACTGTCCCTGGCAACAAACTAGCCAAATAAAATCATCAGTGTCTAATAAGGAGGACAGAATGAGTTCAATATGAATATTTATATAACCGGTAAGTAATGGAATGTATTTACACAGTATGAGGCTGTGGGTTTAGAGCCACCTTACATCCTCTGGTGGGGGAACTCATTTCTTCCCTGCCATGTACAAGGCCGGATTTCACAATGGGCAGAGTAGGCAAGTGCCTACAGAGCAAAATTTTAGTGGGGCCTCAGTTGGGACTTTGACAGACTGCATCCTACTTGGGAGGAGATAGATCGCCATAATTTATTGCACATGCTGCAGACAGTCAGATTTTTGATTACCACTACTCACATCTCTGCATTGCTCCTACTTCTTTCCTTCTCCCCCAACCCCTTGTGTGTTTTCTGGACATTACTGAACTACTGTGTGTGTGTGTTTTCACTGTAAAGTACACAATAGAACTGATGAAGTGTGATGTCTTGCCTTGCCCTCTAAAAAATACTCAATCTTGTCTAGCATCAGTCTGTCTCAGTCACCTATCAATTTTTCTTTTTTCTTTTTATTTTATTTATATATATAGTTTTTTTAACTTGGATCACAGCTGCTAGTGTCTTTCCAATCAGTCATACAGAATGATGGGGTATTTGGGATAAACCTCCTTTGCTCCCTTCTCTCAGTCCAGACACTTTTAACACAGAGATAATAAGAACCATATCTGGAAGGCTCTTGGATCATGGCTGCCTGTTTCTTTTGGGGTATTTGAGGTCAACCTCCTTTCTTCCTTCCTCTCCCCCAGAGTGACCATAGACTCCCCTAATACAGAAAACAAATATCCTGCCTACAAGAATCCCTAAACTAAGCTTCAGCTCCACTTTATTAGCCTGTCTTCTCTAGCTCAGAAATCTGCTGCTCTCTCTTGTTCTCACAAACACAGAGTGGCATGCTGTGGGAGCCTGACACCCCTTTCATACTATGGTTGCGTGAAAAGAAGGGAAACATATCACATGGTGGGAAGAAATTTAGTCTTCCCATTGATTTCAATGCAATGAGCTAGGCGAAAAAAGCAAAAAAAGGCAGTTTTAGTGGCAAATTTTCGTGAAAAGTGCTATTTTTCTCCTGTTTTGCATTTGAACCTAAAAATTTCACCCATCCCTACTTGTGTCCGGCTTACCAGACTTGTCTTACAATTAACTTAGATGAAAGTGCAACAGAACAACCTTTCCAGCAAAAAATGTAATGGTCTCTAAAGTCCATAGCAAAGTCCCTGAGGCATTCTCCATTGCAGCATGAGCCATAGGTGTTATTTTAAATGAAGGGTATCTTGGCACCCTCTCTGACACATCAACCTCACTTTTATTATGTGCCCAGAACCCTGGTAACTTTTAAGACTGCTTCTGCTACTGCTAGTTGTGGCACTTCTGACATATTGATTGTGTCTCTCCCAGTCAGACATGTGGTTGTTCTTCAGGTGGAATCTCAGTGAGGAGATGCCTATGTGTGAGCCTGCTTCCCCCTGCTCACATGCTTCTTACAACAGACAACAGATAGGAACATTTTTAGATTTTGGATCATTACTTTAGCATCTCCATACTGTAGACTTTATTGATTGTGGGGTTCCTGAGTGGCTACTACTACTACTACTACTACTACTACTACTACTACTACTACTACTACTACTTCTAGGGCTAGATATTGCTTTAATTGTACTAGGTGTCAAAAGTGCTGCAGAGGCATTCAGCATAGCTAGGGTTGTGGATGTTGATGACCTTTGCTGCTGATTACTTAGTGTATGAGGCTGGGTGGGGTTGCAGTTGGAAGTGGTAACAATGTTGATGATGACTGACAGGATGATTGTGTATTTTTTTGGCATCTTTACTTGGCCAGAGTCAGACTTTCCAATTGATCTATGAAAGAGTTTATAAACAAGAATAACACTTTTATTCAGTTGTGGAAGATTGAGCCTTTGCAGGGGATTGGAGGAACCTGCTTGAAGCTAATTGGCTGGGAGGTGCATAAGCACACATACCAGCCAATGAACTGTCCATATATAAATGCAGTCTCTGTTGAAAATTCCCTAACAGTGGATAGGGCATCGGCCCGTCAGGTACAAAGGTGCCCGCCAGCACTAAAACTTTTCAATTCCCCTAGCACACATTAATTAAAGGCTGAAAAATGGCGACATATGGTTTGTAGTTTGGGCATGTTATATAATATTAATTCACACATCTGTGAAACTTTGTAGTCCCAGAGAGGTATGCAACACATTACTCTGCAATGCATTGTGTACCCCTCTGACACTCAAGGGTTAAACTATACACAGATGTGCTGGTTCTTTCTATTGAGCATTTATTAATATCTCTATTTATTTTACAGGTAAATGAAGAGAAAACAGAACAGAAGAAGAAAGAAGATGGAGAGGAAGAAAAAAAGAAGATGAGAGGAAGAATAAAGAAGATTGAAGAAGAAGATTAGAGAAAGAAGAAGGAAGACAGAAGAAGATGGACACTAGATGACAGGTAAGTATAACACAGATGAGCTAACAATCGGTGCTTGAAAGTATCTCAGGCACCGATCGTTAGGTTTTTTCTTTTGATGTTCGCATTATTGCTTCTATTTAGCGGGGTTTTGGGAACTTAACGCACAAAATGGACGTTTGGCCACAGAAAAGGACTTGTGTCTTTTTTTCAGCTGGTAGGGAAATTGAATAGCTCCACTACCATTTTTTACATACAGGCCTTTATCCAATTTTGCCCTGCCAGCTGTTTGATCACGGTCCTTTAAATCAGTAACATGAGTTATCAGTTATTTAAGCTACCACGCCACGCTGTCTGCATTTATTAGTCTAAAATATAGATAAATAATGCAGAGATAGTGAAACAATGTAACACTATCCCTGCAGCAGAAAAACTGCCTCCAGTCTACTAAACATAGCATATAGAGCATGCAGTGCTGTAGGGATAATGTTACATTGTATCACTATCCCTGCTTTCACAGTCCCTGACAAAGGTATTTAAAAACTCTGGATACTCAGGAAGCTCACTGTCAAGGACATGAAAGTGAAAAAAAAACAGAAGCTGAAAAAAGTGAATAAAAAGGACAGGCATTTACATATGTATTCTGGGATGGCAGAGCGGCGTGCAGAATTCCATGACGTGACAGGACCATCACCAGTCCTTAAGTGCCAGGACCGGCATGATAGTTCTGGCACATCAAGGCTCATTAAGGGAGAGAGTCAAAAAGGGGCTGGGAAAACCAACTGCATGTCTTTACCAGACATGACTAAGTGTAACAATATGAAACGTGTAATAGGTCCTTCTCCATACAAACTTGTACATTCAATTTGCACCATATAATAGCTGACCCTAAACCACCTTTTTCAGTTTAGTAAAATGATTTGCCAATTTCCAGAGGACTGATGCATGCTAAATCAATTTACCTTTAATTCATTAGTGGAAATACAGTGACAAGTTTTTGTAACCTTTGAAGAGCATCTTATTTTCCATTTCTTCACTAGCTACTTTTAGGTGAAGGATTTAGTGAAATCATGGCAACTAGATCAAAACAACATTCCTTCTGTAGACGTTTGTAAGATCATCATGACAAACTTACCTCCAATGATTTAAGCCTTGTACCTTCATCTAACCGATCTCCAAACAGTTTGGCAATTTCAGAAAACTCAAACTATATTTCTCTTAACTGAACTTGCTCATGCTCCATAATGTTTTTAATTTAAACATAGCATAACACACAAATATTTCATCAAATGGCAGCAGTCCAGCTCTTCAGGAATAATATGCGACAGAAATCAAACAGCTGAGATAGATTTTTCTCATTTGTGAATGAAGATTGTTTACCCCTGTGGTATTGTTGAGTTGCTCCAGAATTGCACCTATTTATCTTGATGAATATGGCCCTATGTGGGAATGTCAAACCAAGAGCGCATGAGAACAATTGTTACTTGACTAGCCCCTGACATAGCCAGGCTATATGTATTAACCCTTTGTTGCCAGAGGGGTATCCAACCCATTACTTCTCAATGGGGGAGATGCACTAAGGTGTGATAAAGAGGAGATAACCTCTCCAGTGATAGTACTTCTCCAGTTCTTGGGGGAGATTCACTAAGCGGCGATAAAGAGGTGATAAAGTGGAGATGACTTCTCCAGTTTATCACTTCTCCAGTTCCTATGTTATTCTATGGAGTCTATTCACTAAGATCTCCAAAGCTGAAGAAATCTTAGTGCATAGACTCCATAGAATAACACATAGGAATTGGAGAAGTGATAAACCGGAGATGTCATCTCTACTTTATCACCGCTTAGTGAATCTCCCCCTTGTGTTATTCTATGAAGCCTATGCACAAAGTTGAAGACATCTTAGTGCATAGGCTCCATAAAATAATACATGAACTGTAGAAGTGATATAACTGGAGAAGTTATCGCCACTTTATCACATCTTTATCACTCTTTAATGCATCTCCCCCATTGTGTTGGATATCCTTCTGGCATTCAAAGGGTTAAAGTGGGTGATTTCTGGGGCATACAAACATCACCTTAGGGGAGAATACAAAATCTTAATTAATTGAAACGGAACTTTAAATCCCTTGAATGCTAGGGAATTATACAATGCATGGCCTCACTAGCATTCAAGGAGTTAAAACATCCCATTTAAATCTTTGGGGAACTGAAAAACATGTGTGTGTCCTATGGGACATTTGGTTTTCCCCATAAATGCACCATTCCACTTTTAAACATAAGGCTCAACGAATCTGCTTGTACAAAGTGCCTAAAAGGACACATTCTTGTAGTTTTTTCTGTAGTGTGGTTTGTGATAGACATATATCTATAAAGATACAGCTGATCATTTAAAATATCTGTTAATGTTATTTGTTTGTTCTTAAAGGAATACTACCAGCTAAAATGAAATTGAGTTATATAATTTTAATTAGCATGTATGTCCAGCTAGCATCCATTTCGTTAAATTATTTTATGTTATATCTAATCCTGTCTTGCATTTTTAATTTATGTGTAGCCTATAATATATAGACAAATTCAGGTACCCCTTTGAGTGCCAGAGGACTATCCAATGCATTGCAAAGCAATGCAATGGATACCCCTCTGCTGCTCAGAGGGTTAATTGTTTGTGCAGAGATAATACTCTTAATGGACTGTGATTAGCACCCACTGTCCAATATACTTGGGAACTTAGCAATATGGACTACCCGGAGGGGAGTCCTCTTATGGTGCTGGGGGGAGATCTATGATGAGATTTGTGTTAGAAAAGGTGTGGGGTAGTGTTGAGCGAGCATGCTCGGCCGATGCTCGGATCGGCTCGAGCATCGCTCTGCTCGGCACATGGCGGTACTCGTACGAGTACCGCATGTGCTCGCCCGCCATGTTCGGGTCTCCTCCCCGCACGTTTTGCGGCTGCTGCGCAGCCAATAAACGTGCAGGGAGGCTCTGACATCAGTGTAATGCCAGCAGCCATGTTGGCTGCTGGCATTACACTGATTGGCTGGCCAGAACCCGTGGTCGGGTGCTGTATAGCACCTGACCAGCGAGTTCGGCTCAGTCTTAGCCAGGGAGAGATGAGGATAGGAAGGGAAAGTCAGTGTAGGGAGAAAAAAAGCGATTGTGAAAAAAAAAGAACCAAAAGTCCTTTTTAGGACTACTGTGTGTGGGGGCAGCAGGTTATTTTGTGTGGGGGGAAAAAAAAACAAAACATATATTCTGTTTAGTGTGCAAAGTTGCAGATTAGAGCACATTCTGTTTAGTGTGCAAAGTTGCAGATTAGAGCACATTCTGTTTAGTGTGCAAAGTTGCAGATTAGAGCACATTCTGTTTAGTGTGCAAAGTTGCAGATTAGAGCACATTCTGTTAAGTCTTCAAACTAAAATATCAAAGTCACATATTCCATTCAGTGTGCGTCGCCGCAGTTTAGCAGCACATTCTGTGTACTGTGCAGAGTTGCAGAATAGGAAGAAATACTGTTAAGTCTTCAAACTAAAATATCAAAGTCACATATTCCATTCAGTGTGCTTCGCCGCAGTTTAGCAGCACATTCTGTGTACTGTGCAGAGTTGCAGAATAGGAAGAAATACTGTTAAGTCTTCAAACTAAAATATCAAAGTCACATATTCCATTCAGTGTGCTTCGCCGCAGTTTAGCAGCACATTCTGTGTACTGTGCAGAGTTGCAGAATAGGAAGAAATACTGTTAAGTCTTCAAACTAAAATATCAAAGTCACATATTCCATTCAGTGTGCTTCGCCGCAGTTTAGCAGCACATTCTGTGTACTGTGCAGAGTTGCAGAATAGGAAGAAATACTGTTAAGTCTTCAAACTAAAATATCAAAGTCACATATTCCATTCAGTGTGCTTCGCCGCAGTTTAGCAGCACATTCTGTGTACTGTGCAGAGTTGCAGAATAGGAAGAAATACTGTTAAGTCTTCAAACTAAAATATCAAAGTCACATATTCCATTCAGTGTGCTTCGCCGCAGTTTAGCAGCACATTCTGTGTACTGTGCAGAGTTGCAGAATAGGAAGAAATACTGTTAAGTCTTCAAACTAAAATATCAAAGTCACATATTCCATTCAGTGTGCGTCACCGCAGTTTAGCAGCCTATTCTGTGTACTCTGCACAGTTGCAGAATAGGAAAAAATACTGTTAAGTTTTCAAACTCAAATATTAAAGTCACATATTCCATTCAGTGTGTGTCACCGCAGTTTAGCAGCCTATTCTGTGTACTCTGCACAGTTGCAGAATAGGAAGAAATACTGTTAAGTTTTCAAACTCAAATATTAAAGTCACATATTCCATTCTGTGTTCGTCACCGCAGTTTAGCAGCCTATTCTGTGTACTCTGCACAGTTGCAGAATAGGAAGAAATACTGTTAAGTTTTCAAACTCAAATATTAAAGTCACATATTCCATTCTGTGTTCGTCACCGCAGTTTAGCAGCCTATTCTGTGTACTCTGCACAGTTGCAGAATAGGAAGAAATACTGTTAAGTTTTCAAACTCAAATATTAAAGTCACATATTCCATTCAGTGTGTGTCACCGCAGTTTAGCAGCCTATTCTGTGTACTCTGCACAGTTGCAGAATAGGAAGAAATACTGTTAAGTTTTCAAACTCAAATATTAAAGTCACATATTCCATTCAGTGTGTGTCACCGCAGTTTAGCAGCCTATTCTGTGTACTCTGCACAGTTGCAGAATAGGAAGAAATACTGTTAAGTTTTCAAACTCAAATATTAAAGTCACATATTCCATTCAGTGTGTGTCACCGCCGTTTAGCAGCCTATTCTGTGTACTCTGCACAGTTGCAGAATAGGAAGAAATACTGTTAAGTTTTCAAACTCAAATATTAAAGTCACATATTCCATTCAGTGTGTGTCACCGCAGTTTAGCAGCCTATTCTGTGTACTCTGCACAGTTGCAGAATAGGAAGAAATACTGTTAAGTTTTCAAACTCAAATATTAAAGTCACATATTCCATTCAGTGTGTGTCACCGCAGTTTAGCAGCCTATTCTGTGTACTCTGCACAGTTGCAGAATAGGAAAAAATACTGTTAAGTTTTCAAACTCAAATATTAAAGTCACATATTCCATTCAGTGTGTGTCACCGCAGTTTAGCAGCCTATTCTGTGTACTCTGCACAGTTGCAGAATAGGAAGAAATACTGTTAAGTTTTCAAACTCAAATATTAAAGTCACATATTCCATTCTGTGTTCGTCACCGCAGTTTAGCAGCCTATTCTGTGTACTCTGCACAGTTGCAGAATAGGAAGAAATACTGTTAAGTTTTCAAACTCAAATATTAAAGTCACATATTCCATTCTGTGTTTGTCACCGCAGTTTAGCAGCCTATTCTGTGTACTCTGCACAGTTGCAGAATAGGAAGAAATACTGTTAAGTTTTCAAACTCAAATATTAAAGTCACATATTCCATTCAGTGTGTGTCACCGCAGTTTAGCAGCCTATTCTGTGTACTCTGCACAGTTGCAGAATAGGAAGAAATACTGTTAAGTTTTCAAACTCAAATATTAAAGTCACATATTCCATTCTGTGTTCGTCACCGCAGTTTAGCAGCCTATTCTGTGTACTCTGCACAGTTGCAGAATAGGAAGAAATACTGTTAAGTTTTCAAACTCAAATATTAAAGTCACATATTCCATTCAGTGTGCGTCACCGCAGTTTAGCAGCCTATTCTGTGTACTCTGCACAGTTGCAGAATAGGAAGAAATACTGTTAAGTTTTCAAACTCAAATATTAAAGTCACATATTCCGTGTAAGATGAAGAAGGCGGGTAAAAAGGGACGGGGAAGTGGACGTGATCCTGATAGTTCAGGGCGCGGGTCAGGACGTGGAGAAACTGTGCCTGGTGCCAGAGCACAAGAAAGAAAGACATCCACCATACCTAGCTTCATGTCTCATTTCACAGGGCGTCGCAGGACATCCCTCTCGAGGTCCGACCACTGCGAACAGGTGGTCGGTTGGATGTCAGCTGATACTGCTTCCAGTCGGTTAAGCACCACCCTGTCTTCCACCAAGTCCACTCTCAGTAGCCAAGAGTCTGGTCAACATAATCCTCACTCTGATCATCCTTCCTCCCACCATACACGGTCTGGTCAAAGAAGTGATCCCACACTGGGATATAGTGAGGAGCTCGTCTCATCACCAATCCTTCATTTGACCCTCTCTCCAAGCACGCTTGCAGAGGAACATGACATCTTGTGCCCTGATTCACAACCTCTAGAGGGTACCCAATCACAAGAAGATGACAGATGTGAACGGCATTTAAGGTCAAAGGAAGTAGTGGATGATGATGATGATGATGAGACACAGTTGCCATTAAATCAACCACTATTACCGTCTCAAGACCTTGTTGAGGAGAATGTTATACAGTTGTCAATGACTGAGTATGTGGTGGGATCAAGACATGAGGAGGATGATCAGAGTGAGGAAGTGGAGGAGGACTTGGTGGACGATGAGGTGACTGACCCCACCTGGGAAGGTGTAGAGCCGAGCGATGACAGCAGTCCTGAGGGTGAGCCATCTGCAGCACCGCAACAGGCTGGAAGAGGCAGTGGTGTGGCTACAGAAAGAAGGCGGACCGCACCAAACCGGCCCGCAAATGTTCCACGGAGCACCCCCTTGCGTAAATCTACCTTGCCAAAGGGTAGGTGTTCCGCGGTATGGCGTTTTTTTAAAGGGATAGTAATACTTCATTTTAACTTTATTTTATTTTGTAGGCATTAAAAAAACATGAAGAATGATATAAGTCTTATCTCTGAAACCTTTATGGTTTAAGAGATATTCACAAACAAAGTATCCCCCCCCGTTCAACCATATCAGAAGGGAGATGCCCAGGTAGACTGCAGAGAGGGACAATCTTCAATTAAGATAATGGAAAAAGCTGATAAACTTGTCAAGGGGGGAAGGGCTTTCATTGTTTTAATACAAAGAAAATTGTCCCCTTCTGTTATCTGTACTGTCATACAACCAGACTCACATCTGAGAAGAGATGGCTTACACTAGGTAAAAGGGGCGGGGAGGGGAACTTTGCTTGTGAATATCTCATAAACCATAAAGGTTTGAGAGATAAGACTTATATCATTCTTCATGTTTTTTTAATGCCTACAAAATAAAATAAAGTTAAAATGAAGTGTTACTATCCCTTTAAGGAAAGTGCGGACGACAAAAGAATTGCAGTTTGCAACCTGTGCCACACCAGAATGAGCCGAGGCATGAACACTAGAAACCTCACCACCACCAGCATGATCCGACACATGGCATCCAAGCACCGTAATAAGTGGGAGGAACGCCTGGATCGCCCATCTGTGTCTGCAGGCCACACCACTGCCTCCTCTTCCCCTGTTTTCGGTGCCGGCCAATCGCCTGTCGAAGGCGCAGGCCCGCATACCTCCCGCCCTGCACCTGTACCATCTGAAGCACCATCAGCGACCACATCCACTTCCCTGTCCCAGCACAGCGTCCAAATGTCGTTACCCCAGGCATTTGAGCGCAAGAGAAAATACCCAGCCACCCACCCACAGGCCATAGCACTAACCTCACACCTTTCCAAATTACTGGCCATCGAAATGCTGCCATTTAGGCTTGTGGACACTGAGTCCTTCCGCAGCCTGATGGCAGCAGCTGTCCCTCGGTACGCGGTCCCCAGCCGCCACTACTTTTCCCGGTGTGCCATCCCCGCATTACACCACCATGTGTCCCGTAACATCACCCGTGCCCTGACCAACGCAGTTACTGGGAAGGTCCACTTAACGACTGACACATGGACAAGTGCTTGTGGCCAGGGACGCTACATTTCCCTGACGGCACACTGGGTGAATGTCGTGGAGGCTGGGAGCGACTCGGACCCTGGGATGGCACGGGTGCTACCCACGCCGAGGATTGCGGGCCCTACCTCCATCAGGGTTTCCGCCAGCACCTACGTTATTGGCTCCTCCTCCTCCGTTTCCACCTCCGAATTCTCTACACGCAGCGCCACTCCCCCATCAGCCAGTAGCTGGAAGCAGTGTAGCACTGCAGTGGGGAAGCGTCAACAGGCCGTGCTGAAGCTGATCTGCCTTGGGGACAAACAGCACACGGCCTCAGAGCTGTTGCAGGGGATTAGTCACCAGACCGAGCAGTGGCTCTCGCCACTCAACCTGCAACCAGGCATGGTTGTGTGTGATAATGGGCGTAACTTGGTGGCGGCTTTGGAGCTCGGCAAGCTCACACACGTACCATGCCTAGCGCATGTATTTAATTTAGTGGTTCAGCGATTTCTAAAAACCTACCCCAATGTGCATGATCTCTTGACCAAGGTGCGCCGCGTGTGTGCACATTTCCGTAAGTCATCTACAGCTTCGGCCGGCCTGTTGAAGCTGCAGCAGCGCTTACAATTGCCAGCTCACCGGCTGCTGTGTGACGTGAGCACGCGCTGGAACTCCACCTTCCACATGTTGGCCCGGCTTTGTGAGCAGCAGAGGGCAGTAGTGGAGTACCAGCTGTTACACGGTCGTCGCCTCTCCGTTCAACTTCCTGTAATCAGAAGTGAGGAGTGGGAATGGATGTCAGACCTCTGCGAGGTTTTACGCAATTTTGAGGAATCGACACAGATGGTGAGCGGCGATAACGCTATTATCAGTGTAACCATCCCACTTCTGTGTCTACTGAAACGCTCGCTGCTCACAATTAAAACCGACGCTTTGCATGTGGAAGAGGTGGAAATGGGGGAGGAAGAGCTTACACAAGGTGATAGCCAGAGCACCCTCACTTCGTCTTCTCAGCGACAATTGGAGGAGGCGGAGGAGGAGGAGGAGGAGGAGGAAGACACGGTTGCCTCCGCTACAGAGGGTAGCCATGGAACTTTAGTTCCATCTCTTCAGCGTGGGTGGGCAGAAGAGGAGGAAGAGGATGAGGATATTGAGAGTCATCCTCCTGGTGAGGACAGCGAAATCTTGCCTGTTGGTACTCTGGCACACATGGCTGACTTTATGTTAGGCTGCCTTTCCCGTGACCCACGCGTTGTACGCATTTTAGACAACACGGATTACTGGGTGTTCACCCTTCTGGACCCCCGCTACAAAGAGAATTTCTCATCTCTCATTCCTCCGGTGGAGAGGACAAGCAAAATGGTGCAATACCAGAAGGTTCTTGTTGAAAAATTGCTCCAAAATTTTCCATCTGACAACGCTGGCGGCAGAGTACGTGCTACCTTGGCCAACCGAGAAGGGGAGAAAAGGGGAGCACACAGCAGTTCCGAGAAAGGCAGGGCAACACTCTCCAAGGCGTGGGACACCTTCATGACACCCCGCCAGCACCCTCACCCTGATGCGCAGCCTAGTGTCACAAGGAGGGAAAAGTTTTGGAAGATGGTGAAGGAGTACGTAGCAGACCGTGTCAGCGTCCTCAATGATCCCTCTGTGCCTTACAACTACTGGGTGTCCAAGCTGGACACGTGGTATGAACTGGCACTCTACGCCTTGGAGGTGCTGGCCTGCCCTGCCGCCAGCGTTCTGTCTGAGCGGGTATTTAGTGCTGCTGGTGGCATCATAACAGATAAGCGTATCCGCCTTTCCACCGACAATGCTGATAGGTTGACACTTATAAAAATGAACAAGGCCTGGATTTCCCCTGACTTCTCCACTCCACTGGAGGAAAGCCCCGGGGGAACATAAACTCACTTTATATATGTTATTTACAATGATGGGAATACTCTGTATTCCCATTCACCCCTTCCACCCAAAAAACGGGTATATGGTTGACTCTTAATCTTCTCATCCTCCTCCTCCTCTTCCATATGCCCTGTGCTATAATTTTTATATAGGGCCAGCTAACCAGCGGGCCCTGTGATATAATTTTTATATAGGGCCAGCTCACCAGCGGGCCCTGTTTGACAATTTTTATATAGGTCAGCTCACCAGCGGGCATTCTCATATAATGTTTTATTGGGTCAGCTCTCTAACGGGCCCTCTCATATAATGTTTTATAGCGTCAGCTCACTAGCGGGCCTTCGCATATAATATTTAGGATGGTCAGCTCTGCAGCAGACCCTCACCCATAATGTTTTAGATGGTCAGCTCAGCGCACGTTTCCCTCTTAATCATGGCCTCAGTTCAATAAAATCAAGGAAATTTTTGGGAGAATTTGCCTCTGCGCACGTTTCCCTCTTAATCATGGCCTCACTTCAGAAAATCAAGGAAATTTTTGGGATAATTTGCCTCTGCGCACGTTTCCCTCTTAATCATGGCCTCACTTCAGAAAATCAAGGAAATTTTTGGGATAATTTGCCTCTGCGCACGTTTCCCTCTTAATCATGGCCTCACTTCAGAAAATCAAGGAAATTTTGGGGATAATTTGCCTCTGTGCACGTTTCCCTCTTAATCATGGCCTCACTTCAGAAAATCAAGGAAATTTTTGGGATAATTTGCAGATAATATACAAGTAAATATACAGCAAATATTGTTTGGTAACAATTTTTCGCCTAAAGTCGTTTTTATTTTCCTTTTTGTGTGTTTTATGGTCAGTCTGTAAAAATGGCGTACTATGGGCGAAAGATCGTTCCCAGCAGCGATGTTGGAGTCCAAGATGCATCCAGACATCCTCCCTATGCTGTCCCTGAACCATTTCTGTGGTGTTTCCATCCTTTTCTGCCCTTTTCCTATGGACCAGGCACCCTCCCCTCATCAGAGCAGGGGGTGCCTGGTGTAATGCTCGAGTCCTCCCATTGACTTCAATGGGGCTCGGGTGCTCGGCCGAGCACTCGAGCCTCTGGGGGCGCTCGGTCAGAGCACCCGAACACCCGAGCATTGGGGTGCTCGCTCATCACTAGTGTGGGGCTTAATTATGAGTTGGTGGCAGGGCTTCAAAAATACACTGAAAACTTGAGAAATAGCCTGGGAAGGAGGAGAACTTGCGGCAGAGTGAGAGGAGCACACTTGGAAGACACTAAAGTGGGTAGTGTTTTATTAAAACCTCACCACATCTGGAGAATCAGCCTCTGCCCTGGAGACCCAGTTAATTAGAAGCCAAAACAGGAGTCTCTCTTCGGAGAATTCTCAGCTATGCTGTCCACCTATTAAAAACATAGAAACATTGAATTTGATGGAAGATAAGAACCATACAGTCCATCTAGTCTGCCCACTTTTCCTACTGTAAAAACCTCAAAGTTGATTTGGTCCTTGGCCTTGTCTTATGTTCATGGCAGACATATGCCTACCCCATGCAAGCTTAAATTCCGTCACTGTATTAATCTCAGAAAGGTTGTTATTACCTTATCTCAGTCCAATACAGAACAACCCCTTCTTAGACAAACTATCTAAATATCTATCATAATGGAAGCCCAGGAGCTCTGGAGTATGTGGATATGGAAGAGAGTATATGTAAGATCAGATTTCTGTCTCAGAATGGTGTACACAAGGTAGGGCTCACAGATTTTCTTGGGGAGAGAAAGGATCACTTCTATTTGGGATGAGATTTTAGTTGAGTTCGATGTTGGGGCCGGGTACTGTTTTGTTAGGGAGGGTTGGAGAAAAGGCCGCCCCAACCAGATGGGCTACACTTTAATGAATATAATCAATAATGCTGGACACTGCAGTTTATCAACGAGGTCGGGCACATACATCCTATGGGCCTTATGTTTGACATGCCAGGATTTAACCTTTTAGATGCAATGGGGACAACAATAACACCATACTCTTTAGTTAATTAGACTCATATTTTTGCCTTTATACAATTGAAAATGTTTCCAATATCATGGCCTAGAGAAGATTTCAGAGACAGAAATTCAATTCACAGTTTGTTGTACATATTGAAATGCACCAGTATAAAATGAGTATCTGGAAACAGTGGAAGTAGTATTTTCATAAATCATAAGTGTAACGTGTTAATGTAATCAAAGATCTGTGCTAATGTAAGAAGGCACAAAATCATGGCCCAATTGTTTTACATTCTATGGGGTCATGTATCATGTAGTGCTAACAGAGAAAGGTTCACTTTATAACTCACTGAGTGACCCTCCTGACACAGAAGCCAATGGCTGCAGCCTGACCTAATGTCACATGTTGCCATAGATGGATTATCTGTGGTGGAGAAGGATTTTTCTTCTGTAATTTTGTTCTCGTGTTACGTAGAAAGCTCGGGTGATATGGGGCAGCTGCTGTAATCCTTCAGGGGCATGTGTCATTTTTGCTTATATTAGAGAGATCTAGCATAAAAACAAAATAAAATAAGTGAGTGACAATGATTTTTTTTTATTATTACTTTTGTTGAGATGTAACTATGGTAGCAATAGTAATTCAAAAATATATACAGCACCCTTTGCCAATAAAAAAGTCCTTCTTACAAGTGTCTATTAAAAAAGGAGACACGAAAAGGAATAAAAATATATTCTCTTCTGCTTCATTTGCTTTCTTGTTCCTGAGGTGCTGCTAACAGATTGCCCACTGCCCAAGTGCCCAGCACTAAAGATTCAAAGACAAACATGCTCTAACCTCAGACAAATTTGGTATCCATTAGACATGCAGATAAAATGCACTTCCTGACTGACATTTAAATAATGTAAATTAAAAACAATGCATACTGGAAAGTTGTATTATTTAGGCTTCATGCAGTAAAAAGGTATGAATGGGGCAGACTTTGACAAGCATGGCTTGTGTTCCAAGAATATGGACACATCCCAGGATTTGAAGGTACCTGCCTTCTCACTGAGGGGTCTCCATACTAGAAGTAATTGAAAGTGTATAAAGCTGTACATAAAGCATCTAACATGGAGCAGTTTGTAAGCCATATGATATAGTAACATTTTTTTAGTTAAGATTTGCCTAAACTTGGGTACCTTGGGATTTCAGGGAAGCTTGAACATGTTTTGGCCAAACTATGCAACCAAAACTTCAGTTTGAAAAAAGTGACAACATATCTGGGGGTTACGCACTAAGGAGTGATAAAGAGGTGATAAAGTAGGGATGACTTCTCCAGTGAAATCCTTTCTCCAGTTCTTGTTAATGTATGGAGCCAATGCACTAAGTTTTCTCCAAAACTGCAGATCTTAGTGGATACCCTCTATAGAATAACATAGGAACTGGAGAAGTTATCTCCATTTTATAACATCTTTATCATGCCTTGCTGCACGTCCCCCCTGGTGTTATTATCAGTAATGTATTGTTTACGCATCTTCTCATCGAAGCAGGCCCTGTTTGTGTTTGAAAGGGATAGTAATGTTTCACAAAAACAGCAGCTCCAATTAATCTTCATAGTAGTTGAGCCAAAGAGAGTGTTATTTCAATACTGTCAGAGTTGTAATTCAAGAGTAATTGAATGATAAAGTATCACCCTCCCTCCCCTTTTACCCAGTGTAAGCCACCTCTCCTCAGATGTGGAATCTGGTCTTGAGACCAGACAGCTCACAGCAAGGGACATTTTCTTACTGTGAGCATAAGGAAAACCCTGCCTCCCTTGACAGGTTTTTCTGGTTTTTCCCTTATGTTTATTGAAGATTGTCCCTCTCTGCGATCCACCTGGATACCACCTTTCTGCGCTAAGCTGAGCAGTGTTACATCAGTAAAAGGGGCGGGAGGGGACACTTTATCATTCAATTACTCTTGAATTATAACTCTGACAGTATTGAAATAACTCTTCCATGGCCCAAATACTATGAAGATTAAAAAAACCTTATTTGGTACTTGGTCTTGTCTTATGTTCAGGACAGCCTTACGCATATCCCATCCATGCTTAAATTCCATCACTGTATTAACTTCTACCACTTCTGCTGGTAGGCTATTCCACTTATCTACTACCCTCTCAGTAAAGTAAAACTTTCTTATATTACATCTGATCCTCTGTTTGTCTAGTTTTACACTATGGCCTCTTCTCCTAACATTTTTACTCCTTTGAAATGTACTTCCCTCCTGAGCTTGAATCCCTTCATGTATTTGAATGTTTCTATCATATCCCCTTTCTCTCTTCTCTCCTCCAAGCTATACATGTTCAGATCATTTAGCCTATCCTGATATGTCTTTTTCTGTAAACCATTCACCATTCTATAGCTCTTCTAAGTTTGTTCATGTCCTGCAGATTTCTCTCATCCCTCCTGATTATTTTCTGCATCTAGGGTCCTGCTCTCTTCTGGGTCTAGATCTAACACCTGGTCCACACCTTATCCAACCTGGTCTGGGCTCCGGCTCAGCTGGAGTCAGACATCTGGCTTTGAAACCAGCACCTTTAAGATGGGTTTGTCTGCAGCAAGGAAATCTTGTGACTGATACTGATCTCTAACCTTACTCTCCATTGTCGGGATGCAGACAACAAAATGGTTGTGAAGGTATGTGTTGAATAATCTATGTGGCAGACAACAGAAAGAAGCAAGAGTACACTTTGAAAATGTACAGCAGAATGGCCTGCTAGGTGTGTTCAGGGAAGTAGGAACAGATGAGTCTATCACTGGTCAAGACAATCAGGTTATCTATGTGCACAAGAAGGAATTATGAACATTTCAATATGTTACATTCTGTGTATGTGCAGAACTGAAATATCTTAGGGATGGTGACTTATTTTTTTCCTTTATATAAAAGTGAATGGTAAACCAAAAGCTCTATCCATGTGTGAAATATGGTGCTAGACTATCCAGTACATTTTGCTGTAGGTCTGATGAAAAAAACATGACAGAATACAAATGAATATGGGAAACTGCTAAATTTGTCAGATCCTATGTTCTCAAAAGATACCTAACATGTTTGCATTTTACTTGCTTTATTTATAGGGACACGTGATGTGAAATCCATGTTTCAGACAAATTCATCACTCAGTTCCAGAATTATAAGCATTTATTTTCATTCTTTAAGTCATCTCTGAAATAATAATTATGCTCTAACAAAGCTCTAAGAAAAGGGATATTTACATAAATGTGGCCAGAAAGTCTTACAAAGAAACTCAAACAAAGAGCATAGAAGCACCAATAATAATAAAAAAGTTTCTTCTGAAGTGAGAGAAAAATTACAGACCTTTCCGTCCAACACCACCTCTGCACTGGACATAAAGGTAATTAGCTTTTTGTTTATTATTAACACTTAAAGCTTTCCTGAAGAAGGGGCTAATAAACTTGGATATATGCAACTATATTTTTCTTTGCTATATCTGAAAATAAACATGCTGTGAAGTATATAAATTACATGGAATAAAACACATACTAGGACTTTTAAAGGCATAGTAATGTTTCATAATAAAATTGGCTCTAATTAATCAGCATAGTATTTGGACTTTGGAGAGTGTTATATCAATACTGTCAGACTTGTAGTTCAAGAGTAATTCAATGACAAAGTATCCCCCTCCTGCCCCTTTTACTGATGTAACACTGTTCAGCCAGGTCAGAAGGGAGGTGTCCAGGTAGACTGCAGAGAAGGACAATCTTCAATTAAGATAAGGGAAAACTCTGAAAAACTTGTCAAGGGGGGCAGTGCTTTCATTGTTCTCATAGGATGAAGATTGTCCCCTGCTGTTATCTGTCTGGTCTATGGACTGGATTCCACATCTGAGAAGAGATGGCTTACACTAGGTAAAAGGGGCAGGAGGGGGAAACTTTGCTTGTGAATACTTCTCAAACCATAAAGGTTTGAGAGATGAAACTTATATCGTTGTTCGTGTTTTTTAATGCCTACAAAATAAAATAAATATAAAACAAAGTATTACTATCCCTTTAATACTAAGTGTATGCTCATAAAAAACAATAGTGGAGCATGCAAGCAGGCCCATCACAACATCTCCAGTGGACAGGCTCTCTACTGTCCTTTGATAATGTGCCTTCCATTCTTCACCTACACAACTATAATTCTTCACATATGTTTTCGATTACTTTCCTGAATTATGCAACATCCACTCTCTTTGTTTACCCTTCTTTTGAAGTAGCTATTTACAGCTCTAACAGAATTTCTCTAGTGACGTCAGTCATGGAAACTCTGATACAGGTCTGCTTTGAGTTATTCTCTATATTATGCTAATGTACGTGCAAAACTTAACGTGGTGTACAAAAAAGACGAAAAATAGGAGGTGTTCCTAGTTCATTAAACGTTACTTGATTGCAGAATCCCCCACCACCACCAATGTATTGTACTCACAGGGATAATGACTGAGACATACACTGATACGTAGCTCAGCTTCTACATTTTGGAATATGATTCTGACCTCCTCCCCATGGCAGTAAAATCCGACAGCTCCACCTCAGAACATCCCCAATATGGGAGTAGGACAGATGTATAGAGGCAAAAAATGAAAAGCGACGAAGCGCCAATAGTGCGTTAACCAATGACACAATATATCTCTGGTTAATATCTCTTCATATACACTCACATTTATACAATGTTGATAATCAGGCTTATGCCTGTCACCAACTAAAATAACTTGCAGGGTACTGTACCCGTCCCTGCTTGGGTATGACAGAGTCTCTCCTTCTCGTACCACCTGGAGTATGATTATCTTTTCCTTTCTTTCTTCATCTCTCCAAGGGTTAATCCAATTACCCAATGAAACTTAAGGATCCCTCAATTATATAAGTGTACATCTCAACATTTAGAATGTGAAACTGAATAAAATTATTTTATTATAAATAATAATATTAAATTGTAGCCGTTCATATATATTATAAATAACAAGCTTAGACTGGGACGTGTTTTGCAGCTATCCACTGCTTTCTCAACCTTAGATGCCCATATCAATTGCACAAAATAAAGCAATTGTCATAGGCATCTAAGGTTGAGAAAGCAGTGGATACCTGCAAAATGTGCCCCAGTCTAAGCCTGTTATATAATAAATGTTATATTATATTGGAATGGCTACGATTTTTTTATTATTTTTATAATAATATAATTTTATTCAGTTTCACATTCTAAGTGTTGACAGTGTCACTAATTCAGTCCTGTGATACACAGAAATCTATTTAGCAGCAACATTTATTTTGTGTCATAATAATTACACTTACAGTATAACAAAATTAAGTTTGGTGACTGATAATATCTCAGTATCATCCCCAGTCATATGGATTGGTGGAACTTTTTGCCTTAAAAGAAACAGAGGAGAAAAATAGCATTTTCCACAGAGTGGTACATTTTTCTCATTACATGCCAATTTTCTGCTTTTTTGACTAGCTCATTATGTTGAAACCAATAGAAAGACTGAATTTCCCCAATACATGGCAAGTTTCCCTTATTTCCCCACAGGTATAGTATAGATGGGGTGTCACGTTCCTTCAGCATGTCAATCTCTGTGTTTGAAAGATAGAGAAAATGCCATATTTTGAGGAAGATAGGACAGGAAAATAAAGCAAAGTGGAGTGTAGTTCAGGGAGTCTTGTAAGCAGGAAATCTATTCTCTGTGTTTGGGGGCTCTGGGGGATAGGAAGGAAGAAAGGAGATTGACCCCAAATACACCAAAATTCTATGACTGTCACGGTTTTTGATGAACACTCAGACAGAATAGTAAGGTTAAAATGACTTTATTGAGTAAAGTGCATACAAGGAATGAGGCCACAGGCCCACAAACGAAACCACACTATAAGGAGTATATATAGGCAGTAAGCAATGACTGTAAACAGAATGACTGAGACGGAATACAGGGAGTGGAGGTATCTTAGGTAGGCAACCCTCCACTAGAGAACCTGGAGAGATCAGGCTACTGGACCCCGGCTGTCAGCAGGACAGAGGATGGCAGTAAGTCCTAGAGATGGTAGTTGGCACGAGACCCATACGCCTGGGTGGCACAGAACCCACAGATGCAACGAGGCAACACTGACCATGGGACAGGGGTCCCAGAGTGACCGAGGCCACCACTTACAAGGGTAAACCCTAGAGCGCTAGGGGTGGATCGAAGTGAACACTGGAAGGCCACAGGTGTCCCCTCTAGGACAGTGAAACAAGAGTAAGTGCTGGCTCTAGGCCCTCAGGCCACTAGACAGGAATATGAGCTCAGGGTCTTCACACACCCAGTAGTGCGTGCCAATGTAGTGCTGGCCCTCATCCAGGCACTGCAACACGAAGGAGCACACGGGTAGCTTAGATAGTGTTAGGCACTGAACGGTTAACAGGAGATGCCCAGAGATACATAGGAACTCCCACAGGGAGTGAGCCCAGCAGTAAGTGCAGAGGGAGACACAGAGAGATCAGAGTAACTCAGTCAGCACTTGCTAGTACTGTACTGGTACTTCGCATGTACACACTGCCACAGGCAGTAGGAGTAAGTGGCGATAGCACTAATGCTATGCCCAAGGTCGACAGAATAAGATTAGCGCCACGCAGCGCACCCCAACAGGCAACTGGAAACCGTGGAATGTAATGCTGGCCAGTTAGAGAAGGCACTACCATACACAGATGGCAATGGAAACAGTGGCTCAGCAGAACACGTTACAAACCAACAGGAAGCACAGACTGGTCAGGTGCACAGGCAAGGCTCAATAGCCAGGCAGACTGAGGCAATGGGTTTTCACAGCCAGATCAGTACAGCAACGGAGCGGGTTCTCAGCCAGATCAATCAATAATGGAGCAGTATCTCAGCCAGATCAGTTCAGCAACGGAGCAGGTTCTCAGCCAGATCAGTCGGTAACGGAGCAGGTTCTCAGCCAGAGCAGTTCAGCAACAGAGCAGGTTCTCAGCCAGATCAGTTCAGAAACGGAGCGGGTTCTCAGCCAGATCAGTCGGTAACGGAGCAGGTTCTCAGCCAGATCAGTTCAGAAACGGAGAAAAGATGACAGGCCAATGAGCAGGCAGTATGGAAATAGGCACAGTAACAATGTCGCCGTTAGAGCAGGAACACAGGCACCGTGATGACTGACTGGGAAGATCTCGCTGTTATTATCTCTGTGCTTGGGGAGTCTGGGGGTGTGACAAAGGAGCAAAGGATATTTACCCCAAAATCTTGTGTGACTACTTGGAAAGATACAGGTAGCCATGATCCAAGTTCCTTCTTGATCTGTCTGTTATTATCTCTGCGCTAGTGTAGTCTTGGGATGTGATACGGAAGCAAAGGAGATTTACTCCAAATACCCCAAAACCTTGTGTGGTTGAATGGGAAGACACAGACAGATATGATCCAATTTCCTTCCTGCTCAAGCTTTTATTTTCTCTGTGCTAGGGGAGTCTGGGAGAGTGTGAAGAGAGCAAAGGAGACATACTCCAAAATTCTGTGTGACTGGTTGGGAAGACATAGGCAGCCATGATCCAAGTTTCTGCCTAATCTGGCTGTTATTATCTCTCTGTGTTAAGGGAGCCTGGAGAAAGAAACAGTTGAAAAGGAAGTGTGGTGTTTGCTTTTGTTAACATAGGGACAGGGATAGTTAATATACAAAAGAAAAGTAATTTGGCTAATAGGTGACTAACATGAGCTGTGACTGAGGCATACTGATACTAGATGGATGACTAGTAACAGTGCAGGGGCGTGTTAGTAAAGTGGTAGTCCAACAACTGATTACAGCCATGGTTGCTGCAGCATTTACAATAAACGATGATGATCCTTCTCCTCATGAGGAGCCAGTTTGTTAAAGTCCCATAAAAAGTTCCACAACCACCAGAAGTATTTAAGAAATGTAAGAAAACTGAAGACGTCAACGAGTCATATTCTATTTTTGATGGCATGATGGGGAAGAAGTTGTAGCAGTTCAACCAGCTGCTGCATCTGACAGTGAGAGTAAAAACACCAGTCCTCAAAGTAGCAGCACTGAGGGGGGTGGAAGGATAACTGCTAAGACCACTGATAATATGTTTATTAATAATATAGTAATAATGGAAGGATAAATAGAATGTTGATCCACAGGGAAATATCCAACTGCCATTTGGAGTGAGGGAAGGAATTTTTCAGCCCCCTTGGGGCTTAATTGGAAAAGTTTTTTTTTTCTTTCCTCTAGCCCAACACAAGTGACATGGTATATGTGCCATCTGTAAAAAAATGTATTTGTCTCTTCATACATTTTTTTAAATAAATAGTGTATGTTCCTAAATTCAGCACATTAACTGCTTATATTATGTCATGCCATATATAACTTGAGGGCACTTCAAACAAATTGATATGTACCTGTTTCATTATATTTCTTTTGTTGATAGGAAAGGGTGCAAAAAAGAGGAGTGATTTGTTGTTTTATACATATGATAGTTGTTAATCTGATTTACACACTTTATTGTTTTCTTGCCTGTCTCACATTAGCCAAAACAATGTCCTACAAAATCTATGTTTTGTTTATATAATAGCCTACACAATGGTAAGTCAAGAAACATAATTTGCGGTTGGGAAACTTAAAGCAAAATAAATGTATAAAGTAAACATAAAAAAGACTCAGTTCGGCAGCAGCCTCATTAACACAATTATTAATAAAGAGAAAAAAAGGAGCCAATAACAATAAACTTTTAATAAAAATAATTCAACCACCCTGCTAGCAGGTGCTAATATTATGCAGGATGCATAGTTCTTAGGTGTTATGTTATGCCTTGCAACCTGTTTATCTCCACAGCATATCATGTATAGTTATTGCACCACATTGGATGCCATGTGTGGACACAAATTGCCATATTTGTGCCTGCACAGAATTGCTATCTTGAGGGGGTATTTTAATTGGAGGAGGAATTTGGGCCTGAATGGGAACACTTTGGATGGGTCTGGAAGTTGGGAGGGGAGCCACTGGTGGTGGCTGCAAAGGCTGATGAGGGATTGTTGCTGGCTGATGGTGGGTTTCTTCAGCCAATTTGGTCTTAGTAATGGAGGTCTTCTTCTGTCCACATTTTGAAGAGGGGTACTAGAAGTACCAGCAGGGTCAGCACCAGTAGCAGTGGCAATGGAGTAGGACTTTTTTAGCATGTACGTCAGCATGCCTGTGCTGCATAAAGTAGAGTTGCCAAGGTGGGTTCCCATATTTACCCTCTTTACCATGTGTTTACACCAGTCCCACCACCACATCTTAAAGCCCTGTCACAGGAATCTGACCCTCTTCCTCCTGACCACTCACAGATTCCTGCCCCTTTTCTTGCCCACACATCCAGAACCTGGCCCCTCACAGGAATCTGCACCTGCATCTTGGCTTTTATAGTGTAGGCCAGCAGGAGATTATTGGGGGGGGGGTTCTATGATGTGGGAAATGTCCACCTCATAAAAATCAAAAGTATAGAGTGGCAGAAAATTCTGCCTGAAACAAAAGATAAGGTGGAAATTCACTGACAAATGCTTTGGGGTAATTTCCCGCTGGAAAAGTGGAACATTGTATATTTTCACAAAAATTTCATGCAGGAAAAACTTTTACTTTTCACCAATACCTACCCATCCAGCCTAGAAAACTACTGTTTCCCAGCTCTACTATACACAAAAACACAAAAAATGTGGTTTTGAAGACAAAAAATAAAAAAAAATTAAATTCAAGCTTCTGTTTCAAATCTGTGTAGTCACTTTATTGTTGATTATGAAACACAATGATAGTAAAGGAGAAGCAAAACAAATTCACATTTGGATTAATGAAAAAGCATCATAGATTTTAATTAGTTGTTTATTTGATAAACATTGTACAATGTTTCATAATTTATTAAACATATACCTTGGTGCATAGGCCCCAGTGTTTTGAGGCTGGGAATACTCCTACCAGGTAAATAATATAGTCATGTAAAGGAATGAGCCCATATCCAATTGACACTGGAATAGGGTAACCAACTATGGACAGAATTCATTTATTCATCACACATGCATTGTAACTTGGCTTACTGTTTAGTCTCTATTTCAGCAGCTAAAGAAAGGTTTGACATATGTGAACATTTTGTGGTTTAAGTGAACACAACTGGAACAATTGTGGTATAATTTATGATTGTCTCTTTTCTTTTGTTAGAATCATATCCTTTCAGATTACATAATGATATATTTGCATTATATGTTATGACTCATAAAATGTTGACCAGAATTCCTGTATGAAATATGAGTCTCAGATTATAGTATGTCACAAAGATCAAAATAACAAAAGTAAACATTCTTCAAATATACAAATACTTACTTTATTCAGAGGTTCATACAGGGGTTTAAGAAGAGGTTTAAACAGGGATTTCTGGGATGTATGGCTGACGTCACAACAGAGTGGATGCTTCTGAAGGAGCACTGGCATCACTGATGATAGATTTACTCATAAAAGTCTTGGGTATAATTTTCGACATCTATGAAACCTGATGACAACCGGAAGTATCCCTGCCCCAATCAAACATAATTTTCAGTGGCATACTGTAAGGTTTCAGCTTTTCCAGATGCCACATCATTGTAGGCTGCACACACATTACCTTTCAAGCATGAAATAGCTGACGGATCTGATCTGGATTAACTGTCACTCCAGGACTGACTGATATCTCAGTCCTCGGCCAGCATACTGTGAGAGGTTTGACACACTATAAATTTCTTGCCAAAATCACCCTGATCAACCACAAATAAATGGGATAAATATAGTACAGAACTACTATATGAGCACACCAATTGTTAATTGTATTTAATATGCAAGTCTTATCTAAATAGTGAATTTATATCAAATTTTAAGCATAGACTGATGAAAATAATAATGTGAAGAGGACTTATCCTGGGCCTCAAGAACCCAGTACAGGAAACTGTTCTGGTCCGTACAGATGAGAGGGAAGTTTAAACTGCTAACAGATGCGTTGAGGGATCAACAAATTATGTACCAATGAGGTTACCCATTCTCCCTCACAGTAACACACGAAGGACAATCTGCTACTATCAGAAGTACTATGGAAGTGAGATCTCTTTGCGAGGTGATTAACTTTCCCAATACACCCCTGAGAGAGAACAATAAAGTATTCATACTCCACATAGACCTCCCTTACCATGGCGGATTAGATAGACCCTAGTCACTTCCAGAAAATTACTTCATGGGCCTAGTTTAATCAAGAATTGTACTTTCAAGGGAAAATGTCAGAAACTTACAGAGTGAGAATCTTGTTTATTAAGGCAAAGAGCTTGAACTCACCATTCAAGAGATCAGTTACGTTTAGAGAATTTAGAAGTCTTAAGGGGTAGATTTGCCTAATTCAGGAAAGTAATTTCAATAGAAACAAACTTCCTCATCTGTACTCTAGATAATATACTAACTAACTAGATAATATACTAACTCTACATCCTAAAAAAAAGAGGTGTAGGAATCCTAATAGACAACAAAATACCCTTTGAGTTGGTTGACATGATGAGAGATGGAGAGGGGATGTTTTTGTTTTTAAAGTGAAGAATTGGGGTAATAAAATTAACTATTTCCAATATGCACCTAATATTAATCAAATTCCCTTCCTTACATAAACATTGGAGTCCTTAAAATGATTTCAGGAATGTCTCTTGGTGTTAGGAAGAGACTTTAACACCCCATTAGACCCTAGAAAGGATTGCTCATTAGGATATTCTTCTATGTCCGACTACCACTTCTACAAGTAAAAAAAGCTACTTCTTGGTCATAAATTATTCAACACATGGGGTATATCTCACTCGTGCAATAGAGATTACACTTTCTACTCAGCAGTGCATAAAATCTATATGTGAATAGATTTTGCTTTGATTAATCAACCATTTATACATTTTCTTTATAATGCCAAAATTCACCCCCAAATAGAAATAGAATTGGATCTTCCCCTGAAATTCAAACAGTCTAACAATTATCAGCTAAATCCAGGATAGTCTTAGAACAAATGAGGAATAGATTTAAAGAGTTTTTGAAATATAATGACAACTATAATTAATATTTGTGAAACCCTTAAATGCGTTCTCTGGGGAGGCAATTTATGGAAAATGCTTCACACAAAAAGAGGTCTTCCCAGAAGGAACTGGACAATATTTTTGAACCCATATCAAAATTTGAGCTTGACCACAAACGCACATGTGATGATTTAAAATATAAAGAACTGAGAGAACTAAAGCTCACAGCAAAACATTTATTACAAAAATCAGTCTATGGAGGCCATTTTCTGTGGAATAGAAGCAAATACTATGAACATGGTAATAAGTGCGGGAGACTTCTGAGCCCAATGACACACACTGAAACTATGAAAAACCATGTATATCACATATTAGATTTGGAGGGCTATCTAGTTTAGGACCACCCAGATATAGCTTTATACATTCAGACCATATTATGACAATCTTTATATTATTAACTCCCGGTATCATCAAACTCTAGTACCTGAGATTAATAAATATATTTCTGTGTCGAGACACGGAGATAATAAAGAGTGAAGTACAGAAAGCAATCTCTCAGATGCCTCAGGTAAGGCTCCAAGGCCCGATGGATGTCCACTAATTTTTTACAAAACCTTTTTTCTTGAAATTAAACACCTTCTTACTAGAACATTAAATTCTATTCATGCAGATGTAAAATCACACCCCAATTTAACAGAAGCATTTATTACTATCATTCCCAAAGAAGGAAAGGATCCAAGACTATGTTCACGCTATAGACCAATATCTCTTTTAAATGTAGATATAAAAAGGTATACACAAATCTTAGTTAATAGTCTAAAGCCCTTTCTAACTAGATTAGTACACCCAGACCAGTCAGGGTTTGTCCCGTGAGTGAAGCAATCAAACTAATCAACTTAATAGACTATGCTAACAGAAATAAAAATGCCCTCAATTCTTCTATCTACAGATACTGAAAAGGCATTTGATAGGATTAACTGGGATTTTTTAAAAGCTACCCTCTCCTATATAGGCTTAGGCCTATGTATGTTGCAGATGATCACTGCACGCTACACAAATTCTACTGCTAGAGTCAAAGTCAACAATTCTTTATTCTCCTCATTCTTGATGGGAAATGAACTAGGCAGGGCTGCCCACTGTCACCATTCATTTTTATAATGTTAATGGAATCATATGCAAATATTTAAAAAAATAATGATACAATTAAAGGAATGCGGGTTCACAGGATTGTAAAAAAAAATTCTGACCTGATGTTCATGATTTCCTACCCTGAGACAGATCTTCCTAATTTACTAGAAGAGTTACTTACCTTTGGGAAGCTTTCCTTTTTCAAAGTGAGTGTAAATAAATCTGAAATACTAAACTTAAATCTAACACATAAAAAATTGCAGACCTTTCGTTGGTCAAATACCTAGTGTAATATTAACTCCAAGACCAAATCTTCTTTACTCAACAAATTACATCCCCTTAAAAGATTCCATTGCTAAGGATCTGATGAGATTTTCCTTGTGGCCTCTATTTTGGGTGTGGAAAATTAATTTAGTAAAAATTATAGCATTACCTAAAATCCTACATATTATGCAGACAGTACCAATTTATTAAAAATTACGTACCTAAAATTTCTACAGAGGATCCTCAATAGGTTTATATGGGGACACAAACCAGACAGCCTTAAATTTTTTGTATTTTTTTCTAGACACAGACGAGATGGAGGCCTGGGAATCCCAGATATTACACTGTATTATCATTCATATCAACTCTCTGACGTCTGGAACTGGTTCCATTCCTCAGCTTCTAAGCTTTAGGTGCAAGCACAACAAGATATTCTTTCTGGAATGGAACTGGATCAAATACCCTGGCTCTTATAAAGGACAACTCATTGTTTAAAAAGGCTCCTTTGTTGGTTAAGGCTACCTTATCCTCTTGTCATAAATGTATAATTATTAGTGTTGAGCGAGCATGCTCGGCCGATGCTCGGATCGGCACGAGCATCGCTCTGCTCGGCACATGGCGGTACTCGTACGAGTACCGCATGTGCTCGCCCGCCATGTTCGTGTCTCCTCCCCGCACGTTTTGCGCCTGCTGCGCAGCCAATAAACGTGCAGGGAGGCTCTGACATCGGTGTAATGCCAGCAGCCATGTTGGCTGCTGGCATTACACTGATTGGCTGGCCAGAACCCGTGGTCAGGTGCTGTATAGCACCTGACCATCGAGTTCGGCTCAGTCTGAGCCAGGGAGAGCTGAGGATAGGAAGGGAAAGGCAGTGTAGGGAGGAAAAAAACAAAAATTGTGAAAAAAAAAGAACCAAAAGTCCTTTTTAGGACTACTGTGTGTGGGGGCAGCAGGTTATTTGGTGTGGGGGGAAAAAAACAAAAAAAAAAAAAAAATATATATATATTCTGTGTAGTGTGCAAAGTTGCAGATTAGAGCACATTCTGTTTAGTGTGCACAGTTGCAGATTAGAGCACATTCTGTTTAGTGTGCAAAGTTGCAGATTAGAGCACATTCTGTTTAGTGTGCAAAGTTGCAGATTAGAGCACATTCTGTTTAGTGTGCAAAGTTGCAGATTAGAGCACATTCTGTTAAGTCTTCAAACTAAAATATCAAAGTCACGTATTCCATTCAGTGTGCGTCGCCGCAGTTTAGCAGCACATTCTGTGTACTGTGCAGAGTTGCAGAATAGGAAGAAATACTGTTAAGTCTTCAAACTAAAATTTAAAAGTCACATATTCCATTCAGTGTGCTTCGCCGCAGTGTAGCAGCACATTCTGTGTACTGTGCACAGTTGCAGAATAGGAAGAAATACTGTTAAGTCTTCAAACTAAAATATCAAAGTCACATATTCCATTCAGTGTGCTTCGCCGCAGTTTAGCAGCACATTCTGTGTACTGTGCAGAGTTGCAGAATAGGAAGAAATACTGTTAAGTCTTCAAACTAAAATTTAAAAGTCACATATTCCATTCAGTGTGCTTCGCCGCAGTGTAGCAGCACATTCTGTGTACTGTGCAGAGTTGCAGAATAGGAAGAAATACTGTTAAGTCTTCAAACTAAAATATCAAAGTCACATATTCCATTCAGTGTGCTTCGCCGCAGTTTAGCAGCACATTCTGTGTACTGTGCAGAGTTGCAGAATAGGAAGAAATACTGTTAAGTCTTCAAACTAAAATTTAAAAGTCACATATTCCATTCAGTGTGCTTCGCCGCAGTGTAGCAGCACATTCTGTGTACTGTGCACAGTTGCAGAATAGGAAGAAATACTGTTAAGTCTTCAAACTAAAATATCAAAGTCACATATTCCATTCAGTGTGTTTCAACGCCGTTTAACAGCCTATTCTGTGTACTCTGTACAGTTCCAGAATTATAAGAAATACTGTTAAGTTTTCAAACTCAAATATTAAAGTCACTTATTCCATTCAGTGTGTTTCAACGCCGTTTAACAGCCTATTCTGTGTACTCTGCACAGTTGCAGAATAGGAAGAAATACTGTTAAGTTTTCAAACTCAAATATTAAAGTCACATATTCCATTCAGTGTCTTTCACCGCCGTTTAACAGCCTATTCTGTGTACTCTGTACAGTTCCAGAATTATAAGAAATACTGTTAAGTTTTCAAACTCAAATATTAAAGTCACATATTCCATTCAGTGTCTTTCACCGCCGTTTAACAGCCTATTCTGTGTACTCTGCACAGTTGCAGAATAGGAAGAAATACTGTTAAGTTTTCAAACTCAAATATTAAAGTCACATATTCCATTCAGTGTCTTTCACCGCCGTTTAACAGCCTATTCTGTGTACTCTGCACAGTTGCAGAATAGGAAGAAATACTGTTAAGTTTTCAAACTCAAATATTAAAGTCACATATTCCATTCAGTGTCTTTCACCGCCGTTTAACAGCCTATTCTGTGTACTCTGCACAGTTGCAGAATAGGAAGAAATACTGTTAAGTTTTCAAACTCAAATATTAAAGTCACATATTCCATTCAGTGTCTTTCACCGCCGTTTAACAGCCTATTCTGTGTACTCTGCACAGTTGCAGAATAGGAAGAAATACTGTTAAGTTTTCAAACTCAAATATTAAAGTCACATATTCCATTCAGTGTCTTTCACCGCCGTTTAACAGCCTATTCTGTGTACTCTGCACAGTTGCAGAATAGGAAGAAATACTGTTAAGTTTTCAAACTCAAATATTAAAGTCACATATTCCATTCAGTGTCTTTCACCGCCGTTTAACAGCCTATTCTGTGTACTCTGCACAGTTGCAGAATAGGAAGAAATACTGTTAAGTTTTCAAACTCAAATATTAAAGTCACATATTCCATTCAGTGTCTTTCACCGCCGTTTAACAGCCTATTCTGTGTACTCTGCACAGTTGCAGAATAGGAAGAAATACTGTTAAGTTTTCAAACTCAAATATTAAAGTCACATATTCCATTCAGTGTCTTTCACCGCCGTTTAACAGCCTATTCTGTGTACTCTGCACAGTTGCAGAATAGGAAGAAATACTGTTAAGTTTTCAAACTCAAATATTAAAGTCACATATTCCATTCAGTGTCTTTCACCGCCGTTTAACAGCCTATTCTGTGTACTCTGCACAGTTGCAGAATAGGAAGAAATACTGTTAAGTTTTCAAACTCAAATATTAAAGTCACATATTCCATTCAGTGTCTTTCACCGCCGTTTAACAGCCTATTCTGTGTACTCTGCACAGTTGCAGAATAGGAAGAAATACTGTTAAGTTTTCAAACTCAAATATTAAAGTCACATATTCCATTCAGTGTCTTTCACCGCCGTTTAACAGCCTATTCTGTGTACTCTGCACAGTTGCAGAATAGGAAGAAATACTGTTAAGTTTTCAAACTCAAATATTAAAGTCACATATTCCATTCAGTGTCTTTCACCGCCGTTTAACAGCCTATTCTGTGTACTCTGCACAGTTGCAGAATAGGAAGAAATACTGTTAAGTTTTCAAACTCAAATATTAAAGTCACATATTCCATTCAGTGTGTTTCAACGCCGTTTAACAGCCTATTCTGTGTACTCTGCACAGTTGCAGAATAGGAAGAAATACTGTTAAGTTTTCAAACTAAAATATCAAAGTCACATATTCCGTGTAAGATGAACAAGGCGGGTAAAAAGGGACGGGGAAGTAGACGTGATCCTGATAGTTCAGGGCGCGGGTCAGGACGCGGAGACACTGTGCCTGGTGCCAGAGCACAAGAAAGAAAGACATCCACCATACCTAGCTTCATGTCTCATTTTACAGGGCGTCGCAGGACATCACTCTCGAGGTCCGACCACTGTGAACAGGTGGTCGGTTAGATGTCAGCTGATACTGCTTCCAGTCGGTTAAGCACCACCCTGTCTTCCACCAAGTCCACTCTCAGTAGCCAAGAGTCTGGTCAACATAATCCTCACTCTGATCATCCTTCCTCCCACCATACACGGTCTGGTCAAAGAAGTGATCCCACACTGGGATATAGTGAGGAGCTCGTCTCATCACCAATCCTTCATTTGACCCTCTCTCCAAGCACGCTTGCAGAGGAACATGACATCTTGTGCCCTGATTCACAACCTCTAGAGGCTACCCAATCACAAGAAGATGACAGATGTGAACGGCATTTAAGGTCAAAGGAAGTAGTGGATGATGATGATGATGATGAGACACAGTTGCCATTAAATCAACCACTATTTCCGTCTCAAGACCTTGTTGAGGAGAATGTTATACAGTTGTCAATGACTGAGTATGTGGTGGGATCAAGACTTGAGGAGGATGATCAGAGTGAGGAAGTGGAGGAGGACTTGGTGGACGATGAGGTGACTGACCCCACCTGGGAAGGTGTAGAGCCGAGCGATGACAGCAGTCCTGAGGGTGAGCCATCTGCAGCACCGCAACAGGCTGGAAGAGGCAGTGGTGTGGCAACAGAAAGAAGGCGGACCGCACCAAACCGGCCCGCAAATGTTCCACGGAGCACCCCCTTGCGTAAATCTACCTTGCCAAGGGGTAGGTGTTCCGCGGTATGGCGTTTTTTTAAGGAAAGTGCGGACGACAAAAGATTTGTAGTTTGCAACCTGTGCCACACCAGAATGAGCCGAGGCATGAACACTAGAAACCTCACCACCACCAGCATGATCCGACACATGGCATCCAAGCACCGTAGTAAGTGGGAGGAACGCCTGGATCGCCCATCTGTGTCTGCAGGCCACACCACTGCCTCCTCTTCCCCTGTTTTCGGTGCCGGCCAATCGCCTGTCGAAGGCGCAGGCCCGCATACCTCCCGCCCTGCACCTGTAGCATCTGAAGCACCATCAGCGACCACATCCACTTCCCTGTCCCAGCACAGCGTCCAAATGTCGTTACCCCAGGCATTTGAGCGCAAGAGAAAGTACCCAGCCACCCACCCACAGGCCATAGCACTAACCTCACACCTTTCCAAATTACTGGCCATCGAAATGCTGCCATTTAGGCTTGTGGACACTGAGTCCTTCCGCAGCCTGATGGCAGCAGCTGTCCCTCGGTACGCGGTCCCCAGCCGCCACTACTTTTCCCGGTGTGCCATCCCCGCATTACACCACCATGTGTCCCGTAACATCACCCGTGCCCTGACCAACGCAGTTACTGGGAAGGTCCACTTAACGACTGACACATGGACAAGTGTTTGTGGCCAGGGACGCTACATTTCCCTGACGGCACACTGGGTGAATGTCGTGGAGGCTGGGAGCGACTCGGACCCTGGGATGGCACGGGTGCTACCCACGCCGAGGATTGCGGGCCCTACCTCCATCAGGGTTTCCACCAGCACCTATGTTATTGGCTCCTCCTCCTCCGTTTCCACCTCCGAATTCTCTACACACACCGCCACTCCCCCATCAGCCAGTAGCTGGAAGCAGTGTAGCACTGCAGTGGGGAAGCGTCAACAGGCCGTGCTGAAGCTGATCTGCCTTGGGGACAAACAGCACACGGCCTCAGAGCTGTTGCAGGGGATTAGTCACCAGACCGAGCAGTGGCTCTCGCCACTCAACCTGCAACCAGGCATGGTTGTGTGTGATAATGGGCGTAACTTGGTGGCGGCTTTGGAGCTCGGCAAGCTCACACACGTACCATGCCTAGCGCATGTATTTAATTTAGTGGTGCAGCGATTTCTAAAAACCTACCCCAATGTGCATGATCTCTTGACCAAGGTGCGCCGCGTGTGTGCACATTTCCGTAAGTCATCTACAGCTTCGGCCGGCCTGTTGAAGCTGCAGCAGCGCTTACAATTGCCAGCTCACCGGCTGCTGTGTGACGTGAGCACGCGCTGGAACTCCACCTTCCACATGTTGGCCCGGCTTTGTGAGCAGCAGAGGGCAGTAGTGGAGTACCAGCTGTTACACGGTCGTCGCCTCTCCATTCAACTTCCTGTAATCAGAAGTGAGGAGTGGGAATGGATGTCAGACCTCTGCGAGGTTTTACGCAATTTTGAGGAATCGACACAGATGGTGAGCGGCGATAACGCTATTATCAGTGTAACCATCCCACTTCTGTGTCTACTGAAACGCTCGCTGCTCACAATTAAAACCGACGCTTTGCATGTGGAAGAGGTGGAAATGGGGGAGGAAGAGCTTACACAAGGTGATAGCCAGAGCACGCTCACTTCGTCTTCTCAGCGACAATTGGAGGAGGCGGAGGAGGAGGAGGAGGAGGAGGAGGAGGAGGAAGACACGGTTGCCTCCGCTACAGAGGGTAGCCATGGAACTTTAGTTCCATCTCTTCAGCGTGGGTGGGCAGAAGAGGAGGAAGAGGATGAGGATATTGAGAGTCAGCCTCCTGGTGAGGACAGCGAAATCTTGACTGTTGGTACTCTGGCACACATGGCTGACTTTATGTTAGGCTGCCTTTCCCGTGACCCACGCGTTGTACGCATTTTAGACAACACGGATTACTGGGTGTTCACCCTTCTGGACCCCCGCTACAAAGAGAATTTCTCATCTCTCATTCCTCCGGTGGAGAGGACAAGCAAAATGGTGCAATACCAGAAGGTTCTTGTTGAAAAATTGCTCCAAAATTTTCCATCTGACAACGCTGGCGGCAGAGTACGTGCTACCTTGGCCAACCGAGAAGGGGAGAAAAGGGGAGCACACAGCAGTTCCGACAAAGGCAGGGCAACACTCTCCAAGGCGTGGGACACCTTCATGACACCCCGCCAGCACCCTCACCCTGATGCGCAGCCTAGTGTCACAAGGAGGGAAAAGTTTTGGAAGATGGTGAAGGAGTACGTAGCAGACCGTGTCAGCGTCCTCAATGATCCCTCTGTGCCTTACAACTACTGGGTGTCCAAGCTGGACACGTGGTATGAACTGTCACTCTACGCCTTGGAGGTGCTGGCCTGCCCTGCCGCCAGCGTTCTGTCTGAGCGGGTATTTAGTGCTGCTGGTGGCATCATAACAGATAAGCGTATCCGCCTTTCCACCGACAATGCTGATAGGTTGACACTTATAAAAATGAACAAGGCCTGGATTTCCCCTGACTTCTCCACTCCACTGGAGGAAAGCCCCGGGGGAACATAAACTCACTTTATATATGTTATTTACAATGATGGGAATACTCTGTATTCCCATTCACCCCTTCCACCCAAAAAACGGGTATATGGTTGACTCTTAATCTTCTCATCCTCCTCCTCCTCTTCCATATGCCCTGTGCTATAATTTTTATATAGGGCCAGCTCACCAGCGGGCCCTGTGATATAATTTTTATATAGGGCCAGCTCACCAGCGGGCCCTGTTTGCCAATTTTTATATAGGTCAGCTCACCAGCGGGCCTTCTCATATAATGTTTTATAGCGTCAGCTCACTAGCGGGCCTTCGCATATAATGTTTAGGATGGTCAGCTCTGCAGCAGACCCTCACCCATAATGTTTTAGATGGTCAGCTCAGCGCACGTTTCCATCTTAATCATGGCCTCAGTTCTGAAAATCAAGGAAATTTTTGGGAGAATTTGCCTCTGCGCACGTTTCCCTCTTAATCATGGCCTCAGTTCTGAAAATCAAGGAAATTTTTGGGAGAATTTGCAGATGATATACAAGTAAATATACAGCAAATATTGTTTGGTAACAATTTTTCGCCTAAAGTCGTTTTTATTTTCCTTTTTGTGTGTTTTATGGTCAGTCTGTAAAAATGGCGTACTACGGGCGAAAGATCGTTCCCAGCAGCGATGTTGGAGTCCAAGGTGCATCCAGACATCCTCCCTATGCTGTCCCTGAACCATTTCTGTAGTGTTTCCATCTTTTTCTGCCCTTTTCCTATGGACCAGGCACCCTCCCCTCATCAGAGCAGGGGGTGCCTGGTGTAATGCTCGAGTCCTCCCATTGACTTCAATGGGGCTCGGATGCTCGGCCGAGCACTCGAGCCTCAGGGGGTGCTCGGTCAGAGCACCCGAACATCCGAGCATTGAGGTGCTCGCTCATCACTAATAATTATTAATTTGATGATATCTGACAGAGATTCTCCAATCTGTGACTTCCTTGGTGAAATTGCTGTTGGACTGAACATCCTGCGACCTCTCCCACTGGAAGCAAAGCAATACATTTTTAATAGTCCAGTTTATAGTAATGGGAATATCAGAGCCTTTGGAGCAAATAGTGAAGTTCTTAGCCTCCAGTCAAATTAAAAATGTATTTACTCAAACATAATAGACTGGCCCGGAAAGTAATGATGATAAAGAACATCTTTTGATACCACTCACATAATTTGAAAAGTTTGCATTGGTGACCACTGACCACCTACCCCATCTTCCTGTTTCTAATATATATTTTTTTGCAATTATGTAATTGTCATTTTATTGCCATCCAGACTAATCCTGGTTTCTTTTGATTATCATCAATATCATGATCAATTTTGTTTATCCCTTGATTAATGTTCCTTATCTTTCTTGTTTTTTTGTCATAACAAACTGTGAAGGTTCTTATTTTGTCACAAATTTATTGGAAAAAAAATAAAACTTTTACAATAAATAGGGATTTCTTAACCCCCAAAAGAGCACTGTCATATATATATATATATATATATATATATATATATATATATATATATATACACATATGCCTATTTAATGTGGCGGTTCCTAATCAGCATCCTCTCTGTGCATGACTGTGTTCCCTACCCCTTGCCTGTTTTGCATCTTAATGTGCATGTTTTTAATCCAGCAATAAAGTGTTTATTTGTTATATGGACAGGGACTGAAGCAGAGATTCATTATTTTACACAGTTACATCGTGATTTAGATGAAAAAAGTCCATCAAGTTCAACCTTTGCCACAGTATAGCCAAGAAAATGAGAATTACCAGAACTTCCTTTATTACCCACTAACACACATCTTCATGTATATGCATCAAGTATATGTGCTGTTACCACTTGCTTGGGCAAGGAACCTTACAATTAAAAAAAACCTTCCTCTGCTGAAGGTAAAACCTTCTTTTCTCTAATCTAAAGGGGTCCCCCCTAGTTATTTGAAAAGCTCACTAGAGTGATCCATATATTGACCTTGCTTATACTTACCCAATGTAACAAGATCCCCTCAAAGTCACCTTTTCTTTACAATAAATAAACCAAGTTCTACTCTACTGAAAGAACTACTGAACACAATAACACAGTATGAAGTACTAATGATGTGGAAATTCTACAAACATTGGAACATTTGTGGTGGGAATCCAATGTATCTGAAATGGATTCACTCCTACAAATTTATTAGAAACAATGGGGGGAAATATTAAAGTTAAAACTAATAGTACAAAGCAACTTGTAAAAAAAAATAAATCCAAATTTAATCCACCCCAAACTATCTGCCCCAAGTTAACATCTATGGTATTACAGGGAATTCTGGTCCACCCTAATAAGATCTTCGAACACAATCTTACTGTTGATGAATCTAAGGCATTTCTGGAGTTTAAAACATGGAACAATATTGAAATCAAACCCTCTGATAAAGGAGGCAATATTGTCTTGTGGTCTAAAGAAGATTACAACAAGGAAGTTTACCACCTATTACATGACAAAAGCTGCTATAAGCAACCACTGAGTGATCCTTTATATGATTTTCTGTCTGGTTGCAGAACTATAATAGAAAGAACATTTAAAGATGAATTAATCTCACACAAGGAGTATGTATATCTTATTGCTGATCAACCACATATAGTTATATTTTATATTTTACGAAAACAAAAATCCATAAAAATCCAACCAATTGTATCAGGAATGGATAATTTGACTGAAAAGGCTAAGAAATTGCTTGACTTAAAGATGGGAAACCATGTTACTAAAATACCATCTTATTTGAAAAATACCTCAGACATAGTGAAAAAAAATCAAGATCTTCCCTTATATGATGATGTTCTCTTGATTACTTGTGATTTAGATTCTCTCTATACATCTACTGACAATAAGATAGTATGTGAAGCAATACAAAATATGCTATACTAGTGTAAAAGCCCATGTACATGGGCCAAGCGTTCGGGCAGTCTCTACTGAGCATGACTGTATCGGGCAGTCTCTACTGTACACAACTGCATCGGACAAAACGCAGTCTGTACTGCACATGACTGCATCAGACAAACACACATTTGGCAAATTATTAAATAGGATTGATCCGGACAGCATAGTAAAAATGAACTCACATTTATATTTAAATTATTTTGTACTTAACCACAATTATTTTACATTTAAACATGGTATTATCTCCAAATCTGAGTTACAAAGATGGGAACAGCATGTGTACCATCATACGTTACTCTCTCAGTAGGAAGAGGAGACTGTGCTTACTGATCAAAACAACAAATGCACAGATCACATATTATCTTGGAAAAGATACATTGATGAACTGTTGATGAACTGTTGATGGTCTGGCCTCATCTGATTTGAATTATTCCTTCCTTCAGATCCTAAATACCAATAATTATAATTTGTTTTACCTTTTCTATAGACTCTAGCAGTGTAAAATTTGAAAACGTACTTAAATAATTATCATCTTATTAAAACTGATTTTTTTTTTTTAAAACAAAATGCAACCAGTTGCATTCTACATGGTATGAGTCATCATTTAATATCAGTTATTATGTAATTACCAATTGGCGAATATTTACACATATGAAGAAGCTGTTAAACTTTAGAATCATTTAACCCCTTAACCACCAGCCACTCAGGCACGTTGTGGTCACTAAAGGACCACGGAACATTTTTTTTTGGTGATTCGGATTCCAGACTCCCTGAACAGCGTGCAGTCGTGGGGGGAGCCCGGAATTCCATGAACGTCACAGGTCATTAAAGGTATAACAACCCATGATGTGCTATGACCATCAAGGGTCGTTAAGGGGTTAATAGACAATCAGCAGAATAAAAAAAATGATTATTAGCCAGGGACTACAGTAATACCAATATTAAAAAGCCTTCAAAAGGGCTCTACACACTGAACAAGACTTACTATTACAAGCTAGTAAAAAGGATCCAAATAATTAAATCCCATGATTCATAGGTACTTATATCATCAGTGGAACAAAATAATTCATATTTTACAACAATGTTGGCATATCCTGATACACTGATATTCATGATTTGGACCCAGAATACAAACTTGTTGTAGGATGGCTCTAAATTTAAGAGGCCAACTGGTCTGTGATCATTATACCACTTATTGAAGAAAAGATGAAACTGTAGGTTCCTATAAATGTAGGACATACAATGTATGCAATTACATTGTTCTAAAAAAATCTGAAATTGATAGATTTGTCAGGAAAGGAAAGCTCCTCTAGTACATTGTTAATTGTGGGTCAGAAAGACTCATATTGTCTGATGTGTCCTTGTAGAAAAATGTATGTGGGCATGACAACAAGAGCCTTAAACACTCAAGTGGTGGAACATTTTAGAAACTAAGGATTAAAAGCAATAACTTCTGTAGGTACCCATTTCTTTGATTGTTATCATCATAATCCCAAAGTTTTTGATGATTGGGGACTAAAAAGGTTTAAACTTGTATTTAGGAAAGGAGACTAAACAGATGCATTATTAAAAAGAGAAAATTAGGAATATTCATATAACTCATCCTTTAGTAACATCAGAACCTGATTTCTGAGAAAGTATTTGCACAGAGGAGATTTGTTCCAAATAACTTTATTTATCCTTATCTATATTAATACAGTTGTTGCCTTATAACAACTTCACCTTAAATTGCAATCCTTTGACATCAGTCAATATAATTTTGACAGGGTGTTGTGGAATGTTTACTCTATTATAACTTTAATATTGTCAAATAAGCAGTGAAAGTGATGGCACTGTATATTATTGTGAACATTTAGAAATATGAACGATGCATAAGTATGGGCTTTCTCATGCATTACTTTGATTGACATGAGTTATATGAGTGTCTTTGGAACTATTAACAATAATATCAAACAGAAGTTCAACCAACCGAGGCAATATTTTGGGTTTGTTACCCTAAAAAAGCCCAACGGTGAAACTGCTTCAGTTTTCCTGAAGTAAAGTTAATCACTTGGAATGTAATGAGAATCTGATGTAATACTCAGTAGTACAGGGATGTAATGTACACATTATTTGTTCTCAGAATCCAGAATCAGTGGTTTAGTGTACACAAATACACAGATATCTAAGTAATCAGATTCAATTACTGGCTTATCTCAGTCTTTTGATGAGCGCTGTATTTATATATGGTTGATACTGTAATACATCCATGAAGATCAGTTAATACATGGATATAGATGTGTAAGCTATAAGTATATATCCTAGCACTCAATTAGTTTCCCCAGATAATGGCATGCTTTAGATGCTGCAGACTTTCTAAGTGGTGATGATAAAATCCCTCTGACACCAATATTATTATCAAAGTTAATACATAATTTGCGCTATTCCATCACAAAGAATGTTAACAAACCTTACCATATTATATTGATTGCACGTGATAAATATATACATGAGTGTTTAATCACATAGTGCATTAAGTCAAGCTGTGTACTATATTGTGTGGAATAATTATCCCGCTTGACTTTAATACTAATATTAGAATGAATCCATTACATCCATCCTGCAATCAGTTTACAACAGGATGTCTTGTACTCTTGAATGGGGAAATAGGGTAATTGCTAGTAACACCATTAACACCATTACTATATTAAGACTGCGCACGCCAGTTGTATAAGTCAGTATATAATTCAGCTAGCAGGATTTCAATTGGATTACTTTAATAATTATATATCAGTAGTTTGTTAATAAAACATAGTATACTCATAATCCTTTTATATAAGGGATCCTATTGGAAGAATGGTATTAATACATTGGATTACAATAGTGGTATATCAATGCTAGTTGTGGTCAAATAACTCTGTGAATCAATGCTTACTTAATATATATGGCCCATTTATACAGCATCATTTCCTCACAGGTTTACTGAACAGAGATCCCTACCCAGTGATAAATCATAGGAGCATTTTCTAATTTGTTTTAATTTTATGAGTTTGTAAATATTTTTTAAGTTAGTTGCAAGTAAAAGTTAAGTTTTATATCAGCCCAGGTATCTCTGAGATGCCTTAATACAGGTTTCTCTCCGAGGACATGCTGTTCTTTGTTAAATAAACCAAGTTTGTCTAGATATTCTTTATACATCAAGTCCTCCATTCCCTTAATTAATTTTGTTGCTCTTCGCTGTACTCTCTCCAGTTCTAGAATATTCTTTTTCAGAACTGGTGCCCAAAACTGCACTTACCAACAATTTGTACAGTGTCAAAATTATGTTATCCACTCTTACTTCAATACCCCTTTTTATGCAAGACATGACTATATTTGCTTTTGACACTGGTCACTGTTTCCAAGTTTGTAGTTTACAGGACCTCCCAGATCTTTCTCTAGAAATTAGACTCCTGAAATTATTCTATTAAGTTCATAAGTAACACTGAGATTTGTCCAAACCACATCCACAACTTTCCACTTTACCACATTAAACTTAATATTCCATTTGCTTGCTGGTTAAACTGCCATTTTATTTAAAGGGATAGTAATGTTTCACAAAAACTGCAGCTCCAATTAATCTTCATAGTATTTGTGCCATAGAGAGTGTTATTTCAATACTGTCAGAGTTATAGTTCAAGAGTAATTGAATGATAAAGTATCCCCCTCCCTCCCCTTTTACCTAGTGTAAGCCACCGCCCCTCAGATGTGGAATATGGTCTTGAGACCAGACAGTTCACAGCAAGGGACAATCTACTTGTCTCTTTATCACTAATCCCACATACAACTTGTTCAGTGAGCTCCAAGCTCTTTTCCAGGTCTCCAGTGTCTTGCAGTGTTGCAATATTTATTTCCAGGTCCAATATCTTAGATTTTAAAAATATATGCTGACACTTGCTAGAGCAGCATGCCCCTTGGAACGACTGCTCCAAGTGTTCAAACATGTTACAAGATGTGCAGTCCATGAGATCATCTAACCTGATGTCAATTATGCTTATATTCAGCGATGTTGAATGAGTTGGATAAATAAAGAATAATTGTAATAATGGTACAGAAATCTATTGGTTTTCAAAACCACTGAAAACACAATCTGAAATGAAATTCTTATCTACAATTTAAGTCATAAAGGGATAGTAATGTTTCATAATAAAAGCAGCTCTACTTAATCATCATAGTATTTGGACTTTGGAGAGAGTTATTTCAATTCTGTCAGATTTGTAGTACAAGAGTAATTGAATGACAAAGTATCCCCCTCCCGCCCCTTTTACTGATGTAACACTGCTCAGCCAGATCAGAAGGGAGGTGCCCAGGTAGACTGCAGAGAGGGACAATCTTCAATTAAGATAAGGGAAAAACCTGAAAACTTGTCTAGGGGGGCAGTGCCTTCATTGTTCTCATAGGAAGAAGATTGTCTCCCGCTGTGATCTGTCTGGTCTATGGACTGCATTCCACATCTGAGAAGAGATGGCTTACACTAGGTAAGAGGGGCGGGAGGGGAAACTTTGCTTGTGAATATCTCTCAAACCATAAAGGTTTGGGAAATAAGACTTATATCGCTCTTCATATTTTTTTAATGCCTACAAAATAAAATAAAGATAAAATGAAGTATTACTATCCCTTTAATCTTATAATCAGACCAAATCCCTTGAAATTACCTGTACCACAGATCTATAGATTTCAAACTCCTGCTTCTGTTTAACTCCTAATACTTTCAAACTCCACTATTTACCATGGTGTATGGGATCTCCATTGTGTTAACAGGACATCTACTCCAGGGCATCTCCAGTTTGGGAATGTCACTTTTAAACTGTATTATCTCTATTGGTTCTGCCTCTTATCACCTGTATTTACATACTTTCCCCCTGTTCACTCTCAGCTGCAAAGATTATGTATTAACAGGTTGGTACTTATAGAGAATTCTTGTCCTCTGGTTACACATTTAATCTCTGTATCTTTCTCTGTCTCTTTCATCTTTCTCTACTCATCATCCTAGTTCAAGCTCTGCTGTATTAAAATACTGCAGTGGAAATGATCCCCACTTAAAGTAACTGCCCTATTCATACTTAGAATGTCAGCTTGCCTCCCTATCATTTAATGGCTACTAATAAATCATAGTTTTTCCCTTAGCAAAATATATAATAAAGAAATGCTGTGTATGACAACATAATGAAATACATAAGATAAATTAACAATAATAGTTTTACGATCCTATCTATTTTCTACCAAAGGTCAAAATATGTTAAACAATTACTCCTGAAAGACATTTCAGTGATTTGACAAAGAAGGCATATTTTTGGAAGTGGTTCTAAAATTTAAGGAAAGAGGTTTATCCTTCCCTCAGAGACAGTTAAATGTACAGAACACCCACATTGCATGTTGAAAAAATGTAAACATTTACAAAATTAAAATAACAAGGTTTAAGCATGCTATTTGGCATCTATCACAGTGCCCCTGGGCGAGGAACAAGGCGTGGCAAGATTCTGCTCTCCACTTATTTCTTTTTAACTTTTGTTTCCCACCATATATCTAACTTAATACCAGAGCTATCTGGTTACTTAGTGTTTTTGTTTTGCATTGCACATCTCAGAGAGGGTAACATTATGCTAATAAAGAGAGAATTCAAAATCCCATCAATATTACAAGTATCTAAGGTCATGTGGCAGTGATTGGTGTGACATAAATAGCTTATACTGTAGCTACATCAAATCAAATGACAAAAATTAAGCCAAAACAATTGATTATAACTGTTCAATGAGTGATGGAATCTAGCTCTGGAGGAACTGAGCATGGGACTCTAGCATGTTCATAGGATGTCAAGGGCATGCCCTAGCTGTCAAGACAAGTTTCTTGTCGGGCTATTTATATGAAGGTATGCAAAGGGTTAAAACAGAGAACCACTCAAGTTGGATTTCTTCACTTAAATAGGCAATTGACAATAAAATAATTTGAGAACTTTATCTTTAATATGTATTGACACGCTACTTCACAGTAACGAATTGATCACAAGAATCAATCCTTCATATTTGTGCAAAAATATATATTTTATTAAAATACAATATACTATATATATAACAAGTATCAGTAACAATGAAATATATAAGTGATTAGCAATTATAATAGGTACATAGAAAATCAAACCACACTTATTACCATAAGGATTACCAGCGGTGCAAGGGTTAACCACACATAGGTACATTCAGAGGTATAATAACAATAATTGCATTCAGTAGCATAGAACAGGTTAATTGATACAATTAATATAATACAGTTGGCCGCAGTGTCTCTTAATACCTCTGCCCCAGAAACTGTATAGACTATGCCAATTATGATGTAAGGGGTATTGTGAGATGAATTAAATAATTCCTCTAACAATTTCTTATATCATATATCAATAATAATCAAATTTAGGGAATAAATGGAATAGAATCCCAGATTTAAATCACTATAATTTAATTATATACTGAGTTCAATATTGAATACCTCTGAATAAAATATATAAATTGCAATAAATATAGTCAATCAAAGATTATACAAATAATCTACCAGAATGAATCCAGTAACATATGTCTAGTAATGCAACATATATCATAATTTTGACTACAGCAACATATATAAAACCTATAGGCACTCCAAGGGTTAATCCACTCGTTTAAAATAGATGTCACACCCAGAAGTTATTTTGTCTATTAAAAGTGAATACCTTCAAATTACAAAATATAAGCCTAGTACCCTCACAAAGAACTTTAGAATGCACACCACAAATAAATAGACAAACAGCAGTTAGATAGTTAAATGAATTCCAAGAATTCCCTTGATTAAATAATAGCCATTATAATTTCACCAGAAACACAATATTCTAGACATATCAAAATTATATTAACCAATATACACAAGGATAAATATATCTCACTGCTTTCTCTATTTTATGATCTCTCTGGTAATTTATAACAATAAATTAATTAATTAATTCTGCGTAATTTCTTAATGACTATGCTAAATATAGCAGATTATAATATTTTCCATGAAACTGGCCAGGCTTCTATGGGCAAATATATATATATATATATATATATATATAATTTTCCTCAAATATCGAGGAAATATACTTATTTTGAAATTAGGCAGAATTAGAATAAATAAAATATAATTACCAGGTCAATCAGTGTGGATTCTTGAAGTTATAAAGTGTGGTCAGGAATTTGATCATCAGCCTTCTTTTGCCAGGAATCTCTCAGGAGTTTTCTTCTTCAGAAAGTCAAGCCCTGAACTAAGAGTATTTTTTCATTATATTGGCAATTTTTGCCTGATCAGTAATCCCCACCTCTTTCTAATGATTGGACAAAGATCCATCTCATTATACCATGACATCACCAGTATGCCCTGATTGGATGTTAATATATCCCTAATTATTCAAGGAATGTGGATACCCCAGTCATGACGCTCTCAAGACTCTAGAGGGCACTCTTACTCTACTTAACATCTTACATATAATCGGTTTTTATGTCATCAATGATGTATGTAAGAGGGTATTAAACGTCATATAAATCTGCCATTTTTTTTTCAGACGTTCTCATAGGGGAGTGTTTTTCTCATAAGATAAAATTACTGGCTAGACACTATGGCTGTCTGGCAAACTCAATTAATCACCATTACTGTCAGTTAGTTATTTATTTGTCTTAAAGAGGAGAGAATCTGAACATATTTTAAACAGAATTTCAGTTAATTTCTACTATTAGAGTTAACCCTCTATGCTCCCCCAGGACAAAGTCTCTGACATTCTAAATATCAGTACTCTTAGCAATCCATGTCATAAGCAGGTGTTAGTGGCAAACTGAGGCCATAGTTCAACAGCCATGGCATTCCAGCCAATGGCTGTGTGATGTTTTTGGAAATTGCAATCCCTAACAGCAGCTAGAGAGCCACTGTAGTCCAAATATGGCTTTATACAATCATCTCCATGTTATGTATGTGGTACTATATGAACAAGCAGAGGATGTCAAGATTAGCATGTCGTCCAAAACTAAGCAGGTTTCAGATATTATAAGTCAAATGTCTAGCTTCATATGTTTGAACATTTTGTGGGTGAAGCACGCGGATATGTTTCTAATTTTCATCACTATTCCCTTCCAGCATCCAGTCCAGAAACACAGTGGTATGTCCATGTTATGGAACACACATCCCACACTGGCAAGGAGGAGAAGGACACTCAACCTAACATCCCTTACGCAGTCAAGTATGCCACCATCCACCATACAGCCAAGTGTGCCACCATTTACATAGTAACATAGTTGATGAGGCTGAATAAAGAGATGCGTCCATCAAGTTCAGCACATGTCACATCACCCCTGTTGATCCAGAATAAAGCCTAAAAAACCCAAACCATTGAAGCCATTTCCAATTAAGCCAAAATTGGGTAAAACAAATTACTTCCTGACTTCAAATGGCAGTGAAAAATTTCCATGAATCAACATCCTATCTGATTTAAAGTTCTTGTTCTGTGCTAAATTGGTGTCCATTACTTTTTTGAAAGCAATTACAGTATATACAAGCACAGCATCCCAAGGCAAAGAATTCCATAACTTTACCTCCATTACTGTAAAAAAAAGCCTGACCTTAGGTTTAGTTGAAAGCACCTTTCCTTTAATCTTAATGGATGACCTCTTGTTCTTTTGCTCAACTCTTTGAGTAAATAGTTCCTTGGAGAGTTCTTTGTATTGACCTTGAATATCATATATCACCCCTTAGACTCCTCATCTCTAATGTAAACAAACCCAGTAGGGGTAGTCTCTCTTTATAACTCAGATCCTCCAATCCTTTTGTCAGTTTTGTTGCATGTTTCTGCACTTTTTCCAAAAGTGGTGTCCAAAACTTTACTACGTTTTCTAGATGAGGCCTTACCAAGGATTTATGTGAGGTAGAATTATATTTGCATCTCACGCGTCTATACCCCTTTTTATGCAGGATAGTACCCTATTTGCCCTAGCAGCAGCTGAATAACACAGCACACTGCTGTGAAGTATATCAGTATTCCTAAACATTTCTGTAATGAGGATTTCTCAAGCAGTTTCCCATTTAGTGAATACTAGCAATATTGGCATGGCTTTTCCTATGCAGTTAATAAGACAATTTTTTTAAGTCCCATGCAGTAGTATGTATGACTAAATAAACATAGAATCTGTACTATAAAATAGAATGTGGTCACGTAACCACAAATTCTCTGTGCCGTGCCTGCCATACCCCAGAGTGGCAGTAAGGAGCAGATATGCTAATCTCTTATAATCAGACCAACTCCCTTGAAATTACCTGCACCACAGATCTATAGATTTCAAACTCCTGCTTCTGTTCTGTCTCCTGATTCTTTCAAACTCCGCTAATTGCCATAGTGTATGGAATCTCCTAATTGCATGTTTGCGGGTTATATTCTTTATATTTTTAATGATGCATTGGACCCTTCTGACTTAAACACTAAAAGCAAGTTTCTTATTACTCATTTTCCTGCAAACCTCACTATTAAGCCACATTGATCTTAAAGTATCACATTTTCTTTACATATTTGAAAAATTCATCCAAAACTGCCTGTGTCATGTTAACCAACATTGATAACCTACCCAATAAATATCCTCTGGTGTTGGTTCCATTCTCAAAAACCCAGTAGAAGGATGATTGTTGTAGGATATAGGAGTCATTGCTGCTCCAGGGAAAGCATGCACATGTGTGGGTGATCCTAAAGTTGTCTTTACAGACCATCTATATGTTAATGGGATGGAAGTTCTTCCTGTTGAAGTGCAGATGTTGCTCATGTGTCAGAACTCTTATGTGCACATATGTGCAGTCGATGGCCCCCATTACTCTGGGCATGCCTCCCCTCCTGTAAAATCACCTTTTCCCATTGCATGTTGGTGGAGGGTCAGTAAACCTATCTCCTGGTTTCCTCTGTAGATTGGAAGGATTCAGATGTCATGAGATGTGTGGCATACAGCAGCTTCTCCATGCCATTGGGGTCTTGGCATGGGGAAACTATGGGTTTAACATGATTTTTATGACCTCATGGAGGCCATAGAGGCTGAGAGAAGTGAGCCAGTAGCAGTCTATGACCTTCTCCTACACCCTGCCAAAGGACATGATCCTTGTCTAGTGGATCCTGGGTCTCTGTTGGTGTCTTCCCCTCCTGTGCTGATCCACAGGTCTCTCTGGTGAAATGGGCACCTGTGCCTGTGGGATCTTTGCAGGTTTGGGAGGAACAGGCAAGGCAGGTGTGAGTATGCCTACAACTGCATGTCTGCATGGGCTGCTGGATGGTAGGGGGATAGCACCTGAAGGCACTCCTACCTCAGCTGGATTCTGGGGCTCATGGTTCGCAACTGACAATCTTTTGCATACCTTCACAGGAAAAAAGTGGAGACATGGAGCTGATGGAAACTCCTGTGGTAGTCGATGCAGGCAGAGGCAAACAAAATTATGCTGGTTTTAAACCAGGTGCTTAGTATCAAGTTTGCTGGGAGAGAAGCATAGTCAAACAATTCTGAAGTCAGAGCAATGATGTCACTGGGAGGCTCATAGTATGGGCAAGCTGGATGCAGACAGGTGAGTTTATGTGGCCTGAGGGTATCAATGGGAGGAGACTCATCCAGGTGAGCATGTCATCATTTGAAGACTTCTTTAACCAAGGTGTTGGTCTATTTGTTATGTACCCTGTCCTTCATCGGGGGAACCTGACATGGTACATGTTTGTGGGTGAATGGGCATACTTGCCACATTATACATTGGTATATGTGGGTATCAGTGGGGTTATGTGTACATGTCAGAAAACAAGGGTATGGGGTGCAGAATTGTCACGGACACCAGGGTAAATAATATACATGACACAGGTACAGTGAAGTTTAACCAGTTTATTAAAATAAGCAAGAGTAAGCACTTCTCCAACCAGTAGGAACAGGAGTGAGGACAGTGCCGAGTCCACTACCAAAGGATTGACGCTGAACTGTAACCGGTTCTCAGCCTATAGAGATAGATATGAGCAGAACCAGGCTTGTTTCTATACCAGCAAATGGAAACCTGGAACACCAGGAAACCTAATCACTGGAGTGACAGCAAAACACCCAGACACGTGACAGGCAGACAGAAGTTTCGAAGTAGTGACTTTACCACGGAGTACTAGTACTCTGAAAGAGTCACAGAACCGGTCTACTAGGTAGGCAAAGGGTGGAGGCAAGAGTGTGGAACGTAGCCAGCCAAAACACAGGTAAGTATGTGAAGTCAGTACTGTATGTAGGCTACAGAGCGGAGGGTTACACAACAGGCCTAGGAGGCAACAGATACAGTAGCACAGGATGGAGGCAACAGAGCGAGATGCAACCAGCAACACTACCACGGAGGTAGCAGTCGCACTGCACCAATTGAGCATGCCCACAACTAGCCCAGACAGATGGTAGTCAGACTGAAGCGACGGACAGCACAGAGCGTAAGTCAGACAAGCCACAGTCGAGAGCCAAATCGGGTAGTCAACCACAGCCAAGGTCAAAACAGAGCGGGTAGTTGGACAATCCAGGGTCATACACAGATCAGGTAATCAGACAAAGCCACAGGATCAATCAGGAGTAAAGACGGCAGCCAATCAAGGGTCAAACAAGAGCAACACTGATGAAACGCACAGATACACCCCGAAAGAGCAACAGGTCCTAGCCTCAATGAGGTTTATAAAGCAGCAGAAGGAGACGGGACCCAATTAGGCCCAACAGAATAGGCCCATAAACAGGTGCCCGTGCCAGTGCCTGTAACATGACTTAGCAATGAGGAAGTGGATGGAGGCCATGCCGGCCAACGGCCATACAGAGGTAAGAGCACAGGATTGCTTAGGCCTCAAAGAGAGACTGTGATATTACCCTCCCTTTGACAACCTCCTCCCAGTGGAGAGATCCAGGCTTAAGCAGAAAGCATGCATGGAACCTGCGGAGCAATGCAGGAGCGTGAACATTACCACTCGGCACCCAGGAGCGCTCTTGGAACCGTACCCCTTCCAGTGCACAAAATACTGAAGACGACCTCTGACTCTGCAGGAGTCTAAAATGGACTGGACTTCGTACTCCTCATGGCCCTCAACTTGGACAGGACCAGGCCGGACCTGTTCAGTGGTATAGCAATTACAAGTCAAGGGTTTGAGCAGGGAGACATGAAATACATTATGAATACGCATACCCGCAGGGAGTTCTTATCACAGTGCCCGTGTATTGCTGGAGACGTTTTGACAGCATTGTTTCCTGATGCCTTCTTATTGGCTAGCGTGATATTGTTCCACCCAGTGGTAGCCTTTAAGTACTGAGCCCTGTCACTTCTGCAGGGCCCTTTCGTGGTATTACCGTTGCTTAGTGCTTGCTGTCGTTATCGTATGAATCCTGTGTGTGACCTGGACTGCCTGACTACTCTGCCTGGTTCCGTTCCTGTTCTGTGTACCAACCCGGACTGGCTGACATTCCTGCTCTGTGTACCGACCCGGCCTGGCTGACGTTCCTGCTCCGTGTACCGACCCGGATTGGCTGACATTCCTGCTCTGTGTACCGACCCGGATTGGCTGACGTTCCTGCTCTGTGTACTGACCCAGCCTGGCTGAAGTTCCTGCTCCGTGTACCTACTCGGATTGGCTGGCGTTCCTTATCTTTACTGACCCAGCCTGGCTGATGTTCCTGTTCTGTGTATCGACCCGGATTGGCTGACGTTCCTGCTCAGTGTGTCTCAGGCCCGGTTCACTACCGCGCCCCGTTATCCAGTAGAGGGAACTTTCCGGTGCTCTGTGTAGAGCTTGCTAGACCCATTTGGTTGCCTCAACTGCTGCTTTAGCCGTTCAGCTGCTGCAACCCATTTACGCTCCTGTGCCTTGTATCTCCATACCCCAGGGTTGCAGCTATTCCCGGTTGCACACTGTATGCTTGGCTTGTTACTGCACTCCTACTGAGGTTGGTCTCCTGGGCGCCTCAGTTTGTTTCCACCACCTAGCAGTTGCCATCAAGGCTGAGCGTCCGTTAACCCTTGCTGTCTGGTGCACCCCCGGGTAGGAGCTATTCTCGGTAGCACTCTATACGCTTGGCTTGTTACTGCTCTTTTACTGAGGTTGTCTCCTGGGTGCCTCAGTTGTCTCTAGCACCTGGCAGTTGCCATCGAGCCAAAGCATCCGTTAACCCTTGTTGTCCGGTGCCGTTATCCTTGGGTTGCAGTTCATGCTGGTTCGGTTTGGCGTTACACTGTTCCTCCGGTTATAGTGATACTGTGCTGTCTGGTAGTCCGTGATTCCTTCAGAGCCTCTCTCACTCATTGGGCATAGTCACTATTGTGTCACTCTCCAATAGAGAGTGCTTCTTGGGCCTCACTATTAGGGCCTACCAGCCTCCTGGCCTAATAGCACCTTAACATCGTTGTCTCACTGATTCAAAGGAACTGTAACCTGACCTGTGTCAGTAATATATATTTGTTGGACCCGTGTGGGTTAATGTTATTTTGTAACCTGTCCTGTGTCAGTATTACATGTTAACTATTGCTGGACCCGCGAGGGTTACTTTATTCTGTCTGGATTAAATAAAACTGTATTTTACCAAACTACCTGCCTCTGAGTGTACTGAAAACCGTAACAGTTCTAGAGCGTAAGAGACAGGGTTAATCTTACGAAGAACCCGATAGGGGCCTACGAAACGAGGATCCAGTTTCTTGCAAGGCAACCAGAGATTGAGATTAAGGGAGGACAGCCACATTCTCTCCCACATTCGAAACACCAGAGTTGGCCTGCGCCAACGGTCAGCATGTTTCTTGTAGCACTGAGCGGACCTCTGCAGGGATTTTTGAACTTGTACCCAAGTGAAGTGGAGCTGCCTAAGATGCTCACCCAGAGCCACAATATCTTGTGCTTTGAAAGACTTAGGTAGTAGAGCGGGCTGGAACCCGTAATTGATCAGGAATGGAGAGTTCTGAGAAGAAGAGCTTATGGCACAATTCCTGGCAAACTCCACCCACGGTAACAGATCTGCCCAGTTGTCTTGGTGGTCCGAAATGAAATAGCATAGAAACTGTTCCAAGCCTTGGTTGGCTCTCAGTGGCACCATTAGATTTGGGGTGTAGGCAGAGGAGAATGACAGTAGTATGCCCATTTGCCTGCAGAAGGCCTTCCAGAATCGGGAAACAAACTGGCTCCCTCGATCCGAGACCAGTACCTTGGGTACTCCGTGAAGCCTAAACACCTCTCTGGTGAATATCATGGCCAACTCTTTGGAGGAGGGAAGCCTTTAAGCGGCACGAAGTGAGCCATCTTAGAGACTCTGTCTACAATCATCATTATGACCGTGTGACCCTTAGATGCGGTAATTCAACCATGAAGTCTATGGATAGGTGTGACCAAAGACGCTCGCCATTAGGGACTGGCTGGAGTAGTCCCACTGGAAGGTGCCTGGGAGTCTTACTACGAGCACATGTAGCACATGCTGCTATGAAGGCAGAGCAGTCAGCTCTGAGACTGGGCCACCAGAATAAGCGAGAAATGGACCAAATCAGTTGATCCTGGCCGATATGCCCTGCTGTCTTCGAGGAGTAATATGTCTCCAGCAGTCTGGGATGGAGTGGTTTGGGAACAAAACATCTACCATTGGGTTTGTCTGCTGGAGCGGTAGCCTAGGAAGACAGAATCTCCTCCCCCAATGGGGAGGTGATGCTAGTGCGAATAGTCTCCAGAATATGATCGGAAGGAATGATGGAAACCGGTGGGCTATCCACCTCTGTATCCGATCCAAATAGTCTAGAGAGAGCGTCGGCTCTGACATTCTTGGTACCAGACAAATACGAAACTGAACCTGGAAAGGAATAATGCCCATCTGGCCTGTCTGGGTGACAACCTCTTGGCCTCAGACAGATACGTCAGGTTTTTGTGGTCAGTGAGGATTAGTATTGGGGAACTTGTCCTCTCCAACAGGTAGCGCCACTCCTTAAGTGCGAGGATAATAGCCAGAAGTTCTCAATCCCCAATATCGTACAGACTCTGTGCCCTAGACAATGTTTTGGAAAAATACCCGCACCGAAGTAGGGGTTTACCAGGAGCCGAGCACTCAGACACATCAACCTCCACAGTAAAGGGCAGGGAGGGGTTGGGATGAGACAAAATAGGAGCCTTGGCAAATGCGGCCTTCAATTCCTCAAATGGCCGGATAGCGATGGGGGACCAGTTGGACGCATCTGCCTCCTTGTGCGTCATATCGGTAAGTGGTTTAACCACAGAGGAGAAATTCTTTATGCGTTTTCTATAGTAATTCATGAACTCCAAAAACCTCTGGATGGCCTTCAAACCCACTGGACGGGGCCACTGCAGAACTGCCGATAACTTGAGTGGATCCATGGCCAGTCCGACAGCGGAGATCATGTATCCCAAAAATGCCATCTGAGACTTGTGGAACTCGCACTTCTCGAACTTACAGAATAATTTGTTTTCTCTCAGTAATTGTAGAACCTGAGTCACATCTGCCTGATGTGCTTCCAAGGTAGGAGAGTGAATAAGGATGTCGTCCAAATATACTGCTACACACTTCTGTAGTAGATCTCTTAATACATAATTGATAAATTCTTGGAATACTGCTGGAGCATTGCATAAGCCGAATGGCATCACCAAGTATTCGTAATGACTGCTACGTGTGTTAAAAGCCGATTTCCACTTGTGCCCCTCTTTAATTCTAACCATATTATACGCAGTCCTTAGATCAAGCTTAGTGAATATTGTTGAACCCTTAATTCGGTCAAACAGTTCCTTGATTAACGGCATGGGATAAGCATTCTTAACCAATGCTTAGCCCTCTGTAGTAGGGAAGGAAGGAAGTAGGTAGGAGGAGACTACAGGAAGCATGGCATAAAACAGAGGCCTGCTTCACTCTGAAGCAACACGTCTGCCTTCACATTCTTTGAGCCAGGAGGAGAGGAGACCACAAAATTAAATCGGGAGAGGAACGGCGCCCATCTGGCTTGCCTGGACGACAAGTGCTTAGCCTCAGACTGGTAAATTAGGTTTTTGTGGTCAGTCAAAATCAGAATAGGAGATTTAGTGCCCTCCAAGAGGTGAATCCATTCTTTCAGAGCCAGGACAATAGCTAACTCTCTGTCCCCTATTTGGTATACCATCTCTGCTTTGGACAGTTTCCTAGAGAAATACCCGCAAGGAAGCAAGGCCTCACTAGGAGCTGAACGTTGTGACAACAGGCGGCCCACTCCATTCTCGGAAGTGTCAACCTCCAGGGTAAAGGGCAGGGAGGGATTAGGATGCACCAATATCGGGGCTGCAGCAAAAGCTGCCTTCAGATTTTCAAAAGCCAATATCGCTGTTTGGGACCATTCAGAGGTCTTGGCCCCTTTACAAGTCATGTCAGTAAGTGGTTTGATAATAGTTTGCGAACCCCAAAAATCTTTGGATTGCTTTGAGTCCCATAAGACGAGGTCATTCCAGTACCGCAGACAACTTTTGAGGGTCCATGGCGAACCCGGAAGAGGAAATAATATACCCAGGAAAAATGTTACTTGGGCTTATGAAATTCACACTTCTCCAGCTTGTAAAACAAGTCATTCTCCCATAATAGGCTCAAGACTTTGGATACATCAGAGCAATGGATCTCCAGCATTGGAGAGTGAAGGAGGATGTCATCCAAATAAACCACTACGCAACTTTGTAGGAGTTCCCTTAAGACATTGTTGATAAACTCCTGGAAGACAGCAGTGGCACTGCACAAACCGAAAGGCATGACCAAGTATTCATAATGCCCACTCCGGGTATTAAAAGCTGTCTTCCACTAGTGCCCTTCTTTTATTCACAAGGTGTGCGGATATCATTATGTCAAGATGTCTGCGCTCCATTCTGCCTGTCAGCCCCGGAAGAATTGATAAATCTATTAAACAAGGTAATAATTCTGGTGACTAGCGCTACTAAGTAGCTAGTTGCCAGATGGGGAGTTATTGAAGCTAAAGTTGTTTAAAGGTGGTAGTTCTGCTTTAAATGAACAATCATATTTGTTTTTTTCTCTGGTGCAGCTGGTCTGCAACAGAATTGCTCCAGTTCCCCTGTATACAGTAGCCTCAACAAATCCTCAGATGTAACACTGAAGAAAAAATGTATTTAATTTTATTTGATACATGCTTTTTAAACCTTAATCCCTAATATAGTTTTTTCATTTATCAGAGCTTAAAAGCAAGAATTATATATGTATGGTGCACTTTCCTAGCTCATGAACAACTTCTGTAATTTCACAGTGAGATGTCCGAGGTTGTTGTACAACCTCGGGCAGATGCTCCTGGTTTCACATCCACCACAACTGGAAGCTGAATATACACCCTGTTCCAAATTATTATGCAAATGATATTTTTCTCATTTACCTAAATAATTGATGTAAATAACAGTCAGCATAATTCTCATGTTTTCAACTATTAATAGTACAATTCATATTTTATTGAACAAACCTCCTAATGATAAGAGTATTTTTTTAAAACATAAAAAACTTACAATGCACTGTTCCAAATTATTACGCACAGTACGTATTGTAAAGAACTGAAAATTGTCATTTGTTGTGTTTGCAGCATATTTACTGAAATCAAAAGCTATTTCAATCAAACTTTTAACAACATTTTGACTTTTTAAACATTTTAACAAGTCATGTTACATTTTAACATAGGACCCCTTATGTGATAGCAGCTTCACAAGTCTTGCATCCATTGAACTTGTGAGTTTTTGGACAGTTTCTGCTTGAATTTGTTTGCAAGATGTCAGAATACCCTCCCAGAGCTGCTGTTTGGATGTAAACTGCCTCCCACCCTCATAGATCTTTTGCTTGAGGATGCTCCAAAGGTTCTCAATAGGATTGAGGTCAGGGGAGCATGGAGGCCACACCATGACTTTCTCTCCCTTTATCCCCATAGCAGCTATTGATGCAGAGGTATTCTTTGCAGCATGAGATGGTGCATTGTCATGCATGAAGATTATTTTATTACGGAAAGCATAGTTCTTCCTCCTGTACCAGGGAAGAAAGTGGTCAGTCAGAAACTCCACATACTTTGCAGAGGTCATCTTTACACCTTGGGGGACCCTAAAGGGGCTGACAAGCTCCCTTCCCATGATTCCGGCCCAAGACATGACTCCACCACCACCTTGCTGACGTCGCAGCCTTGTTGGAACAGGGTGGCCGTCCACCAAATATCCACTACTCCATCCATCTGGACCACTGTCACGGTTTGTTACGACTCTCAGACACAAGTTTTAGGTAAAAACACAACTTTATTGAAACGATTAAGATTATCACTTAGAATGGCAATGACATACCTATATACCAAAAGTGAATGGCAATGACAATATACAGACTCTACCGGTCCTGTCAATATACCGGACAGGACAGTCTGGGATAATGGAATAGTAGGCTCTACCGACCTTGCCAATAACGGGTAAGGCAACCTGCACATGGAATAGCGTCAAGGTTCTACCGGCCTTACCTAAATACCGGGCAAGGCAGCCCCAGTTAATACACGGTGTAGGCTCTACCGGCCTTGCCAATACCGGGTAAGGCAACCTCAGATGGAATGTGGTACAAGGTTCTACCGGCCTTACCAATACCAGGCAAGGCAGCCCAGTAACGTACGGTGTAGGCTCTACCGGCCTTGCCAATACCGGGTAAGGCAACCTCAGGAGGAATGCGGTGCAAGGTTCTACCGGCCTTACCACTACCGGGCAAGGCAGCCCAGAGGTACCAATAGCTGTCGGATGACAATGACAGCAGTGACTAGGATCTTAAGAGCAAACCAGTGTCCGCACACTGGAACCAACAAGGGAATTGGATGACCACTATGCTTTGGAGCAAACCAGTGGCCGCCCACTGGACCAACAAGTGAATCGTATAGCCGCAAGGCTTTGGAGCAAACCAGCGTCCGCACGCTGGGACCAACAACTGAATCGAGTAGCCGCAAGGCTTTGGAGCAAACCAGCGTCCGCACGCTGGGACCAACAACTGAATAGTGTAGCCGCAAGGCTTTGGAGCAAACCAGTGTCCGCACACTGGACCAACAAGTGAATTGTATAGCCGCTAGGATTTGGAGCAAACCAGCGTCCACACGCTGGGACCAATAACTGAATCGTGTAGCTGCAAGGCTTTGGAGTAAACCAGTGTCCGCACACTGGACCAACAGGTGAATCGTATAGCCGCAAGGCTTTGGGAGCAAACCAGCGTCTGCACGCTGGTACCAATAACTGAATCGTGTAGCCGCAAGGCATAGGAGCAAACCAGTGTCCGCACACTGGACCAACAAGTGAATGGTATAGCCGCTAGGCTTTGGAGCAAACCAGCGTCCGTACACTGGGACCAACAACTGAATCGTGTAGCCGCAAGGCTTCGGTGCAATGAATCGTATAGCCGCTAGGCTTTGGAGCAAACCAGCGTCCACACGCTGGGACCAACAACTGAATCGTGTAGCCGCAAGGCTTCGGTGCAGTGAATTGGGTAGCCGCAAGGCTTTGGAGCAAACCAGCGTCCGTACGCTGGGACTGACAAGCAATGTCGCCGACGCGACCAAGCAGAAGGTCGCCAGGATCGCAGGAGACAGGCCAGGAGATGACAGGAACCAGCACAACGATCAGTCAAGTCAGGAAACAGCAGTGAAGATGGTCAGCAGGAACTGCAACCCCAGAGGGCAGGCCGGAACCAGGACTGGAACAACTCAGCATACAGGAGGTACTGGAACAGCTCAGCATACAGGAGGTACTGGAACAGCTGCAATCAGGTCCTCAGGAACACAGGAAAAGAGGCCCAACTAACACTGGACATAGTGATAACGAATGAGGTCAGAAACAACACGAAAGGGCAGGTGCCCAATCCAGGTTTAAATAGGCAATATGAGGCGGGCTAAATGCAGGCAGCCAATGGAAGCCCCCTACTGGTGATAGACAGGGAAATGCAGCAATCACGGGCACCGTGATAGTACCCCCCTTTCAAAGACCCCTCTCCTAGAATAGGGTCTAGGTTTCTGTGGATATTTAGCATGAAAGGCTCTAGCTAACCTGGGTGCATGAAGGTCCTTACTATCCACCCATGATCGATCTTCAGGGCCATATCCTTTCCAATGTACCAGGTACTGTACCCTTCCTCTAAGCCTTCGGGAATCAATAATGCTCTGAACCTCGTACTCCTCCTGACCCTCGACCTCAACAGGCCCTGGCAAAACAGGTGTGGTAGTATAGCGATTGCATACCAGAGGCTTGAGAAGAGACGCATGGAACACATTATGGATACGCATGGATGCAGGTATGTCTAGTGCGTAGGAGACAGGATTAATTTTGCGAATTACTCTGTATGGACCAATGAACCGGGGAGCCAACTTACTGGACGGAACCTGCAGCTTGAGATTTCTGGAGGAAAGCCATACTCTGTCCCCAACCTGAAAGGAAACCGCTGGAAGCCTTCTGCGATTGGCATAGCGCCGATGACGCTGAAATGACTGACCAAGTGCCCTCTGAACTTGTGCCCATGTGGAACGGAGTTGCTCGATATGCTCATCCAGAGCTGGAATCTGTTGCGTCTGAAATGAATCTGGGAGCAAACAGGGCTGAAACCCGTAATTAATCAGAAACGGGGAGCTCCCAGATGACGAATTGACCGCACAATTCCTGGTGAACTCTGCCCAAGGCAACAAGTCGGACCAATTATCATGATGGTCAGTAACGAAACAACGCAGAAATTGTTCCAAACCCTGATTAGCTCGTTCAGCGGCTCCATTGGTCTGGGGATGGTAGGCAGAGGAAAAGGACAGCTGTATGCCCATCTGTTGGCAAAATGCCCTCCAAAACCTAGACACAAACTGGCTCCCCCTGTCGGACACCAGTACCCTGGGCACTCCATGCAACCGGAATACTTCTCTAGCGAACACAATTGCCAATTCCTTAGCTGAAGAAAGGCCACGGAGGGGCATGAAATGAGCCATTTTAGAAAACCTGTCCACCACCATAAGTATAAAGGAATACCCTTTAGACATAGGCAACTCTCCCATAAAATCAATGGAAACATGAGACCAGGGGCGTTCGCCATTAGGCACCGGTTGGAGCAAGCCCACTGGGAGATGTCTAGGGGTCTTAGCACGGGCGCAGGTGGCACAGGCATTAGTAAACTCGGAAAGAAACAATATCGAGTACAGCGCCAATGCACAAAGGAAAAGATGCTTTTAATGAGATGGAGCGAGAGGTAGAATTGAGCCCCAGGTGAAAAAGAAACACACCTCCTATAAATGCGGGGAGGTGAGTCACGAACACCTGGTGGTCAAAAAGACACTGTGTGTAGCTAAGTGTCACTAAAAGGTAAAATGGGAAACTTTCCCTAAAAAAGTTCAAGTCTTAAATTAAGAACCCCTCTCTCATGCAGCTTGTCCTCCAAAAAGTATGTACATCCACGTATATACATGCAAAAGAAGAAGGGAATAGGGGTGGACAGCGCAAAGAATCTCTAAGTGTAGTACAATTTTATAGTTAAACAGAGCAAAATGTGAATATAAAATTATTTATTTAAATAGTAAAATATATAGTAAAAAGGTATCTCCTACAATCAAAGGAAATAACAATATGTGAAACATACATGAAGAAACAATCTGCAACTATAATGTAACATAGTCTCAGTAAAGATACTGATTTTATTAGCCAAGGGAATCGCTATGTGGGGAGAGTTTGCAGGTTAAATGATTGAGCAGTTACACTGCTAAAGTGCTATTGATGGTGTAAGCAAAGGTAATCGCTGTGTATAAAAACCTCTACAAACAATGATAGAGTGGTGCTACATGAGTGTAAATTCAATGTATAGATATTGCGATTGTTGAATACACAACTCAGTGTAGCATTATGCTCAATGTTGGAATGGTGCATACACTATATACACAGCTCTGTGTGTCAATCCTTAAAAAGTAAAGGTGTCTGCTTACTAGACGCCCAGACAGAGAGCGCTTGTCTGGGTATCACCGCACAGTCTCTCCAACCTCTTGCGAGTCCCGGTGGTTGTCTGGAGTATCGCTCGCTTCCACGTCTCCCCCAGTGAGTCTCTTCTTTTTTCAAGCACTGGTTACTGGAGTTCTGGCCGCGCTCGCGTCTCCTCCTCTGGCTATCTTTAAACCGTGCCGCTTTCGATGCTTCGACACCCGCACTGGCAATCTGGCAGGTGATTAGGAGTAAAGTGTAGTGTCGGCGTTTCGGCCTAACCACGTGGCTCAACGCGTTTCGGCGCAAAAACTGCGCCTTCGTCAGGAGAAAGAGGGGCTCCTACTGGCTGTCCCTAATTTATGGGAATTTGAACCAATCGGATTAAAGCTCCATCCCAATAAAGTTCATATTGTAACAATTATCATATAAACTAATGCTGTAACATTCAGATGAAAAGGAACACAATATTAAGTGTTTCATATAATGAAAGCAAAGTTCAAAAATTTGATGACATATATATAGAGAATGATCTTGTATGTGTGATGATCAAAAAAATCTTAATAAAAATGAACGAGTTATTTATCTTATGTTAGATTAAATGGATGCAACATATGACTGAATGAAATAATAAAGGTACTAGGGTGCATGTGAATGTTTATGACAACTATTTAAAGGGGAGAGAGGTGCACACATGCACATATACTCACATATACTAATGTGCTTACACGTACATGTGCGCACACACACACACCCACCCACATTTATATTGGTGATTGTTCTCCCTCAAATTCCTAGGGTGTGTGTTAATGGAGGCATATATGAATAGTACAAGTGTTATTAATATTGGTACTTTTTAATGGGATCAGACATCCCTTTTCATATCTCCTTGATGTATATATATATTTTTTTTTTTTTTTATTTCATGACAAATGCACCCCACCTTTTGGGAATAATCTTAATTATGACCAAGGAGTTAATTATTTCACAAATCCAATTCTTCTTGTCCGTGGTTCTTAACATGGGCGTTCTTTTTGGAATTGTAAAAGGATTTTATTATTTCATACACCACAGGTCTAGTTCTTTATTCATTCCCATAGGGGCCATTGTTTGTGGACCCAATCACTTTGAGCTTTTCATGGATTTCCACAAATTTATAAGGAAATTGACTTTAAAACGCCATTTTCTGATACAAGATTTGACAAAGATAGAAGAACATGATGACTCTGATGGGGAAACTTTAAGAATTTTGGAACACTTGCTACAAGAAAAACCCATGGAGCAACCAGATGATACACAGCGGGAACCACCGGTTGTACATTCAAATTTGAAACCCACCTCTAGATTCTATCCTCAAAGTTCAAAGGGTCCTTTCCTTGAAGCCTTCTCAGAATTGGTACTAAAGGATATGAATGAATTTTTTAGTACTCCCTGGAAGTTTAAGTCCAACTTAACCAAAAAAGAAAGGGAAAGCTTACATAAATTAATGAAGGATGAAAACAGCATAATCAGAGAAGCAGATAAGGGCGGTGGGATTGTTCTCCAATCAAGACAAGAATATATAAAAGAAGCACACCGCCTTTTGGGGGACGAACACTTCTACAAGGTACTTGCTACTAACCCTTTGAGGGAATATCAAAAACAGTATAACGAGCTACTTCAATATGCCAAAAATCATGGCATAATCAACCAACAAGAATTTGCCTTCCTCAATGTACAACATCCTGTTACTGCTATATACTATCACCTGCCTAAAATTCACAAGGACCTACATAATCCTCCGGGACGACCAATCATCTCCGGTATTCAATCCCTTACAAGCAACTTATCCCAATATATTGATTCATATTTACAAAAATACGTACAAGAACTGACATCATATACGCGAGATTCATCCCATATTATTGAAAAGCTTAAACATATTGAATGGAAAGAAGACTATTTCTGGTTGACATGTGACGTCAGTTCTTTATACACTTGTATTGAGCACAATTTGGGACTATTACATTACTCGGGATGTGTCTATACCAGAAATTCAGAAGGATTTCATCCTTAGAGCGATTCACTTTATCCTCACGCATAACAACTTTATGTTTCAGCAGAAGCATTACCTACAGACCTGTGGGATAGCAATGGGCACAAGGTTCGCCCCTAGCTACGCAAACCTCTTCATGGGTTATTGGGAAGAGCACCATCTATACCATCAATACGGGGCGAACCTCTGCCTATATGCTGGATACATCGATGATCTTATAATTATATGGAAAGGGGGAGAAGAGGAACTGTTGTCTTTTCAACAGACAATAAATGAGAACGCTTCAGGAATTAAATTCACGTCCCATTATAGCCGACAATCAATGGTTTTTCTGGATCTAGTACTAAGCGTCAACTTAAAAAACCAAATAGTGACCAAAACGCACTACAAGGAAGTGAATGGCAATAGCTTTATCCAAGCTACAAGTGCTCATCATCCTAATTGGCTCAATAGCGTACCATTGAGCCAATTCTATCGTATACGCCGAAATTGCACTGAAGACCACACCTTCCATGAACAAGCTGAAGATCTCAGAAAGAAATTTATTGAAAAAGGATATAAACCAGAAAATATCGATTCGGCTTTCAAAAGAGTAGAAAATACACCACGGGAGACTATCCTTCAGAACAACGTGGCAAACAAACGCCTCAAAAGAAGAAAAAAGGCACCAGTGATTCCGTTTATAATGAGGTATAATAGTGCAGGAAAACAAATTGAGAATATCCTACATAAACATTGGGAGATTCTTAAAGGCGACAAATTCCTACGCACATTTCTTCCCAACAAACCCGAAATAATTTTCAGGAAATCCAAAAATTTGAAAAATAGTCTAGCTCCCAGTAATATAAACATCAGAAACAAGATCAACCACAAAGAAGGTTTCAGAAGTATAATAGATGGCACACCTATTCAGGGTATCTTCAAATGTGGACATACAAATTGCACCACCTGTCGGTTCATAAAACATAAGACTGAGATTTTCAATAGTCATACTACTGGTAACACCTTTCCCATTAAGGGGTTTTTCAATTGCACTTCAGAATATGTGGTCTATCTTTTAGAATGTTCCTGTAAACTTCAGTACGTGGGAAGGACCATCAGACCTGTGAAGGAACGTTTCCTGGAACATAGGAATCACATTAGCAAAGGAAACCTGAAACATAGTGTTGCTAGACATTTTTATAAACATCACCAACAGGACCCAAGAGATATATCTCTATACATCATAGATCAAATTCCACAACAAGACCGTGGTGGGGACAGATTTATGAAGCTTGCACAGCAGGAATCTTATTGGATATTCACCTTTCAAACAATGGCCCCTATGGGAATGAATGAAGAACTAGACCTGTGGTGTATGAAATAATAAAATCCTTTTATAATTCCAAAAAGAACACCCATGTTAAGAACCACGGACAAGAAGAATTGGATTTGTGAAATAATTAACTCCTTGGTCATAATTAAGATTATTCCCAAAAGGTGGGGTGCATTTGTCATGAAATTAAAAAAAAAATATATATATATATATATACTTCAAGGAGATATGAAAAGGGACGTCTGATCCCATTAAAAAGTACCAATATTAATAACACTTGTACTATTCATATATGCCTCCATTAACACACACCCTAGGAATTTGAGGGAGAACAATCACCAATATAAATGTGGGTGTGTGTGTGCGCACATGTACGTGTAAGCACATTAGTATATGTGAGTATATGTGCATGTGCGCACCTCTCTCCCCTTTAAATAGTTGTCATAAACACTCACATGCACCCTAGTACCTTTATTATTTCATTCAGTCATATGTTGCATCCATTTAATCTAACATAAGATAAATAACTCGTTCATTTTTATTAAGATTTTTTTGATCATCACACATACAAGATCATTCTCTATATATATGTCATCAAATTTTTGAACTTTGCTTTCATTATATGAAACACTTAATATTGTGTTCCTTTTCATCTGAATGTTACAGCATTAGTTTATATGATAATTGTTACAATATGAACTTTCTATTGGGATGGAGCTTTAATCCGATTGGTTCAAATTCCCATAAATTAGGGACAGCCAGTAGGAGCCCCTCTTTCTCCTGACGAAGGTGCAGTTTTTGCACCGAAACGCATTGAGCCACGTGGTTAGGCCGAAACGCCGACACCACACTTTACTCCTAATCACCTGCCAGATTGCCAGTGCGGGTGTCGAAGCATCGAAAGCGGCACGGTTTAAAGATAGCCAGAGGAGGAGACGCGAGCGCGGCCAGAACTCCAGTAACCAGTGCTTGAAAAAAGAAGAGACTCACTGGGGGAGACGTGGAAGCGAGCGATACTCCAGACAACCACTGGGACTCGCAAGAGGTTGGAGAGACTGTGCGGTGATACCCAGACAAGCGCTCTCTGTCTGGGCGTCTAGTAAGCAGACACCTTTACTTTTTAAGGATTGACACACAGAGCTGTGTATATAGTGTATGCACCATTCCAACATTGAGCATAATGCTACACTGAGTTGTGTATTCAACAATCACAATATCTATACATTGAATTTACACTCATGTAGCACCACTCTATCATTGTTTGTAGAGGTTTTTATACACAGCGATTACCTTTGCTTACACCATCAATAGCACTTTAGCAGTGTAACTGCTCAATCATTTAACCTGTAAACTCTCCCCACATAGCGATTCCCTTGGCTAATAAAACCAGTATCTTTACTGAGACTATGTTACATTATAGTTGCAGATTGTTTCTTCATGTATGTTTCACATATTGTTATTTCCTTTGATTGTAGGAGATACCTTTTTACTATATATTTTACTATTTAAATAAATAATTTTATATTCACATTTTGCTCTGTTTAACTATAAAATTGTACTACACTTAGAGATTCTTTGCGCTGTCCACCCCTATTCCCTTCTTCATTAGTAAACTCGGCACAATCGTTTCTCATGGAAGGCCACCAAAATAACTGAGAAAGGGACCATAACAGTTGGTCTCTACCAATGTGTCCCGCAGCCTTAGAGGAATGGTACGTTTCGAGCAACCTAGTACGAAATGGTTCTGCGACAAAACATTTGCCCACTGGGGTTTCCTGGGGAGCAGACACCTGAGAAGCCAGGATTTCCTCCCCTAGAGGAGAAGTGATACTTGTACGTATAGTAGCCAATATTCGATCGGGTTGAATGATAGGTGCTGGTGCTTCCACTCTGTCACTGTCGGCCTCGAATTGTCTTGACAGTGCATCAGCCCTAACATTCTTCGATCCTGGTAAATATGATACAATGAAATTGAATCGGGACTGAAACAGTGCCCATCTGGCCTGACGAGAGGACAATCTCTTGGCCTCCGAGAGATAAGTCAGATTTTTGTGATCTGTTAGGATTAAGACAGGATTCTTAGTACCTTCAAGTAAATGACGCCATTCCTTAAGAGAGAGGATAATGGCCAATAATTCTCTGTCCCCTATCTCATAGCGGCTTTGAGTGCCAGTCAACTTCTTTGAAAAAAAACCACAAGGTCTGTGTGTTCCACCTTTATCGTATCGTTGCGAAAGTACTGCCCCAACCCCGATATCTGAGGCATCAACCTCTAACGTAAATGGAAGTAAAGGATTGGGGTGGGATAACACAGGAGCCACAGCAAATGCCAACTTCAATCTCTCAAAGGCCTCCTCAGCAGATACCGGCCAACAAGAAGGATTAGCACCCTTGTGCGTAAGATCGGACAGAGGTTTGACAATGGAAGAAAAGTTCTTAATAAACCTCCTATAATAATTAGCGAAGCCCAGGAAACGCTGTATGGCTTTAAGACTCTTGGGTTGTGGCCATTGTAGGACAGCTGACAACTTTTCCTTGTCCATAGCAATGCCATCATTGCCAATTATGAACCCCAAGAATGGCTTGCTGGTTCTGTGAAACTCACATTTCTCCAATTTACAATATAATTTATTCTCACGAAGTCGTAGCAATACTGCGGATACATCTTTGATGTGTTGTGACATGTTTTGGGAGTAAATCAGTATATCGTCAAGGTACACCACAACACATGACTGCAACATATCTCTCAGAACATCGTTTATCAGTTCCTGAAAAACTGCGGGTGCATTACACAGCCCAAATGGCATCAGTAGGTATTCGTAATGCCCAGATCGAGTGTTAAAGGCAGTTTTCCACTTATCACCTGCTCGAATGCGAACCAGATTGTAAGCGGCCCGTAGGTCCAATTTGGTAAAAATCGAAGCGCCCTTAAGCCTGTCAAAAAGCTTGGTGATGAGTGGTATTGGGTACGCGTTTTTAGCCATTAGTTTATTCAAGCCACGGTAGTCAATGCATGGTCTTAATTCGCCATTTTTCTTTTTTACGGAAAAGAACCCAGCCGGAGAGGTAGACTTTCTTATGATCCCTCTAGCAAGGGCATCAGAAATGTAGTCTTCCATAGCTTTATTCTCCTCACAAGATAATGGATAAGTGCGTCCCCTCGGAGGTACCGCTCCAGAAGGCAATTCAATGCAACAATCATAAGGTCTGTGCTGAGGTAATATGCCAGCCTCTCCTTTGCTAAAAACATCGCCAAACTGTTGGTAAACATCAGGAATAGCAGAGGGGGTGCACAGGACCTTAATAGGCTGGGTGACGCACTTGTCCATACAAAACGGGGACCAAGCAGCGATTTCGCACTTTTTCCAATCAAATTGTGGGTTATGTAACTGTAACCAAGGGAAACCCAATATTACAGCATGGTGAGGAGAATTGATAAGTTGGAACTGCTGCTCTTCTCTGTGAAGAGCCCCAATAGTCATAGATAATGGCATAGTTTCAAAAGTAACATGAGCTGGTTCTAAGGGTCTGCCATCAATTGCTTCAATCGCCAAGGGGTTTTCTCTTTCAATACGTGGAACTCCATGCAATTCGGCAAAGGTATTATCCATAAAATACCCTGCTGCACCAGAATCAACCAGGGCCAAAACCTCCATTGAGCGTTGTGCCCATGACAATACCACCTGTATGGTGGGTTTCATTATGCCCGACACTGGGGACGATTGTACACCACCTAGGGCCTGTCCCCCAAGGTACCCTAGGTGTGTGCGTTTCCCGGACGTACCGGACAGGATCTTAGAAAGTGCCCGTTTTTACCGCAGTATAAACACAACCCTTGTTTCTTGCGATATAGTCTTTCCTCCTTGGTTAGTCTAGTGAAACCTACTTGCATAGGTTCACCTGGTTCCCGTACTGGTTCACTAGACTTCGATGCCAAGGGAGGGATGGGTAGGCAAAATATGCTACTAGACTCATTATTTTTGGACCGTATCCTATGATCTCTGGCAGTTGATCTCTCACGTATTCTGGAGTCAATTAGAATAACATACTCAATGTAATCATCTAGGTCAATAGGTAAGTCTTTTGCTGCGATTTCATCTTTAATATGGTCACTCAGGCCTTGAGCAAAGGCTGACAATAATGCCTCGTTATTCCACCCTACCTCTGCTGCCAAGGTGCGGAATTCGATGGCATAGTCGCCCACTGTGCGCCTGCCCTGTTGTATCTCCATAAGACGTTTGGCAGCAGAGGTGGTTCTACCAGGAGGTTCAAACACTCTCCGAAAGGATTGCACAAATTCTCTAAAATTCCTAGTGCAAGGTTTAGCATTTTCCCACAAGGGGTTAGCCCAAACCAATGCTCTGCCAGTCAGCAGCAATATCATGAACCCAACTTTACTACGATCATTGGGAAATGCGTGTTCCGTCAATTCCATAAATATTTCAAGTTGGTTGATGAACCCTCTGCAGAGACTAGGGTCACCATCATACCTTAACGGCAAGGGTGCAGAAGACATTAACCCTTTAACTGTACCCCCTAGGGGCCTGGTATCACTCTCCGGTGTCTGACTTGGCGAGACCACCGGGCTAGAGCCAGATTTGTCAGCAAGTATCGTGCGTTCAAGGATAGTTTGGATTGCAACCGCCAACTGATCCAAACGTTGCTCGTTCATATCCATCCTCCAATGGATATTCTGTGTGTTACCTTCACATTTGCTGTCTGAGGTCATAGCCCCTTTGTACTGTCACGGTTTGTTACGACTCTCAGACACAAGTTTTAGGTAAAAACACAACTTTATTGAAATGATTAAGATTATCACTTAGAATGGCAATTACATACATATATACCAAAAGTGAATGGCAATGACAATATACAGACTCTACCGGTCCTGTCAATATACCGGACAGGACAGTCTGGGATAATGGAATAGTAGGCTCTACCGACCTTGCCAATACCGGGTAAGGCAACCTGCAGATGGAATAGCGTCAAGGTTCTACCGGCCTTACCTAAATACCGGGCAAGGCAGCCCCAGTTAATACACGGTGTAGGCTCTACCTGCCTTGCCAATACCGGGTAAGGCAACCTCAGATGGAATGTGGTACAAGGTTCTACCGGCCTTACCAATACCGGGCAAGGCAGCCCAGTAACGTACGGTGTAGGCTCTACCGGCCTTGCCAATACCGGGTAAGGCAACCTCAGGAGGAATGCGGTGCAAGGTTCTACCGGCCTTACCACTACTGGGCAAGGCAGCCCAGAGGTACCAATAGCTGTCGGATGACAATGACAGCAGTGACTAGGACCTTAAGAGCAAACCAGTGTCCGCACACTGGAACCAACAATGGAATCGGATGACCACTATGCTTTGGAGCAAACCAGTGGCCGCCCACTGGACCAACAAGTGAATCGTATAGCCGCAAGGCTTTGGAGCAAACCAGCGTCCGCACGCAGGGACCCACATCTGAATTGAGTAGCCACAAGGCTTTGGAGCAAACCAGCGTCCGCACGCTGGGACCAACAACTGAATAGTGTAGCCGCAAGGCTTTGGAGTAAACCAGTGTCCGCACACTGGACCAACAAGTGAATTGTATAGCCGCTAGGCTTTGGAGCAAACCAGCGTCCACACGCTGGGACCAATAACTGAATCGTGTAGCTGCAAGGCTTTGGAGTAAACCAGTGTCCGCACACTGGACCAACAAGTGAATTGTATAGCCGCTAGGCTTTGGAGCAAACCAGCGTCCACACGCTGGGACCAATAACTGAATCGTGTAGCCACAAGGCTTTGGAGTAAACCAGTGTCCGCACACTGGACCAACAAGTGAATGGTATAGCCGCTAGGCTTTGGAGCAAACCAGCGTCCGCACGCTGGGACCAACAACTGAATCGTGTAGCAGCAAGGCTTCGGTACAGTGAATCGTATAGCTGCTAGGCTTTGGAGCAAACCAGCATCCGCACGCTGGGACCAACAACTGAATCGGGTAGCCGCAAGGCTTTGGAGCAAACCAGCGTCCATACGCTGGGACTGACAAGCAATGTCGCCGAAGCGACCAAGCAGGAGGTCGCCAGGATCGCAGGAGACAGGCCAGGAGATGACAGGAACCAGCACAACGATCAGTCAAGTCAGGAAACAGCAGTGAAGATGGTCAGCAGGAACTGCAACCCCAGAGGGCAGGCCGGAACCAGGACTGGAACAACTCAGCATACAGGAGGTACTGGAACAGCTCAGCATACAGGAGGTACTGGAACAGCTGCAATCAGGAACTCAGGAACACAGGAAAAGAGGCCCAACTAACATTGGACATAGTGATAACGAATGAGGTCAGAAACAACACGAAAGGGTTTGGGTGCCCAATCCAGGTTTAAATAGGCAATATGAGGCGGGCTAAAGGCAGGCAGCCAATGGAAGCCCCCTACTGGTGATAGACAGGGAAATGCAGCAATCACGGGCACAGTGATAACCATCCAGGGTTGCACGGCACTCATCAGTGAACAGGACTGTTTGAAAATTAGTCTTCATGTATTTTTCTGCCCAATGCAGCCGTTTCAGCTTGTGAGCATTGGTTAGTGGTGGCCGAATAGAAGGTTTATGCACAGTTGCAAGACTCTGGAGGACTCTACACCTTGATGTCCGTGGGACTCCAGAGGCACCAGCAGCTTCAAATATCTGTTTGCTGCTATGTAATGGTATTTTAGCAGCTGCTCTCTTGATCCGATGCATGGATCTGGCAGAAATCTTCCTCAATGTGCCTTTATCTGCACGAACCCATCTGTGCTCTGAATCAGCCACAAATCTCTTAATAGTGCGATGATCACGCTTAAGTTTTCAGGAAATATCTAATGTTTTCATACCTCGTCCAAGGCATTGAACTATTTCACTCCTTTCGGCAGCAGAGAGATCCTTTTTCTTCCCCATATTGCTTGAAAATGGTGCTCTGCTTAATAATGTGGAACACCCACCTTTAGTAGTTTTTCCTTAAATTGGGCTCACCTGGCAATCTAATTATCACAGGTGTCCGAGATTGTTTTCAGTGATCAAAAGAGCCCTGAGACACAATGCCATGCATGAGTTAAACTGAAAAACAAAATATTTAATCTTTGTGACACTTAAATATCATTTGCATAATAATTTGGAACAGGGTGTAGTGAAAAGATGAAAAAAGATGTATTACACCTCTGTGACTAATAACATTCTCACAATTAATTTCCTATTTAAACAACCAGGTTCTCTCTTGAAACAGATACAGTTCCCTCCCTCTATAAGATATGCACTGCAAGGTCTCAGCCCTAATCTTGCCACACACAGTAATCACCATGATTCTGACCCGGTTGGTCCTTCTCTTTCTCCCTCCTTCCAAGTCCAATTGAATCTAATAACACTGGTACTTGAAATTCCTTAGACAATGGAACTTTCCCTCTTCTCTGGGCTCTTTGTTTTATCCTCAACTCCACACAGAATTTGGGAATAGGAACAGACAAGACAGGAGCACAAGATGTCTCCAGACATAAACCTCAATACATCAAGTGCCTTTTGTACCTGAAATTATACTTACATAGATAGAGGCCTCCAGTAGACTAAAATAATAATGATGTGCTCCGGTTCCTTACCTTTGCTCTTGCCCGATTCTCTGCTGCTGGCTGTCGCGTCTGTGCATGTGCGGCCTGTATTTGTCTCTTACGGGTCTCGGAAGCATTTGACGTCACAGTGCATGACGTCCCACGCTGCCAGCATAAAAGGCAGTGTAAGCTGATCACGGGCGCTCTTGCGTTGAGTCCCTCTCTAGTGTTAAGTGTTTTTGCTTGCATTGCTTTCCAGTCTCTTACGGTTTTGACCCTTGGCTTCCTTACCAGTTTTTCTTTGTCTCATAGCCTGCCCCTGACCTCGGCTTGTCTTTTGGACCTTGCTTGATCTCTGCCAGCCCCAACCGCGGCCCGTCCCTTACGCTTCTTTCAGTTTTCCCCTTTTGTCTACGCTTGCGGTTTCTTGTATTTCTGTTAGCGGCTGGTCCATTCTTCTATTACATTATTCTCTTTGCCACTTGCTAGCCTTTGTGTAGTTACCTCTGCACAGAGCAAGTTTCAAGGGGCATACACAGGGCCAGTACTCAAGTGGCCAACAAATAAGATGGTGCATGGATCTAGACTCAGACCAGCTCCACTCAGGAATATCTCAGCTGACATAATGAAAAATGTATGTTATTGATGTTACAAAACAATTAAAACTTTGCCTGCCTAATGCTATTTTACTCTGATACTTCTCCTCTTTTGCTGTCTGCACTAACAGGAGGACTGTAGGATAGTCTATTGGAATTTTTGGGCATTCCATTCCTCTGCTCTTTGTTTAATACTAGATGCTGGTAAGGCACAAATGAAAATGGCAGACCTTTACTCCATTTGCCTGTGCATGTAATAGAGGAGGTTTTCAAGGCTCGCTCACACACATGCCTACAAGTGTACTCTCAATAGTTGGTGGCTAATGTCAAAGGACCTGTGGATTTGTAAATTAGCCCTAGGCACTCCCTCCCTTAGGAGCATCTAGACAAACTTTGTTTATGTACTCTAGAGCAGTGGTTCCCAACCCAAGCCCTAAGGGCCCACTAACAGGCCAGGATTTAAAGATTTCCTTGCTAGAACACAGGTGATTTAATTAGAAGCTAAGTGAGTATGATTAACTTGCATATGATTTTCAAAAGGAAAGCTTTAAATCCTGGCCTGTTATTGCGCCCTGAGGGCAGGGGCTGGGAACTACTGCAGTAGAGAAAGAAGACTAAGAGGAGATTTTGTCACAATGTACAAATGTACGAGTGGTTAAAACAAGGATTCTCTGGTGAGCCTTTCATTTCAAGGCCTGATCAAATAACCAGGGGCCACCACTTAAGATTAGAGGAAAGGAGATTTCAACATCAGCAGAGGAATGTTTTTTTACAGAAAGGTCTGTTAAATTGTGTAATTCCTTAGCTAAGGATGTGGTTATGGCAGATACAATGGATAATTTTAATAGAAGATTAGATAGATTTCTTTCAAAAGGAAACATACAGGGTTATACTATATATTAGTAGCCAAAACAGGAAGTTCTGATAAATGACTAACTTAATTGGCAGCGGGAAAGCTATATAATCCCCATGTCTCTGGGTTATGAGGCAAAGGATGAACTTGATGGACTTGTGTCTTTTTCCAACCTAACTTAGTATGTAACTATTTGACACTACTGGTGCTGTTGTTAGCAGTCTGAATATGAAAGCAAATTTGAGATGTCCTACCTTTTGAAAAAAGAATTTTCAGCCTGTGGGAGTAGCCTTATTTTACTCACCATGAAAAGCTTTGCCATATGTTTTTTGTAATAATGAACAGTGAAACTGTATATATTGTAGGGCACTCTAGGGTAAAGATGTACTAGAAAGGGAAAGCTTAGAGAAATATCTTCACTGGGAGAAACATTTCCATTTATTGTGTTATTCTATGGACCAAGTGCACTAAGGTAACTACAAACTATAAAATAGACTCCATGGAAATAACAAAGTAACTCAGAAGGTTTGTCTCACAGGCTTCACTTCTCTAGCGCTTCTCACATTGATTGGATATCTCCACAGGAGCTGTATCATTAAAAAGGTTTTATGTGTCAAATGGCATCCAGTAAGTCTAGAGCAAATCACCTGCACCAAAGGGGTGAATTAAAAAAAATCCAAATACTCATTGAATTAAATTAGCCTATTGAATGTTAGAGGTTGAAGACTTCTCCGGGATTCAAGCAGTTAGAATCCCTATTTAAATCAATGGGAAGGTTTATGTGTCTCCTATGGTTCAGCTAGTTTGTTCTAAACCTGCTCTTCTTATTATTATTTGTGTTTGTTTTTTAGTTTGTGTTTTTTTGTGCTTACGCCCTTCAACTGAAACCTTTCTTATTATGTTATGGTGGTGCTGTTGCTGTCTATGTAGGTCTCTGATATACAGATGTAGCCCATGTCACTTTGCCCTTTTCTGAATTTCTCTAAAATATGTGAGGCAGCATTAACATTATGTCTAACAATAGGTGCCAACACAGAGAGGAATCAGGGCCAATATACATACAATATGTGTCCCCAGGAATAAAATAGGAGTTCAAGGAAAAACCAGGATTTGTGAAGTGCTTTGAAAAAAGTTATGAAGAAAAAGAACATCTATCATTTGCTTTTGCATCCAAACAAGTTATGAATAAAAAGAACATCTATCATTTGCTTTTGCATCCAGATACCACAGCAGCTGTTTACCTTTGACACATGCATGAAATGAGTACCAATTATTGTGGTGCTATAGCTTTGTCTGTCACTGATTTGGTTGGGGTAAATGAGTGCATGTGGCAAACTGTGAATTATACAGTGACTGATGGAAATTCATGCATTTTCCACTTTCCAATGACTCCTCTGTTTTATCCAGTATGTAACAGGAAAGAGAGACAGGAAAGTAAAAAGAAAATAATTTCACTGGCCAAAATGCTGTCCAAATTCTTGCAGATGTACTTAAAAGTTCTGCAATGCAAATGTTTGCGTGAAATGGACAAAGCAAGCTCTTCTTCTATGTATGAATGTGTCAGGTATACAACACATGATCTCAGTAGCGAGGAGATAAAAGAAAGCATACAAATGGCTGTGTTTTAATATTTAACCCTCTTGGATGGTCAACAGATCTGTAGCATTAAAAAGGGTTAATAATGGTGGCAGTATTTTGCAGTGCAACTCAGTATTGTGATTTGTTCTTCTGCATGACTTATGTAGGTGCAAGTATGTAACTTTTCTTGAGCTCATATTTCTAGTCTATGAGAATAAATATAGGTTTTTTTATTAAAGTATTTTACCAGGAAGGATAAGTTAAAGGAATAGTACAGTTTCACAAAAACAGCAGCTCCAATTAATATTCCTAGTATTTGGGCCATGGAGAGTGTTATTTCAATACTGTCAGAGTTGTAGTTCAAGAGTAATTGAATGATAAAGTATCCCCCTCCCGCCCCTTTTACCTAGTGTAAGCCACCTCCCTCCAGATGTGGAATCTGGTCCTGGGACCAGATGGCTCACAGCATGGGACAATCTTCTTACTGTGAGTATAAAGAAAACCTAGCCCCCTTTGATAGGTTTTTGAAGTTTTTCCTTGTGTTCACTGAAGATTGTCCCTCTCTGCGATCCATCCGGACAGTCTTGCTGCACTGAGGTGAGCAGTGTTACATCAGTAAAAGGGACTGGAGGGGGATACTTTATCATTCAATTACTCTTAAACTACAACTCTGACAGTACTGAAATAACATGGCCCATGGCCCAAATAATATGAAGATTACTTGGAGCTGCTTTAATTGTGAAACATTACTATCCCTTTAAGATTGATCCTTGTTTTCAAGTGTACACATTTTATCAAGCTCAGAAAGATGAAAGGCTGAGTCAACCTTGCCAAGACTAGAACCTGCAACCTTGAGATTTGAAAGGCTGGCACATTAAACAACTGTTGTATCTCACCAGCTGAAGAATCTGTGCTCAGGACAACATAATGGGTTTAAGCCATAGAAATGTAGGCTCACATTTGTGCACTTGTAACTATGCTCTAAGAACAAAAGTCACAATGGGGGCTATGCATTAAGTCGTGATAAAGCAGTGATAAGGTGGAAATATATTTTCCAGTGATATCACTTCTCTAATTCCTTTGTTATTCTGTAGAGCCTATGTACTAAGATCTTCAAATTTGGAGAAATCTTAGTGCATTGGAGCCATAGAATAACAAAGGAACTGGAGAAGTGATATCACTGGAGAAGTTATCTCCTTGTTATTAACTCTTTATCACGTCTTACTGCATCTCCCCCAATGTGTTGCAAACATGATTACAACCTTCTACCTCTAAACAGCCACAATCAGCCACTGATTGGGGGGGATGTAGGGTTGAAACTTGAAGCCATACATCTAATGAAAACCAAATATACTCGTTTTAATTCAAAATTGCAAACACAACACAAATGTGATCCTGAAAGCCATAGTAACATGGTAACATAGTAACATAGTAGATAAGGCTGAAAAAAGACATGCGTCCATCAAGTCCAGCCCATGCCAAAAACACCCCTGTTGATCCAGAGGAAGGCAAAAAAAAGCCCTCTGGAGCCATTTCCAATCTAGTCCCAATTGTGTGTGGGGGGGAAATATTCCTTCCTGACTCCAACTGGTAGTCAAATAGTTCCCCAGATCAATAGCCTATCTACTTTGAAGCCATCTGTCATAATTGTCAATATTGTTCTGTGCTAGATAGGCATCCATTGCTTTTTTGAATGCAGATGCATTATCTGCAAGCACAACATCCCAAGGCAAAGAATTCCATAGCCTTACCGCCCTTACTGTAAAGAATCCCTGCCTTTGTTTTAGTCAAAAGCGCCTTTCCTCTAGTCTTAATGGATGATCTTTTGTTCTTAGCTCAGCTCTTTGCATAAATAATTCATTGGATAGTTCTTTGTATTGACCTTGAATGTATTTGTAAATGGTAATCATATCACCCCTTAGCCCTTTCGATATCACTAAGGTTCCTGTTACATGATGTTGTCCATTTAAAATCAGTATTCATGTCTGTAGGTGTAGTTGGGTTTGCAATAGATTTGCCAACCTCATGTTGATGTATTAGGTCCCTTGCCACAAGAGAGATGAATACACAGTCTAATGTAATTCTAGTTGCTTAGTAGATGGAGAGCAATAAAGCAACAGGTAATACAGGGATGTCCTGAATGGCCATCTATACATCTCCAAACTCATGTCTCTGATGTACAAGATTTCATCAGAATATCTATGTCAAAACAGCCACTATGTGTATGGGGATTGGTACATGTCATTCACAGATAGAATATTTAACATATTGAAGGAAAATGAGTGCATATAGCAAGGCAGACAGTACACAAAGGATTATCAGTATCTAAAGGTTTCTTGCACCATTCCTGATTCTGATACCTGTGTACCTCTCTTTCCAAACAGCATGACACACACCTGTATCCACACTGGAAGATAAACCTTCAGAGCCTGGCCCACCAGCACTACCACAGTCACCACAGACTGGCAGCAGCAGGATGACAACAAGACCAGGGATACGTTGGCAACCCCACCCATACATGGTTGTATGGATCTCAGACACCTCCCTCCAGTCAGGTCTGGCAGCAGCAGGATCAACCAGTTTGGATGACACTCACACAGCTCTCTATCTCAGACCACCCAGGGTAAGACCTATGCAATGCTAATGTCAACAAGTGGGTGGGGACAAACAGAAAGCACCTCCTAAGTGTGGCAGATGGACCAGCAACACCTTGATTTGAGGTAGTTCCTGAAAGTCCATTCATAGAGCTATACACCACCTGTCCCCTACTGGTATATGGATACATCCCTGAACAGGAACAAGGAACTAGACATTGGAGAGGCCATCAGAATATTACTGACACACCCATCATCTAAAACCAATGTCCGCAACACTGTCAATCATGTCTGCCACCCTAAACGAAAATGAATCCTCACCAACCACAGAAGCCACGTCCCTCTCAGCTGTCATTATTGTACTATCCACACTCACAGTCACCAGCTATATAGCAGCTGGAGCTCACCAACTCTTTTGGGCAAAATCCACACCCTCTTTCTTACCAATGTCTTGACGCACATGCCCAAATACATCACCACAGGGTCTAGATGAAGAGTTTATCACCATACAGAGAACACGGCAGAGACAGGAATGGAGACACCAGAGCAGAGTGATGGAATAACTGAGGAACATACATAGAGCACAGATCTTGTTGACCCATAACATCACTGGTGTCATGGGATACACAACATCACCCTAGCCAAATTGTCATCAAGTTTCTCCTAAAAAGCAATGTTGTTATCTCATGGACAGACTGGTCATCAAATTGTCTGAGAAATGTAACATCATCAGGATCCAGATGGTCCAGCAAAGTAAGTCATCCACCTCCTCCTCCAACATAACGCTTGTCCAGACCACATAACCTAAAAGAGTAGCCAGGAAGACTCAAAGGGACTTTCCTCATGCTCAAAATAAGAGATGAAACAGCCTTGCTTCTCTGTTCAGTAAAACAACTCTGTTTTGTTCTCATCCCATATGTTGTTTCTATCATTAAAGCAAGTGCATATGTATTGACAGGATATTGCTGAGTACTGGTTCTAGGTCATTAAACACTTCCACTGTCAGTGAACTACACATGATATCACGCTGACCAATACTTGTGTTTGTATAGGGATGGCCAGGACAATGAGAGCTGGAGTTCCCTTACAGTGCAGGAGTTCAAGCATCCCGCTGATGGGAACCAACTCTAAGGGATCATGAAATTTATGTTGAAAAGAATCAAAATTATAAGATCAATGAATATTTATTCCAATGCAAAATATTAAAAAGATCATACCTGATGGACTGAAGCTCGCTCCAATTGCCTTGGAACCTTGGCCCCTTTAAAATTACTGTGGTCCTCCCCCCCCTTCATCCCATAGGGCTGTACATCTCACATGGTCTTGGGACACTTGCTATGCACCAGGCAAGAACTCAATGCGGTCTTAGGTCTCTCACCCTCTCCCTCGCACCCCAATCTCTCATATGTAATCCAGAT